>CM053791.1:450306495-450988995 GCA_028749045.1 Cupressus sempervirens
CAAGCCAGAAAGCTATGCTGACTCTCAAAAAGAAAGAGAATGAGGAGGAAAATAAATTGGAGTACAATGTTCCATAGAAAAATAATCTGCCTTGAAAGGTAAATAGGGGCAAGCGGTTATTTTCTAGAAGATAACGAATGTGCACAACCAAGTTCCAATATTATTTCCATGGTTATTGCTTTTCATGTAATAAATTTAGGTATAATGCAAAAATAGTAGATTTTATACAAGGAATGGTTTTGAATTCACCAAGGGGAACTATAACCCATTCTCTCCTCTTATGGATTATAATATCATATGTTGTAAGTGTAGTAATTTGGGGGACATAGAAAGGTTTTGTAGAAGTACGTTTGGTTAACCTTCAACATAGAATAAGAAAGAGTGTTTTCGTAACAAGAAAAAAGATGAATCAAAAAAGGTTTAGAAGGAGCAAGAAATAAAGGAAAGATTTATGTTTGTACAAGTTGCACTACATGCTCAAGATGAGAACGACCAATGGTGTGTTGACTATGGTTTCTCAACACATGGCTGGTGACAAAAGAAAATTTCTCTATAAAGAAAGTGAGCGAGCGACCAATGAAATTTAGGACAATGCTATGACAAACATAAAAGGTAAAGGGACACCTAGTCTGGATAATGGAGAAAACAAATTGAGAACATCCTATATGTTGAAGGGTTGAAACTTGAAGCATAATATGCTAAGTGTGAGTCAAATGTGTGACCAAGGGAAGACCTTCATGTTTCATGTGCGAACGTAAATATGAAGAATAGAAAATTGATAGTCTGAATTATAGGAATACAATAATCCCTACTTCCTTAATGATATCAAAAGTGAATTTCTATATGTGGCAAGAAGGTGAGAGTTGAATGTGACACCTAAACTTTGATAACATTTTGGAGATCATCAAAAAACAAGTATTAAGGGACATGCCAAAGATTAAAAAACCTTCAAATATTTTCTGTAAACAGTGTCTACTGTAAACCAACAAGGACAAACTTCAAATATAAGGAATATTTTATGTTGAAGCCTTGGGAACTTTTTCACACCAATTTATGCTGGCTAGAAAGGATGAAAAAATTGCAAGGTGAGGATTATTTTATCTTGTTGATTGATGATTATCCCAGGATAAATTGGGTAGCTTTTCTTAAAGAAAAATCTGAAGCCCTTGAAAAGCTTAAGGCATGCAAAGCCTTAGTAGAGAATCAAACAAGGTTAAAAATTAATGCCCTATATTTGATAGTGAATTTTTTTTAGTACCTCAGATGAATTTGAAGAATACTGTGAACATGGGATAAAAAGACAACATCCAGTTGCAAGAACTCCCCAACAAAATGGACCAGTTGAGAGGAATAATAGAACTATTCAAGGAATGGAAGGAACCATGCTAAATGAATCCAAGACATCTGATACGTTTTGGAGAAATTTGATTCATGCAACTATCTGCAATTCAAACCAGGCACAAATTAGGGTTAATAACAACAAAAATCCATATAAAATTTGGAAGGGTTATCTCCATCAGTAAATATTTCAAGTTTTTTGGAAGAAAATGCTATATAAGAAGAGACAGGGAAGGTTTTGGGAAATTTGATGCCAAGAGTGATGAAGGTATCTTCCTTGGATACTCCATAAGGAGTAAAGCTAATAAATGCTATAATATAAGAACCCCAACAAGTTCTAAATCTGACAAACACTTAATTGCTTCACTTTACAAATGTTTAACATTTTGTCAAACACTTTGTGTGCTAGATAAACATTCTGAATTTTTTGTGCATTCCATTATGCCAAAATCTTCTTTCTGAAGGTGAGTGCATCTCATTCAATTATGAAGTATAATCATCTTTATTGACAATTATTTAATTTTTTCTTATTTGTCATCCTAAACATACTCAACTCATCAACTTGTGCGATGGAAGATAAATGATATGCACTCCTCACAATGCAATCAAGCTGATAGTATCTCCTTCTATTGGTAATGACTCATGCTCACATCTATTGGACAAATAACCATTATGCTACTAAACAACATTTCGGAGGCTTATTATCACATAAAAACAAGTTTGCAACGGTGTTACAAAAAATGTTATCAGCATTATTAAAACCAGAGATCTGATTTTTTACTTTTTCAAGAATGCATTTCCTGTCATCTGTTGGTAAAATCTTGCTAATGTTCACTTCCGAAATCCTTAAATGACTATATTTAGCCCTCACCGCTTTGCCATCAGCTTCTAACTTCACTCTGTAAACTATTGACAGAAATGGATTCATACTTACAGCTTTATATGTAGCAATGAATTCTTGAGACAAGTGATGCTTCCTACCAAGATTACATGCATAGTGCATCTCAATCACCTTATGTCCATTAAAATGCTATCCTTATTAATGTTGTCTTGTTTGAAAATCTTCTCATGTCCAATTTCTTCCAACATTGGAGAAGCATTATCCACTTCTGTCCCAAGACTAAAGCTATTCTGAGATATGCCTTTAGAAGCTATTACAGAAACTATTTCATTGTTGCACACTGGAGGATCATAGAAACATTGGTCGTCAAATTTTGAGAGTTTGTCTTCTTGCTGGTCCTTTTGATCTTCATTAACATAATGTGCCTCATTTGAATAGATATTAGTGGAAACAATGTGCTTACTTTCATTCTCACAAAGGGCATTGATTCCTTCAACAATTGGTATGATTTCTTCAGTTTTAGAATTAAGTCCATTTTCCTTGTGATTGGCTGTTATAGAAATCTGATTTTTGGCCATGCATAATTAGTAACAATTCATGCTCAGCTGCAAACAAAGTTCATACACCTTTCTTTCTTTATCCTCCCCAAATTTGATGCAAGACCCCTATCTATTAACAATTGCAAGTAGTCTTATTTCATTCTTTCAACTGCTTCTTCAATGGTGTGTAATTGAGAAGTAGCAACATCACTTTCAGTTCCTTTTTACCTCTGATCAAACTGAGTTTTCCAAAGAATATCTTCAATCAATTTGTGATAATCGTCAACCCTTGTTAATACTTGCACAAATCTCTCCTTTTAGACCAATAATCTCTCCTTCAAATCTTGCATTGGTAAGGGTCTATGTTCATCTAGGGTACATGAGTTGTCACACATTTTATTTTCTGTTGTTTTCTCAACTGTGAGAATATTATCTTGATCACACCCGGTTGTCTCTGTAGATGATATCATGCACTCTTCATGTGGTACTAATAAGACAGCATTATGATCATATAGGGATTCATCAAAGCATTTTCTCTCTACACATTTTCTAACAATAGGGATCTGCAAGTCACCAATAATGAGTTTTGCATTCTCCTATTCCTTCTCCATATCATGAACCTTGGCTGATTGGGAGCCATTATCCTTTTTACTTTCACGATCCACAGTAACTGGTGTATTCAAGGCTGTAGTTTTTAGCTTTCTTTTCATAAGGCATGGTATCTCTTTTCTCCACATCCTTTCCTTCATCACCACTTGGCTGCAATATATTTTTCCCTTATTAGTTGTACAAAAATGATTAAATGTCCAAGCCATCTGACATGTAAAACAGACTTTTTCTTTTTTCATTTGGTTCTTACTTTTCCTGGGAGATTCTACAACTTGTGATCCCATTGAGAACAACTCTGTTCTAGCCCGTTGTTTGTATTTATCAAATTTGCATTCAGATTGGTCAAGCACCTCGTTGACCAACTCATAAGAAGGTGTAGAGACTTTTTGTTCTTGCCTTGAGATGGCTAACAACATATGTAGAAGTGGCTGGAAATGAGCATCACTCTCATTAATTGCCATAACCATAATGATCTTCATGGCTGCAATAACATCTCCATTGTGTTCTTCCTTGATTGCAACCAATAAATATTGAAACATGGTGTGTATTAAGTCATACAGTCCCAAGTCAAGCATAGGGTTATTCAAACTGATTCTGCAAATGCTTTTAGTATGGCAATTCATCTCAAGAATGATGACTTCACAAAAAATAAAACTTACTCCTTACTCAATACTCTTGCAGATGTCACAATATGGTCAGCTGATTTGGAGTTGTGTTGTATTAGCAGTGAGGGCTCCAAGAATATATAAGGCTACAACATCCTTGAATGAAGCTCCTCAGAACAACATATCAATACTCTTAGATTATGGAGAACTTTTCTCAAACAAGAGTGTGAATATCATAACATCATTCCCAACTATTGTCGTTGCTCTCACCATACAAGAGTTGCATTGACTAGGAAACTCAATAAATGAAAATGTCTTTGACATTCATATTAGAGGAAACCGATTTTTTTTGTGCTCACATGCCTCATAACCAGTCCAAGTTATCTCAAAGAGTTTGTAGAAGTTGCTCCTAAGTATGTCGAGTTTCAAAGAATACAAATCCTTAGACACCCAATTTTTCACAGTTAGTGATAGAAAGACAAATTTTATTTCATATGTTCCTTGTTAAAGATTTAACCTTAAGTCATTGTTTTGAACTTGTTTCCACATGATTATGCAACTGTATTTTCATTAACGATTGACCTTAATTTAATGTCTTATAATACTTCCACTTATATTGATATGTCGCAAGGAGAAATATTAAAGTTGTAGTGTCGTTAACATAAGGAAAATCAATGCGACACCTTTATTAGCTTTTTTCATTAAAATGAATACCAGGTTTGTTCTATTCAAATCTTTCATTTATTATGGCAGAGATGTTTTTAATTATTGCACTTTAGAAGAATTCTCAAATCATTCATTTTCTGTTGCCCCATTTACCATGAGGTCAGAGGGAGGTTCTACTACCTTTTCAGGGGTCGTTGGTCCTCTTTCCTCCTTAGAGTTTACAGATCAGCAGCATCTGGCCCTTTACCTTTAGGAGACCATGAGGCTTCTGGACCACACTAAACAGATTTAGTGTCTTTTTAGGTAGACCACGGATCAGCTTTCTTGGCAGTCCCCTCAGCTTGGGGTACGAAGTGGCCGATTAGTCCCCCTACCCTCAAGCACACTAGATCTGTGCGGTCTCGTCAGATTTACTCTTGGCAGCTACTCTCCACATCCAGTAGTGTTCAGGGACGACATAGGATTTCCTCTCGCCTTGGGCCATATCCTTCGGTTCTGGATTTCTTCTCCGCAGCGAGACACGTCTAGCTTGTTGTCAACGACTGCTCCTAGTTCCTAGCTTTTTTGTTTATTGTTGTTTTTGCTTTCCACGGTCACTGTTTGTTGTTCCCGCTATTGGCTAGCCTCTCTTGTTATGCCTGGCAATTCCTTTGACCCTCTTTGTGGTCTCTTGTTGGACATTAATAAATTTATCTTGTTATCTTATCTACTCAGCCATTTTTCTCCTTGCATTTCATCTAAAAACACCAAATGAATTTGAAAAGTCTCATAATGGGATTATTAAATTACTTGCTCCCGGAAGCTCTTATTCATTTCTCCTGTGATTCCCATTCATATACACTTAGTTTGACGACAATATATTACCTGCAAATATTTGTTCAAGTGTAAAATGATTCATATCTTCTCACACATTCAACATAGTGTATCTGCAATATTCAATTATATTGCTCTGTTTTTGTATTCCAATGTCAATAAGGTAGATGTAGTTGGACCAAAATAGAGCTCATACAAAGGCTCCCAAAATCTTTGACCTTTAACCACATCAAGAAACGCCTATGTCACAGCTACTACAAGTTAGTTGGAGTTCACAAAGTTGCACAAAATGCTGAAAACTATGAATACACGCTACCGTTACATTGCATTCTTGAAGTAACACAAAGACAATTTCGCTTTCCCATGCCTCAAAAAGAAGTGCTTATATTAAGTTCCAAATATATTTCAATAGTTTGGAAGAAATATTTTGCCAAAGTCTCTTGATGAAATGAACATCAATTCTCCAATATAGTTCAAAACATAAATTATTTCCCTCATTTTCTCCGTACAATAGTATTTCTAGGTTCTTAATTAAAATGCCATCTTATATATTTGTTTCTCTTTTCATATTTCATTTGCCACCTGATAAAATTTGCACGAACATTTGGGTTCAATTGAGAAATGCCAAACTATATAAACCTTCCTTCCGATGTTTTATTGGTGACCATACACAAAGAATTTAAATTGAATCAATGAAATCCATTATATTAGCATTCACCATAAGCTTGACACAAAATACTTTCTTTCTCCTTTAATAGTTTCTGTTGGTTTCCACCATGGATGCCGGGCATGAATATTAGTATCACATAGATTTTCTCCAAACCATAGAGATATATTTAATTCTATCATCTAAAACTCTTTTCTTTTGAAGAAATACCGCTCAGCTAGTTTTCTTTTCATTGTTGAAATTTAGACTCCAACCAAGACTTCAGAACTGCAATGTGAAACTTCACAGGCTATCAGGAAATCCAGCTCTAACAACACAAGAATATCCCACTATATTATTTTATCCAAATTTATTTATCTTATAAGTTTAAACAAACAATTTTCATGCAAAAACTAATTTCTATTCATCAACAATCAATTTGGAAAACACACAATATCTGAAATAGAGATGTATATTGCCCTCAAAATCAATAAATCATTGTAGCCATATTTTTTTCCAAATAGTAAATAAATACCTTTAACAATTTTCCCCAGTTGTGAAGTCTGTCATGAATCAACCCTCTAGAAACAAATTGGGTTTCCATCTAATCCTCTAAATATATCCTAACAATTTCATCCAACTGTGAACTCCATTGCAAATATACCTCGAAAAATGAATTGGGTTTCCATCCAATCTGTTGAAAGAATCCCAAGGCTTTTTTTCCTCAAGAAATTATAACTGAAACAAGTTCTCAGAACTCTGCCAAAAGAATTCAATAAACCCAAGCATAATCCCGAAATGAGCTTCTCTATGTTCTTTAAAATAGCATCCCTATGACCCTTCAGTTTCCAACTGCCGTCGTTTCATTTCCTTCCTTTTTGTCCTTCTTTAAATCCCCTTTTGAAATTAAAATGACTTTATTAATTTTTATTATGCTTCAAATAACTCATTTTAATTCTTAATGAAGTTACTCATTTAATTTTTTTTATGTCCCCAAAAAGGGGACATTACACACTCATCCAACTAAGCAAGGGAGATGGTTGGGGCATGAACAAACTAGCCTAGAGACTGGAGGAAGAGCTTCACCATCCTTTGAAATACCGTTTCACTTTCAATTACACTATGAAAATACATATAAAAAGAATGCATGCTACTGCCCCTAATCTGCATCTCTCAATAGTATATCAAAATGTTAGTCCTCTAAGTCAAACCTTGCTGCAAGCTATAATTTGTTTTTTACAAACACAAAATAATTTCATGCATTGCAAAAGGTTGTTTCACCATTCAAGGAGACATATGGAGTGGGGGTCCACATAAAAACTGTTAAATTCTGTAACTTGATAATCGTACTGTTCTGATATGACAGATCGTATGGATCTTATTATAGACATGATGCCTTGGAAAAGGCATATAAATATGATAGATTGTCTTCTAGAGAACTGGCGTCTAGCTTAGGTTAATCATTGTTTGTCTAAACACCAAACAAGATTAGTTAACTTGAGTATTTTTATCTTGTTTTAATCCTAAAATAGGTGCCGATTTTAGTAAGGACAGTCATGGCCGACTAAGGAAGGGACATGTCCCTTCTAGGGGCATGTCCTTAGGCGTCATATTTATAGAGGGATGTTTGTGGATTAAGAGCACACAAAAACATTTTTTCAAGTCTGCTTCTTAAGCATTCACCACCCCAGCGATTTATATCAGGATTTAAATTATTACTTGCAGAACAGTTATAAGCAAAGATAGATCTCTTACTCATTAAGAAATAGATCAAGACATTCTACATTGAAGGAAAGGTATTAGATCAGACCTAGTTGCAGACTTTACTGAATATTTTCATCAGAATTTGCAGAATTTTTACAAAAACAATCAAAATAATTTTTTAAAAATCATTTGAGTTTTTTTTGTCTTAGACAAGTGCTAAAAAGGGGGACGTCTGGCTATCCTTAGGATGGTCAAGGGACATCATGTATGTCCCCAACTGTCCCTTTGAAAGCCTCTAATGCCCCTACATTTCTAGGGCACTTCTTGTGATCTAGTGAATTTTGCAGATGGTTGAGGATGTCAGCATGAACCCCTATCCTTGGGATGTCTTGAAAACAGAGATATGTCAAAAAGGACTAGGGATGCATCCCCATGTAACATTGGTTGGATCCAATGTTACATTTTCATTAGTTTTAACACTCTTTTCGTTCATTTTAAGTTAACTAATGCATCAAACACAATTGTTTTGTTCTCATGTTTATGTACTTGTCTTATATTACTCTTGCTTTCTTAAACATAGCACATCAATGATTCAATCCCTCAAATGGATTGGTCCTAACATTTCACTCCAACCCTCCTACTTGTCCTCATTTGTAAAAGAATCTTGAGAGATCATTAGACAATGGCTTTTGGAATGGGTAAAGTTTGATTTTGCATGTTTACATGTTTCCTGAAGCAAGCATACTTTATTTCTAGTTAAAAGAAAAATTAATATTCCAAAAAGCAATAATTTAATATTTTTCTTAAAAAAACCCCAGTTCAGTTATTAATGGATTTTGATGCTATCATCCCCAAAGTTTTCTCAATTTTTGAAAATGCAAAATATTAAATTTCAAAAATACCCCTATGGCCCAAATTTCCCCATCATTACACTTTTCCAATTTTACACTACTTCTAAGAAATCTTGCCAGGGTGTAGAGATTGATACCACTTATTTTCACAAAACTTGAAAATACATTAAATTAAAATTTCAAGAGTACCCTCATGGCCTAAATCTACCCAACATGACAATCTCATGATCAAGTACAATTTTAGGAGATTTTGCCATAGTTTGGTTAGGAAATTCCCTAGTTTTTGCAAGACAGAATTTATACAAATTTTAAAGTCTATCTTAAAATAACTTCTCCAATCAACTAAAATAAAAATTACCTCAATGAGTACAAATGCAAATCGAAAATGTTCCCCTTCCTTACTGCAAGCAAGCCAAATCTATCTCCAAGCAATCTATAAGGTTTAAGGTTTAAACTACCCAGCCAACGGTTTCAAGAAGGCATTCCTCTCTTATTTGCTCTCCAATTCTGTAACATACTATGCATAATAAAATAACATAATATCAAATTATTGCTCCATAGACAAATGCAGTATTCTCTCAAATTATTTAACTTAACTAATCAATTTCCTTTCTCCTTCAGTTGTTGTGACTCATACAGATATTGGTTTCACCAGTTTCAATATCAGATGTCCTATTTCAACACTGAGTAGGACGGGCTGAAAAATCAAACAAATATACCCATAATAGTCATAAGGTTGCTAACACAAACACAAGGACCAGATTAGGTAAGATGGCCAAGTAAAATCCATGTCATTCTTCTCTACATACCTTTCATTTGTGAAATGGCTGTAAATTTCTTACACATTCAATTTAAACATTTCTTGTATCTGCTTAGTACATAACAAATGATTAAGTGAATGATAAATTAGTAATTACCCAATATTATAAGATTCACATTTAACAGTCATATTTCATTTGAATACAGTAAGCATAGAATTAATCATTTATTTAAACAGGACGGAAAAGGAAAAATAGGTTAACACAGGTAGGCAATACATTGTAGCTCAACCTGAAGTGTAATCTTGCTGTTAATGTTTTCCTTTGATCTGTGTTTTAAATATTTGTAGCAACATTTTGTCATGAAGTAAATTTGTATCATATGATTTTATATATTCAGTAAATGTTCTTAGATTTGTAAATTAATAACAGGGAAGGATTTCTCTCTTTTCTGGTATGATTCGAGAATTATCTGGACCAGGCTTCTTGGAAACAATCGCTCGTCAGTGGGTGTCAAAGAAAGTGTAAGTAAAAATGAAGGTTCTTACTGAGAAGAAAATAACATTAGACACCTTATCTTTCTTAACAATTTTTTTTACAGCTGTTCTAGAAATCAAAATATATACAGTTAATTAATATGTAATGCTCTCTATTTCAGACATGGATCTGGAAACAACATGCATGCATAAAGATAAAGATGTTTTTGTGACCATAAAATTTTCTTTAATGTTTTTACTACAGAAATTGGATTCTGATGTACTTTTTAGTAAGCTGTGTATTTTTTTACTTGGCTACTACATTATAGGTTTCTTTAGTATAACTTTGAACCATATTTTGATCTTGCAGCTGGGCAGTGGTCTTGCCTTCTGCATCGTCTAATGCAAGGAGGCCTCCAAGATTTGAGTTGGTTATTTATCCAACGTCAAAGGTAGTGTAATTTGGGATATGCAATCACTCACATTGTAAGATATTACTGTGAAACATTTGCTATAAATGTGATTGTGTTAACCTTCTTTAAATGTTTTCAAAATCGCTTTACTACATTGAGTTTTAAGTTTTTTGAACTGGAATTGGTGATCTTAAATACTGTCAATCAAGCCGAAGCTTTTTATCATCATTATCATCATTATTGTCATTTGCTTGGAATATCCTTTTAATTATAATATGTATCATTATTCATAGTTATGTATAGAAGTTGGATATTTTATATATTTTAATAAGCATTTATGTTTGTGAGCATAATATTGTCGTAACTTGAATGATAGGTTGCTCAACCTCGGACAACTATTTTGCTATCAAAAGTTGAGATTGAAAAACCCGAGTTCAGCTTGTCAGATCCTGTGCTTGTGCTAGTTGACAAGGGTACAAGTGAGTTTTTCTTATAATTTGTTATTATTAGATATTTCTTTGCATCAAAATATGGAATATGTTCAGACATACCAAGACATATATAGTTACATTTCTGTTTTTCAATATTAACTCCTTTTTATGTCGGTTATGTCAGTGCTTGTTAGTGATAGTTGACATTAAAAATGATCAAGTTCTATAGCCGTTTTAATTTTAATTTTTACTTCTATTTATCAATGCACCGAAATTATTTATTTACAAGCTTTATTTTTTGTTTAGCTCCTTTTGTATGCCATTATTTCACCATTGTACATTATGATACTTTATATTTGATTTGTATTATATCTTACAGCTAGTATGATGTGATATCCCATTATTTTAATCAAAATAACAAACATGTAAATAGTGGCTAGGAAAAGTAAATATACCTTGTCCAGTACACACATTCCCTGCAATTACATAATAGTTAGATTCATTTCAAATAAACTAGTAGATCACCATCATATTCTGTATATTCACATAGATGCATACATGCGTGATAATCCATCACATACATTACCAGATCATTCATATCCTTGTTCTCTGAATACTTTCATACATGATACAATGTTCCATGCACATTGACACATACAAGGAACATCATACTGTGCATAAATGCTCCTATATTATGCATTCACAGAATCCTGCATTAACATAATGGCATTCTGCATTAAGCATCATTGCATTGAGCATTAAGCATTATCATTATGGCATTCAGCATCAATTACAATGGCACTCTTCAGTAAGCATTGTGTTCATATGCATATATCTCTACTTTATGAAGTTGATGAGAATATCATCATCGAGATCAATGCTTCCCATGGTTGGGTGTCACCGCCGACTCATGGACTTGGTTTTTTGCATTTCCTAGCCAATGGTATTCTGGGCTAAAGGATTATAGAGCCAGCGGTATTCCGGGCTGACATGATACAATAATAACTTATGATTATTAACTAACCACATATGATTACTCATTATAATGACAAGTGATTATTATGAGTAAAATAACAATTCCATCCTCAGTGATGACTATATTCATTTTCCATTGATACTTGACATATATGATATTTAAATTAGAAGTCTAAGCAGAAGTACATATGATTATTTATAATAATTGGGTTATGATTACTGTAAGTAAATCATAATTACTAATTATGAAGAATGGTGTCTCCATCTTGTTTCTTCGGCACACAGCTGTATTCAGCTGATCGGCTCTCCAAAGCACCATTGAAGAATATTTATAATTAAAGTTATACTTCACTTTGTGCAGTTGCTTGTATTCAAAGTATAGAAGTTTGCTACTGCAACCCCTGGTGCAAGCATTATAATTGCATATCAGAGACAGTGTCCATAAGAAGAGCATATAAATAACATAGTTATATATATCTGAGATGGCTCTATTGACAGAGACAGTTTGCATATATAATATTGGAGATTAGAGATGGCATATCTCTGCCTGAAGTTCATGTGTAAACCTCTAAATACAGCGTATAGTCTATTAGAAGATCAGAGATGGCTTTAAGGGCTTGAGTGCTTATAAAGTATTGTAACATCAGAAACAACCTTTACACATAAACACTGTCTGAGACTGTGGAAGCATCTGATCACATTGAGAGGATTCACAGTGCCTTCGGAATTACCAGTCATATGTACATTCTGTCATAATCCATTTATCACTGTATTATCACTGCCATTTCATTATTGCATTTCCATTATTGTCGCATATGAAATAACCAGTCATATATATTATAGTTCATTGTCATCTATTCACATTTCGTTGTTATTGCATTCATTATTATTGTTAATGTAGATTAGATCTACTGCAGATTAGAATGTGTATATCTTTTAAATTTCTTGTCTCTTGAACAATATGCTTATTGACTGATCTTTCTTTTGCAGGTTATAATCAGAATGGAGATACTAATTATTTTTCACAAAATTTTGAAATGAAACTGTAACAATAATAACGAATTCTGATTATTACAATTACAAGTCTGATTGTGAATATCAAAGAATGATTGGACTTCAAGAGGATTTGCACTAATTGATTGATGTACACTGTCTCCTAGTCTGATCAGATTGGATATATACGTGTGTGTGTGTGTGTGTATGTGTATGTATGTATATATCCAGTCTGATCAGACTAGTATAAACAAAAGAAGGCGGACAGGTTGACGAATAAAAATGCCTCCACGTAAGTGGAGACATGTCTCATATCTCCACATTTAATGATGCCCTTTAGTTATCTTAAACCAACTGATAGTTATCAGTAGTTATCATGCATATAACAAAGGCAGTTTATAACATGGAGTCGATACCATAATTGATGATATTATGAGCAGATTTCATCAGATATGGATCTAATGTACATTCAATATCATATTCTCTATATCAATGCACTATTGATACTCATAAATGGTAATGTTTAATTTCTAAGAAGGTCAATCAATATGGAGATTGATAATACAGATTATTCTTGGAACAAAATAAGTGATAATTCAATCTCATATAGATGATAGTTAGATTTATAATTAAGATCAATATAATGATGTTTGTTTAAACATTTAATATGTATGTATATATTTAAATGTACACAATGTGTATATATATATATATATATATATATATATATGTGTATATAATTATATCATTCTCTTGATAATTATCATTCATAATTATTTGACTGAAGCTATCATTTCAACACTCTGTCTTAGCTAGGGAAGATAGAATTCTATCCAAGTAAATATCACAATAAATCCGTTTGTTGTGAGAAGAGATATCACCTTACTTGTGATATCAAGAGGTATGATACTTAGGAATATCAAGTCACATGACATTCTTCATAACTCAAAAATCTATATTTATGGTTTGTGCATTGACATCAAGTCTCATGATGTCTACCATATGCATGATAAATTATGGTATAGCCATGGATGCAATATTCTCCATGATTATCTCTTAAAGATCATTATGATCTATCAAATGATACCAATTCTCTTGATATCTACTATAATGTCTAAGAGATATTAATTATCATGACATGTACACAGATATCAAGTCACATGATATCCATCATGAATAATGTCACCTCATGATGACATAAGGAGTAATGGCTTGCCCACAAATATCAAGTCACATGATATAACCTACTCACAATATCCATTATGGTATCTGCACATACATCAAGTCACATGATGCCTACCATAAGGATATTTGCTCATGGCATATCCCCGGATATTATGTCACATAATATCCACCATGAAAATATGTCGGTAATACAACTCATTGTGGCTATCCATAAATATCATTTCTCATGATATCCATCTTTCAGTTAATATCACTTTAGAGATATCAACTATCTTGACATGTCCAAGGATATCAAGTCACACGATATCCATCATGATAGTATGGTTAAACTATTGTAAAGTTGTCACCTTACAATAGTAACCATAATAATAAGTGTACATCATTGAAAGATCGTCACTTCTCAATGATATACATAGGGGCCCTTTAATCATTGAACCAATGAAGTCGTGGAGTCATATTCTACCATGGCTCGATCCAGAGGGTGGAAACAATGACTTTTACCTCAAACTTCTCTCTCAAAGGGAAGAATATATAATAGATCACTTGATGCTGAAGTTCCCTTTCAGCTAAGGCTTTATTTTGCAACATATCAAGCTTATCCCAAAAGTACACAAAACTTCTCTCTAGACGAGGCTTGGTAAGAATGTTGATTGTCTGTTCTTTAGTGATAATGAACCTCAACTGAAAGTTAGAGAGACCATCTCGACATGGTCTACTTCCTCAAAGAGAAACCATCTCGACACGGTCTACTCCCTCAGTATTGTTAGATGTTAACTAATGTAGATCCTTAAGTTGCTCCCTCTGTCACGGAGGCTTGCCTCGTTAATATACTCCAATCATGGAAAATATCTTGTTTCAAGAGACTCAAAATCAGGCACATGATATATTATTTCAATAATCACAATATTGCTCGCAAGAGTAACTTCTCGTATGCAAATGTACTTGTCAGATTCTATAGTAACATGAGTGAATGTACTAAACTGTGGATTTATCCCCAAGTTTGGCTAATGTGACTCCCTTCTAAAGCTCCAAGTACATGCATCAACCTTTTGTTTGTCAATCTCTGACGGATGTGCTAGACTCCCTCTAAATAGTGTATCTGTTTCAATAGGAACAATATTCACAACATTAGAATTTGATAAGCTAGAATCCAATTTAGTTAATTTCGATAGCCCCTCTTAGCTAGGGAGGATCCAAAATATTCACATCATCACCATGACACTCTTAGAGGGTGATTTAGAACATTCCATGATACCATCTTGCATACCTGCAAAGGATGGATCTACTTTGCATTGCACATAGAGAGTAGAAGAGGTCTTGCACCTCAAATCTTCTCCCAGAGAAGGCTACAACATCACCTTTGCACTTCCCGTAGAGGGTGGTTGCACCTTGTATTTTCAGCAGAGGGTGGTAGATACAACTGTATGTATCAAGGAAATAGTATGCATGATCTTTCATCTTCCCATTGCATCCTTTTACAAAAGGAATAGTAAGAGGAATCTCAAACATTTTTGGTACTCAAACCTTGGTACCATTCTAAAAGTATATTACAAAGATAATAGTCCAAGACTATCTTGAAGTGAAATATTAATGCTTGAATCATACATGATTCACTATCCAAATAATATAGCATGAATTAGCTACAGCATGAAAGATTAAAGAGCATTATTCAACCATAAAGAATACTTATCTCTTTATACTTATGGATTATCCTCAGTCAACAGATATAGGCATCCAGCAGCATAGAAGTCAGACTTGTTTACATGCTCCAATCATTTTGCTTTCCTCAGCTTCCTACTTTGGCCATTTAGTCTCTGCATAAATATGCAAGTTCATTAGAGCAGCTCGTTTACTTTTCTTGAAGATGGAATGGAAATTTGCTCCACGGATGCACTCAGGACATAACTGCTTATTGCTCTAAAGAATGATGTCAAGTGTGCCATAAGACAGTAATATATGAACATCTCTTCCAAATCATCCACCAAAGCTTGACTTGGCAAACATCTCCAAGAAGTTGCTGATCATAAAACCTCATTTTATATCTCTGCTATCTATATTTGTGATTAGAATAAACGTGTGTTCCTATGAAGCAGCTGGTCACATAGTTCTACATCTGCCTCAAACCAAGGAGGGCTATGTGGAGGATTAAACAGTAAATAATGTTTCAAGATCTCTCTTTCCTCAGAGATTATCAACACATGACTTTAATGTAGTTTGCTTCTCTATTGTATTCTAAACCAATGCATGAAATAAGACAGTCTGATACATGAATTGATTACTATTTCAATATCAACAACTTTGACCTGGAATGTTTTCTCCTCTATATTATCTGAAGACTTAAATGAATCAATCCATTGCTATAACCATCAAAGATTGAGACTCCACTCTTCAATAGTTTTGCCTGACAATGAGTAGATCAGTCTTCCAACCACAACTCCATGCCTAATCATAATCTCTACTGGAATTATGACTGAAACATTATATGCTTAGACTGTATCCACTCAGCTAATTTTGGAGCATGAAAATGCTGAATCTTCATGGTTTATGGGGTTCTTAATAATTAACGTCCATAATAAACTTAAACTGAACATATTCCCATTTGTAATGAACACCATTGTGGTTGTCTCCCACGAGAGGAAGTCTGTTGTCGGTGAATCTGGGGAGTTCGAACAATAAATGTGTGGATTATCAAACACATATTACTCAAGTCAGTTTGAGCTGTAGTACTAGAATTACCATGAAGTGTTAGGCAGTAAGATCACCAAGCACTCCTGGAAGAGTCGGGTGCCTCTTAATATTAGTACTCAAGGAATTTATGGCGCTATGCATTTGCGGACAGTGTGAAATGCCCCTTGCTGGGGGTTTTTTGGTAGTGGGTATGGTTCTAGGATCAATCTGTGCTGCCGTGTAAGAGTGTTAAACTCAAAATTTCCAATCGTGAGCAATGAAAATCACCATTACAGACTCAAAGGGAACTCTCATACGTGATTCATGGTGGAGTTGCCACTTTTGACAAGGGTACAAACAATAGTGTCTCGTGCTTCGTAACTACTATGACCTTTCCGTATCAACCCAAAGCTTTGTGTCCGTTAATTTTTTTAGCAGATGCTGAAACTAATACTGGGAGTTATCGTGTCTTTCATACAAGGCCTTCCCACACTCTGTTAGCATACCCATTGCAAGTGTTTTCTGGTTTTCACTTCTGTTCAAAGGTGATGAATTGTGGGATCCACAAGGTGTAAGGATCTCAATTTTCTACTGGAATATCCTTTGCATGAGCTGGCGGACATACTTGCTGAGGGATTATAATAATTTTTCTGTTGCCGTGATTGATCAAACTATTCTTGATTCCTTATCTGTGTGAGATTCCTAGTGAACTGGAACTGGCATATGAAGCCTTTACTATATTGTTGTTAGGAGTATTACTGCACTTCAAGATTTCATCAATTTCTCCAGGTGTTAGCTATCTACTGGAATATCAAGTTGTGTTCTCTTCAAAATTTGTGAGCTGGATTGAATCTGAGGATTGCATTAATATCGAGCACCACAATGCAAATGTCCTTATTGAGCCAACTCTCATCCCTTTGTGGCCCAAAGTCACGAGAGAATCAAATCTATATCTGCAATATAAAATGACAAAAACCATGGCTCTGATACCATGTTAATGTAGATTAGATCTATTGCAGATTAGAATGTGTATATCTTTTAAAATTTTCTTGTCTCTTGAACAATATGCTTATTGACTGATCTTTCTTTTGCAGGTTATAATCAGAATGGAGATACTAAATCTTTTTCACAAATATTGGAATGAAACTGAAACAATAATATTGAATTCTGATTATTGCAATTATAAGTCTGAATAATCAAAGAATGACTGGATTTCAAGAGGCTTTGCACTAATTGATTGCTGTACATTTCCTCCTAGTCCGATCAGTCTGGATATATATATAAAACAAAAGAAGGGGGACATGTCAATGAATAGACATGCCAACACATAAGTGGAGACATGTCTTTCATTAACACGCCTCCACATTTAATGATGCCCTTTAGTTATCTTAAACCAACCAATAGTTATTGGTAGTTGTCATGCATATAACACAGGCAGTTTATAATATGGAGTGGATACCATAATCGACAGCATTATGAGCAGATTTCATTGGACTTGGATCTGATGTACATTCCAAAGTAACGAGAATCAAAATCGACAAGGCCGAATTGAATTGTGAATAGGCCATGAATTGGAATTGCATAGGCCACGAATTGGCAAATTTGAAAAACCCTTGAAATTTAGAGATTTTAACAATTTAAAACTTATTTCATGCACCCTTTATTGAATATAACTTAAACACACTATAACATCATCAAATAGAAGCTAATATACATAAACATGGAACGTAAATGATAAATCCATCACATATGTAACTATGTTACACATAAAATGTAAATTTTAGCTGAAGTAAATAGAAATCATAGGATCATAATGAGTCAAATCATAAAATGTATGTAAGATAAAGAATCAAGAGCCATGAAACGTATGGCTATCAGTATCTGTAAATGTATGTCTATTAGTATTTGTAAACGTATCCTTTTTTGGAGCTCTTCCTTCTTACTAGTTGCAAACTTGTAACTTAAACACACTATAACATCATCAAATAGAAGCTAATATACATAAACATGGAACGTAAATGATAAATCCATCACATATGTAACTATGTTACACATAAAATGTAAATTTTAGCTGAAGTAAATAGAAATCATAGGATCATAATGAGTCAAATCATAAAATGTATGTAAGATAAAGAATCAAGAGCCATGAAACGTATGGCTATCAGTATCTGTAAATGTATGTCTATTAGTATTTGTAAACGTATCCTTTTTTGGAGCTCTTCCTTCTTACTAGTTGCAAACCTGTGGTTTATCTTTTCACTTTTTCTCTCACTTTTCCTCTCTTCTACTCATGCTAAACAATTAGAAGGCCCTTTAGAGTTAAAACAAAGAGGAAAGGCAAAAAAATATTGAAAAAAGTTATTTTTTTTATTAAAAGTTGACTTGACTTTGTCCCTACCTGTGTGCCGGATTTTTCGTGATTCACAGAGGTGATTCATGTGATTTTTGGCATGAATCACATGAATCGACTTGACTTTTTCCCTGCCTATGTGCCCGATTTTTTTGTGATTCACAGAGGTGATTTATGCAATTTTTTGCATGAATCACATGAATTGGTGATCCATGCAATTCATGCCATGAAATCACTGAACTGATTCACCGGTTCCAAAAAAATCGGGAACCGTGAATCGAATCACCAAACTGGCAATTCCGGTAATTTCATGGCAATTCTCGTTACTATGGTACATTCAATATTATATTCTCAATATCAATGCACTATTGATACTCATAAATGGCAATGTTTAATTTCTAAGTAAGATCGATCACTATGCAGATCAACAATACAGATTATACTTGGAACAAAATAAGTGATGATTCAATCTCTTATGGACAGTAATCAGATTTACAAATAAGATCAATATAATGATGTTTGTTTAAACATTTAATAAGTATATATATAGATCAATATACACAATGTATATTGATATGTATATACACATGCATATAATTATATCATTCTATTGATAATTATCATCCATAATTATCTGACCAAAGCTATCATTTCAACAATTATAAATAATTCATATATTTGCATTACTTGCACATGGTATTGAAGAAAGAATTCAGTTATTCAGGTAGTGTCCAAGTATTCATAAAAAGGGAACATTACACATGACATCTTACTTTCTTGAATACATCACTTGTCTTGAAAGATGCGAATTTTCATGATGCAGTTTTATGTTTCTTCTGGTTTTCTGTATTTTGTTCTATAAAACAATGGTTGTTCCAAACTATCATATGAATGTTCAGATATTTGTTGTTAATTTTTAGCTGTGTATCGACATCTCTTGTATGTGATGACATATCACCTCTACATTAGAAGGTTCTCTAGCTGTAATGTCCTCTTTTCTCAAACTGGAGTCGAAGTAGAGAATTTAAAGTCTAATAATAATTTGTTAAGTATCCAAAAGTGCATAAGCTAGACATTGGAAAATGACAATCTATTACTATAAAGTTGGGCCAAAAAGAAAATTAAATAATAAGGTGAAAACTGATAAACATTTAAATTAAGAAATGTTAATTATCTAGAACTGGATTAATATTTGAAAAAAAATAAAAGATGAATACTAAAAATAGAATAAAAAGTTTAATTACTTTTCAGGGCTGGCTAGAAAAAACTTTAAAAAAAATATTGTAAAAAGCAAATCCATTTTATCAGTGCCAATTTTTAGAAACCTTTTTGCAGACCTTGTTTCAACATTCTTCCTTAAGGACAAAAACCCTCTTAGACCTTTGGGAATTGGAGGAAGAAATCCTTCTGATTTATAAAGTTGAGTTCATTCAGGATTCAAATTTGTGCTTACAGAAACTTTCAAGATTCAGAGATGTTGGAATAGTAACAAATTTAGATCCTATCCCATAATTCTTAAAGAGCTGAATTTTTTTCCTGGCATTTTAATATTCCAAGCTAGTCATATCAATTAGAAGTTCATAGTGGGGCCATACCATGTAAGAGTGGTTTGTGTGAGGGCATAAGAGTAAAAGAAATTCAACAAAAAAAGGAAGACCAAAGAGGAAAAGGTCACAGCCTTTATGCCAGTTGTAAGGCATGAAACTCTTAAATTTTTGAGTTTGAATATCTGCCAGCCACACTACTTATCTGGTCACATGGAGAGGGGAACTTGACACAGCATTTACTTAGCAAGGTGGAAATTGTTGCAGTTTCTTGGAGGGATGTGGGATCCTCAAGGGAGGCACCTATGCTTAGAAGAGCCAAAAAACAGTTATAGCTACAAACCACAAAAGGTTTTCCATCAGTTTTCCATATCCACTCATATGTATCATGTATGACATCACGCAAAGAGCAGTTGTATCAGTAAATGTGGGACTGCCACATTTTTCAAATATTGTAAATAAGGTTATAAAGGGATGATTACAAACCATGGGATTTTTTTGTGAGAAAATATGTCTGATGTCACATTCAGCAATCTCACCAACATTTGGAGAGGGTCATGTAAGGATCACACCATCACATTCTAGGTTTATTTTTGCTACTGTGTATTTTAAATATCATTTTATGAGATACACATTAGAATATTTTCCATACATTTACTGTTTTCAAAAATTATATATTTAAATTTTGCTAATTGAAAGCAGAAAACATGTACCAACAAAAATACAAAAAAGGAAAATGCATATTAATTAGGAATTTCAGTGGGCATCAAAGCACTATTAGTGTCAATCATTGGAAAAATCTTTTTGTGAATAATTATTGAAATTCCAGTTTCATGCACGAAGGTAACAAGGAATTGAAATTTTATCAAAGGGAAAGAAGAAAAGATCTGGATTAATTGGATATCGTTGTTGGATAAAAGGACCCAAATGCACGTTGAAAAGACAAGGAGGTAATGGATCAAAATAATAAGGATATATGTGATGTTTGGTTTGACAAGCTTGTACAAGGACATGTTGATGTGTGTTTTATGACCACATTATATTGAAGTATCTTATCGTCTCTTTATTGAAATTCTACATATGTTAAGATCGCAAGATCACACTAGTAATTTCCAAGATTCCTTCTAGGATGGATAAGATCAATGGTAAATGCAATATGCTAGTATGACGAGGGACCTTACTTTATATTCTTCAAGTCGACTGAGAACAATAGTGGAAATAGGAGCTTTCAGTTGATATTGCAATGGAAGTGTTTTTTTTTGGGGGGTGGGGTGGGGTGGGGTGAGTGAGGTTTCACGAAAATGCAAAAGTAAATGAGAGAAGGATTGAGGAATCTATTCTAGTCCTAAGAACTTGAAAGATGAAAAATGCCATGATGAAATCTACCAAAATTTGGTTCGCCAAATTTGACAACCATGCAAAGCTGATAAGATAAATTCATTAATGTCCAACAAGAGACCATAAGAGGGTCTAGGGGATCGGAAGAAGTACAACAAAGAAACAACTAGCAGTGGGAACACAAAATGGTGCTCGAGGAAAGAGCAAGCAAGAAAGAATGAGCGAGAACCCAAAAGAACCTAACAAAGACCAACTAAGCTATCTAAGTTGATGATAAGTAGTCCAAAATCAAATGATAAGGTTCAGGGAGAGAGTGGGTCTCTAGTCATCTTTGGGAAGTGCAGGAGGTGGCGTGTCATCATCTAGTGTAACCTCTGCAAGGTCTCACAAATCTAGCATGTCTCAAAGTGGGAGGGTCGAGCGATTGCTTTGTACCCTAGGTCGGAGACACAGGTGTGAAGGAAGTGATAAGCTTATTCGATGCTTTTGTCAATGTGAACTGGAGCTACAAGGTGTGATCTTGGAGCCACATGGCCTCTTGGAGGTAAAGGACATGATACTGTTGATTGATGTACCCAAATGAAGAAGGGTCCTGTTCTCTCTAAATAGGTAGTAGAACCACTCTCTGATCTTGTAGTGGATAAGATAATAGAAAATAAAATGTGTCTTAGTTTCCGCTTCCCCCAGAGGACATAGGCTGCAGGTCCGGTCCTCTTTGTCAATCTAATGATCCATTTGAAAATGGAGCCTATGGTAGCCCACTCTAAAAGAACCCAGAGAAATGCGGAGGGCACGGATCTAATGATCAGCAAGGTAATGAGTGTGCATAATAATTGCATCTTGAATATCTATACAGTGCTTAGCATAAAAGACCATCCTTAGATAAAGCCTCGTTGGAGGGTTACTCCATGTCATGGTAATGTGCTATTGTGAATGTTGAGTCTGACATGCTCATTCAACTCCTACTGGGAAGGAAAGAGGTGAGCAGGGGCATCCAAGGAGAATTGAAAGGGGGGTTGATGATACATCTCAATCCCAACTAACCCCAATAAGGAAAAAGCTTGAGCATACTAGCAACATGTCCTACCATTTGAATCAAAACCTGCAACCACCTCAGAGGAACAATATGGTTAGATACGAGTATTTGTGACGACCCTTGACAGAGTTAGCAAATCCCCAAAGATGATGAAGGAACCCAACCAAATCAAAGATCGCTCGAAGCTTAAAAGGATGGGCCCCAAACTCTACCAAAATGATGCTGCGTAGAGTGGACCGATGACACTTGATAATGCACCAAAGAAATAGGATTTGGACTCTCTTAACTATTCCCCAATTTGACTCCAAGAGAGAGGTCCCTAAATTATAGAGCCATAAAGCATGGTTAGTCTAACTAAGGAGTCCAAAAGAGGCATCTTGGGTGGTGTCTTGAAAGTGGGGTTTGAAGCACTATCTCTCTAGCATAGCAAGGGAACCAAACCCCTTATTAACATAGGGCTTCATGGTAGGTATTTGATTGAAACAGGGTCTAGAGAACTTGACCCCAAGGTAAGTGTAAGAGGATGCAACCTCAATCTCCTCATCCTAAAAATAGAAGTGTAGATGAGAGGTCTTCAAGTAGTTGAAGAAAATCACATGGGTCTTGCCTAGGTTCACAAACAACTATTGCAAGTCGCAAAAGGAAGCCAAACCATTAAGTTGTTGGAGAACCTTCGAGAGGAGGGCATAAGAACCACATCATTTGCTATACTAGAATGGAGATCAAAATCTGATGCAAGTAACATCCATCATCAAAGAGTGAGAAGTCCCTAAGGAAGCCCTTGAGCTTGTCAAGGTATATGCCAAATAAGGTGGGAGAGAGAGAGCAATCCTATTTCACCCCGATGATGCTCTGCATAGGGTTTGAGAAACCCTGTTAGGTTTTGAATCTACCCACCAGGCTCTCATAAAATTTCATGATAGCCGTTAGAAGAATCTTCGAGATCCCAATGACTAAGTCTCTGGAAAAGAGCCACTCAAGGAACAAAGTCAAACACTTTGTGAAATTCTATAAAGTAGCAATAGACTTTCACTGAGTAGTGTCAAGCCTCCTCAATGATAGTCGACAAAGTTAGAATGTAGTCCATGGTCTAAAAGTTTGTCAAGAAGCCAGCCTGTCCCTGTGCATGGTATTGGCGTCGATCAAGCACATTGGATAAGATAGTGTTCAACATGGTGGCATATACTTTGGCCAAAGTGTGGCCAACCATGATGGTCCTGTATTTGTTGGGGTCTGATATTAGCCCAGTGTTATGAATTAGATAGATAATATAGCACGACCAAAAATTGATATAACCAATATATACCACTCTATTAAAGAGCACTATGAGGAAGGAGCCCAAGACTATGACACTAGGCTTGAAGAGTTTTGTGTGGAACCCTTCCTCATCTATTGTTGATCTATCATTCATGAATCTGATTGCCTCACAAATGTTGGAGAAAGTGAAGAGATGGCGATGGGGTAGGAGGCATGATGGAGGGCAGGTTGGCCAAGGATATCATAGAGAGTGGAGGTGTGCAAAATCAAAGAGTTGTAATCCAAGGTGGAAGGGGGGAGGGTTGTGGGGGAATAGAGTACGGTAGAAGATCTTTGGGGATTCTAGGAGAGACACACTAAGGGACCTATATTGCATCGTGAAGAAAAAACGCTTCTTATGGAGAAGAAAGTGGTGGTAGGAAAGCCTCAACTGAGAAAATAAGAGTGAGTGATTAGAGAAGACCAAGCGAACTGAGTGGTAAAAGAACTTATAACCTTCATCGAACCACCAATTCATAGGAGAATAGTTCTTGTTCTTGGGACTGCGAGATAGGGAGGTGGTGCAATGGGGGATGGAGAGAAGAGCAAAGTCCCAAATAGCGGTAGGAAGAAGATCAAACATGGTGGAGGCTCCCTCAAAATCAGTAAAGCGATCTTGGGGAAGGAAGTGTCTAAGGTGGAGGACAAAGAGGTCATGGTCACCATCGACAAAGGAAAATGAGGTATGGGTGAGGATTCTCTTAGGGGGTGTAGTGATGTGAAGGGGTAGACTCTGAGGATAAGGTTGAGGAGGGCTTGATCAGCCAGGGGAAGGTAGGAAATGATGAAGTTGTTGATGGAGGGAATCAAGGAGGCATAGGAGAGAGCATAGTCTACTAAACTCAGACCACCACAATGAGGCCAGCGGGTAAATAAACTGGATCCAAGAAAGCAAGAGAGCCTATTTGAGATCACCAAGCCCGAGGATTCACAATGCAAGATTAGATGGTGACTGTATCTCATGAGAGGTACTCTGCTGTCCTCAGAGGAATGTTGTAGGCCAAGGGTGCTTGGATCTAACTCAAAAATACAAACTGAATTAAAACTATGATCATGGAGAGGGGTTTGATAGACTCTAGTCCATGCATTAAAGTCCCCCAGAATGATGATGTCCCTTAGGCCAAAAACTTGGTATGTACTCATGTAAGTCCTCATAAGGATTACCACTCTCTATGCTATGTGCAACATAGGATGAGGACGTCGACATGAATTAGCAAATTGTGATGAAGATGTCCCTATCAAGTGGTGTCATACGATGGATATAGAGCCACATAAATTTGGCCAATCTTTCAGAATGAACCATGTAAGTCACTTTGAAGAGGTGGTCTCTAACCAAACTGGCAACATCACTCAATCTTCTGATTCCACCAGATTACCTAACCTCGTCCTTCAAAATAGATAATCACTGATACCTGGTAAAACTTGGAAGAGGACAGACAAGGCTCTTAGGAGCCTCCATAACTAAAACAATGTCAGGAGATCCGATAGCATCTTAAAAGAGACCTGACAAGAACCATAAGGTACCATTGTTGTTCCAGTAGTTGACATGCAAGGAACCACTGTGAGGCTTCCTCATGTCTAACTGCCACTGAGACTAACATTTGGCCTTGGCGGCTGATCTAGATTCTTGTCCAAGAGAAGTAGAATCCTGAATAACAACTCTAAGGTTCTTGTTAATAACCTACTTCCCATTGCGTCTAGCCTCCTCAACAAGTCCCTAGGAGTGTTCCAACTCTACCACATGTGATTTAGTGAGATTCTCATCAAGATAAATCTTAATGGGAAGAGGGGAAAAGTTTCCAAGTATCCTCCACACCTTAAGAGACTGAAGACAGTCAGCCAAAGAAAGGAACTTGAGAAAGAGGGTGTCATTATGACCAACCCAGGCCTTGTCAAGTGTGATATTTGTAAGGAACGAATGACTTGTAGAGATAGGATTGGCGAAAGAGGGAGGAAGGCCCCAAACTCTCAAATTAATGTAACAAACGCATCTAACACATTCATTTGCTAATCTAGCCTTAACAAGCTCTTCCACACAAGAGAGGGGTGCAAAGTAAGTGTTGCTGCAAATGAAAACCCAAGATTTGAGCCACTTCTGTGTTTTTCTGATTAGAGAAGTTTGTTTGCAATCGAGTTCAGCTTGTTTGTCCTTGATATTAGAGATTTCTTGGACTTGTTCTTTATTGGATTCAACTTGTTTTTTAAGGTCTATTGTTTCAGTGGTGAGAATATGAGAAAAGTCCTTAATATGCAGAGCGTTTGTCAACAGTTTGTTTCAAGCCTGCCAAAGTCACGGAGAGTGAATGCATGGTATCTCGTAGGCATTGGTTCTCGTTCTCTAGCTTAGACATATGGTTAATAAGGCTCTATTATGTGATAGTTTTGGATGGAGTTGGAGTTTTAGTATCCATATTAGCCATTAGAATGAGGTCAAAGTAGTAGCAAACTTAAAAAACCGACTGAGGAAGCCCAAAATCTCTAGGAGTAGGCAAGAAAAACATCCACGTCGATGAGCTGACAGAAGAGAGAAAACACGAGGCAACCCACAAAGAGGATGCACTCAAAACAAGTGGAAAAGGAACTACAAAAAACAACCAGCAACACCAAAGACTCCAGAAACATGCACAGTAGTCACGAAGGAAAGAGGCAAAAAACCAAAACTAGAAAATGGCAGGTAGATTGAAGGTTGGCCGTGAGAAGCAGAACCAAAGATTAAAGACCATTGCACAATAGGCAAGGACAGAGACAAACATGCAGAAAAAGCAGCAACAAGCATCCCAGAAGGGCAATGATGACTTGCAAAGGAAGACTGTGCAAGGAGGAAGTTGTGAAACTCCTAGAAGCCTAACTCCCATGATGGGCCACGTTGAGAGAGAAACAAGCACCAAAACCAGTTGACACAACAGTAAACGTAGGAAAGAACAATCAGCTTTACACTTGGAACAAGTGCGCAACTAAATGTAGGAATACGCCATAGGAAAGATAGAAACAAGCCACACAATAGCATGACAACGCCATGAAAAAATGAACAAGTACAAACGCGGGGGGGCACAACACTCAAATGGAGACTATGTCAGCGCCCAAGAAATGCAAGTGCCATAGTTGCAGTCACAATCAACATTGAGAGCATAGGCGTCGTGAGTCATGGCATCGAGGAAGAAATGGTAATTTGATCTTTTTAGGGTGTGCTATTGGCATCTTCAAACATTGTGCAAAATTGCAAATAGCTTTCATATCTCAATTAACACCATCAAAATGAACAATTTACATCAAAGATAGAATTAAAGCATCTACATAATGGTTCAGATCCAAGCTTAGGAATCACTTAAGAAGAAAACGTATGAGAAAGAAGATTCCACCATAACACTTATCAATCATATTATCTACGTACTTGAAAAAAAATCTAGTACTGGGAAACAATCCAATCTAAGTGAAGGAAAAAAGAGAACATGCAAGCACCGAGAAACATCAAGAAATCACCAAAGTTGAATGACGACTTTATTATCCCAATTGGTTATGAGCAACTATCTTCCAATTATGTCCTTTACAAATGAGAAATGAGGTCTTTATATAGGTCTCAAATTACAATAAGTGGTGTTAATGCTATTGTAATTTCAATCAGATAGAACTCATTGAAGATACCGTATAATATATATTCTATATATAGTATGAGGAGCATATATGTCATACTATATATATATATATATATAGTATGCAGTATTAGAAAAATTAATAACATTATATATAATTATCATTGTCAATATATATTAATCAGATTACATTTGAATATAATCGATTACATAATAATCATACTAATCGATTGATTAGTTGATTGTTTTGACCGATGATATACAATGTTTTAGCAAAGGTAACATATTAGTGTATCTTGGCAGTCACGACCACAATGGGACGTGACTCCACGTCTACTTACATATACTGTGGAAACTTGCGTTGATGAAACACACATAACACATCAATACAGTCTTCTACTGTTCCCAACACAGTTTACTGATCCACAATACTATTTTCATATCATTGAAAATAACAGTATAATATTGTTTATAAAAGAGCAATATTTATAAAAAAGAATTCAGAATAGTAATTAAGTATTTTAACACACACACACACATTCAAATAAATCTGATCATTTTAACATGGTATCAGAGCAGGCTTAAGAGGCAATCAGATCAGATTTCTATTGATAAGATATACATACATATTTTTGAAAATATTATACTTATGGAAATGGTGAATAGAACCAGACTTGAATAAAGACTTGCAGGTGCTTCAAATTTTGAATCTTGGAAACTGTAAATGATGATAATACTAAGAAAGCATGAGTTAAAAATAATCGTAGAAAAATTCCTCCTAAATGTAACGAGAATGACGAAAGAGTCAATGGGAAAAGGACAACACCAAAGCAATGGAATTATTAGTAGATGGAGTAAAAGATTATCTACTACCTATTATCACAAAGTTAGACTCTGCATATGATATGTTCAAAGCCTTGGAAAACATGTTTGAGATCAACAAAACTAGCATGACTCTTACTCTAAAAAATCAACTCTAATATTAAAATGAATAAAGGAGAGACCATCACCTCATACTTTATGAGGATAATAGAATTAAGAAACCAACTTTCAACAATTGGGCACAACTATGATAGTAAACAATTAACTATGATAACTTTAAATGGACTCCCTATCTCATGGGAATTCTTTAGATAAGAAATAAGTACTCGTTCCAAGCTCCCCAATTTGATCAACTAAAAGTTGACTGCATTCAAGAAGAGTGCAATTTAATACTAGAGTTATTAGTATGCAGTCCATAAATGCAGACATTCAGATTCTCACCACTAATTTGAAAAGGAAAAAGGGCAAGGACTCAAATGGTAAGCAACCATTCAAGAAACAGAGAGACTATTCTGAAATACAATGTTATAGATGCGACAACTATGGTCACACTGCAACAAATGTCCTGATAGACTCAAACATCAAGCTTCCTTTTTTGGAGTTAGTAATTTTAAACTTGGATTCTAAGAAAATTGTATTCTAAAGAATTTGAAAATATCTCAAAATTTTATGAAATACTGGATTGAGAGGAATTTTATTGTTCTTTACAATCCTCATCAAAATAGAGTTACGGACCGAAAGAACATAACTATCATTGAAGTTACCAAAGCCATAATGCTAGATCAAAATGTAGAAGGTTACTTTTGATCATATTTGATTTTTGTACCAATGAAACTATTTTGTTATTTCATGACTATTTGGGCCCTATGTACATCATGAGGAAGTGACAACTTCTAAATGATTATCACTTGTATTTGTAAAAGTTATTGAAAGGCGATGATCTTACAATAACCCAATCTTCTATTCTGATGGATGTCTTCTGATGTCTATGCAGATCATGATAGAATGTATCTAATAAATCGATCAAGCGATAGATATCGCCACATAGATATCTGAGTTGTATTGTATAGATGAGTCATGGTGGATTAACATCCTTAAATGTTCCTATGATAAGTATCATTGAGGATACGTGCGCACATACCCTATGGACATTTTGAGTATTTGGTGAATATCATGCGACATGATATTTTGAGGCCATTACTCTTAATATCGTGAGATGATATCTAAATGGTAGATATCTTTTGATCAAAGATATCCTTAAAACTTGCCATTCCTGATATTACGTTGAGATAATATCTAGTCCTGTGCTTAACCTCCCTAATTAAGAGGGAGTGGTAATGCTATTGTAGTTTCAGTCAGATAAACCCATTGAATATATATATATATATATATATATATATATATATATATATATATATATATATATTATGCAGTTTTACAAAAATTAATATCATATACACATGCATAAACATATATATATATATATATATATATCATTGTCATACTATATTAAACAAATTACATTTGAATATAACTGATTGCATAATAATCATATTAATCAAATGATTAGTTGACTATTTTGATTGACTATATACAATGTTCTAGCAAAGGTAACATATTAGTGTATCGTGGCAGTCACGACCATGATGGGATGTGGCTCCACGATGAAGTCATGATCCATCGTGGACCGTGACTCCATGTCCACTTACATATATTGTAGGAAACTTGTGTTGATGAAAAACACCAAACATGTAGCAATATAGTTTTCCATTGTTCCCAACATAGTTGCTCCACAATATTGTTTGAGTATCATCGAAAATAATAATATAATATTGTTTATAAAATAACAAGATTTATTTAAAAGAATTTAGAATAGTAATCAAGTATTTTCATATATATTTATATATATTCAAATATACTTGATCAATTTAACAAGTGGCTTGGATTGAACAAAACCGATGGCCTAGATTATGCCACCTCAACTTTAATTAGGGTTAGGGTGAAGAAAGAGAATCTACATTTAGTGAGAGGGTCCACATGGACCAATCAAAAGAAAGCCACTCCCCTAGTGGGGTAATCAATGCCCAATTTGTTAGCCCATTCGACAAAAGAGGGGTGAAATAAATGCCCACTATGCATGAAATGTTCTTTCCCCAAGAATAGTCTATGTTTGATTTTATTCCTTGAATGTAGAGAATTTGAACAACATTGTCTCCAACACATCTACACTAACAAATGGCATCAATTCTCGCTTGAATTGAAGAAATGCCATTTCTCTTTCACACTTATTGAGACCATTCTCCCAATCTAGCATTGAGACTTGAGTTGTGTGCATGATGTTCAAGAATATGGATAAGTTCTCAAAGTCATCCCTTGCAAAGGAATTTAATTGAAATAACTCCAACTTGCCTTTTAGTTTGCCTGCAGTTATATCATCCTCCATGTTAATAAGGCTACAATTGTGTTGGAGATTCCTTTTTGAATATTTCCAACCACATTTCCTATTTTGAGCGGATCCTTCATTGAAATTTTCAAACATCTCCTTTGTAATAATTACTGTATTCTACTAGTAGGCAAAATCATATGTATCTCCTTCCATTAGCACTCCATCATCTGCCAACATCTACCTAGGAGTTTCCATTTAGGTTTGTAGGTGTCATATCACTTGATAAATATGCTCATCATCCCATTACTTATCTATGCATTGCATCCTAGAAAGTATAGTTAAAACTTAATGCCCTTTCATATATCTGCATGAAGTCTTCAAAATTTTATGCCTCTTTCAGGATTCCTTCATCTAAGCCTTTGTACTTTGGGAAATTGTGTCATTTTCTTAATACCTATCATTGACTCAGATAGGAGAACTATAGGAGGAACAAAGACTTGGATTTATTCCCTTATTGGATTGGATAAGTTTAATAGATATTTGCACAATGCCCTATTCTCACTTTTCACCTTTTAGTATTTTTCCTCCAACATCGTTGTCTCCTTCATTACTTGGGTAGAGAAATCAAACTCTTTGATTACCTACTCCCTTGTGTCATAGATCCAATTCTGTCACATTGTACTCATCTGGAGTAATCTAGTCTCTAGTTTTGTCAATTGTAGATACTGCCATAGTTTGCGGACTCATACTCAGAGAGTACTCTGCAAGCCCAAAAGTTTCAGCTTGACAACTTAGAAAGAACTAAAATTTAAAATCTCTTAACGAAGCATATAAGTTTTTTTAAATTTAATTAAAAAATTTATTAAATCAAAAATTGAGATCTTGAAAGAGAAAATGCATGGTTTTATAGCAAAAACATGTGAAAAACATATTTTATCCAGCGTACCTGTATCAACATTTTTATCCATGGTATTTTGTGTCTATTAAAATACGAGTTAAACTTGTGATTACTAGCCCAACGAAAAAAATAGAGGGCTCAACAACTCGAGGACTACTCAGAGAGATTGCAAACTATTGGTACTGCAATTTGTAGAGTCCTAGATCTAGATTCACCCCTGATGATGTTTGTAAACCTTTCTGCCTTGCTGTACTCTTTTGACTTGTTGACTGGACTACATTTGTATCCTCTTGTACTTGGTCTAGTACTTGGATGATTTTGCATGCCCTGACCATGTTGCATGACAATTTGGGAAACATCCTCCTTTTGACCTCATACTTATTTGCAATGTTGGCTAAAAAATCTTCAAGGTGAATCTTGTATTAGTATTTCACACCAAGCACCACTTTAATTCTATTTAGGAATCATATTTCGGTCTTATTGAATAAAATGCTAAATGGTAGAAATGTAGCTTAATTGCTGATCTTTTAGCTGCTTGTAGATAGGGACACATTTTAACTTCATCTCCTATGGTGATTTGGAATTTGAGTCCCACCATCTTAATTGTCTAGGTCTTGTCATATATCTTCAGTTTGGTGACTTCCAGCAGTACAATCTTGTCAATTGGATACCACACAAGTTTGTATCGTTCTAAAGAAAACCCCTGAAGTCTACTATAAGAGAAGACCAGGAACTGAATAAACCATGCTTCATACTTCTCAACCAACTTCATTGCCTTACTGAAAGCCTTGTATGTAATCCATCCTACAAACTTCTAATAATGCGCAAAGTAAAAGCATCGTTGACTCTCGTAAAGTCATTCTTAGCAAGTTAGCATAGAGTTGCAATTGAAGCTAGCACTCATGCACTTTCAAATGGTGTAGACCACTTAATATTGCCCATTTGTATCTTAATCCATCATACCTTGTCATTTGGGCTAACATGTGTATAACATACGTGATTGCTCTAGATCTCTGAGGTGCTTATCCAAATTGTCTTTGACCATTCCAGCCCAGTGCATAGCATTTATTCCTTCCATTGCCTCCTAAATGAAGTACCACATCCATGTTACAAATGTGTAGCACTCTATTATCCCAAATTGCTTGCTTGGCATCATGAGCAAGGCACTATATTTCCACTAGAGGTCTAACCCGACTAGTTGTTTAGGTAACTTGAAATGGTGAGTCCTCTTCCATAGCCATTTATGGTTGATTACCCTATGACAATGGTTAGCCGGAGAAGCATAGACTCCAAGTGCTTTCTGTTTTGACATCAACAACATTGATTAGTATGTTGGGGTTTCAAATGCTTCTGAAATTACTGGTGGAGTGAGGTCAGCTAGCAATCTATCATCTAGATCTCTAATTGTTCTATCTCTTAAATTATAATGCCTCCCCAACTCCACCATCAACTTTGCATGTTGGATAGCTGGAAGAAATCCAAGTGCAGTCACAATCTGGCTTTTGACTATCAAACTAGCTAAGTATGTGGGATCATGCTCCTTATACCCAAACATTCTTCTATTGAATTCACCAAAGTTGCATGGATACGAATACGATATTGGGTATGGATACAGCCATATTTTAAGACCACCGATATTGATATGGCTGGATACGACATTAATAAATAATACATATACATATATTTAACATTGTTTTCTAAGCTATTATACGAGATTTTTATTACTTCAAAATCAATATTGACACATAAATGCTACATAAATATTTATAAGATAATTTAATACTTTACAATACGTAAACATAGTAGGGTTGCATTAGAAGATAACCCAAAACACGGGTTGCTGAAATAGAAAAACATTTTATTTTTCTTTCTCATTTGGTGCAGGTTTTGTTTACAGTATATTTTGTTAAATTGCTATAATAAAGTTTTTAAAAAATTAAATTTGGGAAGATTTGCATCAAATCTTTAAAAAATATCAAATCCCATAGTATTTGGCACGGTTGGAAAATCGAGTTTTTTAGGCAGACATGGGTACAATATTCAATCTGTATCCTGGCAGTAAAAGATACATTTCCGAATTGGATACGGGAATATGTGTGCCCAAAGGAGGGACAGAGGAGTTTCCGGCAACTGTGAAGTTCACCCATGTTCTTGGCATCTTTCCACTTCGACACAATCTTTGACTCTTGATAAAATCCCCTCTGCTCGTTCTTAATCAATGCTACTCTAGACAAACTTGATCATCTGGGTTCTACCATCTGCCTTCCTACAAAACAAAATTAAAAACATAAAAACATACAAGGAATGAAAAATGCAGATAAAATTTCTTCATTTGTTGAACAGATTTTGACTCGAGAGAAGAATTGTTTTGGAAATTTACTATAGATCTTCTCTCTCCAGAAATGTGTCTTTTGATTTTTAAACCTTACTCTAAAAATACTTTTCAAATTTCACAGCTTCTTCCTGGGATTCTTCAAACTCAATGCAATTTCACCTCTGTAGAAGACCCCCTTCTCTCTTCAAGATTTGTATGACTTTCTTCAAAAATTCAAACTTCACAAATTCTTCAAAATTTTCACCTCTTGGTTAAGGCCCTCCAACTTCATTGTAAGAATGAAGTGAGAAGTCGATCTCTCTAATAGAGATTCAATCTTGAAGCTACTAAATTGCTCGGTAGTTAAATTTAGGTAGTTGCATTTGATTTCCTTCCAAGTTGTCATTCAGGGAGAAATTCTCTTACAAAAATTGCCACTTGTCTCCAAGTTTATATTGTTTTTAAAAGATGCCATTTTGAGCACTTATCTTCATCAGTGAGCTTCATCTATGGTTTTGTGCTCGAAGGGGTTGAAATTTAAATACATTGGACATCACATTGTTTCCAACATTTTAATTAAATATTGGATATCAAAAAAATTCTAAGATTAAATTATTTTCAAAACAATTCCAAAATCCAGTATTTTGATCCTTAGATATTTCATCTTTAATGAATATCAAATATGTATTTTATATGATTTTAAATTGCAATTTTCAAATCCAAGTCCATCTATAATGTCCCCATTTTCATAAGTGTGAGAGTTTGAGGTATTAGCCTATTATTGTGTCCCTCGTAGACTAATTATTGTGGATAGAGGGTCTTTTTGAGACAAAGGCTTGGTTAATGGAGGTTCTTGCCTTCTCTAGAATTTAGTATGGTCTAGTTTGGTCTACGTTTGGCTCGGACTGGACTTAGTTTGGGCTTAGTTTCATAGACTTAGTATTTATAGTAAATCTGAGGTTGATAGAGATGGACCCTTTCTATTTTTAGTAAGGCAGTCATACAGACAAAGGATGCAGTGGTTGGCTCTCTGGTTCAGACAAGGCATCAGAATAATGATTATTTATTAATATTTTAATGACTTTAATTATATTTAATTATTTAAGTAAAATTCTAAAGTAATAATTGGCTTTATAATAAAGCGGGGGCTATGTTAAAGGTAATGAGTAATTAATACTCATTGATTAAAGGTATTATTTATTAAATGATTTGTTAAAAAGTCAACTCATTATTATAAAAGCAAATATCAAAATCATTAAAGAGCCTTGTTAATGAAGATTAATGGGAAAATATTCTGAAAGAACCTTGGAGAGAAATCAAAATTCATTCTATTGTGTATTTGATTTTGGTGAATTGTGTTGTTCGAGAGCCAAGGTGTTTTCAGATTTTAGGGGTCAGAAGAACATAGAACTCTTTCAGATTTTCATGTATTTTGAACTGGTGAAACTATCCAGTGAATTGTACCAGAGTTTTGGCTTCATTTGGAGGTTGCAGTTGATTTCATTGATTGGAAAAATTGTTGGTTAGCAACCCAACTAATCTCAAAAATCGTTTACAAAGGGCGGAGGTTATTGTAACTTGTAGCCTAAAGCCATAGAAGGGCCTGTGTTTGGCAATTTTTGGCAGTCATAGGCCATGAGAGGCAATAACATTTATCATAAGAGCAGATTTTGGAAGCATAGAGACCTGTTTTGACTAGAAGATGCCTCTATTGTATGTCTGCTTGCTTTTGCATTAGGTGTTCATGTTTGATAGCTTATGCGGAATAAACACATATATAATTATATGAGATATAAATGTGATATAAATATAGGAGAGAAATTTATATATATATATGATTAAATTATTATTATATTAATTATCTGATCAACGAATAAACATGTCTATTCATGGCTTATACTCAATATAAATGCAAGTGATTGTTGCATTTGGAAAACACATACCAAATACATGGTAGTGCTTCATACATTTGCAGCGATCCCGGAAACTCAACATTGTATTAGAGCTAGCCTACAAATGTGAAGAAAATAAGTGAAGTGGACAAGGCTCATATGAGGCTTGCTGCTGCAAAAGCTTTGTTACGTTTGTCAAAGCATTGGGAACAACAGATAACTCCTGAACTTTTGTATTTACCAATTTCACAGGATCCTTATCACGAAGTAAGGAGAGAATTTCTGAGAAAAGTGCATCAGTATCTCAAACAATGAACACTTGATCAGAAATATGTGTGTGTTGTTGTTCTCAGTATACAAGGAATGGATGATGATGATGATGTGAAAGAGGTGAAGCAATATCTAGTCGATTTTGTCAAGACATCGTTAGGGAGTCCAGTTATGACAAACCTATGCCCATTCTAATGGTAGTTTGTTCACATCTTGTCCAGAATATGTTATTACTTATTTAATCCATTCACTTGCACACAATCCTAAATTTCCTTCTATTACTGGAGATTTACTTGTAGAACCATTTGAGTCATTGTATCGGCAATTACACCTTTTTTCTTTCAGCTTTCATGCATCGGGATGGAGATGGACACAATGATTTTGAGAGAAAAAGGGGACAAGAAAGCTTTTCTATAATCATGGCAATATTTAAGAGCATCAAAGTGCAGAAGATGAAGTTGACAAGTCAATAAAACATGGATAAGAAACTATGCTAAGTTGGACATGAGAGCACTAAGGACATTTCACAGGGAACAAGGAAATTCGGTAATATGGACAATATCAACACTAGTCTAATAAGACATGTCCACAAGCCAGCCAAGTGTTAAGATCGATGGGAAAAATGTACTTCCCATTGAATATGAATTGATAAACGAGAAAAGAAGGAAGAAAATATCATTTTACAACTTTGCAAACATTTCTTCCCACCCTGCAAGAAGCCCCACATGATTACCATCAAACAATAGGTCAAAGAAATAAAAGAGGGCATTAACAAATTCTTAACTTACGTTGCCAATCCAAAAAAATGTACAGTTAATTACTGAGGACCCACGAAATCAAGTAAGGCGCGAACCAAACAATACAAAGCAATAGCGCATGGTAGAGATAATAACCTCAATACATCATACTTTGCCTTGAGATCGAACATTATGGCCCACAACACCATTGGGCAAAATACATAATTACTGATTGGCTTGACGCTTGTTTTCCGAGCAATATTATGCGACGGGCAAACCCATTAAAATAAACAATATAGCTTGTAAAGGACCTGCCACATGGAGAACAGTCCCAACAAAATCGATACCAAATTGGAGGTCACCTAAATAATAGTCATTTTTATTAATATAGACTAAAGTCAACTATAAGTGAAGGATTTACAGCCACATATGTATAAATGATTTTTGGTTTGTATATATTTCATTTTCTTTAATATTAAAGAAAGCAAAAAGACTTTAGAGAAGAAGATTAATAAAGTGAATGGGCACATTAATGAGTCATTTCAATCAATCAAGAATACATCTAAATTTAGATAAAATCATAAGATGAATACATCAATGATGACGAGGACAATCAAGGATGTTGTATAAATAAGTATTTATTATTCTTAAGTATTTTCATTAATCTACTTATTGTAGTCTCTCTCTTATTTGTATTTCTATACTTACCATAAGAGTTAATTGCCTTGATCTTTTCCTCTGAGAATGTTCTTGCAGGAAAAGGGATTCAGAGGGAGTTTGACACTTAATCAAAGCAAACTTTAGCTGAAGAGTTTAGATGATTGATATTAAGAGGGGATCTTGACACTTCATGTGGATGAGGAGCTCAAAAGATTTGATATTTAGAGGGAATCTGAAAGTCCATGTGTGTGACTACATGGTTTTAATGGGCCTATCCCCTGTGTACATTACGAGGAAGTGAAGACTTCAAATGATGTCACTTGTATTTGTAGAAGTTATAATGTGACGATCTTACAAGAACTTGTATTATGAGATCAAACAAATTGAGTATATGATGAATGCCTTGCACCTCAACATTCTGGAAGGTCATTACTCAAAGAGTACTTGGTGAATATCATTGATATGCTGGGAAGCCAATACTCTTGATATATCAGATGTGATATCAAAACCTTTTGAGTATTTGGTAAATGTCATTGATATTCTAAGAGGCCAATACTCATGATATCAGATGTGATATCAAACCTTATTGAGCATTTAGTGAATATCATGTGTTGATATTTTGGGAGACCAATGCTCTTGATGTCAAACGTAATATCAAAATGATGGATATCTTCTGATCAAAGATATCCTTAATCTTGCTAACTTGATATTACTTTGAGGTAATATGCATGTTTATCCTCCCTAGCTAAGAGGGGGTGTTGGTGTTTGATAGCTTATGTTGAATAAACACATAATTATATGAGATATAATTGAGATATAAATATATGAGAGAAATTAATATTATATATATGATTAAATATATTATTGTATTAATTCTCTGATTAACGAATAAACATGAACCATGAAGGGACATGTCTATTCATGGCTTATACTCAATATAAATGCAAGTGATTGTTGCACTTGAAAAACACATACCAAATACATGGTAGTGCTTAGTACAGTTGCTGCGATCCCGGAAATTCAACATTAGGTTGTTGTCAATCTTAGTGAGTTGCGATCCATTTCTTAGTGTCCATTAATTCCAACGTTCAGCTCCAGGTTCCTTTGTTTGAATTAAATAATTTTTGATGCATATATTTGGCATTGTAAATACTTGCAACTTGGAGTTTGGCAAACGAATGAGATATTTATGCATAGCTTGCAAGATAATTTTGAATTTCATGCATTAGTATATGTTTTTGAATTGCAAAATATTCTAAAAAGAAAGAAAGAAAACTATACACCGAGAAATAAAAACTTTAAACCTTGCATGCCCTTGCATGCCAACTGTTTTACAAAATGTCAAACATCTAACTTGAGTTTTTAGGAGGTACTAGGGTTCTGACAATGGTATCTGAGCTTGCATGAAAAGTGTTTGACAAAACATCCAGAATTGAAAACCCAGGTCAGTTTTGAGACAATATCCTAGTGTCTGATATTACAGTGGTATCAAAGCGGTTTCCTGCCATTCTATTGCAGAAGCTTCTTACATTTAGAACAAATTTTTTGTATGATTCATGAACAAAACAAAACCTTTATAGGGTCTCATGCAAAGCTCATGCGTGCCTTACGAAACTATAATAATTGCTTCCAGGATTATGATAAAAATTTGTCTAGGCTTCTATAGCATTCTAAGATTCTAGATCCTTTGTTTGCAAAGAGGGATGAGGCAAACACTTGTTCAAGTAACAATAAAGGTTCTGATTTTTATGACAACAGTTCCTTTCTTGAGCATAGCGATGGTGTTGATCTAAGGGCAAGTGCAGAGGATGTTGTTGGTGTCACCTTGGGTGTTGACATGCAAGATGGGAGTGACAAATATGAGGATTGCCTAGAAAATACGAGTTCTACTCTGATTTTCATGGCAGAAGTGAGTTGTGTTTGTATCAACTTGAAACATCAGAGAGATAACATGTGGATGATGTTGGTACTCGAGATTTGGGTACTACTGATACAAAATATGATAGAGACTCATGCTACAGCGAGTCTGATTTTTAATATCAGACTTTAAGAAATGAATCAGAGTATTCATTGGTTGGTAATTGGTCCCAGGGTCATGACTTGTAGAGACTGATAGTTACATGGGAAATGGGAATGTGCGGGGAGTTTGTTAAAGAAACAACTTCCACTTTATCAGATAAGCCATTGGTTGAGGTGCTCTACAGAATTACCTCGGTTATTGATATGTGTGGGGATGATAGCACACATGATGCTTCTTGTCATGAGGTGAGTGATGTTGATACAATTTCATATCAGAATATGGATTATGGGTTAGAGAGCTTTCATGGAAGTCATGAATATCAAAGGCATCATTTGGTTGGGCAACTGAAGGTGAGTGATAGTTGGATTGCGACAACCATTGAGCAAATTGATATTTCTTGTCAGATGTCAGCCATATTTGGCTTGGGTACTCCTATGTTGGATGAGCACGGTGATAGTGGCCTTTCCATGGTAGATATCCATTCACTTGAGAAGCTATTGGGATAATGAAGCATAATTACTTGGAGTTATTAGCTGATAGAGATTATCTTCTTGTGTAGGGTTTCACTTGTTACAATGTGTTGATGAGAAAGAAAGAGGAGGTACATGAGCTTACTCATGAGCTTTTGATCACTACAAAGTTATTGGAGAGCACCCATTTGGATTTTCAAGAGTTGCAGTCACCGCTAGATGAGGTTATCATGGACTTGAGCCTAGTACAGTCTTCACCAGCCTACATATACAATTCAGCTTTCTTAAATAATAGTTGGTGATGATTTGATATCCATGGGTTGTAGTGGGGATGTGGCTACATTCATCACAAAATCAGGTGATGAATTAGGTTCTCTAGTGGTCAGCACTTTGTAAGATGATGTTGGACAGATTGTTGATAGCACTTGTATGTAAGTGATGGATTTTCCACAGAGCTGTGTTAATATATGACACTAATTTATCATCTTCACAGGAGGCTTGTACTGTGTCACTTGGTTGGGAGTATGGCTCTCATGTTGATTTGTTCCACTCTCCTGGAAACAAATGTGTTACTTCATCTCATGTAGCTAATGGTGATAGACAGCTTCTGTCACAAGGTTAGAGTGGTTAGATGATTCTGCCTTATTTTGTTCTAATTGTACCGATACATTTGTTGAGTACTTGCTTGAGAGTTTGAAGTTTCAGGAGGGACCATTTGGTATCAGAAGACACATAATTCTTACTGTAGTTAATCACTATTGTTGAACAGTAAGTAAATGGAGTGCATTCAAATACATACAGGTTTAGATTTCACAGCATATCTTTTAATGAGTCAATTTGACAATACCCAGCAACAGCCAGTTCAATGCTGTGTGTGCCAAAAGGAATTTTGTTCTGTAAACTAAACCAAGATTCTATTGACTTAAAGAGAATGTAGTTGTTTAACTAACAAAGATTCAATCTCTGCCCAATCAGGAGTTACAGGGTATAGACAGAGAGGGCTCCAAGAATATGAGGCCTTAACAACCTTGAATGAGCTCTTCAGATTAATATGGAAGGCATATGAAACAATATGTCAACACACAATAACATGTTCTGAAATTGCAACTTTAGCACCTATCATATCAATGATTTCAGTTATTAAGATCTCAAGCATGGGAGTCCGGGTGATAGCACAAAGGAGTTAAAGTAAAGAAGACTTATTGATCTTAGTGCCTTCCAAATGAATGCAGTTGGAATACCAAATGATCCTTATGACAAGTATGCAAACTTTCTGTTATTTGCATTTCATACTGGACTGGGTGTCTGGGAAGTTTATCTACAATAGAGAAAGGCACCACAGAAAAGCCCACAAATCCATCAAAATTCTATTGTGATAATTCCATATAATCGCACTCAAAGCTTGGCAAGATGCACAGCCAATAGGAAGGCTCATTTTCAAATATTTGTCCCTTGACTATAGTCTTTGCTAATATCAAATCTTCAATATTAATTTCTCTAATATTTGTCGTTATTACTCCTGCCTGCTGAAGACCAAATTAATTAATTGAGCGATAATATTTTTGGTGATAATAATTAACTTCTCGACTTATTATGACAATTTTATATTCACTTGCCAATCATTTACCTGGCTTTGTGTGAAATCCCACGGTTTTGTAACAAAGTATACCACCTCCAAAACAATGTATACTCTTTGTGATTAATCCACCATTGTTTTCTCCTTCAAGATTTTTTCATAATCACAAGAGATGATATGATTCATTTGTTTATTGGTTCACCTTCTGAATTTCTATTTTATTTCATATATAAATATTTGACATTACCGCGTTTGTATTCTCGTGACCAAACCCAAACATTTCCAATGACACATTTTATCCTTTCCCTCTATTATACCGAAAAATATAACCTCTCACAGTAGTTGTTTAGAGCAATAAAAATATTTTGGGCCTCCACAGAAAAGATGTAATCACTCAGAAATAACACACAATCTTATTATATAAGCTTGACTCATCTAAAAGCATCTTAGGACAACATATATTTTGAATATTGGGACCCACATAAATAATATAAGTTTGAATTAATTTGTTCTGAGAGGGCAAAATTCCTCTTGGATCTTTTGGAATTGGAGGATGACAATCTTCTAGTGAAAGATATATGGTCCACCATTTCAATATTCCAAGCTGGCCATACTGAGTAGGAGTTCATGGTTAGGATGTACTATGTAAGAGTGGTCTGTGTAGGGGCATAAGAGTAAAGGAGATTAGAAAAAACAATACCAAATACGAAGAACAAAGAGGAAATATGACAGCCTTTATGCTAGTCATAGGTGATGAAGCTCTTTAAATTTTGAGTTCGTTTTTAATATTTTATGGTGACATGAAGAGGAAAATTCTGTGCAGCATTGGGGATTTGGGAGGTTTAAATCAAAGGATGTGGGACCCTTAAGGGAGGCACCTAAGGTTACAAGAACTAAAAGAAAAAGGGATTACTACAAATTGAAAATTTTGGTTTTGTTTTTGTTTCCATAATTACACTTACTTGAATGAGTCACCCCAAGAGTAGCTGTATTGGAAAACATGAGATTGCTGCATTTTCAAAATATCATTCATAAGGCTATGAGGGATAATCACAAAGGTTCAGCATTTGGAAAGGATTATGGGATATAATGATCACAGCATCACATTCTAAGTTTTTCTTTTATTAAAAAATTATTAACTATTATTTTAAATGATGCATTCCTGAATATTTTCGAAATATTTCGTTCACTGTTGTCAGAAACTATTTATTGAAATTGTGCTAATTGAAGCAAAACATATTAGACCAACGAAAATTTACGAAAATGGTTATTTGTCAAGATTTTCTAAAACAATTAAAAGAAATATTTCATTAGTCTTACATGCACTCCTTTGGGTGTTGGATGAACAATCTTGGCCTCCAGTTTGAATAGAAGTTTGTTTCAAAGACTCTTGTCACCTGTTGAAGACTCCTTTGTTCACTGGAGTAGGTTTTTCCTTTGCCCAACCTTTTCATGAGTAACTCTACTAGGCTCTTCATGGTCTCCATTCATTGACAAAGGCTTTCTATGTCAGTTTCCATTTTAAGCAGACTTTTGCCAGCCTCTGAATATTCTTCTTTTGCCATGATTCTAAAATCATTTCTCTGCCCACGAGTTTCAGTGTCTCTTAGCAAAGGTCAAATATCTTTTTTCACTTGATCATGTTGTGGGTGTGAACCTGCAAAATACCAAGACTTCTGTTGGTGTTTTATAGCTTCAGTCGGATATGACAAAACATGGAGGATATATATATATATATATATATATATATACTATGTCACAAGGTTCGCCGAATTTTCGGCTCCAAGTTCGAAATTCGGCGAACCTAAAAAATAAATTAAAAATTCGCATAAATTCGGCTCAAATTTGTCTTGGTTGCAGGTCATTATTTCTACCGTAGCTTGCAGGTCATCGTTTCTACCGTAGATCATAGGTCATGGGATAGAAATCGTTTGTGCAGGTCGCAAGTCGTGGGATACAAATCGTTTGTACAGGTTGTGGGATACAAACCTCAGCTTTTCGTCTGCCCTGCAACGAACAAGATGGAGAATCAAGGCTTTTCAACGCCCTGCAAAGTCGTTCCTTTGTGAAACTTGTCTTATTTCGTTCCTCCATCGGCAATGGTGGACCTTCGCATTCGCATTCACATCCATTCCTCTTCATTCGCAATTTGGGCACGATAACGTTAAGAGATTATTTAATTATAGGTTTGGGGTAATAGTTTTAAATTTTTACTATAGTACGTTTAATGTTTGGAGATTATTTAACTTTGAATTTAGTTAATAGTTATAATTTTTTATTATTGAATTTTTTTTAATCTTATTAAGATATTATTGTTAGTAATTTTATATTATTTATTAAATATTAAAACATGTTAATATTTTCTATATTATATAATCATAAATATCATATATTTATAACTAAACATGTCAATACTTATATTTTTTATATTATTTTGTCAATTATTAAAATATATAATAATAAAAGCATTTTTTTTATTTTTTTAGATTACATTAGGTGAATTTAATTTCGAATTTTTTGAAATTTTTTTGACTTGTCGAACTTCATCCGAATTTCATAGTCGTCGAACTTGAACTCGAACTCGAACCTTGTGACTTAGTATATATATATATATATATTCATTGACAAAGGCTTTCTATGTCAGTTTCCATTTTAAGCAAACTTTTTCCAGCCTCTGAATATTCTTCTCTTGCCATGATTCTAAAATCATTTCTCTGCCCAGGAGTTTCAATGTCTCTTAGCAAAGGTCAAATATCTTTATTCACTTGATCATGTTGTGGGCGTGAACCTGCAAAATACCAAGACTTCTGTTGGTGTTTTATAGCTGCAGTTGGATATGACAAAACATGCAGGATATATATATACACCGATTCTTCATTTTATATATGTGCATAACTTCATATATATCTGTGTGTGTGTGTCATATATATTTGATGAGAGATTTTGAATATATGCTGTGTAGAGAATAATACATATATAATCACATGATTTGTTATGAAACAACACACTTATGATAGGGCACGTTTCATGAAGAGACATGCCCCATTGAATCATATATATTATTCTCATCAGGTTGCTTTTAGAACATATTGGAAAAAGACTGCAATACTATTATAAGTAGAATCCCTCTCTATCATACCACATCTGATCTACAATCCTCAACAACTTCCTCAAAGGAAAGAAACCTTAACAATACCACGTGATCTGAAAACTATGGTAGAGATTTCATACATTAGTACATTTAACTCAGAGATAACAATGATTGAATTTAACCGAGTATAAATGTAACAAAAATTTCATCATATTATAGAGAACATCACCACAAGAGTAATACCAATAGACTCCAGTGAAATCCATGTGTTGATATAAACTCTAGCAAATGTGTGAATCTTCTCTCTTAAAATACTCCAAATGTCAATCATAGAAGTTTTAATGCATTCACATGCTTCAGATTACATGAACTGCCTTCATTCAGGCTGCAGTTGATGTAATATAGCCTTTACATCATAGCAGAAAGTTGGTACATCAGTGAAATTGACTAGGCAAATGAAAATGGAATGCAATGAGATGCCTTTTAGTTGCATAACAAATTTACCATGTTCTGTAGAAAGACGACTTTGTTTTAACCTGGACAAATGTATTCTTTCTGCCTGAGGCAATTGTTCAATTCACCACACAGATCATAATAATAAGTCAACTCGATGATGTTCCATCCAATTTTATACACACTTCAGCATCTAAGAGCACGTCTCCAGTTCCATAACCTTTTCAAATGTTGTCTCAAAGTAAGAAGCTAGAAATTTTTATGGATTAGTAGCCCGTCACCAAGCCAAAATCATGATCTTCAAGGCCACAGGAACCTTCATGGCGCATGCTATTTTCAGAAATCCTTTAAATAATACTGGTGGCGAGGCCGCAAGGAGTTGATGATATTGATTTGTGAATAAATCTGTATTAACTGCAATCAGAAATTGTGTCTAATTTTTCAAATACAAGTTCGTATCTTTTAATGTCCACCTATGTTTTAAGAAAATCTGAATTTGCAGTCTTAACATAAGGGAGTTAAAGAAAAGATTATATGTAGACAATGAAAGTGCCAGTTAAATGCAGAAATAAATTGTTTCAAAAACTGTGCCCAACTTTTAAAAAATATTGGTGATTTTATGTGTATCATAGTGTCTATTTCTGGTTCACGATTTTATTCCTATTTTTTGTTTCTTCACTCAGTACATTAAACCACACATTAAGGATTTGAAGGTGAGATGAACTGGCAAAGGTAAATGTAAATAAATGTAGTTTGCTGCATTACTTCTATGCAAGACGCCAAATTGATGCAAGAGACCCCCCTTACCACAACAAGAGGATTGTTTTTCCGTTTACACTCTATATTATATATTCCAGCCATTAACACTCTACCCTATACTGTATTCAAATGTCGACCTCTTCTATGGAGTAGAGAGTTCTTTACCATTTGATCAAGTCAGTCTTGCAATTATTACCCAACTTGGATAGAGTAGTACATTATTATTCAATTTGTATATCGTATACGGATATGATATATGGCTAAGTCACAAGGTCCTAATTTGAATTCGAGTTCGTCAAGCATAGAATTCAGATGAAATTCAGCAAGGGTAAAAATTCAAAAAAAAATCAACCTTAAATTTGATAAGTAGGAGAATATCCATTAATGCGATCAGATTTCCACAATCCATCATAGTTATGTAAATCAGTTTTTGGATTACACTGTGTGGAGATTTTTACCATCAACGTTTCGAATCACACTACGTGATCCATCATCAGGATGAGAGAGCAAGAGATGTCAAATAAAGTCATCCATTTACTTGCTGTGAAAAATATCTCCTACTTAATCAATGAGCTTAAGGGGCTTTCTAATGAATGTTTCATAAGGCACAAGACTTGGTGAAGGTTTTGTGAATGAGGTTGCAAGTAGAGTAGGTTTAACCATGGAAGAAACTCTGTAGTTAAGTGCACTCATGTTGGAGTAGTACTAGGTTGGGTGACCTCCTGGGAAGTCCCAGTGCTTCACCTCTGTGAGCATCACCTTGATCCAATGAGTGCTAAGTGTTTCATTCATTCTCATGAGAGATGGGTTCATGTGAACCACTACTCATGAAACATGGGTCAATGAGTTTGACTCAAAAATTACACAATTAAAGCCTGATAGCAATATCACAACATTAAATCTATCATATATAAATATATTAATTTTAAGCAATATATCCACAAAATTGTCAAAATAGTTTGTCATTGCTAAATAATTAAACTGAATAACTCAATATTATTTTAAAATAAGATAATATTAGATTAAATTATAATATTATATTAAATTCATAAAATTCGGATGAAGTTTAGAGGGGTAAAATTCACTGAATGTTGAATTTCGTGAGTGAAATTCGATGTATCTTGTGACATAGATATTTGGCATGGATACACATTAGATTCCCTACCCACCTGTGCCAAAAAGCCTTTGATTGTGCCAAATACTATGTGATTTTATTTTTTTTAAATTCATCATAAATGTTTCTTAATTTAAAACAAACTTCAATGGTGCAACAGTTTTTAGTTGGTATAAACAAAAACTTACACCAAATGAGGAAGACAAATGAAATATTCTATTTCAGCTAGCCATTTCTTCGTTATCTTCCAAAGCAACTCTTTCCATTTTTTAAATATTGTAAATATTTAAATCAACTTCTAATTATGTATGTAGAAATTATGTCTATATTGCTTTTGAAGTAATGAAAATATCCTGTAATAACTTATAAAATTGTGTTAAATATGTGTATTTGTTTTTATGAATGCCATATCCATGCAATTTTTATACAAATTTAAATTATCATTTCTTCAATAATATTTAGTTTAACTTGCCTTCGAGCTAATTATTTGTCATCTATGACACAGAGGCCAGGTATAGATTTCTTTCTGAAATCGAGGGTGACAAGAAACAATTGCAACAATTGTATGGAGCTTGTGTAGGGATACCTCAGGTGTGCAAGACTTGTTCCATGGCTTCCTTTCAAGTTCTCTATATAAAGAAAAACATTAAGATCTGTTATATCTTGATCTAATGATTCACCAATCCATGTCTGGTGACAGGGTGTGGTCAACAATCCAGTTGCAGGGGAATCATCTGTTCAGCAAAGCTTACCCCCAACAGAATCTGCTACTTCACCTCTCACAGAAGAATCTCAACTTGCTATGGCAATAGAAGCTTCACTGCAACAATTATCTCAGGAAAGATTGCATCTTCCTTCTGGTTCTCAACCTTCCCTAACAAATGACTTGAATGGTCAGGGTAGTACATCAGATACTGGCTACAGTGGATGGGGACCTTCCGTGAGAACAGACATGCCAGTAAACAATAATAAATTTGGCCAATGGGTAGATGAGGTCAATATTACTTCTCATAATGGCTGGGGACCAGTTGAAGCAACACCTAACAGCAGCAACCTAGCTGAGAGTTCGATGAAGAAACCAACACCTACTATTTCTGGATTGCCAGTTTCTGAAGATACTTCCACTGCACACCCATTTTTTCCTTCTCCTTCAGCACCTCCCTTACCAGTAGAAAATATTCCTCAAGATGGTCCAGTTCTTTATCCATCCATTGATACATCTCCAATTGAGTTTAATTTGCCTGATAAAGCAGAGCATCGTCCACAGTACTCAAGAAGTTCAAGCAAGTCACAAAGCAATAGTTCTGGTAGTTGTGTGATTTGTTGGGATGCTCCAGCAGAAGGAGTCTGTATACCGTGTGGCCATCTTGCAGGTTGCATGGCCTGCTTGAAGGAAATCAAAGGAAAGAATTGGGGATGCCCAATTTGTCGGACTACCATCGAACAGGTCATTAAAGTATATGCAGTGGGTTTAGAGAATCCCAAACAATAACAACATTATTAACTGGTTATTGTTATCCTTTGATTTTGCGGATGAGGCCTAATGTTAATATAAAATTCTTTTTCCCCCAGAGATATTGAACATAAGGTTGTGATATTTTTGAGAACTGTCAGCAGTGCTGTTACTCTCTGATGCTTGTAATAACTTTTACATCTTATATGAAATCATGATTTTTATATGATTAAAGGCTATTGTCACTGTTAGAGACTGTTAAATCTTGCTACGAATCTTCCACATTATTTATAAGTGTGCAAAATGTCTAGACTTTCGGTGAATACTACAGGACAACTTTCTGAACTCAGTGCCAAAGCATAGCAATTTGTTTGCATGGTTATTCAGTTTTTCGCATATGGCTAGCACCTTCTAGAGTATAAAACAGGATTCATTTACTCCCCACAAGACTTAAGAAAATTGCTGTTATGTGCTTGTTGATTTATAATCAAACTTCGCTCCAGGTTTCATGCAGTAGAAACATTCCTGGATTCATTGAGGAATATTGTAGAAATCCAAAATGCTTTTCTGATACAAATAAATCATTTCGTTAGTGTGTACAATTGGTTGGGAATCCAAGGATAATATGGGTTTTTTCTCTCTCAACAAGCAAAATAACAAATTGTGAATTTTTCCGTGTACAGTCTAGCAAAAACTTTAGTGTGATAAATGGGGAGGTGTACATCATTTCATGGGATAGAAGGTGACAAGTGCAACAGACTAATGGTCTATAATCAACAATTAAATACTAAATGAGATGAATTTAAACTGTTTGCAAACCTTTATGTAAGTGGATTATAATAGAACAATCTATCGTACTCCATGTTACAAAGACAAGCTTAGAAAAACGTGTTTAAATTGATGAACATTTAAGACACCAGTTGCCACAAAGTATAACAAATCATTTATGGATGAAATAAAGACCAGGAAGTGCAATGACAGTTTTTAGGAATATCTCGGGATAAAATTGATTCGTAAAAGCACATGAAGCAATCGTTTTTGTGACATTTGAATTCATAGAAATCACCTTGAATGCACAGAATGTGTGCGCCAAAGATTTGGATTAACATCAGTTTTTCCATGTTCATAACAGAATTTATTATATTGATGTCACTAATATAATGGCATCAAGCGGGTTGTAATGGAATGAGTAGATGACAAAAATACATTGATAAAAATTGGACTGTCATCTATATGTCAAATATTCATTACACTCGACTGATTTATGTAGAAACTTTTATGTCAGGGAGAGTTCAAAATTAAAGAAAGTGAATGGTTGTTTTCCGTGAAGCAATGATCAGTCAAGTTTTGATATTCCTCCTGAATCAGTCTTGGAAGATGTTGAATATTGAAGTTAACATGCTCTAATCTGCAAATTTCTTGGGATTCACATCTCTTTGTCAACATTGGATGCCTTGATTCAATGTTCTTGGTAGATTGAGGGAATATGGATCTCGTGCTCGCAGAAAAATAACTACTTTATGGTTGGTTGTTTCTTTCAATATGCTAGACTGGAATAGAGTTTTTAAGGGTGGAGCATATTTTTACAATAATGTGGGCTTGTTTATTAAACCCTCACATGCGGGTTTCAATTCAGCAGATGAGCTGCCTTAGAGAGTTCCCATTTGGGTTTGTTTGCCATGACTCCCTTTAGAGTTATGGAGCGAAGACATTTTTCTATAGATTGGAGCCTTTATTAAGAAGGTTGTTACGATTTCTCAATGAACGTAGGATAAAAAGGTAATTTCTTTTGTTTGCATCCATGTTGAGATTGATTTCAATAATCCATTGCCAGAATCTTTGGAATTGTGTTTGGGCTCTACATCATGGATCCAACTTGATAATGAGTCTCTCCCTTTTGTTGGCAGGTGTGTCATGCATATGTCATCTCCAATGTTAGTGTCCTCGAGTTAATAAGAATATGGGCCCTTTTGTTGGCAGATCTCCTCCAATTCCAGAGGTAGATAAGGGGGACAAGAGTTAGGCCCCTAGGGAGTATAATACACTTGATAAGGAAGGTTTCATGTTTGTTAGGCCCGGGTGAAGGGAAAACGACAACAAAAACCCTTTAGAGTGTTAGTGTGATGACAACTTTAATGGTTTTGAAGTATTGGATACTTTAGCCTTGGAGGAAAGGATTCCAATAGATGTTTCATCTGGGGCCGCTATAGTGAGTATGGATATTGTGCAAGAGCAGCAGTCCCTTGTTATGGTTAGCTTGTTAGGCCAAGCAAGATGGTTCTCACTACGTCGGGGAACCCTTGTGATTATTGGCTTGCAAGATGACATTGCTCTATTAGAATTAGCAAAAGGAGGTGTTAATGGCTAATAAAGTGCAGGGCTACTTGTTGGGTTTTCATCAGTGCCCTCATATGAAATTTTCTTTTGATAATTCTTCCGAAGGTGGTTGTAAGAAGGATAAAAGAAGATTAAGATTAATGTAGATTAATTGGTGGAATTAAGGGTTGTTAAACCCATTGATGCTCACTTTTCTCAAACCTCTACACGATTATTCTCTCTTGGAATGTAAGGGGTTTGAGTGGCACCTCCCGTCAAAAGGGTATTCATGACTTGATTGTTGTTCATTCTCTAGATATCTTCTGCGTTTAGGAGACTAAGGTTTCAGTTAATTTCATGCTTCAATATGCTTCTCATGTTTGGGCTTTGGTCAGTGTCAATGCATTGGTTCTCTAGGTAATTTTGGAGGTCTAGCTCTTTTTTGGGATCTACAAAAGATTTCTCCCCTTTGGTGGATTACTAGTCATTCTTATATTTCCATGGTTTCTTCTGTATTGGGTTTTGGTGAGACTTATTCTAGTTACTAATGTATATGTTCCAATTGATATTTGTGGTAAAATTCAACTTTGAACACATTTTTGGTATGTCTATTCATGTTCTTCATATCTTCCTTGATCTTAGGTGGTGACTTTAATTCTGTGTTGAGTTTGGAGGAGAAAAGAGTCGGATTACCTAGGTTGGGCCCAACTTTTGATCTTTTCTGAGCTCAAGTGGACCCTCTTGCTTTAGTGGATGTTAAGATCTCTAATGGGACTTTCACTTGGAATAATAGATGGAATGGAGAGGAGGTCGTGGCTTGATTACTAGTTTTGAAATTTATTGACTGGAGAGGATTTGATCACTTGCTAATTAAATTCTCTACTTCCTCTTTTATTGTTCCAAAGAATCCTCCATTTGACTTTTAGCTTATGTGGCTTTGAGATTCTTTGTTGTATGACTTAGTGGCTAAGTAGTGGAGAGAGGGAGACCCTATTTATGGCACAACTATGTATGTCTTTGTTAAACTTCAATATGTCAAATATCACCTTAAGAGATGGTAAGTTTTTTTTTTGGTAACTTTCAGTCTAGGAGGAGGAATGCTCTTGATTACTCCCAAAATAGGGATAATGTGTTGAAGCTAGTCAGATCTGATAAAGTCGATGCCAGTATGTGAAACATATTTAAACACACACACACACACACACACACACACACACACACACTATATATATATAGTCTCATACATTAAGCATTGATACACAATCATAACATGACAATAATATCATTGAGTTGCATCCATATTATAGACAGATCAATATTAGAATAATATCATTGTGATTTTTGCTTAGAACACAATTGGGCTTGCATTGAATATTAGTGCCTAGAATAATATTAGGCTTGCCTTGATATTGCCTAGATTAATATCAGACCTTTACAAGTGTAATGTTCTTGACATATATGAATTGAGTTTAGTTATAATCAAATCTTATCTACATAGAAACATGATCCTACATGCCATGTAGAGTCATGTCTCTATGGAGATATGTCTATTCCTTTGAATATATATATTGAATCAATGCAATGGAGAACATATCAATTACAAGGCAATATTACTATCTATTGCAACTACCATTGCCAACGATTATCTCTTCTATATTTACAGTCACCACAAATTGGAGATTGTTAGTATTGTGTTGTATAAATTACAGATTGGAATATCAGAGGAACACAATCATCATATACATCCTTGTAGTCATACAATTGTAGAACTGTAGAATTCATTAGCACTCAAATCAATGAACCTATGATAATTGATTTATAAATAAAATTAAAACTCTATCACAGATCCCATATTCCTTAAAATGGTATCAGAGCCTAGTTTGTAGATAGAGTCTAAAGAAAGTTGTGAAATCTCAAAATCTTTGAAGTACTCAGAATCCATTCAAAAGTATAATCATGGTGAATGGAGTCAGGTTAGAAGTTAGACTTGATAGAACATCAAGCTTTGTATCCTCGAGAATACAAATTATGGTTGTTCTTAGAGAACTAGAATTAGAGGAACATGTGGAAAATGCCAAAACTATATATGAAAATGAACCAAACAAAACAATATGGAGGAGGCATATCAATAAAGCCATGAAAATTATAATAGATGCTATAAAAGATCACATTCTTCCTCTTATAGCAAAGTCTACAACCACACATGAGATGTTTTGGCTATTCAAAATACTTATGAAATCAACAATGCAAGAAAAATGCTTACCTCTAAACAACAATTTCATTAAGAAATCAATTTTGTTAAGAAACAATCCCTTCATACTTCATAGGAAATCAAAGTTGAAAGATCAACTCTCAACTCTTGGAACTAGTGTAGATGATCAAGAGCTATCATTAATAGCTCTTAAAGGATTGCCAACTACATGGGAATCTTTCATTCAAGGAATTAGTGCACGTCCTAACTTTCCAAAATTTGATCAACTTAAGAATGACTGCACCTAGGAAGAATCACGGTTGATTACAGGAGGGATCATTCCTAATAAAGAGGAGCAAATCCAAGCTTTACATGCGAATTCAAACAATAAAAAGAAGAGACATTTCAAAAGGAAAAGAGGAAAGAAAAACCAGAACTGCAAGAAAAGAGATTTGTCAAAAGTTCAATGCTACAAATTTGACAAATTTGGATAGACTCACATGTATTGTCCAAAAAGAAAGAAAACCTTTGCTAGCATATTTGAAGTCAAGGAATTTGAAAACCCTCTATTCTTCTTGGCCTTATCAAGTGAGATAAACAATAATAAGAATACTTGGAAAATTGACAGTGGAGCATCTAGACACATCACTAGTTTTAGAGATCAATTCAAAACCTTCAAAGGACACTCAATTGAAGAAGTCACAATAGGAGATAACTCCACTTATCTCGTGAATGGAATTGAAACTTGTTCAATTCAATTGAAAACTAGAGTTACTCTTCAATTGAAAGATGTTCTATTTGTACCTAGCATCAAGTGAAACCTAGTCTCTATCTCTAGCCTAGCAGACCAAGGATATTGGGTCATCTTCCAAGAAGATAAGGTCCTATCTTGTCTTAAGAATGCTACTGTTAATAATGCAGTCTCTAAAGGACTCAAAGATGGAAGCTTGTATGAACTTTGCAACTCTCAAAACCTAGCCTTAAATCATGAAGTTGTAAAAACTAATGAGAGTTGGCATAGAAGACTAGGCCATCTTCATGTCTGTGTTCTAACCTCCATAGAGAATATTGTGAAAGGCATAACTGACCTAAAATTGAACGTGCAAAGGATGTGCATTAGGAAAGAAATCCAAAAGATCATGTCCTGATAGTGAACATAAATCAAAGATTGTACTTGAACTCATCCATATTGACTTTTATGGAAAATGCCAGTACCTTCCTTAGGGGGATACTTGTATGATATCATCTTTATCAATCATTATTATGGGAAAACCTATATCTATTTCCTAAAACTGAAAAAATCAAATGATGTTCTATCAAAATTGAAAGAGTTCAAAGCTCTAGTTGAAAATCAAATTGGGAAGAAAATCTAAATTCTAAGATTTGACAATGGAGGAGAATACATTTATGAAAACTTTAAAGAAATTTGCATATCTATTAGTATTAAATGGAAGTATACAATACCATATAATCCTCAGCATAATGAAGTAGCAAAAAGGAAGTAAAGAACCATCATTGAAGTAGCTAAAGCTATGATGCCTGATCAAAGTCTTCACATTACATTTTGGGCTGAAACCTCCAATATAGCAGTATACATTCAAAATAGATGCCCTCATTCAATCCTAAAAAATGTAAAACCTGAAGAAGTCTTCTCAGGAAACAAACTTAATCTAGGTCACTTAAGAATCTTTGGATGCCCTGTATATATTCATATTCCTAAAGAGAGGAGAACTAAACTAGAGCCCTCATGAAAGAAAGACATATTTGTTGGCTATAGTGAATCTTCCAAAGCCTACAAAGTATAAATATTGGGGTCAAGGACAATTGAAATTTACAAAGATGTTAAGTTTGAAGGAGATGTTGCATATAAAACTTCTGAAAACATAGAAGAACCAAATGATGAATCCCTCCTTGCATTAGATGAAAATTCTCAAATTTAGAGGGAGAATTGTATAGAAGATATGGACCCAAAACATTTGATTTTGAGAATGATTCAAATCCACCCAACAAGAAAAGACAACTACGAGCAAGGAAAATGTTTGAAGAAAACAATGTGGCTTCTGATGAAATCTTTAGAGAAAGTAAGAAAATGAGAAGCCACTCATGTTATGTCATCATATAAATAATCCTGCTCAATTTGAACCTTTAGATGTTGAAGAAGCCTTAAAATCTCAAGCCTAGAAAGATGCCATGACTGAGGAATACCAATCCATACTAAAAAATAATGTTAGGGATATTGTTCCAAGACCTAAGAACAAACTTATTGTCTCCTCTAAATGGTTATTCAAAATCAAATGGGCACCTGATGGTAGTATTGAAAAATAGAAAGCCATATATGTAGCTAGAGGGTTCTTTCAAAAGGCCAGAATTGATTATGAAAAAATCTTCACACCTATTGCTCGATAGAAATCTATTAGAACCATCATTGCTATTGTTGCATCCAAAGGGTGAAAGATACAACAAATGGACATAAAGACAACATTCCTAAATGGTGTTATATATGGAGAAGTATATCTAGAACAACTAGAAGGTTTTTTCATTCATGACAAAAGCTCACATGTATGTAAACTAAAGAAAGCACTCTATAGACCTAAACAAGATCCTAGGGCATGGTATGAGAAGATAGACAACAACCTAATCAAAATAAGGTACTCAAGAAATGAAGCAAATCCTAATATATACTTGAAAGAAACAAAGAGAGACATGTCAATACTTGTTCTTTATGTTGATGATCTTCTAGTAACATGGGAAGACCATCTTATTACAAAGTGTAAACAAGACCTTACATTTGAATTTGAAATGAAAGATCTAGGTCTCTCACACTACTTGTGATTAGAGGGATGGCAAAGAGAAGACTATATTTTTCTAAATCAAGCCAAATATACCACTAACATATTAAAAAATATTGGTATGATGGATTGCAAACCATTGTCTACATCTGTGAAGAAAAATATTCATACACTCAAAAGTGAAGCATCTGAATATGAATGTACAGACCCTACATGCTACAGAGAAATAATTGGATCTCAAATGTACTTGGTGAATACGAGCCCTAATATCTATTATGCAACAAATGCATAAAGCTAGTTCATGTGTGAACATAAAAAGATCCATCTCATGGCAGAAAAGCACATTTTGACATATTTACGTGGCACCATTGGACTTGGTCTAAAATATGAAAATAATGAGTAACAACTTCAAGGGTATTCAGATTTTGACTAGTTTGGTAGTTCTACTAATAGGAAAATCATTGCATGATGTTGTTTTAGTTTGGGTTTGCTATGATATCTTGGTTTAATAGGAAACAAGCTACATTTGCTCAAAGTTCCACTGAAGAAGAAAACATGACCACCTCTATGGGAGCTCAAGAAGTTGTATGGTTAAGGAAGATACTGGTTGGACTATTTGGGAAGCCCTAAATCCCACAATTATAAACTATGAAAATCAAAGCTACATTAAACTGTCAGTCAATCCAGTCTTCTATAACAAATCCAAGAACATAGAAAATCCCTATCACTACATCAAAGATATGGTGGACATAAATTTTATCAAGTTGGTATATATCAACACTGAAGAGCAGATTGTCGACATATTTATCAAACCTCTTGCAAAATTAAAAGTGGAATATTTCAAAGAAAAACGTGTATGAATAAGTTGTAATTGTAACACTAAGATTAAGTCTTAGTTTTGTTATACACATGCATGCGTGCGTGCGTGCACACAAAAACACACACATAACATGTGTATAATTTTATGAAAGGTGATGATCTCTCAATTATGTGTAAAGTCTCTATTGTAAGGTGACAACCTTCACAATAGTTTGACCTGTTATCATTGACTACATTAAATTGTTGTCCCAGAATGTGCCATAATCGTGATAACAAAAGTGTCATGATTGACTACATTGAGTTGTTGTCTCAGAATGAGCCAGAAATCATGATACAAATTGTGTTGTTAATTTCTTGATCTATTATCATGATAGACCACTTTAGTCCCAGAGTGAGCTAGAGATCATGATACTTGTTAAAACTTAAAATATATATATATATTTTTAAGATCAAGATTGATTATTTGATAGACTATATTTTTGTCCTATAATGAGTTAGAAATTAGATAGACTAAGAATATATTTGTTGGTAAACATTTTTTGATGCAAACTCAAATATGACTCATGAATCATATCCTTACTCGCTAAGAGGGAGTGTTAAGGTATAACTTCAGTCAAATATGATAAAGCCAATGCTAGTACATGAAATATATGTACACACTTGCATATAAATATACATATACACATACATACATACATACATACATACATATATATGCATATACATATATATGTATATATATCTATACATATACTTATATAGATATATATACGTGTGTGTGTGTGTGTGTGTGTGTGTTTGGTTTTTTTCACATACTGACATCATAGATTAGATTAAGCTATTTAATGCATTGTGATCATGCCCAGATTGAGCTAACAACATTTGGGGTCAAATTGTGACAACAATTTGCGACAATGATGTAATTTGTGGTGATTTTCATTTTTTTTTGCAATTGTCCTTGATGTCGTTGCAATATTGACATTTGGTGTCATAATTGCGATCTCGCATGAGTATAAACAAAAAAAAAAAGAAAACAAAACATAAATCATTCCCCATTTGTTTTGATTGTAGATAGTTGCACGCAGAAGAGGGTGGAGAGCTATGAATGTTGTCGTACCCTTGCTGTGCATTTCGTTGTCATGCCCTTGTCATCTTTGCAATTCATTGTCGTGCCCTTGCTCTGCAATTTCGCTTTCGTGCCCTTACTCTCCAATTTTGTTGTTGTGTCATGCCCTTTCTCTATGATTTCGTTGTTGTGCACTTTCTTTGTGATTTTCTTCAAGGGCTATGTAATTGTTTTTTTTTTCCTTCTAAATAGGTATCTCTTTATATTTCCTTCTGAACATGTATTTCTTAGAGATCTTTTTTAAGGTGCTTATTACATCTTAGCACAACAAATAAATTGATCCAACTGCATACATATTCCAAAATACAAATAATAAAATAATAAAATTCACTCAACTTGTGCTAAGTGACTTACCTCAAGATCTTGCACAAAAATAATGCAAACCAGGAAAAATGGGCAGAGTTTGCAAGAAATTTTTCAAAAACATATCATAGCACATATTTTTAGAAAGAAACTAGCCATAACCCAATTAAATGGGTCTAGTTACTGATTAGATGGGTTGATTGCAAATTCCTATAGAATTATCATCATATTAGGTACAATAAAATGAACAATCAGTTGTTCCTAGCTAGCAGGATCAAATACAGTTTTCCAACGTGATAAAATTGCATATGCAGATACATCACTTACATGCTAGGCATGAAGCACATTCCCCAATTTATAATGAATGGTTGAATATAAAGGCTCCATATGCAAGCCCAACAATGGAAGCCAAGGATGTGACCATGCATGTATTGGCACACTCTCCCTGTGAGGATCCCAAGTATCTACTACTATTGTTAATTTGGGCATCACTATATGATCTAGAATGTTATGAAGTATTTAAACCTATAGTAACTTATTCCATGTCTCCAGAAAAAGTAGCATAATTTTAGGGTCCCTTGGCTCCCAAGAATTTGTAGTAGTTATTCTCATTGCTGGAAGAATAACTTAGCAAAGAGTTGAGTGTAAGGAGTCAAAGAAGCAAGTTCTACTTCTATGTAAATGCCATAATCATGAGGCTCATTCCCTTGCAGAAGCCTCTGCCACAATGACATTATCTCTAAACCATGCAAATGATGTTGAAGTGGTTCCCAACCTTGAAACACTCTTATAAGAAATTGATACTTGGGATCATCGCAGGGAGATTGTGCCAATACTTGAAAAAACCTTATAAGAAAATGCAGATGCAAGACATGACAAATTGCACAACTTGTAGTCCTCTCGATATTTGGACTATAAATTCTCAAAGAGACTTGCAAGTGATTCTAATGTCATAGTACCTACCACAATACTTTCTTGGATTCTATCCAATGGCTCCCATAATATCCTCTATGTTGTCTAGCTATTGTTTCTGTCATGCAGTCTCTTTCTAAAGCCGCTCCTTCTCCTTCTTTCTCATGCCTTACATTTTGATTATCAAACTTTTGTATATCTATCTCTACCATATCTAAAATCAACTTCACATTGTTTTATAACTTTGGCATAGGTGTTTGATCATCAATAGCTTTCATTTCAGCATTCAAGTTTTCAAGATTGGTCAACACCCTCACTTGTGGACCTCTCATGTCAAGCACTTTTTGTACTATTTCAACATGTTCTTGCTTTTGAGCTAACTATTCTTCAGTTGCATTTTCTTGTAAACAAATTAATTTTGTTGAAAATTTATGAACTCTTAGAAAATGCATTATTGTTTTCATGTATGTATGTATATATGTATGTATGTATGTATATATGTATGTATGTATGTATATATACATATGAATATGTATATATATGTGTATACATGATACATAGACACACAGGTATGTGTCTATGTATGTATGTATATATACAAAGAGATCTTGTGGATTGTGGATTATGGATTATAAACAAAAAAAAGAAAGAAAACATGAAATTAATCATTCCCCATTTATTTTGATTGATTGTGGAGAGTTGCGTGCAAAAGAGGGCAGCGAGCTCCAAACGAGGGTGGAGAGCTCTGAACGTTGGTGGAGATCAGTGGAGATCTAGGATTTTGTTCCTGTTCCCTTGTGATCACTATAGTTCATTGTCATGTCATGCCCTTGTGATCTTTGTGCCTTTGCTCTGTAAATTTCTTCAAGGGGATAAGGGGTACCTATGTAAATGTTATTTTTTCCCCTTCTAAATATGTATCAATAGTATGGGAGCCATTACAAAGGTTGAAGATAAACAAAAGGATTTTCCTTATTCCAATTATGGATACACTTTTTTTGTAAGTGGTAGATGAACTAGTATTAAAAATTGATAGCTAGGGAATCATGAAGGAGAAAACTGAGGGATAAAAGATTGTATTCAGTTAGATAAAGAAATATGTGAAATGATTCTAAATTTAGGAAATGTAATAATAGTTTTATTGGCACAAACTTGGTTGATGTGGTAAAATTATTCAAGGAAATGATGGATAAAATGAACCCTTCCTTCAACACTTTCTAGGAGGAGTCAGAGTATAAGAAGGCTAAATGAAGGAGGTGTGAGGAGACTTAGTTTATTACATCCCATCCCATGAAAGGTGGACTTGCAACTAGTATGGATACATGTTAGTAGAAAAAAAATCCATTCCTAGATGCTATTAAAGAACTCAATGAGGTGTGGAAGGATATTCATCAACCTTCTTTTTAGTTTCCTGTACATTTTTTCTTATCTCTGGTAGCTTTAGTTATTGGTCTTTCTATTGGGATTTTTTTTTTGTTGAGTTCTATTCATGTGAATTAATTAATAACTATCTTATGTTTTGATGTTACTTTTTGTTGTGTTCAAGTTATTTATCTAGATTAATCTTAATCAAATTAGTGAAGCAAATCATAAAGTGATCTAAGGCAATATGTAATTGAGTAAAAAATTGACATGAAAAATAATTTAACCAAACTCAAGAAATTAAAGCATTGTCAAGTTTAACTTAAGTGAAATTCACCTCCCTACATATGTCAGACCATACACTACAATATTTGGGGCCAAATTGTGACAACAATTTGTGACAGTGGTGTAATTTGTGGTGATTTTCATTTTTTTTTTCAATTGTCCCCGATATCATCTTAATACTAACGTTGGCATCATAATTGCAATGCCCATGTGAGTATAAACAAACAAAAAATAAAGCAAGACATAAATCATTCCCTATTTGTTTTGACTATGGAGAGCTACACGTGGAAGAGGGTGGAGAGCTCTGAACATTGTCATGCCCTTGTGATCAATGCATTTTGTTGTTGTGGTCTTTGCATTTTGTTGTCGTGCTCTTGCTCTACAATTTTGTTGTTGTGATTTTTGCATTTTGTTGTCGTACCCTTACTCTGTGATTTCATTATCATGTCCTTGTGATCTCTGCATTTTGTTGTCATGCCCTTGCTCTACAATTTCATTGTCGTACCCTTGCTTTGTGATTTCATTTCCATGTCGTGCCCTTGTGATATATGTGCCCTTGCTCTACAATTTTGTTGTCATGTTGTGCCCTTTCTCTATGATTTCAGTGTCATGCCCTAGCTTTTCCATTTTCTTTAAGGGTTATGTAAATGTTTGTTTCTTTTCCTTCTAAACATGTATCTCTTTATATTTTCTTCTAAACATGTATATTTAGAGATCATTTTAAAGGTGTTTATTACATCTTAACACAACAGAAAAATTGGTCTAGCTACATACATATTCTAGAATCCAAATAATAAAACAATAAAACTCACTCAAATCATGCAAAGTGACTTACCTCAAGATCTTCCACAAAAATAATGTAGACCAAGAAAAATGGGTAGAGTTCGCAAGAAATTTTACAAAAAACATATCATAGCAGATATTTTTAGAAAAAAATTAGCCATAACCCAGTTAAATGGATCTAGTTGCTCATTAGCTAGGTTGATTACAAAGTCATGTAGAACTATCATCTAATTTGGTACAATAAAATGAACAATCAACTATTCTCAACTAGTAGGATCAAATACATTTTTCCAAGGTGATAAAATTGCATATGCAAGGAATTGAAGAATAACTTTAGTGAAGAGTTGAGTGTGAGGAGTTAAAGAAGCAAGTTTCACTTCTATGTAAATGCCATAATCACGAGGCTCATTGCCTTGTAGAATCCTCTGCCATAATGACATTACCTCTAAACCATGCAAAGGATGTTGAAGTGGTTCCCAACCTTGAAACACTCTTATAAGCATTTGATACTTGAGATCATCGTAGGGAGACTATGCCAATACTTGAAACACTCTTATAAGCATTTGATATTTGGGCAGTAAATTCTCAAAGACTCTTTCAAGTGATTCTAATGTCATAGCACCTACCACAACACTTTCTTGGATTCTATCTAGTGACTCCCATAATATCCTCTATATTGTCTAGTCATAGTTTCTACTGTGCAGTTTCTTTCTAAAGTCACTCCTTCTCCTTCGCTCTCATGCCTTAAATGTTGATTATCAACTTCACATTGTGTTGTAACTATGACATCTAGGTGTTTCATCATCGATAGCTTTCATTTCAGCATTCAAGTTTTCAAGATTGGTCAACACCCTCACTTGCGGAACTCTCATGTCAAGCACTTTTTGTATTGTTTCAACACCATGTTCTTGCTTCTGAGCTAATAGTTCTCTAGGTGCATTTTCTTGTAAAAAATTAATTTTGTTGAACAATTGTAAACTCTTAGAAAGTGCATTGTTATTTTCATGTATGTATTTATGTATCTATCTATGTATATATATGTATACATATATGTATGTATATATGTATGTGTGTGTTTGTGTATAGAGAGAGAGAGATTGTGGATTGTGGATTATGGATTATAAACATAAAAGAAAAGAAAACATGACATTAATCATTCCCCATTTTTTTTGATTGATTGAGGAGAGTTGCGTGTGAGAGAGGGTGGAGAGCTCCGAACGAGGTGGAGAGCTCTAAACGTTGGTGGAGATCAGTGGAGATCTAGGATTTTGTTGTTGTTCCTTATGATCATTGCATTTCATTTCCATGTTGTGCCCTTGTGATCTTCATGCCCTTTCTCTACAATTTTCTTGAAGGGGAGAAGAGCTACCTATGTAAATGTTCTTTTTTTCTCTTCTAAACATGTATCTCTTGTTCATGTATAATAGCTTTCGTCAGATTCAAGGATAACTAATTATGATGATTGTATGCATATGTGTAGGTCTATATGTATATCAGTTCATTATGTGAACTGCTTTACATGCACACACTTGCATAGTACTTGTGCTAAATTAAATTAATCATCCATGTCTTGAATTCACACAAGAAACTATCCTTGCATTCAATCAAAACTATTCATACCAAACTAAGTATGTAGAAATCTATACTTATAGATTATATTACCTCTTGGTGATTGAGTAAATATCTCCTGCATAATATCACCTAGGTAATGATTAGATGCATTTACATTAAGTTAATATAGGATCAAGCAGATGATCCATTTATGTTACTTCATACTTTTTTATTGAACATTTTGCTTAACATAATCAGTAATACTAGAATTATATAGCTACAACTAGTACTCTTGTTTATTTTATTTTATCATATACATTTAAGACTGTTATTTTTCTTAAAATTAGACTGTATATTTGTTATCACTAAAACACAAATATAGATCTCTGATACTTATCTTATTTAATTTCAAGATCTTCATATTTAATGTGAAGAGTTTCCACTATTGGATAGTGGAATAACCACAATGTGGAGCCACATAGCTCATGGCTTTTTCCACCAAATTATATTTTTATTATATTTTTGTCCTTCAAAAATATTATAAGTGGATGTTCTGAGTTTCCATACATTTAATAATTTTTCACTTGTCATTTGAGGTAATTTTCTATTTTGAGATAGAGACATCTATCATAAGGATAGACATGCCAATTTTGATCACCCCTCTTTCAAAGTTGATTCCCTTATCAAATTAATGAAACTACTTTCAACTAACACCCTGATTTTCTGCAACTTGCCTAATCAGTCATTCACACAATCATTTTCCTCCTACCCCACCATAGCACATAACCCTTGTTTGATTTTTATATCCTAGCCCCTCTTGGGTTTTGAACCTATTTCAAAATGGCTCCATTGGTTCAAGGAGGTTCATATGTTCAATAAGTTTAGTGTCCTAGGCAGTTTAGTGGTTTCAATGTTCAGAAAGATCTTGGCTTGGATCAGAGTATTGAGATTCAAAGACTGTAATTTATATTGAATAGTTCATACCAATTTGTGCAGATGATTTTAGATATCTCCAAGATTATTTAGGTGTATTTTGGTTCATAATAATCCATGCACCACAAATCAAAATCAAAGTTCACATTTCAAAGGAAAAAGGCTCTAAATATGAAACTGGTGATTCAAAGTGTTGGTTCATCAATCTGAATGTACAGATCAATGATTTAAATTTGACAATTCCAAGTAGCCCATACCATTTTAGAAGACCAAGTCTAGTGATTTGTATCTATCAATTTGATGATCTAGAAATTCAATATAGAGGAGGATATATTGGCATCACAAACAAATCATCCCATATCCAACATAAAAATCTAGCTTCATATGGTCGTTGACCCTTCTAAGATAGACTTGCATTGATATATATGCAATATCTATAATGATCAAGTTTTCAGGTTTGACTTTTCAGTGTAGATGGGTGGAGCCATTCAATGGAATGTTGATGAAACACACATTGAAGACATGGGTGTTCATCTAGCTAAGTCTTGACATCATTTGAACATGGACATCATCGATGATGTTTACCAAAACACCCACGAATGACACACAAGCCATAAGTATATCTCTATGAATCCATTATGGTGTTATCTTACTAGTAAAGTAGTACTAATTCCAAATAGTCCACAAGTTTGAATATCTCTCATAGTATGATCTTTCTGTATGAGTGTAATTTATTATTTGGATAAATCTCTAGATCTGTTATGTAGTTTGATAAAATGATAATGATCGACAGAGTGTGGTAATTGAAAGGTCAGGATTTGGATTACTTAATTTCTCAACTTCTTGAGTTCATCTCTGCCATAATTCTAGTTATGTATAAGATGATTATATGTTTCTTTATTGTTTCCAATATCTATGTTCACTCTAAGTATGTACTCTTTCTTGTTTTTAGCACATTCTTTGACAAAAATTTACCTTTCGACTGTTGTTAGGGCCTAAGCTTTAGAATCAATGTAAGTTAATTTGCATGGTAGTAGAATTTATTGAGTTTATTAACATAGTGCTAAGTGGAATGAGGGTTTTAGCTCAGACCATGGGACATCATTCAAGTTATGAACATAAAATCAAGATCATTTGAGCCATAAACAACTTCTAATCTTCTGTAAGTCTCTCTCCTATAAAGACTTAATAAATGGAGCCATTATCATCATGAGTAGATTCATTCTCTTAGAAAAATTCAATAGAAACTATTCATACCAAACTAGGTATGCATAAATCTATACTTACAAATTATATTATCTCTTGGTGATTTAGTAAAGATCAAATACAATTTTCCAAGGTGATAAAATTACATATGCAGATGTATGTATGTATGTATGTGTTTACATATGTATGTATATATGTATCTCTACATTTTATTTCTGTACCCTTGTGATCTCTGCATCTCATTGTCATGCCCTTGTGATCTTTGTAAATGAATGCATGCATATATGTATGTATGTATGTATGTATGTATAAAAAGAGATCTCTATATATATAAATACATATATACATCAAGACACACATGTGTGTATGTATGTATATATACACATACATATACATAAAAAGAAGCTTCTCTATATATATGTACATACATACATAGACACACACATATGTGTGTCTCTATGTATGTATTAATACATATACATATACATAAAGAGAAGCTTCTCTAATCACCTACTGGGAGAAATATAAAGAGATACATATTTAGAAGGAAAAGAAAAGAACATTTACATAGGTACCTTTTCTCCCCTTGAAAAAAATCACAGAGCAAGCACTACTACATTTGGGCCAGAATTACACCACAAATTACACCGCTATTGCAATTTGCAAAAAAAAACATGAAAATAACACCAAATTACACCACCATTGCAAATTGACCCCAAATGTTATAGCACAAAGGGTACAAAGATCACAAGGGATTGACACAACAATGAAATCAAAAAGCAAGGGCACAACAACAAAATGCAAAGATCAAAAGGGTACATCAATGAAATGAAGTTGTCACAAGGGCACAGCAACAAAGTCATAGATCTCCACTAATCTCCACCAAGGGCACAAAAACAAAATGCAAACATCATAAGGGCACGGTAATGAAATGTAGTGATCATAAGGGCATGACAATGAAATCTCCACCAACATTCAAAGCTCAATGCTCTCCACCCTCATTTGGATCTCCTCACCCTCTTTCATGTGCAACTCTCCACAATCACAAAATATAGGGAATGATTTATGTTGTGTTTTTTTTTTGTTTATATCTAAAATCAACTTCACATTTTCTTGTAACTCTGGCATAGGTGTTTGATCCTTAATAGCTTTCATTTCAACATTCAAGTTTCAAGTTTCTTCTTCATTATATGTTTGGTTGATCAATGATTTCCTCCAGTTCAATTACAGTGCATCTCAACTAGCTGCTCCAATGATGCAATCACCCATCTATCTCCACATTATGCAAGCACTTGTTGTTTGATAGAATTTAGATGGATACTGAGAGTTCCAAAGCCATTAACTTGAAGACCATCATGTTTGCATCCTACTTTAGAAAAAAATTGGATGTCACGTTCTTGTTCATATATTTCAATCACTTCCTTCAAACTCAACTGAGGTGCACCCATCTAATTATTCAAGTGAATCCCATTACCCATGGAAGATGGGGCTTCTTGTTGAGCATATGTTGTTGTTTTTGTTGCTTGTTGCTGCTTGTTGTTGCCATAACCTAGTTAAATTGGTCTAGTTGCTAATTAGGTGGGTTGATTTCAAATTCCCATAGAACTGTCATTAGATTAGGTATGATAAAATAAACAATCAATTGTTCCTAGCTAGCATGATCACATATAGTTTTCTAAGGTGATAAAACTGCACATGTAGATGCATCACTTGCATTCCATGCATGAAGCACATTCCCCAATTTATAACGAATGGTTGGATATAAAGGCTCCATATGCTGGCCCAACAATGGAAGCCAAGGATGTAACCATGCATGTATTGATGTTAATTTGGGCATCACTATATGATCTAGAATGTTATGAAGTACTAAAGCCAGTAGTAACTTCTCCCATGTCTCTAGAAAATGTAGCATAGGTTTAGGGTCCCTTGGCTCCCAAGAATTTGTAGCATAGGTTCAAGGTAGTAACTTGTTACACTCAACTCTTTACTGAAGTTATTCTCATTGCGACAATGAAATTACCTTTAAACTATGCAAAGGATTTTGAAGTGGTTCCCTACCTTGAAACACTCTTATAAGTAATGAAAAAGCAAATGCAGATGCAATACATGACAAATTGCACAACTTGTAGTCTTTATATATACATAGAGATCTTTTCTACGGTGCTTATTACATATTAGCACAACAAAAAAATTGATCTAGCTACATTCATATTTTAGAATCCAAATAATAAAAGAATAAAACTCACTCTACCCATGATAAGTGACTTAGCTCAAGATATTGCACAAAAATAATGCAGACCACAAAAAATGGGCAGAGTTCACAAGAAATTTTAGAAAAACTTATCAGAGCAGATATTTTTAGAAAGAAACAAGCCATAACCTTGTTAAATTGGTCTAGTTGTTGATTAGCTGGGTTGATTACAAATTCTTGTCGAAATGTCATCAGATTAGGTACAATAAAATGAACAATCACTTGTTCCCAACTAGTAGGATCAAATACAATTTTCCAAGGTGATAAAATTGCATATGCAAATGTATGTATGTATGTATATATATGTATATATTTGTATGTATGTATATGTATGTATGTATATATATATATATATATATATATATATATATATATATATATATATGTATATATATATATATATGTATGTATATACATATGTATATGTATATATGTGTATACATACATACATACACACATGTATGTGTGTGTATGTATGTATATAGAGAGATCTTGTGATTTTGGAGATGAGTGGAGATATACGATTTTGTTTTCGTGCCCTTGTAATCACTACATTTTGTTAATGTGCCCTTGTGATCTCTGCATCTCGTTGTTGTGCCTTTGTGATCTCTATATATGTATGTATGTATGTATATACACATATATACATATGTATATGTATGTGTATATATACATGAATACACACATATTTGTGTGTCTATGTATGTATGTATGTACATAAACAGAGAGATCTTGGCACAACTAAAACAATAAAACTCACTCAATAGGTAGCATGGCCATAGATGCGATGACAACACTTATTGGTAAGTAGATTCCTCTTTTTCTCTCTCATTTTTCTTGTGTTTATATCACTTGAACTATTATTTTTCAGGGGACATTTTGTAATATTGGATACATTTTATGCAGGATGCAATGAGGACATTTCTAGATGTACCCATGTGAGGAATTTGTCGTAAGCAATGAAGATGGACTTCCCCTAAGAGTAGTAGAAGGTGATGAGGACATTCCAGGTACTTTAAAGATTGATCTCATGACATTCTAGGTAACTTACCATGCTTATACATGTATGGATGTTTAGGTAACCAACCTTACATTTAATAAAAGGAATATGTGCTTCAAAACTAGCTTTTCATTAAACAAAAGAATTATGCATGCATAACCAATTTTACATTTGAATAAAGGGCCCCTTTATAGATTGAAGAATTTGTACTTGTTTTTTATCTTAAGACATTTCAGCACATACAACCTAGTCTAGCTACATGGTTTTTGAAAATAATAGGTTAAACTCTAAGTTTCAGCATTAACTTAATTGGTCTATTTAGACCCATTGATTATTGTCACAAGCTTTTAAACATAAATATATAAGGAGTGAGTTAGGACATATATAGGTTAACCTTATATTAACTATAAACTACAACAAAAAGGTTGCACTAGGGTATTAGAGCATTTTAATGATAGAAAATTGTCTAATTTGCCCAAGTGGGTGTATGATGGTGAAGATATGTATTAGGTGAGTAAAGTTCACCAATGGTTATAGGAATATAGTTACATAAAAAAAATTAGAAACTAGAACTACATATTCATTAGAGTGAGTAGTTCAAGGGTCTTGATCCCATGGATACGAGTATGTAGGCAACCTGGTAGGCAGAGTATGCCTCTAGTGTGTAGATGCCTTAGACATAGTTAGGTAGCACTTAACTATTTTAAGACAGTATATGTCAACTCATGAGACTCATTCCCTTGCAAAAGCCTATGACACAATGACATTACCTCTAAACCATGCAACGGATGTTGAAGTGGTTCCCAACCTTGAAACACTCTTATAAGAAATGGTAAAGAAAATACAGATTCAATAAATATATTACTATTATTTATGTATATGTATGTATGTATGTATATACATATATATATGTATATATATGTGTGTGTCTATGTATGTATATATACAAAGAGATCTTGGCACAATAGAAGAATTGATCTAGCTACATACATATTTTAGAATCTAAATAATAAAACAATAAAACTCACTCAACTTGTGCTAAGTGACTTAGCTCAAGATTCTATAGAAAAATAATGCAGACCATAAAGAAATGGAAGATTTCTCAAGAAATTTTACAAAACCATATCATCGCAGATATTTTTAGAAAGAAGCAAGCTATAACCTAGTTAAATTAGTCTAGTTGCTAATTAGCTGGGTTGATTACAAATTCCTATAGAACTGTCATTAGATTAGGTACAATAAAATGAACAATCAACTATTCCTAGCTAGTAGGATCAAATACAATTTTTCAAGGTGATAAAATTGCATACATAGATGCATCACTTGCATGCCAAACAAGAAGTGTATTCTCCAACTTATAATGAATGGTGTGATATAAAGGCTCCATAAATTGGCCCAAAAATGGAAGCCAAGGATGTAACCATGCATGTATTGGCACAGTCTCCCTACGAGGATCCCAAGTATCTATTACTGTTGTTAATTTAAGCATCACTATATGATCTAGAATGTTATGAAATTTTGAATTTGATATTAACTTCTCGCATATCTCTAGAAAATGTAGCATAGGTTTAGGGTCCCTTGGCTCCTAGGAATTTGTAGCAGTTATTCTCACTGATGGAAGAATAACTTCAGAGAAGAGTTGAGTGTAAGGATTTGAGGACGAAGGTTTTGCTTATGTGTAAATGCCATATTGTGAGGCTCATTCCCTTGTAGAAGCCTCTGCCACAATGACATTACCTCTGAACCATGCAAAGGATGTATATATGTATGTGTATGTATGTATGTATGTATGTATTTATGTATGTATACAAAGAGATCTTGTGGATTGTGGAGATTAGTGGAGATCTATGATTTCATTTCCGTGCCCTTGTGATCACTGCATTTCATTGTCATGCCCTTATGATCTCTACATCTTGTTGTCACGCCCCTGTGATCTCTGTATATGTATGTGTAGACACCTAAAATTTTCCAAATACCCATTTCATGACCAATTAAATAGATATTTATTATGTATTTAATTACCCTACCTTTAATTAAATAAATTTGTTTGTTTAATTATATTCGTCTTTCCTTGATTTAAATAAACTAAGGTTTATTTAAATCCTAGCCTATCTCCCATCCCAATTACATCTTAACCCATTCACTTTAATTAATTAAAGTACTTCGTTTACTTAATTAACCCCTTTTAAGCCCACTTGGAATTAAATATTAAATTTAATCCTATTTGAGCACATGGCTCCTAACTTTAACCCTCACCCAACCTCACTTTCCTAACCTAACCCATCCTTCTAAACCTACCCGCCACTTAATCCTACTTATGTTTTCCTAAACACCTTGCTAATCCACTTTTAATCCTAAGTATGTGCTCACACATGTGTGAGGACACTCACACTTTCTACACCCCTCATGCCTTCCACACCTCTTACACCTTTGTCCCCCCTTCACAAGAGAATCAAGGTGTCTCACACATGTGTGAGAAACCATGCTTCTCACACCTCTTACACCTATCATTGACCTATCACATCAAAGGTTGCTTACACATGTGTGAGCATCTTCCCCCCTTTGAATGGTCAAATACCCTAATCCACATGGAGTCCACTTGGCCTCCACCTCATGGACATGATCCTAAGAGATCCCAACCCTTCATCTTACATTGAATCTCAACTATCTGTTTCATCTCATTTCCTATAAAAGGAGAGCCCTCTCCTCATTTCCATGAAGCACTATCTAGCCCATTGTTATGTTGTAGGATTTGTGAGCAACCACATCCCACAACAATGAAATCATCAACACTTGGTGATTTTATGAGGTTTGCATTAGTGCTATTTTGAGTAGATTAAACTCTTTTGATTTCATGTTATCCTTATTTATATGTTGTCTTTCATATTTGAGGTTTGCATGAACATGTAGGAATAGGCATTAGTTTCTTAGTGTTTATTCCGTTGTTACATTTTTATGCAACACATTTTGGCATGCCTAGTGGGACCCACTTCACAGGTTCAAACTAACCATCTAATGTGTTTTTGAGTTTATATGTGAGTTTTCAAGCTTGTAGGTTGAAGGCTTGCACTTGGAGATCAAGTTTCATTAGGAGCCTCTAATCGAGCCAAAAAGCCTATCATCATGCTTGAAGCACACGAGAGAAGTCTTTTGACATATAACACTCTATATTTGTTGTTTCTCTATTTCCAAGTTGTAGAAGTGCATATATGTTGAATATATGCCTTTGTTAATAGGAAAACTAAAAAAATCTCCATCTTTGTTGACAAATAAATAGGTAAAAAAATTGTCTGTTTTATTTTTTCTTTATTTCATTTATGCTTTTTTAAAAATCTTTTTTGTATATGTATTAACCATCCATATATATATATTGTAAAAAAAAAAAATTCTTGTCAAAAGTCTAAATAGGAGGGAAAATAAAATAAATTTAAAAAAAAAAGTTAATTTAAAATTTTTTTTTTTATAAAAAACTATTTTTATAAGTGTAGGTGTGGCACCATAGGCACCACCATCGGCGGTGCCTGTAAGCACTACTCTACTCCCCACTCCGCTCCCCACTCTGCCTACTCCCGCTAGCCACTCCCACTCATCCCACAATCAAACTTTGCTTCCCTTGCACTCCTACACTGCTGGCCATCCCGCGAGCTCTGCCACTTCCTGTTTGCCCTACAGCCTCGGCCATGGCTGCTCCTCGACCACTATTTAAGCAATCTTCAGCCACCTCACCTCTCTACTTAGTCATCTCACAGTCCATTCTCTACTGTTGCCTTTCCTCCCACTCGGCCACTATTTTCCTTGTCGTGGCTCCTCTGCTGAAACCCTTGCTCCTCCTTCAGTTTGCCGCTGCTTCATCTCTATCGCCAAGCACTCTGCCTCCTATGCATCGCTTGTCCCCTCCTCTCCGCTCCACTCAGCCACTAGCCAAAACCCTTAGTTCCACCACTAGCCAAAGCCCTCAGCTCTGCTACCAGCCAAAACCACTCGCTCAAAACCCTTCCTCCACCACCACCCTGCTCCTCCGCCATCCCTCCTCTGCCCATTCCAAAAAAAAATTGTTTTTTTTTTTTTTTTTTTTTCTGATATTTAGATTAACATTATAGGGATTGTTTTTCTTTTCAACTTTATTTTTATAAATAACATTTATCTTTGTTTTTTATAAACCACCTAGATTTTATTTTTTTTAAAACACAAAAAACAAAAACAAAAAGTTCCTTGATGTGCATCTAACTGTCAAATTTAAACCTATAAGTCATTGATGTCATCACTGCACAAGCATTCCACATGCCCTTCTAGACCCTAAGGAGTAGCCTTCAATTTTTTGCTCATAACTTGAGCACATATGAACTCCATTTTTGAAGAAAGAGATATCGTCAAAAAGCTGATTCTGAGCTTGTCGTGATGGTGTTAGTTTCATTAGATTTTGATAATGTTTAGATCCCTATTTTTCCTGTCAAAGACAAAACTTAGTGTTAACATTTTCATTGTAGGGTTATTTCATGTTTGCCATACATTTTTGATGCCCTAACTTGTGGTTTTGTAGGGATATGTTCTCACTTGTGTATTGTAGGTTGGAGAATGCTAGAAATCACTAACCATATTGCTTGTAGGCTTTGCTTTATATTTGTTTTGGAATGAACTTGTATGCTTAAACACTTGTCTTTGAATGCATGGTTAAAGCTAAAACAATCAAACTTAAACTTGAATGCATAGTTAATTGAACAACACTTTTGATTCAGAATGCATGTTTCAACACAATCTTGAATGCCATAAGGAAATTGAACATTGATAAGTAGGAGATAATTTCCACAGCTAGTCAAATTGTGATATGAATATCAGGATTTAACTGTGTGATTTTGAGTCAAACTCGATGACCCATGTTTCATGAGTAGTGATTCAACATGAATCCATCTCTCATGAGAATAAATGGAACACTTAGCACTCATTGGATCTAGGTGATGCTCACAAGGGTGATGAGCTTAAGGGGCTTTCTAATGAATGGTTCATAAGGCACAACACTTGGTGAAGGTTTTGCAAATGGGGTTGCAAGCTTTGGGTTTAACTATGGAGGAAACTCTGTAGTTAAGCGCACTCAGGCTGGAGTAGTACTGGGATGGGTGACCTCCTGGGAAGTCCCGGTGCTTCACCCTTGTGAGCATCACCTAGATCCAATGAGTGCTAAGTGTTCCATTTATTCTCATGAGAGATGGATTCATGTTGAATCACTACTCATGAAACATGGGTCATCGAGTTTGACTCAAAATCACACAGTTAAATCCTGATATTCATATCACAAATTGAACATTTTCATGGAATGGATGATAGCACAATCTTGAATTTCTAAAGATCAATGAACATTGCAATGCATATTTCCATTTGGTGGTTAAAATGAACAATCACTCAATCTTTGAATGCATAAAGGGAATTGATTCTTTCCTTATCAATTTTTCTTATGTGGATGACGCTCGATTTACTTATGTTGGAAAACTCTCAATTTTTATGTTGTTATAAACACGTGTGTCTTCAAAGTAGATTACAAAACCTAAAGTTTCATTGGGAAAGAATGCATGTCTTTTGAACCTCGAGGCCACTTACGTATTCTCTCCCCTCGCGCCTTTAGGTGATCTTGGGTGCACAAGAAATAAGTGGTCTTGTTTTTACTTTTTTAGGAGGCTTGCTTGGGGATTTCATCACCCCTTGGGATGACCTCAACTCCAATGTTCTAGTGGAGTATAAAAGTCGGGAGGTGAATCAAAAGACACCTCTCTTGGAAGTAAAATCTTGTCACTCTTGGCTAAGCTCCAAAGGATTTTATACCTTTGGGAAGTGAAGGAGGAGATTTGGGTTATTTTCTCCCCCCGACTATGTGGCATTATTTTCTTTCATCTAAAAATTTGGTCCTCATGTACCTTGCGTATAATGAGGACACCCTCTAGTTGATCCTTATACATCCTAGTTGAAACCTTATAGGATTGCTGGCGTGTTTTACATTCTTCAGTGTTTGAAACCCTCCCCAGTTGAAGGGGACACACCATCTACACTTGTCTTGTATATATTTCCTTGTTTGATTTTTCATCTCAAATTTGAAAAAGCCAAAACATCATACCACATAAAAATCCAATTTTTTTTTTTGTAGAAGTTCAAAAATCCAAAAAAATCAAAAAATATCAAAAAAACAACAAAAACAAGTCTTAGTTCAAGTCCTTTTAGTCAAGTTGTCCACATCAATTCCACATCATTTCTTCTTTCCATCAAATTCATCACCTTCATGCATCTCTTGTCTTAATCATTCAAATCATCCCTTGAAGTCTTAATCATCTCTATTTGTCCAAATCATTTCCTTGTCTTCCTAATCATTCAATCTAATTCTTAATCTCCATTCTAGTCATGGTTCTTACTCCACATCACACTTCAATTTCCTCATCCAATGCTTCAAAATCATCATTCTTCTAATCCAATTCCTTGTCAAATTTAGTCATTTCTAATCAATCCTTAATTCAATCCATTTATATCTTGATCTACAATGAATCTCTCTAATTTCATTCATTCATGCCTTCTTCTAATTCAACTTTGCATCAAATCTTCTACTTTAGACATAGGAGCACTATCATTAACATTGGCCTTTAATTCAAATCCCACATTCACTTGTTTGCAATATAATAAGGTTTTTATCAAAGCTATATCAAACCTTCATCCAATATCAAATCAAATCAATATCAAATCAAATCATATCAAATCAAATCAAATTAGGTCAAACCCAATTCAAATCAAGTCAACACAAAGTCCAACATTGATCCTAGTCCCATGTTCATATTCCATCCATCATCAAATCTTTCATCACTTTTCATCTACGATCCATGGATAAGAATTGGCTTAATCAAATGGTTGACGATCTTCAAAGGCAATTTGGAGTTATACCTCCCTTTCAACCTATGTATCAATTCAATCCTCATAACTTCATATCCAATTCTAATTCATCTCATGTTCATTATTCTTCTACCTTTGACAAGGGAAATCCACCTGATTATCCTTCAACTACATACAATTCCATTCATAGCCCACACAATGCCTCAAGCAGAAATGTCATGGCCAAAGAAATTGAGGAACTAAAGAATTATATCTTGAGCCTACCAAATCAACAGCAAAAACCTACCTTCCATGCCATGTTTCCTCCTCCCCCATGTTTCGAAGGCCATAGTCCTCATGTCCCATCCCACCCCAACCCTCCATGCAATTCACCATACTTTGAGCTTAATGTCAAAAACCATCATCCCAATCCCCTACCCATACTTCCACCTTCACACAATCCTAATCCTCCAAAAACATCATCCCCACCTCGTAATGGGTTTTTCTCATGCAATTTCTTGGCTAAGTGTAAAATTCCAAATAAAGTGATCCAGTCACCCAAAGTCATACACCCAATTCCATCTCAAGACCTTCCTCCAAAGCATGACATTATATATTCCTCTTCTCCTCTAGATCCAAGCATTTCTCCATCCCATCATTCACTTATCCCTCAAGATCCATTTATCCCTCTTGGTCCACCTCATGATCCCCTTCCTAATCAAGATCAAGACATCCCATGTACCACACACCTTACCGATTCCACTCCATCTCAAGAGTTAGCATCCATAGATCCTCCCCTTCATGAAGATTTTCCTTCCACTTCATCCACTAATACTTCTCCATGTCAAGATCAAATCACTCCATCTCATGGTTCTTCCATCCCACTACATGATCCTCTTTTAAGTCAAGATCAAAGCACCCCTTCATTTGCCTTTAATGATCCCACTCAATCTCGAAATCCTATTATCCCTCATAATCCCCTTCATGATCCTAATCCTCCACATGATCCTATCACACCTATCCAATCCACTCATGAACCCCATATACATAGACTCGCATCTTGTGTTGAAAATAATAAGTATCCCATTGAAGAAATAATGTCTCAAGATGTTGGTACACCTTACCCTCCTTCCAAATCCAAAATTCCTCCTTCCAAACCTAAAGCTTCCCATCATTCATCTTCCAAGTTTGTCTTGGGCCCTTATATCCATATTCCCATTCCTTCCTCATTTCCATCCATTTTGGGTCCTTATGTTCCACATCCAAGCCCTTCATCTGTTCCTTCCAATTTGGGTCCTTATGTACATCCATCCACCATATCCATGTTTGCCACTTCATCCCCTTATGGTCCTAGTAAAGATAAAAAATGACACACATCCTTGAATTCCTTATAACGTTCACCATCCATACGCTCTCCACCCCATTTATCTTCATGCACCCATACCATGGCCAATGGAAGCAAATTGGATGCCAAATAAAAAGCGAATAACACCAAAAATCCACAAAAGCCCAAGGATCAACATGTACCCTCTAAAAGACATGTTCAAGAAAAGAAAAATATGATCCAAAACAGAACTCAAAGGCCGCAAAGGCTAAAAATAAAAAATGCAAAAATTTTGTGGATCCCAAAGCTACTTAATGTAGCAATGAATCTCAGAGAAAGATTCAAAATAACATCCAATTTTGCTAATCCAAAGGCTTCCCTCATTCATAAATCATCAAAGCTTCCATTTTCCAAATCCATTTTGGGTCCTTACATACCCAAATCCACCATCCCAAATCCATCATCTCCTTCATCTATTTTGGGTCCCTATATCCCAAAATTCAAACTCTCTCCTACATATCCTCCACAATTTCCTCCTTTCCATCACCCTTCAAGGTGTGTGTCAATGATGATCTTTCCACCTCCTTCTTCCACTCATTCACAAGTCTTCCAACCTAGCATCCATCAACCATATCTTCCTCCCACCCACTCCACCCCATTAATCCAAACTTTTTCATAGCTCATCGTCCTCCATTCCCTAATCCACTTTATCCTTCTTTTCACTATCTTACCAACATTTATGAGAAAATAATAAAAAATCCTTCAAAATAACAAAGACAAAAGAAAAGAATTAAAAGGGATCCCTCCCATATATCTTGATGCTTGAGTCCTCCCTTCATTTTCCTATTATGTATCCAATGTCTTCCACTTCCACTTATCCATCCATTTACTTTTCCTCTTCCACACTAGGGGCAAGCTCCATCCATACATAAATTCCATACATATCTTCCATACTTCCATCTACCATTCATCATCCTTTTTCCATCTTTGATCTTGACTTTCACTTTCTTTCCATCCATCCATATGCTCACTTTTCATATTTTCTTGTGAATTATCCATACATTATCCTATATACTCCCATAATTCTTCCACATATTTGATCTTGACATGCTATCCATAGCTTGCATCCCATAGTCCTTGTCATGTTCATCCATTTTCCATCCATTACACCTACATACTTCCACCCTTCTTTCATATGTCCTTGATCTTGGTTATCCCATCCATCTCATCCACTTCATATCCCAAATTTTAGCCATATCATTACCCCTTTTTCATACCCTCCCTCCCATATCCCTTATTCATTCCACTTTCATGCCCATGCTCATGATCATTGTTAAAGGCACAATACCAAAATGTTCATACATGCGATGGAAGAGCACATGCTTTCTCTTCCCTAATACGCTATCCTTCGTACCACCTTTCCATTTTCATGCATCCTTTCCCTCCATGTTTCCTTCATTTTCCTATCCTTGGTATGAGGCATTTGGCCTCCTTCAAAACATGTCCCATGGCTCCACTTTTTTCGATACCATATCATTTGGCCCTTCATATCCTTTCACCATTCCTTTCATCCACCGACTCATGTTGCTTTTCCTCCATTTACCATGCCTTGGATCTTCTTTGTCATTGGTCCCAATCCCTCATATCTCGCATTTGTTCATATCACATTCAATCTACTTCTTCCACTCACTTCAATCAAATTCATTTATCCTCTATCTCAATCAATTTTCCCTTCTTCTAATCCTTTCACATCAAATCAATTCTACTCTCATCATTCCTCATCCTCTCACCATCATTCTTCCAATCTTATCCAAGTTCATTCTTCCAATTGCATTTCAATTTCATCTATTCATCCAAATCACCATTAAATCAAAAAACATCAAAAAAATCTCATTGTACAATCAATACTAATTCAATCAATCTAATCTTGCAATCTTGTACATCAATCCTTAATCAATTCATCAATTTGACCCAATCAGTTGTTAATCCATTGAACATATTCAAACATTATCATGGGATGAATCCTTCCCAATTCTCGGATGTGCATTATGCTTATCGTTAGCTTTGTCATCCTTAATCAATCATCATCAATCAATCCATTAATTGGTTTTTCAGCTTGACTAGGGGAAAAATGTTGGTTTGCTTTTAGTTTATTGTGCATGATTGCTTGTTACTTGTATGCATTAGTATTTTTTGCATTTATCATGGTCTTTTCTATTAGTCTCAGAATGGTTTTGACATTTGAGTGCCAACACAACTTAACCACTTTCTACATTGAAGCCGAGTACACTATGTATGTCGAGCCATAGCTTGTGCTGAGTCAAGAAATCCATCAGGTGTTGAGTGATCTGTAGGTGCCAAGAAGCCTTCAAATGCCAAGTTAAGATCAAGTGCTAAGTGACTTCAAGTGCCAAGCATGATACAAGTTTCAAGTAATATTTAGGTACCGAGTCATAGACGATGTCAAGCATCAGGAACCAGTAAGTGCTGAGTAACACTGAATGCACATATGAGTTTGTAACCAATAATAAATGTGCAAGGAATGAATGGGACATAGAGATTCAATATGGATTGTAGATCTATGTCTAACCCTAAGTCTTCGAATGCATTTATAAGGAAGACAAAATCTCATTGAATGTAGTAGATGGATGAAGGAGTGAATGAAAAAATCTAGTGGAGTTCAAAGTGAAGAGTAAAAGACTTAGAGGAAGAGAGCAGTAGTTAAATATTCAGTTGATCAAAACTAAGCAAGATATATGAACAGACATCAGATTTCATAGAATCAAAATCAGAGAAAGCAGATCAAGTGTCTGAATTCAGTAATCAAGGATTGTAAGCCATCAGGTTTATTATACCTAATACTCTCTAGCAATTGTATTAGAAAGGAAACCCTATGGAGATAGGTTAGCTTAACAACTATTTTGTTGATCCTTTAGATGGGTGATTAAATCCTTTAACAGGGTAATACTTCATATAAAGTGTTTGTAAATACTTTAACCAGGTCACTATTGATACAGTGTAAAGCCTTTAACAGGGTAGACCATCAGAAGTGGTCAAACATTATTGCTGCAGTGATTTTGTGGGTATCATTCCCACCCCAATTTTACCTTCTTATTCTTGGATGGTTTCTGGGTTACCAAAATCTCAAGTGTTATGTGATGATGCATATGTGTTTCTCATAATTTCTTAATGTTGATATGCATGCATGTTCATTTACAATAATATGTTATTAAGGGTTTGAGGAAAAGAGGTCAAAAGCTAGTACTTCTGATTCACCCCCCCCCACCCCCCTCTCGGAAGTATTTTTTCCATTAAGACATTCCAACAATTGGTATCGAAGCTGCATGGTTCTCACAAGGAGAAGTCTAACAGCTTGGAGAAAAAGATCTAAATATGGAAGTCTTCAAACTTGGGAAGATTATTGACAATCAAGTGATTGATGTGCAACTGGCTCTACACAATCTTGAAAAGAAGGAAGGATATAGCCATAGCTGAAAATAATATAAACTACAAGGAGATTGATACCACAAAACTGTTTGCCAATGGAGGCACTAAAGAGTTTGATGCAGCAATAGCAGAACTGATGGAGAAAAACAAAGTACAAGCAGATTAGATAAGCTCTCTCAAAATGGAACATGAATCACGTGCCATAAAGTTATGTGAAATCACTAAACAAAAGAAAAGAGTAGTTGAGGATAGAGTCATGATGGAAGATGACAAAAGAAATCTTGCAAATAGACTTGAAGAAAAATGTATTGAAGTAACAAGGATCTCAAACATGCAGATGGATACACTTGCCCAAATGATGAACCTTCATCATGAACTTAATATGAAAGATATTGAGATCTCTACTTTCAGGATGCAGAATGAACAATTGCAAAATGAATTGAATAGAGAAAAAGAAATAGCAGAGAATCTCAACAAGTCAAGTGAAGCCATCAAGTACTTTGAACAGTTGATGAAATTCCCAAGATCAGCCCATGATACATTAGGACTTGGATACAACAGCACTAAAGTAGGGGAATCATCAAAGAATGTTGAACAAAAGAGTGACAAAGGTAAGGATTCTAAACCCACTTGTCATTACTGTAATAAAAAGGGACATACTGCTAATGTTTGCAGAAGTAGAAGAATCAATCAGCTAAACACACCCAAAAGCAAGAGTTACTATCATAAGTGCAACATGCAAGGACATATGACACAAGATTGCAGAACCAAAGTGACAAGGACACAAAGATTTGATGGACATTATCATAATTGTAAGAAGTATGGACATAGAGCATTTGAATGTAGATCAAAGCCTATGTGGACATCAAATCAACCAGCAAAAATAAAAGGGAATGAAAGTTACTATCATTGAGATTATAACACTAGGTATAGCTGTTATTATTATTAAGAATATGGACATATTCCTAAAAATTGTATAAGGACACACTTCAGAGGGAATTATAGTAGGTGGCTAAGTCAAACCATTTGTTTCAGCTGCTTGAAAACTGGTCATATCAGCAAAAACTGTCCTACAAGGTCCAAAGCACCAAAAATTGAATTCAACAAAGGAAAAGAAAAGATTGATGTCAAGAAAATAAGAAGACAAATGAATAAGACTTGGAAGAAGAAAGATGAGTGCAACACATCAAGTGAAGGGATCACCTCACCTAATGGGTCAAGTGATCACACTTCATCAAACTAAGCATAAGAGAGGTGTATGGAACTGATATGAAAAGTTACATCATACATTAGTCCCAAGAAAAAGAAGCATTGAAAAGAAGAAATAAGCATGAAACAAGATGCCAAGAAAAATTTTTAAATGATGATGCCGAGCTGTCTTTGGAACCCGAGTAAAATTCTAGTGGATTTCGAGTTCTTAACATCGACTGAGTTGATAATTGATGCTGAGTTAAACAACTCCAATGGAAGTCGAGTGAAGTGGAAATGTAGTGCAAGCCAAGTAATGTTAAAAATCCTTCAGAGGCCGAGTGTGTATTTGAGCATTTAATGTGATGGAAATAGGGTATATTATCGCAATTTTAATCACTTTTCTTCATCGTGAACCAGAAGAAAAGGAGAAGAAAAGAGTAAAGCAACTTCATAGTGGAGAATCCAGTGTTCCAAATAGATTTCAACTTCTTTCAACAACGATTAAGCATAAATCTCATTGATCAAAGGTATTTCATTCAAGTACCAAGCTATGTAGAGTTTGAAAGCTTGTTTATATTTTAAAACCCTAGTTTGGAAAACAATGGCATCTGGGTCAGGAACCACTAAAGGGAAGGAAAGACATGAAGTACAACTGGTTAGTAATGAAGTCAAAAAACTTGAATTCAAGCCCATTCCAAAAGTTGCCTACAAAAATGACCCTACTAGTGCATTATCCATTATTCCATCCAAAGTAGTTATGGTGCAGGATATAAGGAAGTGTTATAAATATAAAATTGGTGCCATAGGTGATCTTGAAATTTCCCAATCCTATGACAAACTGTGCGAGAATAAGATTTTGAAGGATGAATACAAGATAGTAGAGAGAAAGGGTTTGACCAATGCCCTAGTTTATCCTATAGTATTTAAAATTGAATGGATACAAATTATTTTAAGTAGAATCCACAATGGATGTTTATGGTTGGAAACAGGTCTAGTTAAGATCACAAAAGGGATAGTACATAGGGTTACGAGTTGCCCAACCCTAGATTAGACTAGGACCCTACGCAGTGAATCCAAGGAGGTTATTGAGAAAAAACATAGGTGCCCAGTGGAATAAAAGAGGGATGACAATTCACACCATCCATGATCCTCTCATTGAATTTTCTGTTAGAGTCATTGCCCATAAATTCTACCAATCTAGTCGATTGAATAGTGTGCCATGCATAACTGTTGATGTAGCATACAAACTGGTAAAGAAAGATCACACATATGATTTGTCAAAACTTATGTTGCAATAGATAAATGAAAACCTAGGAGCTATAAGGAGATCAAAAGGTGCTCAATGCAAATTTGGTTTAGTTCTTATGTGTATGTTCTTTTATGTTATGGAAGAGTTTCCTTCTATAGGAAAGGTGAATAGGGACCCTAACAAAACTGCAATAACACAAATCAATGAGTTCATTGATCAGATGGGTGATAACTTTGAAGCCCAAATGACAAGCTATTTTGAGGATTTCAAGAAATCCATGATGCAAAGGGTAAGAATACCGGTTTCCTGAGTCGAAAAACACATCAATGACATATGTTTCCTAGTTGATATTGATTTCACCTATATCCAAGCAGCAACTCCAAGGGTGAGATGGGTAAGGCCATTTGGTTATGAACTAAATGTGGATGAAGCATCTGCAGCTATCACTACTTTGCTTACAGAGGAAATAGACAAGTCTGCCAAATCTTTTGGCACATATGATATGGTTAAATCCAAGATTGAAACAGAATTAAAGATTGCCTCTATAATTAAGAAGAAAGATAAAATGGTGAAGAAAATAAAGAAGAAATTTGGTAAAGGAATTGAGGCAGAAGAAGAAGAAGATGGAGAAGAAGATGAAGAAGATGATGATGACAATGAGGATGAACAAGAACAAGGCCTAATGGAATTAACTCAAGGTTTGGGTGAAGATAAGGAGGAAGGTTTTGAGGAAGAAGAAGCCAAGGAAGCACCAACTCAAGCCAAGCCAAAGAAAAGAAAGGCAACAGTACAGCCTCCAGCTCAGCCCAAACCAAAGAAAACTACCATGCCATCACCCCAAAAGCCAACAACCAGAGCTGCAACAAGGGCCTCCAAACAAAAAGCTAAAGAGGATGCTACAAAGAAGAAAATAATCAAGATGGCACAGTAAGAGCCAAGGAAAAGAAGAAAATATGTGGCTCAACCTGATACTGATTAGGAAGATCAATTTGAAAAGGTAAGCCATTCTCTTAGTTGATACATTATGTGAAAAGATTGGTAATGGAGACTTAAGTAACATGAATAAAGTTGATTTCAATAAGTTCACTAAAGAGGAACAAAATAGAATAGAAGAATCAGTTTATGGAATGATGGCACAGTTCAAGTATACTCTTGAACTAGATGGACAATTGCCAAAGGAACTGTCTAAAATTGTAGAAGACAAATGACACTTTTTTTTGAAAATGGAGAAGGAGATGAGAGAATCAACCCTAGCAAGTATACTGCCTGATTTGACTAAGGAGAAAATAGCTAAAGTAGTCAAAAGGCATAATACTAGGTTTACACCTAAGTACAGGGCATTCTTCATTCTCCAAAACAAAATGGAAGAAATTGTACAAAGAACAACAAAATCATGGAAGAATTTGTACAAAAAGGTTGAAGATGTTCTTGAAGAAGAATACAAGGAAGAAGCTACTGCTTAGCCAGAAGAGAGAAGAAAAAGGAAAGAAGAGAAGATAGAAGTAGAGAAAAAGATTGAAGAGGAGGAAGGAAAAGATGAAGACAGGGGTATTGGTGAGTAGCAAGAAGATCAAAGTGTGCAAGACACACAACTTCCACCTCCTAGTCCTCCTCACTCTACTGCCACACCTGCAGAATTCATAAAAATTAAGGATGTTGTTGACACCTCATGTCAGAACATCAACCCATTAACTATAGAAAATCTCACTAAGATCCTTGACCAAACAACTCTACAAGAAAAATTATGTACAAGTCCAATTTTGGTCAGTGTGGATGACTTACAAAATTTAGTAGAAAACACAGTTAGAGATAAGGTAAAACCACAAGAACCACCTTCCATCATCTCTACAGCTACTAGTGGTCAACATCAAATGCCAATAGAAGTTACATCAGGAACAATTGACACCATAGTTCAGAAGCTGAGTGCAGAAGGAGACAAAAATATAGCACAAATAGGACAGACTGTTGTTTCTGATCCTACAACACAAACACAAGGTGCACCTCCTCACATTCTTACTATTGATCAAAGTAGTAGACAGGAGGAGAAGGAAGCAGAGAAAACCCCCAAAGAGCGAGAGGCTATACAAGCATTGATAAATTTTCCTACCTTAGAGACTCCTCCTAAATAGCCTAGAAATGTTGCAATGCCACTATCGATGTCAACACTAGGATCAAGCACTACAAAAGTTGCAAGGGTGCTTCACTATGGAGACCCTGAATTAGATGAGGAAATAGTCATACCAAGTTATGACTCAAAAACTATAACGATTGATCAAATCACTGAGGTGCAGGAAGCATTGAATGGAAGAAAGAGGTAGGAGATACTCAGAAAGGAGTATAAACAAAAGCAAACATTACATGAGATTAAAGACATCTTTATGGATGCCTTCGATTTGTAGTCACTAGATGAGTCCAAGCATATAATGGAACAATTGTTAGATATTGTTGACTAGGTGAAAAATGTAGACCAAGAGACAAATCTAAAACTTATGAAATGGTCTGAAAGAAAATTCTAGGGGAAAGTAAATGAGAAAATATCTAGTCAAATTTCACTTTCCCAGGTTGAATTGGCAAAGGTAATAAACAAAGTGAAAAAGGTACTTGAGAATATATTCTTATTGTACAAAAAGTTGTGTGAATTTTCATAGTTCACACAGGAGACAAGCCAAAGAATAATGAGCATGGAGAGGAATCTGAATATTTCAGACATGCAGCTACCAAAAGATCCAGCTCAAAGTGAGAAGCATTTTGCTCAAACGCTTCACACCCAAAGGGAAATAGCTATATTAATAGTAGAAGAGGCCACCATCAAGGCCAAACTGATGCAACTCCAATCTTCCATTACTCCACATTTGGAAATACTCCATAAACAACAGGCCTATGCTGAAACTATTCTCAAGAAAGATCCTAATCTTTCTACCTTAGACGGACTTGTTCACCTTGCTGTAGAGACTTCCATCCAACATAAGTCATTAGAAATTGCTTTGAATGATTGGGATGCAGCTCTCAAGATGATTATGGATGCAAATAGTACATTTTTGGCAAAATATGGTCTTAACCCTTAGTGCCCTTTGACATTTGTGTCAAAAAGGGGGAGATATATATAAATAAGTAAGGAGAGTTATAAAGTTGCAAAGGGGGAGACAATGAGACAATGATGAAAAAGGGAGATATAATGTTTTGGGGAACTGTAAACAGAGAACAGACAAAGAGTATCAATATAAGAGACATATTCAGCACAAAATTTTGCTCACAAAGATAGAATAGATAATGGCTCAATCAACTCAGGGGGAGTTATAATAATTTTGAGGTATATATTGTAAGTTACAAAATTTTGATCCAATTTTTTAAACCTCTGTATATATACCGAACAGATTAGTGAATGTACTCATAAGGTTAGATGAATAATGCTTAGTTAATTTTTTTTGCCACTCATTTCAAAGGGGGAGATTTTTAGTCTCATAATGGTTTTGACATTTGAGTGCCAACACAACTTAACCACTTTCTACATTGAAGCCGAGTACACTATGTATGCCAAGCCATAGCTTGTGCTGAGTCAAGAAATCCATCAGGTGCTGAGTGATCTGTAGGTGCCAAGCAGCCTTCAAATGCCAAGTGAAGATCAAGTGCCGAGTGACTTCAAGTGCCGAGCATGATACAAGTTCCGAGTAATATTTAGGTACCGAGTCATAGACGATGTCAAGCATCAGGAACCAGTAAGTGCTGAGTAACACTGAATGCACATATCAGTTTGTAACTTCACTAATTCAGATGTAAACCATTTTCATGGCTGACATATGATGAATCTTGAAGGATTTAAGTGATAAGATTGAATCTTCTATGTAATCTACATGCAACCAATAAGAAAAATAGAGAAGGCATGCAACCAATAATAAATGTGCAAGGAATGAGCGGGACATAGAGATTCAATATGGATCATAGATCCATGTCTAACCCTAAGTCTTAGAATGTCTTTATAAGGAAGAAAAAATCTCATTGAATGTAGTAGATGGATGAAGGAGTGAATGAAAAAATCTAGTGGAGTTCAAAGTGAAGGGTAAAAGACTTAGAGGAAGAGAGCAGCAGTTAAATATTCAGTTGATCAGAACTAAGCAAGATATACGAACATACATTAGATTTCATAGAATCAAAATCAGAGAAAGCAGATCAAGTGTCTGAATTCAGTAATCAAGGATTGTAAGCCATCAGGTTTATTATACCTAATACTCTCTAGCAATTGTATTAGAAAGGAAACCCTATGGAGATAGGTTAGCTTAATAGCTATTTTGTTGATCCTTTAAATAGGTGATTAAATCCTTTAACAAGGTAACACTTCATATAAAGTGTTTGTAAATCCTTTAACCAAGTCACTATTGATACAGTGTAAAGCCTTTAACAGGGTAGACCATCAGAAGTGGTCAAACATTATTGTTGCAGTGATTTTGTGGGTATCATTCCCACCCCAATTTTACCTTCTTATTCCTAGAGGGTTTCTGGGTTACCAAAATCTCAAGTGTTATGTGATGATGCATATGTGTTTCCCATAATTGCTTAATGTTGATATGCATGCATGTTCATTTACAATAATATGTTATTAAGGGTTTGAGGAAAAGAGGTCAAAAGCTAGTACTTCTGATTCATCCCCCCCCTCTCAAAAGCATTCTTTCCATTAAGACATTCCAACACTTTGCATCCTATTGACCCCAGGAATCATGGCCTTCCATATCATGGTTTCATAAGGCATATGGTTGTATTAGACCCCTTTTTATCATGTACTTGACACATTGTCATCTTGGTTCCTCATACCTTGGTGCATAGTGTTGAATACAATATCAAACTTAGGTTGTTCACACAATTGCAGCATAACTTTATCACTCTTATCATTTCCCACTCCCTTCCATCCTCCCATCCATTTCAAGAGAACATCTATGTTCTCCTAACCTGCATGTCCTCTCGAGAGGGCATACCCTTCCATCCTCGTCATCCTTCCTCATCCTTCCATGACTGGGGCATCATGCTACTAGTCTTATCTTTCTAGCCACTATATTTTATTTTTCTTTGATATAACATTACTAATTCTATATCAAAGAGGGGCAAAATGTAGACACCTAAATTTGTCCTAATACCCATTTCATGACTAATTAAATAGATATTTATTATTTATTTAATTACCGTACCTTTAATTAAATAAATTTTTATTTGTTTAATTATATTCACCTTTCCTTGATTAAATAAACTAAGATTTATTTAAATCCTAGCCTAGCTCCCATCCCACTTACATCTTAACCCATTCACTTTAATTAATTAAAGTACTTCGTTTACTTAATTAACCCATTTTAAGCCCACTTGGAATTAAATATTAAATTTAATTCTATTTGAGCACATGGCTCCTAACTTTAACCCTCACCCAACCTCACTTTCCTAACGTAACCCATCCTTCTAAACCTACCCACCACTTAATCCTACTTATGTTTTCTTAATCACCTTGCTAACTCACTTTTAATCCTAAGTGTGTGCTCACACATGTGAGGACACTCACACTTTCCACACCCCTCATGCCTTCGGCACCTCTTACACCTTTGTCCCCCCTTCACATGAGAATCAAGGTGTCTCACACATGTGTGAGAAACCATGCTTCTCACACCTCTTACACCTGTCATTGACCTATCACATCAAAGGTTTCTCACACATGTGTGAGCATCATCCCCCCTTTGAATGGTCAAAAATCCTAATCCACATGGAGCCCACTTGGCCTCCACCTCATGGACACGTCATTGATCCTGAGAGATCCTAGCCCTTCATCTTACATTGAATCTCAACCGTCCATTTCATCTCATTTCCTATAAAAGGAGAGCCCTCTCCTCATTTCCATGAAACACTATCTAGCCCATTGTTATGTTGTAGGATTTGTGAGCAACCACATCCCACAATAATGAAATCATCAACACTTGGTGATTTTATGAGGTTTGCATTAGTGCTATTTTGAGTAGATTAAACTCTTTTGATTTCATGCTATCCTTATTTACATGTTGTCTTTCATATTTGAGGTTTGCATGAACATGTAGGAATAGGCATTAGTTGCTTACTATTTATTCCATTGTTACATTTTTATGCAACATAGTATGTATGTATGTATATACACATATAGACATGTGTATATGTATATACATACATACATACATACACACACACACATATGCGTGTGTCTATATATGTATGTATATAAACAAAGAGATCTTAGCACAATAGAAAAATAATTAAACTCACTCAATACGTAGCATGGCCACAAATACAATGGCAACACCTATTGGTAACTATATTCATATCTCTCTATCATTTTTCATGTTTTTATGTCACTTGAACTATTATTTTTCAAGGGGAATCTTGTAATATTTGATTCATTTTATGTAGGAGGAAATGAGGACATTCCTAGATGTACCCATGTTAGATGTACAAGAATCACTAAATAATTGTGATGAATTGCTTGTGAGAGATGAAGATGGACTTCCCTTGCAAGTAGCAGGAGGCGATGAGGACATTCTAGGTACTTTAAAGATTGAGAGTTTCTTAAATATTTTAGATGTTAATAAGGAATTTAGATGTTGGAGGTGGGGAGCACAAATGAGCTTCCACCTTCACATGGTTGGCCCTGATTAGTAGAGAATATTAAACTATTCTTGAAACCAAGTGAAGCTCAATATTAAACTATGTAACATTTGGCACTAATTTCTTTTGTTTAATAATTCAGCAAGCCATCACAATTGCAATATATTGTTCCAATGGATAGCCATCACTCCCATAGCATGACTATCACATACCTATCGCCCTTGCAATAGACATCTCCAAGAACTAGCCATCAGTCCAATGGTAGACTAAAAGCTTGGACCTTGCAATTACGACTATCCACTTTCACAATTGGGATGATAGGAAGATAAACTCTTGCGCTTGCCTATTCCAAGTTACAATGTCACAATTACAATGAACAACCTTGTCATGCAATTTGTGACAGCCAAAGTTTGATGCTCGTCCAACGGGATCCATTTCATACTACTATTGCTTGGGTGATGAGTTGCCGTCACAATTGTGATGGTCTGCAATTACAATTTAGGCCCAAATGTAGTAGTGGTAAGAGCCACATGATTATCAATATCCAACAATCCGTATGAATTGACCAAAGATTGAAAATCATTTCTTCTATAATAAGAAATTGAGGCCTTGCACTTCTCATTGAAGCTATGAATTGAGGTATCAAATTTCACAAGCAATTTGAAATGTGTAAAAGAGAATCTCTAAAGATACACATAGAATCCCACAAGTATCTCCTAGCTACATTTTTGTTTGGGGCATAATTATTGAACACTTCCCAAACTAAGTAATCCTTGAGATGTTTAAACCTAATATCAATTTGATATACGAAAGAGAAAATCTCAACAATTTTAATGATTATTATATTCCAAATAGTTTTCAAGCCACCATCCACATAAATAATTTACTGTGAAATATTTGAAATAAAAAAAATTAGAATGAATGAGTTTTTCCTTCTCCACTTTTCTCTTGGAACCAAAACATATCTTATTCATGATTCCTTATCAATTTAGATAAAGCATCATGCTTATGAGGATGATTGAGGCCACTTATGTTCCAAGGAGGTTGCAGGTGATTGACATAACCACCAAGTTCAAACTTGCGCTTTGCAGCTTTTGCTCAAAATGTTGTTAAGCAATTTTTGTAAAAAGTTGCATATCTTGACAACTTTTTGATTTTATGAGAAACTTTACTTCTCATCCTATTGGGAGCCCTTGAATCATTTGGATTGAGTCAAAAATTTTGTTAAAAACATGATTGCAATCCTACAACACCAATATACATGTTTTTGAGCTACGATACCTATTTGGCAACTTTCATAGCAAGGTGCACAACCTAACATCTTTTACCTTTTTCCACTTCCTAACTCCTCCATGACATCTTATGACTCCTTATCCATCTAAAAACTAGAAGAAAAACTTTAGAACCCACCATAGATGCACACTTCTCAAGGTCTTAGAAATATGCCTTTGTAAGCCACAAACCAAAACTTAGAAGTAGTCCACACACCTTTCACAACAACTCCTAACTTATTTGCCATCTTGACTTGGCTAGATTTAGTACAAGCCCACCATCTCAAACCAAAAAAGAAAACTCTTTATGTGTGTGTCTATGTATGTATGTAGATATAGAGAAGCTTCTCTTTATGTATATGTATGTGCATATATACATACATACACACACATGTGTGTGTGTTTGTCTATGTATGTATGTATGTAAATATACAAAGAGATCCTTTTAAATGTGGTTATTACATCTTAGCACAATAGAAAAAATGATCTAGCTACATACATATTCCATAATCCAAATAAGAAAATAATAAAACTCACTCAACTTGTGCTAAGTGACTTACCTCAAAATCCTGCACAAAAATAATGCAAAGTAGGAAAAATAAAAAAAAACTGCAAGAAATTTAAAAAAACATATCATAGCATATATTTTTAGAAAGAAAAAAGCCATAACCTAGTTAAATGGGTCTAGTTGTTTTTTAGCTGGGTTGATTACAAATTTTGTAGAACTGTCATCCGATTGGGTACACTAAAACAAACAATTAGTTGTTCTCAGCTAGCAGGATCAAATATAGTTTTCCAAGGTGATAAAATTGTATATGCAGATGTATGCATGTATGTATGTATGTAAGTATTTATGTATGTATGTATGTATTTGTATATTTATGCATATATGTATGTATGTATATATGCAGTTATGTATCTATATATGTATGTGTATATATACAAAGAGATATTTTTATAAGGTGGTTATTATATCTCAGCACAATAAAAAATTTGATCTAATTGCATACGTATTCCAGAATCCAAATAAGAAACTAATAAAACTCACTCGACCCATGCTAAGTGACTTACCTCAAAATCCTGTACAATAATAATGCAAACCATGAAAAATGGGCAGAGTTTGCAAGAAATTTTACAAAAACATATCATAATAGATATTTTTAGAAAGAAACAAGCCATAACCCAATTAAATGGGTCTAGTTTTTGATCAGCTGGGTTGATTAGGTACAATAAAACAAACAATCAATTGTTCCCTTCTAGTAGGATCAAATACAATCTTCCAAGGTGATAAAATTACATATGCAGATGTACATATGTATGTATGTATGTGATTGCTGCATTTCATTGTCGTGCCCTTGTGATCTTTGTATATGTATGTATGTATATACATATATATACATATTTTTATGTACATACATACATACATACATACATAGACACACACATATATGTGTGTCTGTGTATGTATATATATACATACATATACATAAAGAGAAGCTTCTCTAATCACCGACTAGGGGATATATAAAGAGATGCATATTTAGAAGGAAAATAAAAGAACATTAACATAGGTACCTCTTCTTCCCTTGAAGAAAATCATAGAGATCACAAGGGCATGACAATGAAATGCAACGGTCACAAGGGCACGACAACAAAATCTTAGATCTTCACTAATCTCTACCAAGGGCATGGAAATGAAATGTAGAGATTAGAAGGACATGGAAATGAAATGTAGTGATCACAAAGGAATGGAAATGAAATCTCCACCAACATTTAGAGCTCATAGCTCTCCACCAAATTTTAGAGCTCTCCACACTCATTCAAAGCTCTCCACCCTCTTTCGCGTGTAACTCTCCACAATCAATCAAAACAAATGGGGAATGATTTATGTCATGTTTTTTATAAAAAATTATACTCATGCTTGCATCACAATTGTGACAAAAATGTTAGTATTACGATGATGTTGAGGACAATTGTAAAAAAAATTTAAAAATCCACAAATTACCCTGTCATTGCAAATTGTCATCGCAATTTGACCCCAAATGTTGTAGAAAACTAAAGTGTTTTTAAGACTTCCATTTTGAAGATAGAAAAACCTATGGGTGAGGTTCCTACTAGTGAAAGATAGTTGTATGATCTTGTGATTAAGAGTAGAGGAAGAAGAAAGAAAATTTCTAATCAAATGAAGGCTTGCAACTAGTATGATTCATTTGATCCTGATAGTTGTAGTAGCAAGAGAAGGGCTGTTTTAATCCTCCTATTAGTAGTCTTACTATTTCTTCTCTACTTGTGAGTGTTCCACCTTCTTCATTTCCTATCTCACAACCTTCATACAATAGTGTTCCTTACACTTATCCTAATCCTCCTACTATGGTTCCTAATGTCCCACATGTAGCACCTTCTATTCCAACTAATTTTTACACTCTTCCTCTATTGATTCCACTATCATTAGTATTGCTCAAATTATTTCTTCCTTGTAAAAACAAATTGCTTCTCTTACTCAATCCAAGTTTAATGTGCCTACATGTGATATGGGTAGTCTTGCACAAAAATAATGCAGACCAGGAAAAATGGGTAGAGTTCGCAAGAATTATTACAAAAGCATATCATAGTAGATATTTTTAGAAACAAACAAGCCATAACCTAGTTAAATTGGTTTGGTTGCTAATTAGTTGGGTTAATTACAAATTCCTATAGAACTGTGATCAAATTAGGTACAATAAAATAAATGATTAGTTTTTCATAGCTAGTAGGATCAAATATAATTTTCCAAGGTGATAAAATTGCATATGTAGATGCATCACTTGCATGCCAAGAATGAAGTTTATTCCCCAATTTATAATGAATGGTTGGATATAAAGGCTCCATACACTAGCCCAACAATGGAAGCCAAGGATCTAACCATGCATGTATTGGCACAGTATCCCTACGAGGATCCCAAGTATCTATTGATGTTATTAATTTGGTCATCATTATATGATGTACAATGTTATGAAGTAATGAAGGTTGTACTAACTTCTCCCATGTTTCTAGAAAATGTAGCATAGGTTTAGGGTCCTTTGGCTCCTAGGAATTTGTAGTAGCTATTCTCATTGCTGGAAGAATAACTTCAGTGAAGAGTTGAGTGTAAGGAGTTGAAGAAGCAAGTTATGCTTTTGTGTAAATGCCATAATCACGAGGCTCATTCCATTGTAGAAGCCTCTTCCACAATGACATTACCTCTAAAACATAAAATTTTTTTTAAAGTGGTTTCCAACCTTGAAACACTCTTATAAGCAATGAAAAAGAAAATGTAGATGTAATACATGACGAATTGCACAACTTGTAGTCTTTATATGTACAAAGAGATCTTTTTTAAGGTGCTTATTACATATTAGCACAAGAGAAAAATTGATCTAGCTGCATACATATTCTAGAATGCAAATAATAAAACAATAAAACTCACTCAACCCATGCTAAGTGACTTACCTCAAGATCTTGCACAAAAATAATGCAAATTAGGAAAAATGGGCAGAGCTTGCAAGAAATTTACAAAAACATATCATAGCTGATATTTTTAGAAAGAAACTAGCCATAACCCAATTAAATGGGTCTAGTAACTGATTAGCTAGGTTGATTACAAATTCTTGTAGAATTTTGTCAAATTAGGTACAATAAAATGAACAATCAATTGTTCCCAGCTAGCAGTATCAAATATAGTTTTCCAAGGTGATAAATATGCATATGCAGATGCATTGAACTTGCATGCTAGGCATGAAGCACATTCCCCAACTTATAACAAATGGTTGGATATAAAGGCTCCATACATTTACCCAATAATGTAAGTCAAGGATGTAGCCATGCATGTATTGGCATAGTCTCGCTGTGAGGATCCCAAGTATCTATTGTTGCTATTAATTTGGACATCATTGTATGATCCAGAATGTTACAAATTATTGAATCTGGTATTAACTTCTCCCATGTCTTCAAAAAATGTAGCCTAGGTTCAGGGTCCCTTGGCTCCCATGAATTTGTAGCAGCTATTCTCACTAGTGGAAGAATAACTTCAGTGAAGAGTTGAGTGTAAGGAGTTGAAAAGGCAAGTTCTACTTCTGTGTAAATTCCATAATCATGAGGCTCATTCCCTTGTAGAAGCCTCCTCCACAATGACATTACCTCTAAACCATGGAAAGGATGTTGAAGTGGTTGTGAACATTTAAACACTCTTATAAGCAATGGCAAAGAAAATCTTGATGCAATACATATATTACATTTATTTATGCATATATATATATATATATATATATGTATGGATGTATGTATATATAAATATATACACACACATATGTGTGTCTGCATATGTATGTATATATATAGAGAAATCTTGGCACAACAATTTTTTTTATCCAGCTGCATACAGATTCTAGAATCCAAATTATAAAATAATAAAACTTACTCAACCTGTGCTAAGTGACTTACCTCATGATCCTGCATAAAAATAATGTAGATTAGGAAGAATGGGCAGAGTTCAACAAAAATTTTACAAAAACATATGATAGTGAGAACAATCCATTGTTCCCAGCTAGCAGGATCAAATACAATTTTCCAAGGTGATAAAATTGCATATGCAGATGTATGCATGCATGTATGCATGTGTATATGTATGTATATATATATGTATATATATGTATGCATGTATATACATATATGTATATGTATATATACATACATACACACATATAAGTGTTTGTCTATGTATGTATATATAAATATAACTTTCATTTTAGCATTTCAAGATTCAAGTTTTTAAATTTTCTCTTCATTATATAGTCCTTTCCACCCTAAAAACCACCTTTTTACTTCTTTAAAATCAGGACTTGAACAAAGCCAATGACAAAAGAAAGCCCATATTCTAGAATCCAAACAATAATACGATAAAACTCATTCAACCCATGCTAACTGACTTAGCTCAAGATCTTACACAAAAATAATGTAGACCAGGAAAAATGGGCAAGAAATTTTAGATAAATATATCATAGACTATACGTTTAGAAAGAAAGAAGCCATAACCTAGTTAAATTGGTCTAGTTTCTGATTAGTTGGGTTGATTACAAATTCCTATAGAACTATCATCAGATTAGGTACAATTAAATGAACAATCAATTGTTCCCAGATAGTAGGATCAAATACAATTTTCCAAGGTGATAAAATTACATATGGAGATGTATGTACATATGTATTTATGTATGTATGTATGTATTAAGAGATCTTGTGGATTGTGGAATCAATGGAGATCTATGATTTCATTTTCATTCCCTTGTGATCTCTATATACGTATGTATATATATACATATATATACATATGTATATGTATATATGTGTATATATTCATACATATACACACATATATGTGTGTGTCTATGTATGTATGTATGTTTATAAATAGAGAGATCTTGGCACAACAAAAAAATAATAAAAATCACTCAATGGGTAGCATGGCCACAGATGCAATGGCAACACCTATTGGTAAGTAGATTCCTCTTTCTCTCTCTCATTTGTCATGTGTTTATTTCAGTTGAACTATTATTTCTTAGGGGGCATTTTGTAATATTGGGTACATTTTATGCAGGACATGATGAGGACATTTTTGAATGTATTGGTGATGAATTACTTGTGAGCAATGAAGATGGACTTCCCTTGAGAGTAGTATGAGGTGATGAGGACATTCCAGGTATTTAAAGATTGATCATTTTTTAAGAAATTTAGATGTCAATGGGGAATTTAGATGTTGTGGGGGGGGGAGGGGGACATGGGGCCAAATGAGCTTCCACCTTCACGTGGTTGGCCATGATTAGTAGAGAATATTAAACTATTCTCAAAACTAATTGAAGCTCAACATTAACCTATGATTGCATGAAAAATAACTGTGTGAATCTCTTTGTTTCAGGCAATGGAGAAGGATGCTATAGTTTAATATGAAATCTCAACTCATATGCATATTACATTAGGTGGAGTTGAAAGATGCAACAAGTTTGCATTTTTGTTAGAGGTATTTAATTAGGTATTTTAGGTTATAGACCATCACTAACATTATAACTATCTCTCTTATAGGAAAGGGTAATGTCCTTAGCGTGCAAGAAAATCAAGAATTTCTATATGTTGGCTTGTTGAGGACATCCTCTTGGCCATAGTAGCTGGAGTTCTGATGTTCATGATGGTCTATAATTTGAAAAAAATAATAGATTTATTAAATAAATGTAATTATGCTACATTTTTTCAGCTCTACCTATTGTCCATGTGTATAGAACATAGCTACATGTGCATTGTCAATTCAGAGTGGTAGAATCTTATTTTGGATGCAACATAAAAATGACATGCACAAGAAGATGGGAAAATGATGTTACTTTTGTAGGTATGGAACCTTTTTTTGGACTTTAAAGATTGATCTTTTCTTAAATATTTTAGATGTTAATGGGGAATTTAAATTGGGGGGGGGGGGGGGGGGGGGGTTTGGGGGGCAAATAAGCTTCCACCTTCATGTGGTTGGCCTTGATTAATAAAGAATATTAAACTATTCTCAAAACCATGTGAAGCTCAACATTAACCTATGATTGCATGTCAACTAACTATGTGAATCTCTTGGTTTCAATTAATGTAGAAGGATGCCATAGTTCAGTTCCCAATTCATATGTATATGACATTAGGTGGAGCTAGAATAGCCTAACAAGTCTGCATTTTTGTTAGAGGTTTGCATAGACCTATTAAATAAATGTAAACATAATGGGATTTTTAGCTTTGCCTATTGTCTATGCATACATAACATAGATGCACGTTCATTCTCAATTCAAAGTGGCATTTACAAGTTTATCAAATCAATGGTATGATGTTAATGGGAAATTTAATAATGAAATGAATGAATTTTAGATGTTAACAGGGAATTTAGATGTTAGGGGGTGGGGGGTGGAAATGAGCTTCCACCTTCACATGGTTAGCCCTGATTAGTAGAGAATATTAAACTATTCTCAAAACCAAGTGAAAGTCAACATTAACCTATGATTGCATGACAACTAATTATGTGAATCGCTTGGTTTCATGCAATCTAGAAGGATGTCATAGTTCAATGTGCAATCTCAATTTATATGCATATGACGTTAGGTGGAGGTAAAAAAGTTTTTATTTTTGTTAGAGGTTTCCATAGACCTATTAAATAAATGTAAATGCGGTGGGTTTTTTCTGCTCCGCCTATTGTCCATGCATACAAAACACAGTTGCACATGCATTCTCAATTTAGAGTGACATTCACAAGTTTATCAAATCAATGGTATGATGTTAATGAGGAATTTATTAATGAATTGAATGAATTTTAGATGTTAACAAAGAATTTAGATGTTGGGAGGGGGGGGGGGAGATGAGCTTCCACCTTCATGTGGTTGGCCCTAACTAGTAAAGAATATTAAACTATTCTCGAAACCAAGTGAAGCTCAACATTAGTAGGATATGGAACACTTGGTTGGGAAATAGTGTAGGATTTGAGCAAAAGTGCATAACAAATCCATGAAGCCCAAGAAAACTTGCATATAGAAAACCTATCATGGAGAAGAAAAAGACAAGAAGAGGCAAGGGTTTGATCTAAAAAACTCAGACGAAGAAGAAAAATATTATTCAAAGGATTCTATATTTACAAAGAGATCAATCCTTATAAAGGAGATCAAAACTCGAAAAGGGTAACCTAAAGCCTAAAAAAGCTAGGGTTGCACATTATAATTAATAAAATATGAATTATATGTACCTACGAGATAGCTTAAGCAAACTAGAGTAATAGGCAACTTAATTAATTAAATCAAAGTGATTTAATTAATAAGTGAAAACAACTAATTACTCTAACACCCCTCCTTAAGAAAAGCTCAGGAGGTAAGCTAACCTAGCACAACTATGAAAACAAAGAGATGGGTCCTGACAACAAGACCTGATCAGGTACCCAATACAAGGAAATCTTTGTAAATTGAAGAAATAGAGAAAATCACATGGCAAAAACCCTACTCCAAAAAGAGATAGCAAAGAATGTTCCAGAAGATAGGAACAAAGAGAGATCGTGAAGAGAACCACTAAAGCATGAAAAGCTGCAAAACTCTATCAAAAAGTGCTGATCTGAAGAACCTCCATGAAAATAGAAGGCATGAACTGAGTGTGTCTATATGGTAGATGATCCATCTCACCGAAATGCATAGGTAGCCAACCACTACAATCACCTAGTATGTAGGATCAAGTACTAAATACATAGCTCACACTAATGAACCATCGAACCAAGGAAGCATTAGAACCAACAATATAACCCCCCCTTAATGTAGACGGGGTGAGGTGATAGGCAACTAAAAAGATGGGCAAGGGTTTGATCTGAAAAACTCAGATGAAGAAGAAAAATATTATTCAACGGATTCTATATTTACAAAGAGATCAATCCTTATTAAGGAGATCGAAACATGAAAAGGGTAACCTAAAGCCTAAAAAAGCTAGGGTTGCACATTATAATTAATAAAATATTAATTATATGTACCTACGAGATAGCTTAAGCAAACTAGAGTAATAGGAAACTTAATTAATTAAATCAAAGTGATTTAATTAATAAGTGAAAAAAACTAATTACTCTAACAAATAGTACGATGAGCAGAGTGTGTAGGCTACAAAGTGGTTGTTTTAACAATTGACACCCTAAAGCTCAGATGCAGGGAGGCTTACATGAGGAACAAGTAAGGATGCCATGATGACCTTCTTCTCATAGGCACATGATGATGGCATGTTTTTTTAGGCCTGTACATGGAGTTTCAAATAGATTTATATGTTATCATGTCATATGATGTTCATACTTTCTCTGTGAGACAAACATAAGGTTTTTCATTTACCAAATCTCAATTTAAAGATTAAAATGAAGGTATCACATATCATGCATCTCTATTGAATTGCCAAGATGACCTTGTGAACTAATATCAATTGAATTCCCTTGAGAACTAATTCATTATTATAAATGATTACTATCACATTAACTATTCTTACAATTCTTTTTGTTTGTGTGGCCTAGTCATTCCTGTTGGCTACAATAATGTCTAACATTTGTTACAAATGTTAGAGAGAATTATTACACCCAAGGTAGCTAAAAATTTGTGTTTAAGAATTCACAACACACATAGCAATATGAATCCACCACAAAGAGAATGTGATTAACACAACCATAGGAGTAAAGAGTAAGGGTGCCAATATAAGATCTATCCTTGTAGGATTTATATTGTTTGTTGCTATTATTTGGAAATGAAATGATAATGAAAGATTTGATCTAATAATGCAAGTACAAGGGAGAAGACATAAGAACAAGTGCACTTGGAACTAAGATAGATATAATTGTACTTTGAATCCAAGTTTCTTAACTGTCAGAGTGTCATAACTAGTTGTAATTGATGATCTAGCAATTAGGGTCCAAATATAGTAGTGATATGTTGTGATTATTTTATCTCATACATTGAGCATTGATACACTATGATAACATGACAATAATATCATTGAGTTGTTTCTATATTATCAACATATCAATATTGGAATAATATCATTATGATTACTATAAAAATATTTGAGCTTGCATTGAATATGAGCACCAAAATAATATTGGGCCTGCCTTGATGTCACCCAAATTAAGATCGAGCCTTTACATGTGTAATGTTCTTGACATATATTAATTGAGTTTAGTTATAATCAAATCATATCTACTATGGAACGTGACCCTACATATCATGTCCCTGTGGAGATATGTTCATTCCTTCTAATATATATATTGAATCAATGCAATGGAGAACATATCAATTACAAGGCAATATTACTATCTATTGCATCTATCATTACAAATGATTATTTCTTCCATATCTATAGTCACCACAAATTGGAGATTGTTACTATTGTGCTATATAAATTACAAATATATGCATGTATATATATGTGTGTATATATGTGTATGTGTGTATATATACATATATATACATACATACATCCATATATACATACATATATATGCATGTATGTATGTATGTATATATATGTATGTATGTATGTGTATATGTGTGTGTGTATCCTTGTATTTATAGCATTTCTTTGATACCTAATTGATAAATAAAATTAAAACTCTATCACATATCTTATATTCCTTAACATAATGGTTTCTCAAATGCTCTTGAAAAAGTTAAATCCCAAGTTGTAAAAAATGTGGAGGAATGAGAGCTTCAGGGGGATATTTATTGGAAACATAAAGCTCATATTGATTGGTTCCAAGAAGGGGATAAGAATGCTAGTTTCTTTCATTTTTTGTTTAGGCTCATTTTAATAAGGGGGGCGTTTTCTCTCTAGTTACTTCTGAAGGGCTTTAAATCTTCTCTTTGTTAGTTATGCCTTGTGAGGCTTGTCAATTTTACTTTTCTCTTTTTGTTGAATATTCCCCTCTTATCACCAATGCGATGAATGATTCTCTAATTTGTTCTTTTTTTTTGGGAATAATGCAAGAACAAGATTTAAGGGTACATTTGTATAAATATTGTTAGGATATTTGAGATAGGTTTCAGCTTCATAGGGGTTAAAATGTATATTCTAGTCCACAAAATTGGCTATTAGAGGTTCACAAAGATGGAACACTGATTTTCTAATGATTCTAACTCATTTTCTCTCAAATCACTTTGTTTCAATTCTATATTCTTGATTCCTAGCAAGTGGTTTGGTTTCAATTCTATATTCTTGATTCCTAGCAAACTTAGCTCAACCACTTGCTGACATCCAAGAAAAACATTACTTTCCAGTAGGCCAAAATTGCTGAAATTCACTCTCAAACTATTTTTCTATGATGTTTTTAGCTCTAGTTTTGTAGAAAATATTTAATATGTTGAATTTACTTATAGTTTTATAGAAACTAACTACAATGACACATTTACTTCTAGTTTTATAGAAACCATTTACTATTTTTCTTCATCCCAACAACATTCCATGTGTGAATGCAATTTACTATCCACTTTGAATTTATATATATCTATACTCTTCTTGTTTCTTATGTGTTCTCACTAATTAACTCATTGTGCATCTTCTCATTGAATTTTGCAAAAAAAAAGGTGTTTTTAATGAAGTTTAAGTTGTTTTTTAGGTTCCTGAGTTTTTTAAAAAATTGGAAAAGTTTTTCTTGCTTGTTTTGGGGGGCTTAGTGAGTTTTTTTTGAGTGAGAGTTTTCTATCTATGGTTGAGAGACTCAAAACTTGTCTTCCTATGGTGATCTTCAAGGAGCAAAGGGGTTTTATGGTTGGTAAATAAATTCTAGATGGGGTGGTGGTGGCTTTTGAGGATGTTAGCTCCATGGAAACATCAAGGGAAAGATCTAAATTCTTTAAACTAGATATGACCAAGGCTTACAACATAATTGATTGTATTTTAGCCTATGGTTTTAGTGAAGAATGGGTGAGTTAGACTATGAGTTTTCTTACTTCTACTTCTTTTTCTGGTATTATGAATGGAGAACCTTCCAAGCCTTTTTGGTGCTTCTAGAGGCCTTTGCCAAGGGGATCCTCTTTCCCCTTACTTTTTTATTTTTATGGCTAATGTTTTGGGCCATTTTCTAAAGTTTAAGATACATAGGGCTTGATTCACAAGTAGCAATGGGGCAAATGCCTTTGCACAACTTTTGCATAGTTGTTTGTGAATGTCACTTCTCTTTTAGGATTGGCTCATCTTTGAGAAGTTGGATCTATTAGACAAGCCTTGGATATCTACCTTGAACTTAGGGTTAGAAAGTCAATGAGCATAAATACTTATTTTTCTTCGTTAATACTCATCATGTCATTCATAAGTGTATTGTTGACATTCTAAGATTTAAGATTGGGTCTTTCCCTTCATTGTTTTGGGCATTTCTCTTATTGGTGGTAAAAATCCCAAGGCCTCTTGGAAAATTTTTCTTGACAAGCTACATCAAAAGGTTAATTATTGGACTCACCATTGGTTATCTACTATTTCTTGATTGGCCCTTTTAAAATGACTTATTCAAGTTCTTCCTATTTGGAGGTGTATTGTCCAAGTTACTCCCATGTATTTTATTTGGGAATTCGATGCCATCTCTCGTCAAACTCTTTGGAATTGCAACTTGTCAACTATTAAATGGAGCATTTTTAAATGAGAAACTTTGTGTAGACCTAAGAATGAGGGTTTCTTTGGCTTCCATTCTACTATTTTAAGTAGGAAACTTCTTGTTACTAAGTTATATTGGCATTGGTGTACAAGTTGGAATCAGCTTTGGGCTCGTATTCTCACCTATAAGTATCTTTCATATGTTAATGTGTTTGATGATCCCTGCTTCCATTTGGTGGAAATATGTTTAATGGTCCATAATACATTGAAACTAGGGGATTAGTTGGTAAAGAATGGTCTCTTTTGGATCTATGATACGATATCTTAAGCTTTTTTTGGTTGGATTCTTGAGATGGTAATGCCTCTATCATTTCTACTCATCCCCACCTTTACCCCCTTTGTGACTCCTTTATCATTGTTGTTTGAAACACTATTGATCATTATAATATTTCTCATAAATGCAAGATGGTAGTTTGTTTTTTCTAGAAACATCCTTCCAAATGACCTCGAGGAAGATTTGACAAAGATAGGTAAGAGCTGGCTAAGATTCAAGAGTCCTAGGAGTGCACTACCTTGGATGTGAATGATGTTTTGGCTTGGGAAAGCAATGATTTATCTAGGATGATTTTTATTTCTACATGATATGTTGATTTGGTATGGTGAAGTTTTGGGGACAATCTAGTTCTTTGGCGGAACCAAATTTGGCACAAGTTACCATGCTCTAAGTGCAATATTTCTTGTCATTGGTGGTCCACAATCGATGTCTTACTTGGGATACTTAATGTAAGCATAGTTTTCAAGGCCCCTTAGTGTGTGTGTTGTGCCATAAAAATGAAGAAAGTTTCTCTCATCTCTTTTTCTAATGTTCTAGTAGACATATTTGTCATTTTTGGTGGAATGTGTGGAATCAAGCTTGTTGGCATGTCTCTTCCTTGGATAAGTTTCTTGTTTGATAGGGGAAGATCCCTATCATAACTTATTTTATGGAAGTTTCTTGGACTCTTGGCCCTTTCTTAAATTATTTGGCACATTTTTTTGGAGATGAGTCATCAAATCTTTGAAGATGTGTTGTTGGAGGCTCAGTTATAGTGGAACATTCTTCATTTTTTAGAGAAACTATTTCTGGAAGAATGTGATTTGATTGAGGATGTAGATATTGGTGATATTATTTGATATAATCATCTCCATCTTCCATCTCCACAAGGCTATCTTATGAGAATAGAAGTAGGTATCCTCTTCAGAAGATAAATAGGATGGGGAGGTGGAGCCCTTCGCAGGGCACTCTCAAAAAACCAATGTAGATTGACTTTTTTGAAGAAACCCAGGTCCCATGGGTATTGGTGGAGTTCATAGGGAAAAATTGGGGACTATTTAGTTTATATATATATTTTAAAAGGTCATCACATAAAAAACTTGATGGAGGTTATTTTTATTTTGTATGTTGTGGAGTGTGCTTGTGCTCTTGGACAAAGCAGGTTGATTTGTCAATCAAATCCATAGGTGGTGATGCATCTATTTATTAGTGAAATTATAAGGAGGTAAGGTGGTAGTTAGTTTGGTTGTTAAATAAATTCTTAATTTTTGTGCTTCTTCAGCTTATGTTACTTTCACTCATATCTCTAAAGAATGGCATAGTCAAATGAGTTTCTGACCAAATAGAAAACTAGAATAGTGTGGATAAGGGCCAATTATCTCAGGATTTATTCAATAGTTAGATCAATTAGTAAATCTTGATAGGGACATTTGAGACCCATGCTATGTATTTATTCTTGCTTGAATATGTTCTTAACTATCTTTTATGTCTCATTATGTATAAACTTAATAACTAGTATGCCTATATTTTAAAATTTTATATAATTTACACTAAAATATCATTTGTAAAAAATGTATAATATACACCCATATAAATAAATCATTAAATTCATGATTAAAATCCATGAAGAATTAATTTACCATAAAAATGTGTGTACTATTTTTAGAACTGTTATTTCAAAATTTGAATTGAAGTAAAAATTGTCGAGAATTGGTTTTGCAACATAAAATTGTATGTCTATTATATCTTTTCAATATTTTATCTCTCAAAATGTAGATGATTAAATCATGTAACTATTTTATAAAGATTTTTAATCATGGTGCTATAATAATAATAATAATAAATGTAGCAAGAAAAATGGGGAAAATGAATAATCATGCAAACCCAAACCTTGAGAGCCAAGCTCAAAACAATTAGGATGACATTAGTCCATGTTCTAAGTCAAGATTATTTTGTCATTCAAACAACATATGCATTGGACAAAATGAAGCCCAAACTTGAGTTTTTGGAAGACTTGACTGTTATTTGCAAATTTATTGGACCTAGAATAAATTAAAACAAAATTCAAAAGTGGATTTAATGGAATATTGGAAACAAAACAGAGATTAAAAAAATCTTCCAAAAGGTTTCTTTGTTGATATTTTTGCTGATAAAGAAGACAAAGATAATATTCTTTTTTGTAGACTCTAGTCTATGGACATGTATTCATTATACATGCAGTAATGACACTTAACCCCCTAGTTTTGATCTCTACATCAATTCAATTTAGATTTGTCTTCATAATATTCAAATTGAATACTGGTAAGAGGATTATTAACAAAAGGTTAGGTGACCTTTGGGAACCTTAATAGACATTGATGTTGATATTGTCAATAATGATTCATATTTGTACATAAAAATTTAGATTTTACAAGTCAAACTATGAGTTAATGGTTTCTATTAGATTCAACAAATTGAAATAGTAGACCACATTTTTTTTTTCTGAGATGCAAGGCAAGGAACCATATGGAGTGTAATGCCTCGCCAGGGAACCCAAAAGAAATTAACCTAAAGTTTCACTAAGTTTTTCCAACCATTTAAAAAAGAAAAGAAAAAGATAATAACAACAAGAGATAATATAGTGGAAGCAATAACTCACATACATACAAACAATCCATAAATAATTACATCTCTTAAGGGTTCTATGACATTGAATCACATTCAAAAAATTTATTAATACTAAATTTGATACATAAAAATTCCACATAATAGAATAACTATAAGTAAAAATTCAATTATATACTATACAATTATATAAGATGCCACTTGGCATAACCATAATGCATAATCATCCATTGTGCAAGTCACAAGGTATGAAAAGCTCAAAGAATATACATCATGAATAAAATACATCATATCATAACATCTCTAAAAATCAAATACAACACAATAGAATATAACCATCCATCACAAAACACAAGATCAAAATGAAAGGAATAACTACACAAGGACATCCAGTAATGACATCCAACTGTCAGATCTCAATGGTATAAGAAACACTACCACCCAACCTCATGGAACCTAAATGACTCACTCTCACTATGCTAAGAACATAGTCTCAAGTCCCAAACAAAAAAAAATCCTAAAGTCATAACCAACATCTAGGTCAAAGAAAACAGAGTTCCAGTTATTTTTAAAGTATCAGATTTGCTAAGGTTTTCAAGTCCACAAGAACCTCAACACTCAACAAATCATTAAAAATCATTTAACTATAAAACCCAAATTATATATATATATATATATATATATATGAATTATCATATAATAAAACACAACCTTATTAAAAAATAATTTCTTCAATTTCTAAAATAACACAACTTACTGATAACTATAAATCAATTCTTTTTATAAATACCATTAAAAATTAAATAATAATAATAAAATTATAAATAAAATAATATTAATTTATTTATTATTAATAATAATTAGTATTAATAATTAATAATATTATTACTAATTAATTAAAATAATTTAATAAAAATATTTATTAAATTATTTATAAAAAAAATAAAATTTTAGCAATAGCAATTTTGACTGCTTAGACAGCCTCGACTGTTGTAGCAGCTATAGCTGCCTTCGCAACCATTTGTGATGCAACATAGGAGGGGGGTAGGGGAGGTTATGACCCCCAATTTCCCCTTTTCAAATTTAATTTTATTAAAAAAAAAAAAAAACAATGCCCCCCCTTCAATTTCATATGAAAAAAATTGATTTATTGTTATGTTTTATGATGAAAATTATCATGGTAATTTTTTTATTAATATATTTAAAAGTCTTTTTAACAATTTTTTTAGCATAGACCTAATTGGAAAACAAATACAAAACTTTCAAATTTGTAAATTTAGTTTTTGATATTCTTTTTGAAACCCCATCCAAAATCCATAGTTTATCCAAAACAACCTAATTAAGAAAACAAGATTCTCAAACAAGGGTTTTAAATATTAAATTTGTTCATAGACATTTTCAAGAATGGTAAATTTCAACACAAGGGTTTCAACCCAAATGAAAATTTGAAAGCAGATGCATTCAAACATAGAGAAGACAGAGAGATTTCAAATAGGAAATTACTATGCAAAACTCAACAAGATCCTAACTTGATCTGATGCTAGCCAATTCGATGTTTAGAGCTCACAAGAAATTCTCGTCCTTTCAAAAACCCTCTTGCTCAAAAATTTGCTCCTCCCAACTCGTGTGTGGAGAAATGAGCTCTGATTTCTTAATAAAGAGCCTTCTCCCTTTAGGGTTTCGGTTTTACAATCATGTAAACCCTTTTTTTTAATTTTTTTTATTTTAATTTCATGTGCAGACTTTTTGCATTTAATTAAAATAAACTTTATTAATTTTATTCTTTTTCTCTTTTATTAAATCACAAGACGTCTTCAATAAAATATTTATTAATTTAACTAATAATAATAATTAGAATTTATCATAAAAATGGAACTCCTAAATAAATTATTATTAAATTAAATAAATACAATTATGCCAAGATTAGAACTTTAATTAAATCTTTTAAATTTAATTATTTTATTTTATTAATTTCTCAATTAATTAAATATTTTTAAAATAAAATTATCATTAAATTAAATCATTTAATAATCTTTTATTTGATTTAATTATAACTAAAAATCACAACAAACTCATAAATCTAAATAAGAAAACCCATAATAAAGGACAGAGTACTAAATCAAACTCAAGGGTCAAAAATCACAAAATCACATCACTTGACAAATTTGGAAGGGTAAATAACTCAGATACTTGTCCTACTTTCTAGGATAATTGGCTTAGGGTTAGGATTTGGACTCAAGAATTATTTTCGCTCTTTTACCATTGAGATATTGTGATAGGGCATGCTAATCTTGGTAATTTGGGGAAGTTGATGTCTGGTACTTGCAATCTGCATAAAATTTGAGCATATACATATACATATAATCTAAACTAAATAGGTAATGTCAGGGGGTAGTGCATCGTGTAGATCCTAACTAATAGGTTACTATGAATCCCTCCCTCAACCACATCATAAATGTCAAACATAAGGTAAAACACACATGTACACCATACACATGCAAGTATGGGCCAGTAAGTATCCATAAAAATTGTATATATTTCATCCATATAACTGTCATCATGAAATAACTAAAATCACTATATGAACATACATTTATCATCATCAAAGGAATTATCATGCACACATGAAATAACCGAGTATCAAGTAGCTCATCACATAAATCAACTGAGTATGAAATAACATCCAAATCAAATTGGGTAACCAAGTACCACTAATCATCAATCATAACCATAAGCTGGCCTAAAAGAATTTGGCAATATAATATGAAAAGTAAACTAGGGGTAGGCACAAAATGGAGATTGAGTGTAAAGTTCCACCTAGACAATTGAAAATGGTTTACCACAAGTAGAAGAGTGCCTCTTTCCAAGATTGTTGAAAAGGAGTGAAAATAATGATGTGGTTATACTTATTCTCTCCTAAGGTAAATGATGAAAAATTAGAAGACTAGAGAGAAAGGGCGTGAAGATGAAATTTATTGGAAAGAAATTTAGTTCATTGGGAAGGTTACTTTTGTAACCACCTTGGAAGAAGGAAACTAGGAAATTGAGGGAAATGATTTGGTTTTCTTTTTTATAATCATCACAATAAATGAAGATGGTTTTCTAAAGAATAACTATTTTGTATTAGTCAAATTGTGGCTAAAATTCTTAGAAAATAAAAAATATTGCTAGCGAAGAAGTCCAACTAAAAAAACAAAGAAGGTGAGGCTTAAAAAGGCTTGATTAGTGGAACTAATTTTGTAAGAAATGTCGAGGGAGATAAACTCTTCATTGGAGGATATGAAGATAAAAAAGTAGATGTTACTTGGTTAAGCTTTTTTTTGAAAAAAAGTGCCTTTAATATCATTCTTCTTCAAGAAACAAAAATTAATGAAGAGGTTGTTAGTCATTTCTTAAAATATTGTAGGAGATAGGAAAGTGTCTTTAGGAAATATGTAGTCAATTTGGGGGTTTAAGAGTTTTATGAAACTCTAATATTCTAACTTAGTGTAATTGGTTGATTCAAACTGTATCTAAAAAATGTGGGCACACTTCTCTAAGATATTCTATTTAAGGGATCCAATAGATTAGGAACCTTGAGTGGCAACTTAGAGCTTCCTATCTATTACACGCAAGAGTTATTATATTGTGGCTCTCAAATTAACCTAGCTAAATAAACCCTTGCAAAGTGTGTCATAGAATGAAAGATTAAAATAGTAGAGGCAAGGATGCCAATATCCAATGCAATCTAAGCTAAATGGAATGTAAGACTAAGCTAACATGTATGAAAACTTACAAAACCACCTAGTTAAGCTATGTGATCTAATCTAGTGCACAAAAGAATGATTAAGCTAATGCAAGTTCAAGATGAGTGCAAAGTGAGTGCTCCAAGTGCTCCAAAATCTTCAAGAAAACCTATAGCATAACAATAGTATAAGAGTGTAAGAGATGAGAGAGTGAGGAGAGAACCTCCTTTTAAAGAAAAATGGACTATAGAGACCGAGAGGAGAAATCAAGGGTGGAGAATGAGTCTTGAGTGATCCACATGCACAATAATCTCACCTAAGAAAGATCATGATGGTGCTTAAGAGGAAAAAGATGTGTGGAGGAGAGTAAATATTCCACCCACCTTGTAAAGTGTGCACCTTGTGTGAGACAAAATCCCTTTTATTTTATTTTTTAAAATAGGAATAATGCTTTTCATGTGTACACTTAGGATAAATTGGGTTTTGGGTACTTTATTTAATTAAAAGAGATAAAGTTATTTCAATTAAATAAAAGACTTCAAATAAAGAAGTCAAACCATGGATTATAATCAAATAAATAGATTTTTTTTTATTCTATCAAGAATAAGTGATAGGTAAATTATGTAAAATTGCTAGAAAGAGGGCTTGTAGTCTAGATGACCATTTTTGGGTGTTTACATTTGCCCTTCTTTCACTAATGTGTGATTGATCTGGGAACACATTACACATGTCAATTAATGAAGAAGTCGAGATGATAGAGAAATTTGACTCCAAAGAATGAAGCATGGAGAAATAGATGATCCTGAATACATAGTCAATAAGAAACACAACTAGACATTTGAAGAGAAATAAATATAGAGAAAATGGAAACATCAATCATATGCACTAGACAGATAGATAGATCAAGAGAAATTGGAAATTTCAAGCATATGCTCCTAAGAAATAGATAGATCAAGAGAAAATGGAAAGGTCAAGCATATGCTCCTGAGAAATAGATATAGCCAAATCAATTTGTAGCAATGAAAAGCAACAATAGAGTATTCCTATCCCCTCAAGATTGAAATCAAAGTGAGATAAAGGAGATGCATAAATGAGATATATGTGATCAAATTGAAATAAGCCAAAGTTCATGATAACAAATAAGAGAGTAAGACCAAAGAATGAACAACAAGTAATGAAGATATGCCTCTAGTTTTGACCAGAAAGACAAAACATTAGAATTAGATCAAAATGAGGAGAAGAGTGAAATCAAATTAATAAGAAGAGTTGAAGAGAGTAGAAATGATGAAGAAATGAAGAAGATGAAGATCAGCTCATAAGGATGCGAAGATTAAGCCTTAAAAGGTCAGCCAATTGTGCAAAAGAAGGAAGAATTTAAAATTACAATTTTGACCAACAAGATGAACCTAGATTTCAATTTCAATCCCAAAAATGGGGTCAAGACATCAAAATTGGATAAGGGTGCAATTTTTGCAGAAATCCAAAAAGAGAAAAAATTAGGTAAAAAATAGGTCAAAAGGGTATGCAAGGGGTCCAAGGGGTAGATATATGTGATGATAAGATTAACCCTTTTGATGATAGGAAAAGAGGAATAAAGATGAGATGAAAAGATCAAAAGAAGATGAAGACATGGGCAAGAAGAATCAAGGAGATGGACACAATTGACCTACATGTCCATGAAAGATAAAGAAGACTTTCTCAACACTCAAATACAAGCTAAGCTAGAATGAACCCTAGAGTGCAAGCTAGTATGCAAAGGTGCAATTGCAAGGGTTACATAAGTAGATCATAGTTTTTATCACCTAGTCCTATTAGGGACATCAAAATATCATACAATCATCACTAGTATAACCATGAGGATATGAATATGATCTATATTGGATAGGTATGTGGGAACCCAACATATGCATCAAAGACATAAGGTCAAGATGACAGTGCAGTTAGATTCCCTCAGTTTAGTATAACAAGATTATGCTCGCATCAAGACAAAAAATGTCAAGATGTCTATAAGCTTGCACTTGCAAAAATAGATAAGGACATAACTTTGAAGATCCTTCGTGTCAAGTGAGTCAAGCAATATGCTCAAGAAACTTAAGGTTCAAATTACTCCCACATACAAAAATCAAAGGAACACATGCCCTATGCCCTCAATCCTCTATTTCATGACTGTAGTGCCCACCTATAGTTTTCTTTTGCATTATATTTACTGTTAGAATTTATAATCTTTCCTTGGTTGTATTTATTAAATGGGATAAACCAAGGTATCCCTTAAGTTGTTTGTCCTCTAGTCCACATGTGAGGACAAGTCCTTTTTGTAATTCCTTTATTAATGAAAATAGTTTATTCCTCCTTAAGAGGATTATGACACTTGTTATGCACACACTTATGAATGTGGCAATCATTCACTTGGGAGTTACAAATAACTTTTCTTCTCATCTCTTTATAAGAGATGCTTCTCTCTCATTCTAAACACACAATCACAATGTAGTTCATGTAATGAGCCCTTTGGCTCCACATTACCTCCTTCTCTCTCTCTCTCTCTCTCTCTCTCTCTCTCTCTCTCTCTCTCTCTCTCTCGGCATTTGCCTCATTCATATAATTCACAAGGGGTTTTCTTTGCTTTCCCCTTTCAAAATCCTTGTCTCCTCTCTTGTGTTGATCTTTGAAAGCTCATATAAAGTGTGGTAATTATGTTCATCAAAAACTCTCTTGGATTAAATTATAATTCTTTATTTTTAGTTCATTTCAATTTTATTATTTCTAACATGGTATCAAAGCTCAACTAATCCTTGTTTTGAGTTTTGTGATGATGGATTTGTCTAGCTCACCTTATTTCAACCTAGGTAACTCTATTTAAAAATCATTATTTTTGCTCTTAGTAGCATTGATTAATTTGAGTTTAATATTTTCTATTAAGTATTTAAAATAAAAATTATATTATCTTTCCCTAACATTTTATTGCATGGAACACTTAAATAATAAGACTTGCATTATAGTCAATTAGACTTAATTCTATTATTTAAAACAAAAAATAAAAAAATCTCTCATCTATATTTTAAAAAAAATAAAATTTAATATCTATTTTTTTTGGAAATTCTGTAAACTTCTATTATTTTAAAATCTTGTTTATGATTTCATTCTTAAAATCTATTCATATTTATATACAATATATATTTCATTGTCTCCTTTAAATTATTTAAATCTTAATATTATATTTTTTTAGTAAGTCTGAACTATTTCTAATATGATCTTACCTTTTACTCATACCTTTCTTTTTTTTTTTAGAAGTTTCCTTGTTGACTCATGTATGATCTGTCTCTCATATTCGACTATTTAGTCTTAGACCTTCTTTGTTTACATTTTTTACTGATTTCTCTAGTATTTGGTTGAATTTAATTCCTCCCTTGTTTTTATTTCATTAAATTTTTTTTAAGTCTATTTTTTAGTTTGGCCTTGTTGGTTTCCTTTGGTGTTCAACCATTAGCAGGCTTTGAGGCTATTTATGCTTACTTTGTATATGGCTAAAACCAAGGAGGCAAATGGATTTTTTGTATATAGTTGACCACTACTCATTCCATTTTTTTCATAATGTTTTTCATAGTTTTGTTAGATGTCAAATTACATGCAAGGATCTTTTTCTATTTATGAAATTCTCTTAATAATGGTTCTTTTTGCGGGATGAGCTACGTTGTTGTTTCAGATGCTTTTCTTGTTTTGCATCATCTCTAATTTAAAAGGGTTTTACCATGATACTACTATACGTCTTACACATATTGTAGTAGATGAGCTAATCATGGCAATACCAGTGGAGAATACATCTTGTACGTCTGTTTTTTGATTCACAGGGAATTTAGAACAATATGTGTTGGAGAAAAATTACTCTCTTTTGATTTTGCATTGGGACTCATTTACCCTGTGGCTGCTACTTTCTTGGTTATTTCCTATTGTTGCTTCTTCCTTCCCTTCAATGCCACTCCCTCTACCTCTTTCCCTGTTATTGTGCCTCTCTTCATTTGTTAGGAATAAGCTCTTGCTGGTGTGAGCTTGTGCATGAGCTTTTGCAACCTCTCAACCCATGGCCTCTCCTATTGTTATTTTCTTGATATAAATGCATGTGACTACTACTCTTCAGGACCTCCTTCCTCTCTCATCGTGCCCTTTCATCTTTTTCTCAAACTTCATTGCTGATCTCCTACAGTTGACTACCTTCTGATTCTTCCTCCTTGCCTTGTGACTGATCCTCCCTCTTTCGTGACCTTTGCTACTTCTCATTACTTATAGCATGCAATCTTCTCATTCTGTTGAGTGCGCAGTCAATCATTGAATCTTTCGCCCTGTTATTTTCATATCAGTATAGATTTCATATCATTATATTCCTGTGCTTTTTTTTGGCTAACCATTTCTTGCAGGGTATTTGATAAACTATTTTTAGTTTACTCTTCATTTTCAATCTTCATATTCTATTTTTTTTCCTTTTTCCCACTATATCTGCCTCTTCAACTTGTCATTTCCAATCTTGCATTTTTTGTCTCATCTCTGTGCTGCAGAATATTTGTTGTAACATCTTTCTGAGCTGGAACTAAATGCTAAGTATTTTCCTATGGTTATCATGCTAGAATTTGTTTTTTACTTATAGAAACTTATCCATGCTAAAGCACAAGTGGCTCGGCACAGGCCAAAATAAAAATAAATAAATTAAATACTCTCCATTTCCTTAGAGCTGTTACTAACACCACAATATCTCTAATCACATAGCCTCTCATTAACTTTCATGTAATATCTCTTGTCACATAACATCTCTGTGAAATAATTTCACCTTATAAACTTTGCATAATTGAGAATCTATTGCCTCTGCCATGTATCGTGCAATGATGGGTTTGAAGGAGACAGTTAGGAAATTATTCAACTTCAGTCTACTCTTCATCAATTCTAACCTACCTTACTATGCCAACCCTTTTTGAATGGCTTTTCTCTTAAGCGATTTTTTTATTAAATCTATACTTTCATTTGTTTACCGACTTCTCATGGTTTTAAAGTTCTATATGCATAAAGATTAATATAATTCCAATAAATTTTTACTCAAATTGTTTAAGCAATAGAACATTTCTATTTTTTTCCCATATTAGTAGTTTTTAGTTACTTTTCTATAGTCATATTTCAACATCATTATTTGTCATCTTAAATTTGGGATGAACAAATTTTAAAATTGTTTTTATGAAAGCTCTTTTCAAAAGCTTATTTACTTTCCTTTATTATGCCGAGAGGCATATACAATGGGAGAAACACTTCCCAGCACAAAGAATATTCCAAGGAATAATCTGTGTAAGGAAAAAAGATTTGGTGAGAGTTACAAACAAAATTAAAATATGGAATGTCATTTGGCAATCAAAAAGATTTGGTGAGAGTTACAAACGAAATAATAGGCTCGAAATAATGGGGCCCAAAAAAGTAGGGCGCGAAAAAGTAGGACTCGAAAAAATAGGGCCTAAAAAAGTAGGGCCTAAAAAAATGGGGGCGAAATAATTTCAATATGATTTTTTTTTTGTTAAATATAATTTTGCATGCACATTTATGCTTGTTTTTTTTGGGGAATGGGGGAATTTGAAACAAATTCGTGGAATGCGAAGAGACATCTATTGGGGGATATGAGGAGCCTCTCAGAGGTTATAAAACCAAGGCTCACCATTTCATTTTCATTTTATGTTTTTGTAGGAAGGAAGAGGTGAAGGTTATTAGAGGATTAGATTGGAGTTTTTGAATAGGAGTAGATTGAAGTTTTGGAGTAACATTTTTGCAGGTGAAATTTCTATTTTTTATTTACATTTTCATTTAGATTTAGATGTAGATGTAAATTGAAATTCAAAATTAGTTATAATATTCTACTTTGATTTAGATTTCAATTTTAATTAATTTCATTTAGATTTAGAATTATGTTCATAACTATTTAGGCTTGCATTTAATAGTTTAGTCTTGCATGTTTGATTTAGATTTAGATTCGTATTCAAAATATATTTGATTTATATATTTTATAATACTTTTCATTTACATATTTTAAAAGAGCATGTGTCAAATTAGTTTTATATTTGCATGTTTCATATTAGTTTTAGATTTTCATATTTCAAAATAGTTTTGGTTTGCATGTTTTAGATTTGAATGTTTCATAATAGTTTTACATTTGCATGTTTCTAAGTATTTATATTTTCATGTTTCAAAGCATAATTTTATCATTAATCTGGATGAGAATGCCACCATATCAATACAATTTATAGTTTATTAAAGTTAATGATTTATTTAAAGTAGATAAATCATATATTTAGTATATATTTTAAGATTATTGAATTATAAAATAAAATAAATTTTTTAAAATAATAGCTAGCCAAAATAATATTAAGCCAAATGGATGCTGAAATAATAGAACTTGAAAAAATAAGGCCAAAAAAATAGAACGCAAGAAAATAGGGCTGAAATAACTTAATTAAAATTTTAAATATAAAACATTTTCTCTTTGTTAAATATATTTTTGCATGCACATTCATGCTTATTTTTTGTGAGGAGTGGGGGAATTTGAAACAAATTCATGGAATGTCAAAACACATCTATCGGGAGATATGAGGGTTCTCTCATAAATTATAAAACAAATGCTCCTCATTTCATTTTCATTTTGTGTTTTTGCAGGGAGGAAGAGATGGAGATTATTGGAGCAATTAGAGTTTTTTAACGGGAGTAGATTAAAGTTTCATATAGTTTAGCCTTGTATGTTTGATTTAGGTTTAGGATTCAAAAACTTTTTGATTTAGATATTTGATAATACATTTCTTTTGCAGATTTTTAATGTGCATGTTTCAATTTAGTTTTTCATTTGCATGTTTTACATTAGTTTTAGATTTGCATATTTCAAAATACTTTTGGTTTCCATGTTTAGATTTGTATGTTTCATAATAGTTTTATATTTGCATGTTTCAAAATATTTATATTTTTAATGTTTCATAATTAAATTTAATTGTTGATGCAGACAAGAAGGTCACCTTATCAATAAAATTTGTATTTTATTAAAGGTTGTGATTAATTTAAAATAAATGAATTATATATTAAGTTTATATTGTCATTATTGAATTAGATTATATATGTGGCTACTAAATATATTAATTAAGAAAGAAAATCATAAGTCTAAATAGATTCCTTAATGATAGGAAGATTTATTGATTACAATTCTTAATCATTGCAATAAAAATTGCATTAGCATTATTAAAAATTCAACAATATATAATGTTCTCACATCATCATGGAGAAATAATTTTTATAAAATTGACTCTTATATATTCTTTCACACTTTTAACATCATCTGAATTGTTGTGTTGGGACTTATAACTTCCCTTTCATGAATTAATTTTTTCACTATTTGAGTCATTTGTATAACATATATCCCAAATTTGACCATAGTTGTACTGCAAATACTCCAACACTACACCTAAATCTCATACTTCCCTTAACCCTATCCCTTCTTTTAGTGTAACATTTAACCACTTATTAACCCTAACCATAACACTGAGTGTCATATAAGTGAAATTGTAAACCTTGGATCCTAACTATAACTCTTACTCTATATATGATTGTACTAATCATTTAGTAAATTATATACCTTAGCCTAACTCTATATGTACAAGTATCTAGAAATAATATTTATTTTTTATAAGTAATAATATGTATATACACACACCCAGAGAGAGAGAGAGAGAGAGAGAGCATATATGTAGACAAGAAGGAGCTCATATTATGTTTCTTATAGAGGCATGTTTTATGTAGAGAGAGAGAAAAAGAGATTATGAGGTGTATCTAGAGAGTAGGCACAAAGAGAGTTAGGGTTAGGGTTAGGTTTAAAATTAGAGTTAGAGTTGGGATTAGGGTTAGGGTTAGAATTAGGGTTAGAAATATAGTTAGGATTAGAGATAGAGTTAGGGTTAGGGTAAGGGTAAGAATTAGGGTGAGGGTTAGAATTAGGGTTACAAATATAGTTAGGGTTAGTGTTAGGGTTAGAATAAGAGTTAGGGTTAGGGTTAGAGATAGAGTTAGAATTAGAGTTAGAATAAGGGTTGGAGTTAGAATTAGAGTTAGAGTTAGGGTTATATTTAGGGTTATAATTAAAGTTATGATTAGAATTAGTGTTAGAGTTAGGGTTATGGTTAGTGTTAGGGTTATGGTTAGGGTTAGCATTAGAGTTAGGGTTAGGGTTAGTGTTAGAGTTATGGTTAGGATTAGCATTAAGGTTAGGGTTACAATTATAGTAAGAGTTAAAATTAGAGGTAGTGTTAGTGTTAGTGTCAGTATAAGAGTTAGAGTTAGAATTAGAGTTAGAGTTAGGGTTCAAGTTAGAGTTAGAGTTAAAGTTAGAGATAGAATTGTGATCAAGGTTAGATTAGGGTTAGGGTTAAAGTTACCTTATTAGATTTAGGGTCAGGGTAAGAGTTATGGCTAGGATTAGGATTAGAATTAGGGTTAGTGTTAGAGTTAGAGTTATATATAGTGTTAGGGTTAGGATTAGGGGTAGGTTTATAGTCAAAGTTAGGGTGCGGGTTAATATTGGGGTTAGGGTTACAAAAAGTGTCAAAGTTAGAGTTAGGGTTAGAATTAGGGGTAGGGTTAGAATCAGGGATAAAGTTAGAGTTGGAGTTAGGGTTAGAGTTAGAGTTAGAGTTAGATTTAGGGTAAGAATCAGGGTTAGGATTAGAATTAGCATTAGAGTTAGAGCTAGGGTTAGAATTAGGGTTAGGGTTAGGGTTAGGGTAAGAATTAGAGTTAGAGTTATAGTTAGGGTAAGAGTTAGGAATAGAGTTATAGTTAGGGTTACAATTAGGTTAGGGTTAGAGCTAGAATTGGGGTTAGGGTTAGAATTAGGGTTAGAGTTAGGGTTATATAGGTTCAAGTTAAGATTAGGGGTAGAATTAGAGTTACAATTAGAGTTAGAGTTAGAATTAGGGTTAGGGTTAGAATTAGGGTTACAAATATAATTAGGTTTACAGATTGAGTTAGAGCTAGAGTTAGGGTAAGGGTAATAATTAGGGTTAGGGCTAGAATTAGGGTTACAAATAAAGTTAGGGTTAGGGTTAGGGTTAGATTTAGAGGTAGGATTTGAGCTAGATTTAGAGATAGAATAAGAATTAGAACAAGAGCTGGAGTTAGAGGTAGGATTAGAATTAGGGCTAGGATTATGGTTAGCATAAGGGTTATGGTTAGAGTTAGGGTTAGCATTAGGGTTAGGGTTATAATTAGTGGTAGTTTTAGTGTTCGTGTTAGTGTTAGTGTCAGGGTTATAATTGGGGCTAGAATTGAGGCTAGGGTTAGGGTTAGGGTTAGGGTTAGAATTAGAGTTAGAGTTAAAGTTGGAGATAGAGTTGGGGTTGGGGTTAGGGTTAGAGTTAGGGATCATCATGGAGAAATAATTTTCATAAAATTGACTCTTATATATTCTTTCACACTTTTAACATCATCAGAATTGTTGTGTTGGGACTTATAACTTCCCTTTCATGAATTAATTTTTCCACTATTTGAGTCATTTGTATAACATATATCCCAAATTTGACCATAGTTGTACTCCAAATACTCCAACACTACACATAAATCTCATACTTCCCTTAACCCTGTCCCTTATTTTAGTGTAACATTTAACCACTTATTAACCCTAACCATAACACTAAGCGTCAAATAAATGAAATTGTAAACCTTGGATCCTAACTATAACTCTTAGTCTATATATGATTATACTAATCATTTAGTAAATTATATACCTTAGCCTGACCCTATATGTACAAGTATCTAGAAATAATATTTTTTATTTATAAGTGATAATATGTTTATACACACACCCAGAGAGAGAGAGAGAGAGAGAGAGAGAGAGAGAGAGAGAGAGAGAGAGAGAGAGAGAGAGAGAGAGAGAGAGCATATATGTAGACAAGAAGGAGCTCATATTATGTTTTTTATAGAGGCATGTTTTATGTAGAGAGAGAGAAAAAGAGATTATGAGGTGTATCTAGAGAGTAGGCACAAAGAGAGTTAGGGTTAGGGTTAGGTTTAAAATTAGAGTTAGAGTTGGGATTAGGGTTAGGGTTAGAATTAGGGTTAGAAATATAGTTAGGATTAGAGATAGAGTTAGGGTTAGGGTAAGGGTAAGAATTAGGGCAAGGGTTAGAATTAGGGTTATAAATATAGTTAGGGTTAGTATTAGGGTTAGAATAAGAGTTAGGGTTAGGGTTAGCGATAGAGTTAGAATAAGGGTTGGAGTTAGAGTCAGAGTTAGAGTTAGAGTTAGGGTTATATTTAAGGTTAGAATTAAGGTTAGGATTAGAATTAGTGTTAGAGTTAGGGTTATGGTTAGTGTTAGGGTTAGCATTAGGGTTAGGGTTAGGGTTAGGGTTAGTGTTAGGGTTATGGTCAGGATTAGCATTAGGATTAGGGTTACAATTACAGTAAGAGTTAAAATTAGAGGTAGTGTTAGTGTTAGTGTTAGTATAAGAGTTAGAGTTAGAATTAGAGTTAGAGTTAGGGTTCAAGTTAGAGTTAGAGTTAAAGTTAGAGATAGAATTGTGGTCAGGGTTAGATTAGGGTTAGGGTTAAAGTTACCTTATTAGATTTAGGGTTAGGGTAAGAGTTAGGGCTAGGATTAGGATTAGAATTAGGATTAGCGTTAGAATTAGAGTTATATATAGTGTGAGGGTTAGGATTAGGGGTAGGTTTATAGTCAAAGTTAGAGTGAGGGTTAATATTGGGGTTAGGGTTACAAAAAGAGTCAAAGTTAGAGTTAGGGTTAGAATTAAGGGTAGGGTTAGAATCAAGGATAAAGTTAGAGTTGGAGTTAGGGTTAGAGTTACAGTTAGAGTTAGATTTAGGGTAAGAATCAGGGTTAGGATTAGAATTAGCATTAAAGTTAGAGCTAGGGTTAGAATTAGGGTTAGGGTTAGGGTTAGGATAAGAATTAGAGTTAGAGTTATAGTTAGGGTTAGAGTTAGGAACAGAGTTATAGTTAAGGTTACAATTAGGTTAGGGTTAGAGCTAGAATTGGGGTTAGGGTTAGAATTAGGGTTAGAGTTAGGGTTATATAGGTTCAAGTTAAGATTAGGGGTAGAATTAGAGTTACAATTAGAGTTAGAATTAGAATTAGGGTTAGGGTTAGAATTAGGGTTACAAATATAATTAGGGTTATAGATTGAGTTAGAGCTAGAGTTAGGGTAAGGGTAATAATTAGGGTTACAAATAAAGTTAGGGTTAGGGTTAGGGTTAGATTTAGAGGTAGGATTTGAGCTAGATTTAAAGATAGAATTAGAATTAGAACAAGAGTTGGAGTTAGAGGTAGGGTTAGAATTAGGGCTAGTATTATGGTTAGCATACGAGTTATGGTTAGAGTTAGGGTTAGCATTAGGGTTAGGGTTATAATTAGTGTTAGTTTTAGTGTTAGTGTTAGTGTTAGGGTTATAATTGGGGCTAGAATTGAGGCTAGGGTTAGGGTTAGGGTTAGGGTTAGAATTAGATTTAGAGTTAGGGATCAAGCTAGAGTTAAAGTTGGAGATAGAGTTGGGGTTAGGGTTAGATTTAGGGTTAGGGCTGGAGTTAGGGTTAGCTTTAGGGTTAGATTTAGGTTTAGAGTTAGAGTTACAGTTAGAATTAGGATTGGGTTTATGATTAGAATTAGGGTTAGGATTAGAGTTAGAGTTACATATAGTGTTAGGGTTAGTATTAGCATTATATATAGTGTTAGGATTAGGATTATGAGTAGGATTAGGGTTAGAGTTAGGGTTATTGTTAGGGTTACAATTAGAGTTAGAGTTATAATTATAGTGAGGGTTAGAGTTAGAGTTAGAGTTAGGGTTAGAATTAGGGGTAGGGTTAGGGTTAGGGTTAGAGATAGAGTTGGAGTTAGAGTTAGGGTTAGAGTTAGAATATGGGTTTAAATTAGGGTTAGATTTAGGGTTAGAATTAGCATTAGAGTTAGAATTAGAGTTAGGATTAGAGTTATAGTAAGGCTTAGGGTTAGGGCTAGAATTAGAGTTAGGGTTAGAATTAGCATTAGATTTAGGATTATAAAGGGTTAAGGTTAGGGTTAGGGGGAGAATTAAAGTTAGAGATAGAGTTAGAGTTAGAGTTAGGGTTAGGGTTAAACTTAGATATATATATATATATATATATAAACAAATAAATCGATACTAATTTTATCAAAAATAAAAAATTAGAATATATATATAATATTAAAATTATTATCATATCTTCCATATTTGCAGCGACTACTACTAGCTTATATATACTTATATATATATATATATATATATATATATATATATATATATATAAATTGTCGAGAGTCATCCTTCTCGAGGCACCTATTTTAATTCAAATCGTATCCAACACATAAAAACCATTACGATTTAAATTAAAATAGGTGCCTCGAGAAGGATGACTCTCGGCATTATATATATATATATATATATATATATATATATATATATATATATATATATATATATATATATATATATATATATATATATATATATATATATATATATATAAGCTAGTGTAGACTACCCTCTTTCAAGACAAAGATATATGTAAGTAATTTAAAAAAAAAAGTTGAAGTTATGAATATTAGCAATTTGAAAATTTAAATTATTTCTAGAGAATCATATTTAAAAAAATTCTTAGATATTCTCTTTATTATTATAGTTTCTTAGAATTATATTAATCTTATTTAAATTTAGAGGACCTTATATTTAACATTTCATTTAAGAATGAATTTTTCTTAAATTGTCCCTTTTAATTTGTGTAGTTAAATCTCAAATCAAGTCAAGTATTTAAAAAAAAAAAATTAATTTTTTTTTTTCAATTTTCAATTTACACAGGTAAGTGTTTAAGACATTATAATGTTAGTAGATTTCTCTAGCTCACCTGCATCTTTCTATCCTAGCTATATTGTTTGGTAACTACTAACTTTGATGTCATTGTTTTAACGTCTTTGCACAAATATGTATGGAGACAAGAGTTTTTTTACATGCAATATTTTTTTTAACCAAGCTTTATCAGCTTTCATCATTCCCAAAAATTCAGTTACAAATATTTTTTTTCTGTTAAAGTATTTTATTTGGTTTGGCAAATCATTCCTATGTCATTCCTAATGATAATAAATTTCTTTGATTGTGATTAGTCAAATTTTCATTTTATCAAATTCTATAGATAATTACTATTCCAACTTAAGATATTTTATCTTTGTATAGAAAGATCATTCTACTTGAACTATAATTTTATAGAAAGATCCACTCAATGTTGTTATTATTATTTTTTGTTCAAGGTAAATCATAATTCTTTATTGTGACTTATCATTTGCATATATTTATTTAAGTATATATGGGTGCACACATATATACCCAAATAGATATATAATTTTATTTATGACTATAATGATTCAGAAATTGATATATACCTTCACAAAATGAATTAAGTACTCATGTTTATCCTCAATGGAGTTTTATACCTGATATCCATATTTTGTTTATTTTTTCATTACTCTTCCTTGGATACCTGCATTTACCTTAAATGGATTATGAGTTATCTTACACATTTGCCTTCATTGTGATATTTTGATATGTAATTAGTTGTACTTTTATGCTTTTATAGCATCATTCTATGCCCATGTTGGTACTTTATGGTTTTATACCATTGATCTACATGATTTATATATATATATTTTTGAGTTGCATAGGGAGCCAATTTTTCAAGGTTAACTATGTAGGTCCTCTCAGTATAATTGATACATAGTTTCCTTATCTGGCCCATGGAGTATCCCTCCATCCTATATTGGTGTGCACTCATTTTATATGGAGTTTTCCTCCATTTGATCCTATATATTCCACTTTGATAGGATAATATCTTTATGGAGTTTCCCTCCATTTGATTTTATTGGTTCCACTTTAAAAGATTGATATTTATATGGAGTTTCCCTCCATTTGATTCTATATGCTCTACTTTGAAAGGTTGATATTTATGGATTTTTCTCTCCATGTTGTTCCATTTTGTTCCTCAATGAAGAGGATGTTATAATTAGAGTTTTTCTCTCCAAATCTAGATGATTTAATCCAATTTGAAGGCAATATGTTGTTAAATCCTCATAATCCATTCCTTTGAGTATTCTAACAAAAATCATGATAATACTAATTTGATCAATATTTCTCTCCTTTTACTTTATTTTCATATATTAATGTGATAATGATTTGCATACTTTATTGCTTAGATCATGAGTCATGCATGTTATGGATTGATCACCCATTAAATTGCAGTGGGATGATTCATTAAGTGGACTATCTATATCCACATGATTGATGCAATGTTGATGCAAGTATCATTAGTTGGCCTTGTCTGTGGTCATTAGTACATTATTATAATATACTTTTCATGAGAACATTGATCAAACCTTTTTTGTGCTTATTGATAATATTTTGAGCATTTAATATCTTGATATTAGGTTATCTCCATTACTTTGTGGTAACATGTTTTATTTTCCTTATTGTTTCTCTATGAGAGTTTTATTATCCTTATTCAAAAGGATCTCTAATTTGAATATAAGATGAAATATTTCTTGTGGATAGTTGTCTTGTTTCTTGTGTCTATGTTTTTCAGGTAATCCATCCAGGCACATACAAGACAATATTATTTGGTGTACTTTAATGACCTATCCACTTCTCTCTTGGATCTATGAAGATCTATCTACACTCACACAAGACCTTTTACATAATTGAAGACATTCTCAATGATCAAGTTGCTGCTATTTAGAATTTCATTGTAAAAGTTGGATTAAAGGGGGGTGTTAGAATTTATAATCTTTCCTTGGTTGTATTTATTAAATGGGATAAACCAAGGTATCCCTTAAGTTGTTTGTCCTCTAGTCCACATGTGAGGACAAGTCCTTTTTGTAATTCTTTTATTAAGAAAAATAGTTTATTCCTCCTTAAGATGATTATGACACTTGTTATGCACACACTTATGAATGTGGCAATCATTCACTTGGGAGTTACAAATAACTCTTCTTCTCATCTCTTTATAAGGATGCTTCTCTCTCATTCTAAATACACAATCACAATGTAGTTCATGTAATGAGCTTTTTGGCTCCACATTACCTCTCTCTCTCTCTCTCTCTCTCTCTCTCCATTCTTTAGGCATTTGCCTCATTCATATAATTCACAAGGGGTTTTCTTTGCTTTCCCCTTTCAAAATCCTTGTCTCCTCTCTTGTGTTGATCTTGGAAAGCTCATATAAAGTGTGGTAATTATGTTCATCACAAACTCTCTTGGATTAAATTATAATTCTTTATTTTTAGTTCATTTCAATTTTATTATTTCTAACATTTACCAAACTCTTTTATGCCTATTTCATGGATGTGTTAATTTCAAAGATATTATTTCATAACGTGTACTAGAGATACATCAACAATAACTACTTAGTTGACTATATTTCATGTATTGTTTAATGATTATGGTTACTAGTGCATTAATGATGCTTTAATGATTCATAGTTAATAAATGTTATATTAAAAATACTTCAAAAATTAATAAAAGAGAGTAAGCAATTATTTAATAAAGTTTATTTTAATTAAATTGCATAAAGTGTATGCATAAAATTAAAATATAATAAATTAAATCAAAGAGAGAAAGCTAATTATTTAAATTATGATATTTTGTAATCAATATCTAAAAGAGTTGTGCATGTAAGGTAAAAGGCAATAAAGTAATAAATAGTAATTGATCAATGAGTTCCCTCTCGTGATTACATAATCAGAGCTCCAATTTAGAGGAGAACTCTTTATCAGAGATCTAGAGCTCATTTTGCAATTACACAAGTTTTGGAGAGCAAAATTTGGAATTGGATCAAAAGAATTGTTGAAAGTTTCAAAGGGTCTGGATTTGCATGCATTCACAGATTGTCTCAAATTTTAGCTGTGATTTTAAGGTAGGGTTTGAAAACCCATTGTAGAATTTTATTAAAAGATCTATCTACTTCGTGTATTCCTATGTGTTTGCATATTTCTTATTAATTTACTATAGTGATTATTGAATAATGACTTATTTTGTAAATTTTAAAAAAGAAATCTTATTAATCACGAAAACTTGACTTTGGAACAATTGTAGAAAATTATCATGGCTCTATTATTTTAAACCCCTTTTTAATAAAGGGAAAATTCAATTATAAAAAAATGAGAGAAAATAATAAATTGAATAGTTAGAGTTTCAACTTTAAATTCTCCATTAGAACTACGTGATTATCATGAAATTTCTAAATATAGATAAATATTATTCTTATATCTAAAATAATTTAATTACAAAATTTATTAGAAAAAAAAAAAAAGATTAATTGAGAGGAAAGCATGTTGTAACCAAACTTATTCATGCATAATAAACATAGAAACTAAGTATAGTATAGTTACATACATGTGAAAACAAATATGCTAAAAATAGAAAAAAAAACTAAATATAGTATGCTTGCATGATTTGAGAGATCAAATACATGTGAAAATACTAATTGCATGTTTATTTTAATTTTATAAAAATACAATATAATTTTCAGATTTATTTATTTAAAAATAAATAATAAATTAATTTCAAAAATTAAACTAATACTACTCATTTAGTTAAAGTGAATATTAGTATTAGTGTTTTTTTATGTCTAGTTAAAGTCTTAGTTGCATATAAATAATTTTATAATTATTAATGCAAGAGGGAAGTTAATAAATAAATATTTAGAGTTTTATTATATTTTAAGAGAAGTTGTGGTAGAGTTCACTTTGTAATTATTTAGTTAATAACTATTTGACTTTATGAGAGAAATTATAAATAATTAAATTAAATTTATAATTTTTATCTCTAGTTGCATTATGAATTAAAGGAAAAGTAAATATTAATATTAGACTTAAATAAAGTCATATTAATATTTTAAAAATTGAAATTAATATCAATATTTAAATACAATAATATACATTTATGTTATTAATTAAATCATTTATGATTTAAGATTATTTAAATTAATAACATGATACTATTGCATGATATTTTATATGCACAAAAAGATTGGATATTGAAATACTTATTGTTTTAAATAAATATACTAGCATAACAATTTATATTAACATGTATATTCTTACTTTATTTCTAAACACATCCTTATGACCCAAATTAAATAGGAGAAATTGGTGGAATTAAATCATGTACTTGAAAATGATGTGTTTTCTAATATTCTATTTATTGTCTTGTGATGTTTATTTTCTTGATAATTTTTCTTTGTGGGTTGTTTAGTTGGCCAAGTTAGGATTTGCACTAGAGGCATTTTTGAGTTTTCTTTTATGATTATTTAACTAGATGTCATGATGATATTTATGATTTGAATTGAGATTTATGTTTTATGTGCTTTATGTTATTGAGCATTTATGAGAACTTGGGTTTTGAGAACTAGTGTTTTTTTTGAGTTGTCTGTTAAGGAACCAAATTCAATCAATATTACTTTTGTGGTATGGGATACTATTGTGGTTTGTGAATTTTGAGAAGGTAGTCTAGGTTCATGTCTATGGGAGTGGCTTGCAATGGGGGTTGGGGCCCAAAGTGGATGCCAAGTATCTCATTGTAAGTTGTGTAATAAGTGATAACATAGTAATTAAAATATATTGCCTAGCCTTTTCCTTGAGATACATTAACAAGATAAGTTAGAGATTTTTTCTCATCCATGTCTTGAGTGCTTGTATAGACTAAGGATGAAATGGATACCTTGAGATGACTAGTTTTCTCATCATCATGAGAGAGCATTTTGGTTCCACATAGAGTCACTAGGGGGGCAAGGTCTTAAGAGACTGTTGAGGTAACCCTAGACTTAGCTCATGTGATGACACTCCATAGTATGTAGCCTAAGTCTCCTTCATAGTTTCTTTTATATTTTCCTCTAGTGGTGTACTTGTTGGATATTACTTTTGATAGTGTATTTATTGTGAGTTGTTACTCATTTATTGGATGCCATTTATTATTGACAGTTGACTTTTATTAATGAATGATTAGTTATTCATTGGTGGTGTTTTTAATTTTGAATTTAGTGATTGGTAGTTTACTTTTTGATGATAGTTGCTATATATTGGTCATTGTACTTATGAAACTTGACATTGATTTTGAGGTGGTTGTATATTTTTGGTCTTGGTATTTGTATATTGACTTGGTGTGAGATGTTAGTATTAGAATGAGTGTCCTTTTAATTTTGATTACCTCTTCTTCTTCAGTAGTTTGTGTTACCCTTGAGGTAGTTTTGGCTATTAGGATTCCTTGCTTGGGATTATTTTATGATTTGATTATCTGTGTGTGGATCGTACATTATCTCTCCTACACAGTGGGAGTGGGAGCCTAATTAGGTGACCATGCGGTTGGGAGGTAGTGTATTCTTACCATTTGGGTCCCCCTCAAGTTTATAGATGTTGGATGTTCATTGATACAGTGATACCATTATCATTCTTCCTCTTATCTTGAAGACTTCTATTCATTTGATGTATCTATGTATCATATGTTTTGAGATCCTATGAGATATTGTATTGTATATTGATGTACTTGTATCTATTTTCACATACCCTGTGACATATGTAGTGGATGTTATTCATTAGATGTGCTTTCAAATTATTAGTTGTACTTATGCATTTTCTTATGTGACTATGTATGTGTTTATTCATTTTATGATTATAGACATTGTAATTGAGACTTAAACTTATTAATAAAACTTTATTAAATGTGACTCAATGTGAAGGAGTTCTTGAGGAATTGAAATTGTATTTGTAATTTCTTATTTGTATTTGATGTCTATGTATATATTGCTTCCACATTATCGTTACTTTGATGTTTTTTAAACTTCAAAAAAAAAATAGTTTAGTAAACTTTGTAACATATTAGTTTTATTTCTTTTGGGTTCCTGAGCGAGGTGTTACAATGACATCCTTGAGAGACTATTAGGGATATAACACTTAGCAAAGGAATCATCATAGACAACACACAAAGAACATACGTCAATGCATCTCAATTAGTTTTCAGTTTAAGTACATATGTGAAAGTCACATGACCATCTTCCTAGGACTTAAGTCTACTAGTGAGAAATATTGCAACATCCTAGATTGCAGCCAAAGTATTTGATAAATGTGGAGAAACACTCAATGTCAAGGGGAAGTGTTGAAAAACATCATTGAGAGAGATGCCAAAGAAACACCAACACAAAAAGGACACCTAGATAAATTATGTTGTTCGTGCCCTCTAGACTTAGACAAGGATCAATTCCAAACTAAGTAAGGAAAAGAGATATAAGATTTAGAGTGCAAAGTGGTATGTTGATAGACATGAGTGTAAGGGTCTCAAGTAGCACTTGTTCCTAGGTTTTTACCACTTGGTAGGATTGACTAACACTTAAAAAATATCACATCATTTTGTCCCAGTGTCAAGGAAGGTGTAGGATATGATGGATTAGCAAGTTGGTAGATGGATAAGCAAGGATGGATGGAGTGGGATCAATGTGTTCCTCAATGACTGATTCCTCAAGAGTACCCCAAGCTAGGGAAAGATAACCATATGAAGCATGTTATGGATCAGCAATGGAAGCTAATGAGAAAGATAACATATAGAATAGTGACATGATGTCATGAAAGTTTATAGTCGAAAAGAGTTGACATGTCAAGAGACCTATGAGAACTAAGTCTTATTCTTCTTCTTATTATCAAGACCAAGGGGTCAATTGGATAAGATAGCAACATGATGGAGAAATAATAATGAAGCTAGATATGAAGGCTATGTGTGAATGATCAAGATCATGATAGGGAAGTTGTTGGATATGATAACCAATGCACATGAACAACTCAACATTGTCAAGATCAAAGAGAGAAGAGGGAATAGATGGATGATGGAAGAATTACACTTGATGGTTGTTTCATAGGTTTTCATCATGGTACTTTTACAAGGAACCACAAGAAGTGTTTTTCATTATAGGAAGAATTTATTTCTCTTTATTTTTGCCACCAAGGTGCATTCTTACTAGGTTTTCACCAAGGCACCTCTCTCTCTCTCTCTTTGAATTTTTTTCTTATGTTTTTCTTTTTGAATTTTTAGAAATAATTTAAGCCTTTTGAATTTGGATAATGCTTCTATTGGAAGGATAATTCATGATAAGCCAAGACCTTAGAAAGCTATGCTCAAGGATTGATAGGGTAATGGAAGGGAGATGAGAAAATATATATGGATGATAAGGCTTTATGCTTTGGAAGGATAGAAGGAGAATCGATAGTAGGTAATTGTAGGCTTGAAAATATTTTAAAAGTGTAAGTGAGAAAGACGGAAAGATCAAAATCAACACACCTTGAAGGGTTGTGGAATGATGGAGGAAATATGGATGAAATAGCTTGAGGCTTATTGTATGAGATGGTAGGAGAGTTTTGGAAGAAGATGGAGTGCAATATTGTGGAAGATTAAATGTAAACTATGATTTGTTTTCAATATGAAAGTTTTTCGAAAGAGACTTGGGAATCCATATAGCTTCAAAATTTTATTTTCCTTTGGATGCTTTAGAACACATTTCTTTTATAATCAATTTGAGAACTCATATTTACTTTGATTTTTCTCGTTGGCTAGTGGACCTTTGTGGTCTCTTGAAGTTTTTTTTATTTCTTTGTATTCACATTTCAATTAGATAGGACATAATGATCTTTATTTATAATGGGTTCTTGTATTTCTTTCTTTTATGTTGTACATTTAGGTTGCTTCCAAAATACTTGGGACTTGTGGACGAAGAAGGTCAATATGATTGGTTTAGATGGTCAAATGGATGGATAGTTTTCAAGTATGAGTGTCTTTGTTGATCTTGAGGTAAGATAAGAGAGATAGAAGTGAAAGTAGTAGATGGAGGAGAATAAGGCCCCAATATAGATGGGAGGTTTGAAGGATTTAGCTTTGATGAATAAGGACCAAGTTTAGATTTAGGAGATGCAAAGGGATAGTGAGTAGGGATATCACCATCTTTAGAGTGATAAACATGACCAAGGTCATCAATAGACTCATGTGTAGCTTTTACAAGAGCAACACCTTTGATAGGAGAATTTGAAGCTTGAGTATAGTTTTTAAGTGGATATGGACAAGTACAACAAGAGGGGATACTTTTCTATTTCCAAGTTTCTTTGGATAGCATAGGCATAGTGATTTTCATATGATTTTTGGTAAGATTAGTGGAAATGGTGGAAGTAGTATCTTCATCATACTTGGGAGATGGACATAACATAAAATATGGAGGGGTGGCATCTTGAAGGAGATGAAAGGGTGTTTTATCCTGATCTTTCTTGACATTTATATATTTTTAGCCTTTTGAAAGTCCTCTTGACATGGAGCCACTTCTAAGGACAAGGAAGAATGTGAGGTTTGTATGATAGGATCTTGAAGAGGTAATGAAGGACTACTTGAAGTAGGCATAGTCGGCACAACATCACATGAAAGTGGAGAAAATTTAGTTTTAGTAGTATGGAAAATATTTACAGCCAAGTGTAGATTAGCTTGTCAAAAATATGGTCAGATAGATGTTTTGATAGTTGTCATTTATGGCAATATGTATTCAGCATTTCATTTATGCATTTAGAGATAGAAAATTATCTTAAGTGTTAGATAGTTTGCAATAACATATAGAGTAGATGTGATGTATACAGATGACTCATTGAGAGTTAGCTTATGTGCAGTTGAGGAAAGCTCTATAACGGTTTCATGATGATGTATACGAGTGTACAAGTGTGTACAAGTTATGATTGAAATATCAGTACTGGTATTAAACAATGCAGAACAAAGCATAGTAGAGAATTGGATTGTACAACTTAAGGAATTATTTTGGTGATAAAATAACTACTAAGTCATGATGAGTTGACTATGTGGACATTATTCCATAACTTAACTTATATTATTTCAAGCATGTGAAAGCATTAAGCTTGACTAAACAATGAATTATGAATATGTGATGTATAAGTAAAGATCTTATCTTGTGAAGATAAGTATGTGTCATATGTATGATCTATGTGATATTTTTGATTGATGTGAAGTTGATGAGATGATATGTGAAGTACATCTGATGTATGATCAGAGCAAGTGCAAAATATCACAAACAAAAAGTATTGTATGTATATCTATTCTTGTGAAGAACTGAATTGTATAAGTACATGTTGGGGTAGTGGGCTCTTCTTACATACATTGTATTTGATCTACCAACTCCTAACAAGGTTGAAGTAACTCCTAATAGGATTGAGACTTAAGACACTATATGTACTTCATAGACTCTTAGCAAGGTCAATATCCTTAACAAGATCTTATTGTTTATTGAATTATCTAGTGGATATCATCCCCATAGGGGTTTTTCCTTGGCCAAGATTTCCCTAGTTAACAAATAATGGTGTTATGAGTTCTCTATCTGAATGGTTATATTTACTATCCAGCATTGTTGGTTTACTTTCATATGAAAGTTATGAAGTAATTAACAATATTTAGTTGTGGGCAAAAGTTTTTAGAATACTGATTCACACCCCCAACCCCCACCCCCCACCTTTAGTATTATCTATTTCTAACAATTGGTATCAAAGCCTAGTTACTCTGAAGATGTTTAACAGCTTAAGTAAGATCCCTATAGATATGGAACAATTGAAGAAAAACAATGAGGAAGCTCTTGAGAAAATTGACCTTCTTACTGAAGAAAGAGATAACCTAAATGATAAATATGAAGATGTAAAAGTCTTCATTGGTAAATTAAAAGACAAGATTAATGATTTGAAATTTGGCAAGGAATCAATTGTGCAGACTAGTGACAATGATGAAGTAGGAAATCTCCATAAAGAAAATGATTTTTTGAAACATGAACTAAAAATTTTTGAGCTTAAATTAACTCTTAAGAAAAATGGTGGCAAGAATGAAACTAAATTGAAAACTGAGAATGTAGACCTTAGATCCCAGTTAAGTCAAGTAACATCTGAACTAGATATGATCAAGATTGTGCATATATAATTAGGAAAGTACAATATCATTGTGAAAGGAGAATTGACATAAGCTAAGTAATAGCTAGAGAAACTTTATTCCAATAGTGAGAAGATAGATAAACAAATATTTCACCAAAGACCTTCTTATGACAAGATAGGACTTAGATATCCTATTGGAGAGAAATCAACCAAGAAAGATGAAATAAGAAGAGAACCAGATCTAGTTATTAAATCCCCTAAGGAATCTGATCTAAGTAAGGTAGAATCAAGCATATCTACTAAAGTATCAAAGGAAGTTCAATTAATTAATTTATCAACAAAACATGATGAACCTAATAAAATAGAGCAAGTTGATAAATCTAAGCAAGATGAACTACCCAAGGAAGCAAGACATGAATTCAGAGGTAGATGCTTCATATGAAATGAAGTTGGACATATGAAAAGAGATTGCATAGGTAAGTCTTTTAAACCCATTACAAATTTTTATTGTTATAATTGTCATTGTTATGGACATAAAGTAATAGAATGTAAGAAACCTAAGCTTGATGGTAATAATGCAAATAGTAAAATGTTTAGGAACACTAACCTTTTAGGTAATGAAAGAGGGAGATCATAGAAATAATCCAATGATGGTGAGAAATCTAATGGAGAAAAGAACTAGTTTTTGTGTTACGAGTGTAACAATCATGGACACATTGCAAGGAATTGCAGAGCACCTTAAAGTCAAAATGGAAAAAATCAAAGGAGAAATGAACCTACATTTCAGTTATGTAATAACTTCAAACACACATCAAGATATTGCAGAATGGACAAAAGGAACTTTAACATGAATCCTAATTATAGAAGGAAAAGCAACATAAATGATAGAAGGAATGATAATGGCAGTGATAACAGTTAGAAGGAAGTAGTCATAGAACATGTTAATGAATTCAAGGAAGCATTTGTGACAACTATGGACCCAAAAATATCTTATACAATTTTGGAGGAACATTATTTTGATGCACCTTATAAGACATTGAAGTCATAGATTGTTTGTGATTCATCCTACCTGAATTAAGCTATTTTAGAAGAGGTAGTGCATTAGTTGGTCAGAATTGATGTTAAAGAGAGAGTTGGAGGTTGCATAGTTAATAGAAGGTAAAGGACATAGAGAGAGAAAGCTATGGTCAAGTGCACAAGTCTAGATATAATCTCAGTGAATAGGAATTTAGAAAACAAACTCACTAGTAAATAGATATAGTATTTGAATTTGTGGTAGATAGGCACTTAATGCACAGTGTGATTTGAAATGATTTAAGGGTTGCAAACAATAATGTGTTTATCATTTGTTCATGTGAAGTGTCTTGAGTGAATTGAAGAGAAAATTGAAGTGAAAAGAGAAGTTACAAAAGCCCTAAAAGGTGATTTTAAGGTATTTTATGGAACTAAGATAAGTTTTTCAGTGAATCTTAAAGTTTTGAGGAGTAAGCTAGAGATAGACTAGTAGTGCAAGATGTGCATGAAGGTAGAACAATAGCTAGAAAGAGAGCATGGAAACCAAAAATAGAAAACCTAAACATGCAAATAATTAATGATGATAATTTTGTATAGTTAAACAAGTGTTACAATCTTTATAGCACTATGGATAGAAGGAAATTATAAAATGTCATTGTAAGAAACATGATTTTGAGAAATAAGAAGTTTGAGAATATTTAGAATAAGATACCTAAAGACCTATATAATAGGCTAATAAATAGGAAGAAGAGATTATTAGAAGAAGATCTAAATTTGAGGATCACAGTGATAAATAAACTATGTGAAGTTGACTCTAAAGAGGACTCAAACAAAATTTTGAAGGGTATTGAGCCCTTGCTAAGGAACAAAAGAAGAGAAATTCTTTTGATGGGAGGTAATTATGAGGATATCATGAAGGAGACATAAGAGGCAATTGTACAATTCATGATTACAATGCCTAAGGTGAGTGTGTAGTCAAAGCCTAATAGCCCAATGTATGTGGAAGCACACTCACCATCTAGTGATGAGGGAGAAGAAGAAGAAGAGCAACAACAACAACCCTCACCACCACATATTGTTATGGGTACTAAATCCATGCAAGTGGTCAGTATGCACATAACTATAGATGTAAAGGAGAATCCTTTTGTAGGATATGGAGAAAATATTGTTGAAAATATTAGAATTATAACATCATACTATAGCTCTGATGAAGATGAAGAAGAAGAGAAGAAAAAAGAAATAGAGAGGATAGAAGAGGAGGAGAAGAAAATGAAAGAAAAAGGAAGAGGAGGAAAAGAAAATGAAAGAAGTAGAAAGATTGGAAGAAGAGAAGAAGAAAGATAAGGAAGAGAAGAAGAAGATAGAACTAAAAGTAGTTACACATTTTCCTATAGCAATTGTAGCAGCAACAATAACAACAATATCAGTGCCATCGAAAGATGATCATGATAAAAAAGGATTACTGAGCTCACTGAGCAAGCTATTTGAAAAGAATAAATCAGTAAAGTCTTTGGAGAAGACACTCATTGAAGTCTTAGATAGAATGCAAAAGAAAATCAACAAAATTATAAATAATCTGGACTTATAGGTAAAGGCCAAGGTGTTGGTGAAGATTTCACAACTTTAGCTAAAGTAGCTTCAATGCAAGCACAAGTGAAGCATGATGCATCACTATTTGATACAATATGCACTAATGTGAGGAATGACTTGAAAGCACTTGATGAAAAAATCAAGGAACTCACAAATCAAATTGATGAAGGGAAGAAATTGTATGGATAATGTGAACTTTCATACGAATACTTGAATAACTTAGAGAGTCAAATTATGGGTAAGATGAGTGAACTTGAATCACTCACTATGAAATTACAACTCCCAGAGACCAACATTGAAGAGTGTGGAACAGAAGTGGAAAAGATCCACAGTGTGATTAGAGGATTGGAATCTAACAAGGAGAAGGCAAAAAAGAGATTCTCTAGTCTTAGAGAAATTTTGTCACCTAAGTACCTTTCAGAGGTAGCAAGAGGAATGTCTTGTAGCAAAGACTTCCTATGATAAGTTTGCATATACTGACTTGAGTGTAGTTCAAGTGACATTCTATGCACTATGCACACAAATCATTATTTTTGAATCAATAAAGGTTAACTAGAAGAAAGAAGTGAATAGGCTCACACTTGTTTATGAAGATTATTTTTCTAGGATAACAAGTTGATCAGCAGTAGGTCACCTAGTTTTGGATACAATTTTTGACATCTTTACCATTAATGTCATAAGGGGAGTAATATATAGAAGGAAAATTGAATGTATTGTATATGTAAGGGGGAGTACACTTATGTACTTATGTATCAACTAAAGGATTGATAAGGAATGTAATGATCCACCAAAACATGAACAAAATTGTTATGTTTTGAAGGCAATTTTGTTTAGTTACTTTTATTTATTTATTATTATGTATGATAGCATTTTTGGACTTAGCCAATTTTCCCAAATGTTTCCATCAATGCTAAAGGGGAAGATTGTTGGCAATATGGTTAGATAGATGTTTTGATAGTTTTCATTTATGGCAACATGTATTCAACATTCCATATATGAATTTAGAGATAGAAAATTGTCAAAGTGTTAGATAGTTTTCAATAACACAGAGAGTAGATGTGATGTGTATAGATGAATCATTGAGAGTTAGCTTATGCATAGTTGAGGAAAGTTCTATGATAGTTTCATGATGAAATATACCGATGTGTAGGTGTGTACAAATAGTACGATGCAAGTTATGATTGAAATACTAGTATGGGTATTAAACAATGCAGAACAGAGCATAGTAGAGAATTAGATTGTATGACTTGAGGAATTATTTTGGTGACAAAATAATTACTAAGTCATGATGAGTCAAATATGTAGATATTATTCCATAAGTTATTTTATATTATGCCAAGTGTGTGAGAGCATGAAGGCCAACTAAGTAGTGAATTATGAATATGCGAGGTATAAGTAAAGATCTTATCTTGCAAAGATTAGTGTGCGACATATGTATGATCTATGCGATATATGTGATTGATGTGAAGTCAATGAGATGATATGAGAACTACATCTGATGTATGATTAGAGAAAGTGCAAAATATAATAGACATAAAGTATTGTATGTATATCTATTCTTGTGAAGAATTGAATCATATAATTACATGTTAGGGCAATGGGCTCTTCTTGCATACATTATATTTGATCTATCAACCCTATACTCCTAACAAGGCTGAGGCTTATAACAAAGGCCAAGTCCTCTAATAAGGACTTGAGACACTATATGCACTTCATAGACTTCTAACAGGGTCAATATCCTTAACATGATCATTCTACTTAGTGAATCATCTAGTGAGTAGCATCCCCACCGGGTTTTTCCCTTGGCCAAGGTTTCCCTAGTTAACAAATAATGGTGTTATGAATTCTCTATGTGTATGGTTATATTTACTATTCAAAATTGTTGATTTACTTTCATATGCAAGTTATAAAGTAATTAACAAAATTTAGTTGTGGGAAAAAGCTTGTAGAATACTGATTCACCCCCCCTCTAAGTATTATCTATTTTTAACATAGCTTGAGTTTCTTTTAGAGGTAGCCCTTGAGGGTATTCATAGTTAGCAGAAAGCATTATTTTCTTAGATTGATGGGGTCATATTGTAAAGCTTTTAAGTTTTAGGAAGTTCATGGGTGTTGGAAGAATTGAAGGTATCAAGGAAACCATCACTAGACATAGGTTGATCAATATGATCTTGCACAATGTCATGGCCTAAATTTAATAGAGCAAAACACAACCAACAATTTCTTTTTGAAAGGTAAATCAAGGGTTATTACACATGCATATATGTATAATAGATATACTCTATCAAACTACAATTCATGTTTCTTAAGGACATTAGGGTATCACTAATTTGATCAAGGGTTGGAGGTAATACTTAACAACCTTTAGGTACGTTGATACTCTAACCAGGCCTTAGGTTTCAGGGTTAGGATGCTAGAATTCCAAGTTAAAGTTTAGAGATACATTTTTTGTTAGATGTTAGCATATCTAATTTTATTTTATTTCAATTTATTTTGTTTTGGAATATAAACTAGGGTGTTGAGTAAGAACTAGCATAGGAGGCATATGTGCAACATTATTAGGTTGCAACAACATGTTAATAAGTTAATTGTTATTATTACATTATATATATAAGGTGTGTACATACATAGGGTTCCTTCGAGTGGATATTGATTGGCTACTACTTGTTACCCTCTATGGGAGTTTGACCACTTGGATCATTCTCATATCGAGATGACATATCGACAAGTTACAAAGGTTAGATGTATCCCTAACTCATGAATATAATAGTGCATTCAAAATTGTCATTTTTGTATATTTATAAAGTTAATTATTTACATGATTATAATATTGTCCCCTTCCGTTTAACATCTTTGTTAGTGCTTAATTATGATGAATTTATAAAATTTCTTTTCCCACTATAATGTGTCCTACATATTGCACATCCTCTCCTATTTAAGATTCGTGTACGTAATTTTGATATTATGTAGATTATTTATTAGGATATTCATTCCAAACATAATTGTCATACATACCACTCTTTATTTATTTTATTTTAATTATTTGTTATTATTATTATTTTAAAATTATTTTAATTACTAATAATGTATAATTAATTATTGGATAAAGCTATCATATAATCCTAAATCTTACATCCCTAATAATCATCTTAACTTGCTTTACTAACACATGCCTTCATCATTATGGAACCACCGCTAGCTCTCTTTTCATTCACATTCGAATATATTAACTAACTTACAAGATTATTTCAATTCACACAAACCTTTTGCTAATTTTCTAATGGAAGGATAGCTTTAATTTTATATTAAGACTATATTTATATACTCTCAATGTATTCATTTGCAAATAGAATCAAAATAATATATAGTATTTAATATATTTATATATATTAAGAACATTTAATAATATTATTACTAAAACATATATATATATATGCATTAACTAACACTTACTTAACATACATAGTGGATTTCCCTTTGTTAAATCATTTTAAAAATAGGGATTTCATTTCTATCCCATTTTATCTTCTACATTCTCTTGAGGATATGGTTGCTGATATTAGGGAAAAGAGAAGTAAAGGGCAAAACTGCACCATCATCCATCAAGGCCTAATTTTCGACCTCTACCAGTTTCACCTTGCCATGTGTCCCCCAAGGGTGGTGGTGGTTGACAACTAGTGCCATTGCCAGAATTCACCCCCTAGCACTAGTAATGGTACTAAAATTCACACCCCCTACCCCTCCCCTTGCAGGGAAAACAAGAAAAAGAAAAAAATTGATACAACTATGGAGAAAAAGGGTAATAAGAAAATAAAAGTTGAAAAACCCGTAGAGGTGGATGAAGAGGATTCAGAGGAGGCGGCTGGAGGTAAGGCAAGGAGGAGATTTGGAAGACTTTCCCAATCCTAGGCAAGGCATAAACAAAAATCCAACAGATTCAGGGTGGAGGAGGTTGAGGAGGAAAACTTAGAAAATAATAAAGAAGAAAGGGAGGAGGAAGAAGGAGGTAAGGAGGAGGTGGAAAGAAGTATAAACTCAGAAGATAATTCTATTGATAATGCATAGACTCATGTTTCTATTGGTAATGTTGATACCATAGAGGTTACACATGTGTCTGCAAGCTTTTCCCTCCATCCCATAACCTTTTGTGAATAAAGTAGTAAAATGTATACCTCCCCCATAACCATTTCATCCCCAGCCAAGAGAAATTCTAAGGTTTTTACTAATCCTAAGGTTTTGCAGGATAAAATCCAAGTCTAGAATACCAAGGAGGAAACACAAAAGATGGAAATGGAAACCAAGGAAGAGACTGAGGTGCAGGTGGCGCAGTATGCCAAGCTGTAAAAGAGGGTTAAAATTTTAGAGGAAGGGTTCTTTAACTTCTCTAAATTTAACCTCAAAGTCACCTACACCACAACCACTACCCTCCAGCTACTAGTGTAGGAAAAGGAGGATACTAGACTGGATATGTAAAACCATAAGATGCTCTTCAAATTCCTTGCTAATGATTGGTCTTAGATTTTGCTGGCTATGAAGGGGAAGGAGAAATTTTTTTTTACGTTTTTTTAGTTTAATGGGATCCTCAGATCCAAAACTTTTATGTTTATTTGCTATTTTTGGTTTTGTTGGTATCTAACTATAATTAAGACTTGGTGTTGGCCTATTTTGCCAATAGTTATTTGGTTGAACTTTCATAGTAGTAGATCTTTTGGACCTTTTACATTAGTTGTTCCTAGTATTATATTGTTTAGTTTCTAGCTGAAGACTCTTTGTCTTTTCAATGTGTTAGATAGTTTTTTGCTTGCTGTTGGACATTGCTGGCAATGTGTTGGTTACCAGCTTTTTGCTTGTAAGAGCTGACCCCCTAGTTTTGGTTGCTTTTTATTTCAAAAACATACCTAGTGGAGGTCAAAATATAAATATATTTATATCTAATTACTAAATTACACATTATTGTGCTACAAATATTCATCTTATTTCTTTTGGTAAATTTGTGCAAATGGATTAATTATTGATTATTTAAATGGGTTTGATTAGATGCTTCAATTGTGCGATTATGCATACATATTACTTCTATGATATATTATGCATCTATAATTGATTGTGTTCATTTGTTGTGCAAGACTTATATCCCCAGTAAATTGATCAAACCTTTCATGTTGAGCCAATATTATTCCTGTATGGGCAATGTATCTTTATATTGTTATTTTAACCCTTTGGTAATAAGTAAATATGGATTCATAACGCATTACATGATAAGACCCGTAATTGTGTTTGTGCATTTAGGGTTCCATAGTTATGACATAGATTATTCAATTAAATATTTATTTAATGAGTTAGAGGGATTTTATTTAATTGTTTAGTTTATCTTATTTGTCAGCCAATTTGTCATATTTAAATGCTAAGAAATTACAATTGTCTAATCTAATTTTGGAAAGGGTCCAATTGGTTATTAAGTTATTTTAATATCCTAATTCATAAGTCACTATGGAAAAGTGCTTATATTGGAAAATAAGAACTTTATTTCTCATCTCTCACCTTTTAATTTTATGTTTTAAGAGCAAATTGCTAAAACCCTCTTTCGCTTGAAGCAATGATTTGTTCATTGTAGGAGTTTGGTTTGACAAATCTTTGTGAGACCAGTCTTGTTGGAATCGTATTAAGATTTCTCTGGTATGTTGAAGCTTTTATTCGATCTGGTGGCCACATTATTTTATGGTGGTATTTCTCTTTTTTCCCTTTTGTCTACGAGGTGGGGCTTTCTCATTTTGCTATTTTTAGTTCATTTAAGCTCTAATTTTTTTATTGCTACATATTAGAGAGTGGAGAACTAGTGTTCCCCTCCATTTTTACCCAATTCTATTACCCAGTTGGATGGGTGTGAAGTTTGTAATGTTTTAACATGTGGATTTTTGTAAAGTGTCTGAATCCAAGATTTTATTGGAAATGTGTGATGTTGGATGGATTTAGACCAATGGGTTTTAATTTCATCAATCTATTGGATGTTTTATTTTTGGGTGTTTTGACATCGTCTCCATTTTGTGCCATCTAGCTTTTGTTCATTTCTCTATTTGGCCTAATTAAAGATTTGATCTTGTAGCCCTTGCCTCAATGATTAGGATAATGGAATTAGAATGGTTATAGGAAATTCTAGGGTATTTTATTTTCCAATCCAAAGTCATGTCTTCATATCATTTTTTTTGGACTTGTATCTTTTGCCAAATTTGTCAAATTGGGTTTCTGAACTTGTTTTGTGAATTTATTGGACCCTTGGTCTTGTGACCATACTTTACAATTAAGGTTTAAGTTTCATTTTCATCTGATAAGTATGAATTTTGAGCTTTTATTCTTGCCTCATTTTGCATGCCACCCATATTTTTTTGGGGTTTTGGCAGTGTCTCTTGGATTATGAAAATTGATTGTATTTCATGTTTCCTTGCATGTTATGCTTCTACTTCATATACACTGTTACACTTCTACTTCATAGACATCAAAATTCATGTAGAATCCATAATCTTGTATGTAGGCTAATTGGGTGAGTTAATTTTACTTGGTGATTTGTTGCCTTATTGGGATTCATGATGAATTCATACTCCTAACATGATGCTTGGTTGAGTGAGTTCTATAATTACACCATTTGTGTCATTTCTCATATCTAACCCTTGCATTGGTATTATGTGATTATATTTGTGAAGTTGGTTGTGCCCACACATGAGAATGTAAATGTGTGTATGATGAGATCTTACAAGACTCGATCTCCAGATATAGGCTGATTGAGAGATTGTTCATTTAGGGGTTGGGTTGGGAACTTGCATTGCCCATAGACACTCATCATGTGATGAGCATGGGTATGTAGGGTAGACATGTGGAGTGGATTCTCTTGTATACTCTTAGTCCAAAAGTGGTTTGAAAATGTAACATGAAGAGGTTCTCATAAGTGATAATCATGCATTAATAAATGGGTAATAAAACTTAATGATAAGATAAGTGAACACCTATACAGTTGGCCTGTAGGTCCAAGAGAAGGATGTGATGACCTCCTAAGGAAGTTAATTTCTGCACAATATTTAACTTGGGATTTCCAATGCCAAGCAACCTACACTCTAATAGAGTTCCTACATAGTTATCCTATAGTAGGCTTGACTAGTGAACTGATGTATTGCATTGTTTTCATGATCATATAAATATTATTATTATACTTTGGTTGGTGTTTGTGCATTATCCATGGTTGATTATCTTATGTGATTTTGGTCGGGTCATTATCTCCATTAGAATGATGGGAGTGGGCCTATGAGTACTACATGAGTGGAAGGTGTAGTTACTATACCACTACTAGGGGCTGATGTACAATTACAATATGATTAGTCTTGAGGCCAGAGATGATGTTTTCTTGGTGCTTTAGTGTATATGATGTATATTTCCTTATAATTTATGTTTTACCTAGGATGCATTGATATCAAGTTATAGATGATGCTTAGTATGTTTAATTGTTGCATTCCTTTATCATGATGTTAGATATTATTTCTTAGTTGATTTTACTTACTACTACTATAGATTAGAAATGTGATTGTTAGATTAGCATGTTGGATGTTCCATGTTTCATTGATGACATATATGATGGTTATTGGTAAGGTATAACTCATAAGGACATAGAACAAATGATCTTGTTGGCATGTTGAGATTTCATGCTTGAGGGCATGGTTAGGACCCTTGAGGTCTCATGATGTCATTATAGTTGGGAGGAAATGAGCAAGGTTGATTCAGTTTGGTTGTATCTTATACTTGTACTTTCCCTTCATTGTGATGTTTCTTTTATTTTTTTATTTTTTATGATAATGTAGATGAGATGGATGGATGTTATTGTGAATCCATATATTAGCATGTTAGGGTTGTTATATTCTCTTCTTTCTCTTGAGTGTTCACTCCTCTAATTATGTGGCTCTAGTACTCCTCGGTGTGGAGATTTCATCTTTGCGTACATTAATTTTATGTATTTTATTGTGTTCTCTTGCATGACAGACTAAATTGTTGCACAAGCTTGCATTCTCTCATAGAGTAGAACAATGTCTCACACAAGACCTTGTTCTCCTATGTAATATATGTAAGGAACCTTTCCTAGCTCATGTGGAAATCTTGCATGAGCTTGGTGCTCATTTGTTCCACAATGAATAGTGGGCATCTATACTTGCTTTCTAAAAATTTGAATTGCAGTTTTGGAGACCCTTTTGGATCTGGCATCTTTTGAGATTTTGACAGATAAAATTTGGGTAATAAGGGAAGTTTTCTTTTAGTTTTCCATTGTGTTCATTGGAATGAACTTGTATGTTTTAAGTGTTTATGAATTTGTGCTTTTGGTTTTAAAATGAATACATTGTAAGTGATGAATACTTGGAGATCTTTGGTGTTTTGGTGTTTAGTCTTTCATTGTGGTCTTTGTGATCTTATGTTTACAGTTACATGTATCTATACTTTATATATTTTTTTAAATGTTCATCTTTGTCTATCCTTGTTTATAAGGATCTCTAGGTGGGGCATTACATGATGGCAACCAACAGTACTGGGTAACTACAAAAGGCTTAGTATTGTTAAAATATATAGTCCTCCAAGATAACTTGGGGGTGGGTTGGGGTTAATCAATTATGCAATTAAAATAACTCTTCATATCCTTATTAATTCTAAAACATGTAAATAGAAGATGTAACAACCACAAAATGATAACCATACACAATAACACCAGATTTGTTAACTAGGGAACCCCTTGATCAAAGGGAAAACCCCAGTGGGGATGAAACCCATAGGATAATGTACTAGTATAAAATTTTCTTGTGAAAGGATGGACCTTGTTAGGAGTTAATGAAATACAATTAGTACATATCAGTTCCTATTAGGAGATTAAAACCCTAGTAGGAATTGTGTCAACCTTGCTAGGAGTTGTTTGGGAAGACAGATGGACCTACTATCCAAACAACTTTAGTACTATCCTCACTAGATAATACAATGTTACATCAACACTGTCCAACAAAAAATTCTTTGCCAGATACAGTTATTTTCTTTCACACCTTACCTCAACTACACCAACCACTTCTCTGATCCAAAAGATGTTCATTGCCAAATTCACTAAATCTCACATAAAAGTTCAAATACTTGCATAAACATTTTTTTTACCAAATCACACTCTACCACAACAAAATATTATTTCCTTTATACCAAGTCATAGAATAAGTTATTGAGTCATCCTTGAGGCTTTCTCAATTTATAATAATAATATAGGTCCATCTTAAGATATTACAATTATAGATTACATAACATCATTACACTTTTACATTATTACAAACATAGTGTCGGCTCACAGTATTCTTAACTCTTGATATGTTGCTCATCTAGATGTGTGTGATTAACCACAATATTTTCATCATGTCTCTCACCTCTTTCCAATCCCACTTAACCATATTCTATCTTTGTTAAGAGATACAATCCAAACAATATTAACTATTACCCAAAACCTCTGTCTAAATGTTATCATCATTAAATCCATCATATCTTTGTCTAGTGTTCATCTATCCACATGAGCTCTCAATAGTAGCATCAATATACTATGTAGAACATAATCCCAAGGCTACATAAGCTCATTTTCTTTCCTCAAACCTTGTAAAGCCAAACTCTCTCTGTTGCTTTGTTAATCTTCACCAAATAGACAGTATACTGGTATCAATAAAAAAATCTGTCATGAATGCAAAACACAACCTTTGAATCATGTCTCCAACAATGTTATGATACTCCCCCATATGAATACCATCATTATTCATCCTAATAATCTCTCCCTTTGACATTGATGGCAACATTGACAATAAAAAATCTCATTTCCATGAATACCAAATGTCTCTATGACAAATGCTGCCCCATTTATGTTGTCCATGAATATTATCTTTACTATAAACATCATGCATAAGGAAGGTGTTGATCTCTCCCATATATCAACATGTTTTCAAATCCTCTTCATCAATAAAATCTTCAAATCCTCTTTGTCAATCTTTTTAAATCCTCTTCATCAATCAAATTTCTCCTTCAGGAACATCTCTACCTCATCAATCATGTGCTACTCTCAAACATATATATCAATAGATTTTTTTTATGTGTTACCTCCCATTGATATTAACCAATATACAAAGATATTTTTCATGTTTTACTTGCCCCTATTTTCATCAATGACAAGGGTATCATTACATCAATTCTCTTCATAAGATCAACAATAAGCTCAAGTGTCCAAAGGCATTGTTAAATACTACTACTAAGAGTCCTCAATGACTTAGCTCAAACATAGATACTCTTCCATAGAGGAAGCATCAAACATCTAGTATAGATTTCTCTATTACCACTAGACTAATGCAATCTCTACATCAACTACTCAAAAGTAGGTTGGGGCATAACTCCAAGCATACCTCTCAAGTTATCAAATTTTTCCTTCACCAAAGGTTTCATAAATATGTCTTCTATCTACTCCTTTGTGCTAACATACTCCAATCTTATCTCTTTCTCTACAACTTCCTCTCTCAAAAAGTGATACTTAATAGATATATGCTTTGTCTTTGAATCTAATATTGGATTCTTTGACATGCTCATTATGCTTGTGCTATCACAATGCATGATAATAGGCTCTGTAAACTCAATCCCAATGTCTTTTAGCATTTATTTCATCCATATAATTGTGAGGCCTCACCCAATTCGTCATAGTGTAGATGACATAATTGTATTATGATACTTCTAAATTGATATTTTGGTATACTTTTGAGACTATAGGGTTATGTTATTTTAATATCTACATTTTGATGATCCACACTTATGTATGCACATTAAGACCTAAATGATATAATTAATGATTTCGTTCATATACTAAACCTTTTTAATTGCTCTAATAGAGACTGAATTGCAGAAATGCTTTTGATATAATGCGGGGGGGGTGTATGTTACTTTCTTTTGATATTCAACAGTTGGATATTTGACATTATTCAAGATTTAGTAGGACAATGGCTTATTTCATCTATTGATTTTGACACTTACAATAGTGTTCTGTGTCTATGATATACACTATGAAACTGATATTGTGAATGGAATGATCGAACACATATGGATTAGATTAGATTATAATATGATGCTTATGATGATCTATGATTAATGAGATATGTAGACAAATGTTAATTTGATTATGATGGCTTATGATTTAAATGCAAATAACTGTTAATTCGGTAATGATGATTTAATGTGGTATGCGGATAAATGTTAGTTCGATTATGATGGTTATGATATGCAGATAAATGTTAATTTGATCATGATGATTTATGATGTAATGTGATACATAGATATATGTTGATTTTATTTTGATGGTTTGTGATATGCAGACCTTGATATTTTAACATTTTGAATAATTTATTTGAAATGATTAGGAAAGGAAATTAAATTGAATTATGTTAATAATATTATGTAACATTTGAAATTATATGCATTTATGATATATATTTATGTAATCTCCTTGGACTACTGATGCTCGAGTTGAATGTGCAGGAAGTGGAACCATGGAAATTTTGGGGGGAAACAAGTTCCAAACTTTTGTGAACATAATTTAACCAAGGTGAATCTTTGGAAGATTCAAAAGCCTCGTTGTGAAAGTATTTTCCTTCATAAACATGAGATGCTTGCATGTGTAAATTTTTTTTCATAAAGATGCATTAGGGGGCATGGCATGGTGATGAGGAGTGTATTTTTATGTATCACTTGACTCTTGTGATTTTTTTGTGCAATGGCATGTCATTTAGGGTTTTGGTTATGGTGGAATTTTACCCAAAAATTAATTACCTTGTTAATGAATTAGCAGATCCACTTGGCAAGGCTAGGATGGGTCACCATCAAAATAAATTCGAATTTGGACTTGCCTAGGGTTTTGAGGGGGCATTAGGTGGTCCCAAAGTGCCTTTTATGTTGAAATAAGCTACCCATGTGATAGTATAACAAGTAAGGGACCTAATTTTGACCATGTGAGTGCCTAGAAAGCCTAGGGGGCCCCTTTATCCATGCATTCTTCCATCAATTCGAAAATTGGAGTTGTCACATGTGTTTTCCTCCCATGTTCCCACTAAGTCAAATATAGCCAATTTAGAGGAGACAAGTTTTTAAGAGGGGATGGCTTAGTGCTTTTGCTAAAAATGGTTAGAGGGAAGCCCTTATTATAGGGTCTGGGAAAAACTAGTGGGGTGTTCACCCACTCTCTAAGTTTAGAGGCATTTAGGTTTTGGAGGGAGATTAAGAGAGCTCTACTACAAATATCATTACCCTAGCTTGGACCAAGGTTGGTGTTTTCAAAATATTTTCATTTCCCTTCTTGAGTATTGTAAAATAGATCTGCAAGTATGAGAAAAGTGTCAATGGAGTATGCATTATATTGGGAGTCTTTGCATTATGGATTTTGATATTGTGTTGTGGCCATGTAAAATGTATTGTGTTCTTGAAGATTTCTTGTTTTTCCTCCTTGATTTTTTTTCTTGTTTGGATTGGAATGTGAATGTGATCATGGGTGTGAGAGCTTCACTCACTCTTTTGGGAAGGTAAGAGAAGTCTGGGGTGAAGGGCATAAATGGGCTTGAAACATAATTGAGGACCTTGGACTATGGGCTCCATTGTATGCTATTTTCATTCATATCTTTCTTTGGAGTGATAAGAAAAAAATGGTGAAGAAAGGAAGTAAATGAAGTATTGGTTTCAAGGAAGCTAAAGTTTTTGGTAGTGTGTTGAGGAGGATGTTTATGGAATCCCTGACTGGGAGTGATATTCTATTGATTGTGAAGCCCTAAAAGGGCATGATATTCTATTGATTTGTGAAGCCCCAAAAGGGCATGAAAGTTTTTTATGACAGATATGATATGATATGGAAAACCTCCTTTTGAAAAGCACACCTTCACCCTATGTTCAAGGTTCCATTGGTGAACCTTTGTGAAATACCTTGGGATGGGATTGTTAAATGTTGTAATGTGATGTTCATGCATTTTGTAAGATTGGAATGAAAAAGGTTTTGGATCTTGTTTCCCCTACTTGGTGGGTGGCTTCATAGAAGACTAGGTTGGGAGGTGAGCCTCCATGGTTCTAGTTTGTGTTGTGTTGTAGGTTTTTATGAAATGGAGCCCTTGAAGATGTTAGGGTTTCACCCTTGACAATATTGAAAGATCAAGTGTGTAAAAGGACCAACCTTTCTATGTTAACACAAAAAAAATAGTGTTGTAAAGATTAATATCCTTTTTGGTTTCTCTCAATGTGTTGTGAAGTGAATTTTTTTTCCTATTAATGTATGTTGTTGAAAATATTAAGGAAGGATTGAGAAGTTGTGTATAGTTATCTTGCAAGGAAAGCTTCATTATGAGTTTTCATATTTTGTAATTTGATGTATCATAGAGAAGTTATGAGATGAAATCCTCTTTCTTTAATGGTCTATAACTGATTAAATATGTATAGTGCATAGTTGTTGTGGACAATATTTCTTCTTGTATAGTTGAATTAATAAGAGGATTGCAATGTAAATAGGCTATGCTTTTAATTCAAAGGAAGAAAAGTTATTAGTTTATGATACATGTTTGAATAATGGTTCATTTAGAATTCAAGTCTAATCAAACTCCTAGACTAGATAACATCCTCACATCATCAACACAATCCCTAAAATTCCATTGTAGAATAAAATAGAGTTGGCTTGAAAGGAGAGAGTGTGTAATACAAAATATATGAGAGATCTTTCTGTAGGCATACTTTTCCTCTCTGGAAAATGTATGCAAGAAAAAATAATGCCTTCCCAAGAATATATACCAATATAATAATAAAAACATGTACTTGAACTCCTAGTTGGACCTACAAGCTTAGAAATTTGATAAAATATGATTAACACTAGGTAACCCCTTAAGCCATTATCAAAGTCACAAGATTTGACAGTAACTTATATTAATATATATAATTCAAGATATGGTACAAAATAATAATAATAATAATTCAATCAATAAAATAAAAGAACCTTAAAAAATAGCACACTTGGTTAGAACTTTCCTTCTTTAATCAAACTTGATTTTGGGGCACCCCATGCACTTAGGTGTCCAATCCCCAAAATAGGTTAAAAAAACTTGAGGAGTCTACTTTATAGAGGGGACAATGGGGTCCCACCAAATTAGGCACATATGCCTTTCCTCCAATCCTCAAGTGCTTGAGATGTGATAGGAGCCACACCTTGATTTAAGCAATTTCACCTTGGGCATGGTGTTAAACAACATAACCAATGTTTGAATAGAATGTGTTTTCAACCCCACCCAAGCATAACACATGGAGTAAAATAGGTGACTGACACCTAACATAAACTAGACAACTCCAATCTAAGTGCCTAGCTTTGGGAAGGGAGCAAAAAGTTGTGGTTTAAAATTATTAAAGCTGCCCCTCATCCTAACTAGCATCCCACACCTTGGAGTAGAAAATGGGTGCTTTGGGATTGGCAAGTGTTAGGCCCACCCCTATAGACACCTTCCTCCATTGAAAAGAAAGTTTCCTATCCTTGGTTTAAGTGTTTGGTCTTGGCATAGTCACCTAGGAGAATGGAAGTCTTGGTTGGGGTAGGATAAGTGGAGTAAGGTTAGTGGAGATTAGTACCATCTAGGGCTAAGTGCTTTTTTTAAGACAAGAATGAATTAATTAGTATAGGATAATTAGAGTTGTTTAAGGTAGGAATTTTTATGGATTAATTTCATGGGTTGTGGTGTGGTAGATAGTGGGCATTTAGTTGCTTTGTTAAAATAACTATGTTGGATTAAGTAGATAGTAGAAAAATAGTATTAATGTGTAGGTGGTTAGTAATAGAATTTTATATTAATCATGTGATAAGAGTGTTAGGACTAAGATGTTAGTAACATCTAGTTAGATTATTTTAGGTAGATTTATTAGGGAAGACACATGGGCTATAAGTTATCATTAAAATTGTGGAACTAATAGTAGTGATAACATAATTAAATCTTGGGCTTTAAAGAATGTGTGTCACATTATATCCTATACTTTAATTAAGTTGCACATGCATATTACGTAACATATATGTGTGTTGGTAAGTCATTGTACTTACTTTAACACAAAATTAGTACAAATAATTTAGATAAATGATGAAGGATAGCAATAACGAACTTTAATTTTTATGCATTTTTGAGTCATGTCATGTTGATTTAAAAATTGAGTAAATAAATTGTTTTGTTCCTTTTATTTTAGGATATTGGTGCAATTGAATAACAAATAAATAAATATAGCATTAATCGAAAAAGTATCAAATAAATAAATAATAATTAATCTTAGATTATAATCAAATAAATAATCAATAGTACCTAATTAGTGATGCATTTTGTTGATTGAGATTACTAGGATTTATTTAATAAATTATAAAGTAACTATGTTTAATAATGAATAGGATTAATATAGTAATTATAAAATAACTAATTCATATATAGGTATTAGTGGATGGATAAGTAATAATTAAATTAGTTAGTGACTAGATAATGCTTTATAGTTAGAATATAACTTTGTTAATTGAAGGTATAAATTGAGACTCATAGTTAAGAATAACTATTTTAGTTGATAATAGAATCATAACTCTCAACTGGATCTTTACATATTCATTGATTATTTTAGCAAATCATAACTGTATGACTTCCAGTAAGGATTGATAAATAGTAATTTGTTTCAAAATTTGGATAGTGAATAAATGATAAACAATTTAAAATACCTTGTTGTAAAACATCTTCACCAAAGTAACTTTAGAACCATTATAACAACATTGATGTAGAAATGATGTTTCCCCTTTTTGTATCCATAATGGGTCATCCCAAGGATAGGATGTGAATCCATGATGATAACATCACCTAGCTATTTTGTCATAATCGATATTGTTAGTTAATGTTAGGGGATAATTTGGTAGCACCATAGATGACTGGAGTACATGACCTCAACAGAAAAAAAAACTTCAATACATCAATTAACTTTTCCATCTCCAAACTCATTGGTCAAATTAGTAAAATCTCAACTCCCTCGAGGAGATATAATTGGATATCTGAACAACTCATCATTCAATGGAATGTTTAGAACAAGTATATATCTATACATAAAAGCTATAGTGCACCCAAAATAATAATAATAATAAAATTTGTTTAAGAATTGGTGGATGGTAATACATTTGTAGTAGTTTGGAAAATAAATAATTAATGATTAATATCACATATTTGATAAAGAATAATCATTATGGTATAATTAACATACATATAAATCGATGTATTAAGTAAGTTTTATTAAAGGATTTGAATTTTCCTAATTAAGTTGTTAGTGATCTATAAGATGTTGATAAATATATTATATAAGAAAAAGTAACAAGTATTATTGAGTATTTGTATACTAGACTCTATGTAGTGAGATGAAAATATATTAACGAATATTTAAGGGAAACACATCCTCACATAATGAATATTCAAAACTATATGTTCAACTTAAGACAAATCCCCATAAGTATATGTTTCTTAGGATCTCCTAAAGAGTAGTTCCAAGTTAAATTAGGTGAGATAGACATTAACTATCGAGCATAATTTATAATTTTTATTTGAGTAAATAGAGTACCTAGGGTTGGCATTATAAATGTTTAGGGCAAATGTTCACCTGATATGCTCCATTTCCTTATATAGGCCATTGGTCACTATAGCTTATACTTTCATAACAATGGTGAACCTAAACTTCTGATTTGAGATAATCGAGTTAATTATGGATTATCCTTTAGGAGAACTTGTAAGTTATGTAATTTTTTTTTTATTTAAAAATTTAGTTGTGTTTTTGCCTTATAATTTTGGGCATGTCAATAATTTGACTACAACTATTTGTTGTTGTTACATACTCTACTAATGTTGTACTCTGTGAAATACAATCATGTTTCTTGCTTAGCCAAGAAACCAGTCTCCCTCCCAAGAAAAATGCTCCACTACTAGTGCTCTTTCTATCATCTACACTTCTTGCCTAATCCACATTAGTGTATGCACATAAAGTAAACCCAATTGATCTATCATACCATAATCCAAATTAGGCATACCCTTCAAATATCTAAAATTTTTCTTTACTGGTGCATAATGTGACTCTTTAGGATAAGCTTAAAATCTTACCACAATTCCAATTACATTAGTTGTATTAGGTCTAGTGTGTGTTAAATATTTTAATCCACTGATCATATATCTATAATTTCTTTTCTCAACAATAGGGGTTTCATCTTTGCTAGCCAATTTATGACCAATTATCATTAGTGTTTCAATAGGTTTAGAACTTTCCATGCCAAATCTTTTCAAGAAGTCTTTGACATACTTACATGTAATATGAAGATAACATCTTTATTCTAAAAAATCTACAATTCCAAGAAATACTGCATCTCAACAATCATACTCATCTCAAATTATTTTTTTCATTTCTTCAGCAAATGCTTCACTTGATTCATGGACATATGTATGAAGATGGCATGCAAAAAAGTGGACACCATGGAAAAAATTCAAAATTACACATAACACAATCACATTATGTGTACTTTCAATCAAATTTCAAAATGGGCACCAAGGAAAAAATATCATAAAATTTAAACTTTTACATAACACAATCATGTTATGCTAACAAAATGCGATCACATTTTTAAGAATTAGAAGCATTGCTTCTAGTTCTCCATAGCCCATCGAGTTATAAAGAACTAGAAGCAATGACAGTGAGATATATAGAGAGCTGGGGGTGAAGGATATGTAAGGGAGGAGTGAGAATAAGGGGGGGGGGGGAGGGAGGGAGAGAGAGAGAGAGAGAGAGAGTTCATATTGCTCTATGTAAAATTCCATAGCACTTGTCACTTCTCTATCTTTTTTTTTTGAGTGCATGAGCACTAAATACCTTCTATCACTACTTGAGCTACTAGTAGATGGTGATTATTCTTCATCATCATCATCTAACATAGGCTCACATGCATATCTTACTTCTTTCCTTTGTTTCTTTCCCCTTTCTAGCTCTTCAAATAATTATCTGTACCTTTTATCATGGGTCCAAGAAGCTCTTCCCACTCTTTAATTCCCATTAACTAGGTAGGCTTTGTCTCTCAATATTGAGTAATTGGTTAATAGTTTCATTCTTAACATAATTCATAACTAGATTCTCCATACCTAGTTTTCTTCTTGATCGTTGCTATATTTTCTCCTCAACTAAACATTTTGTAATCAATTGATATATAGTAATAGTTTTCTCTTGGTCAATCCTTTAAGCATATTATTGAGCCTTTCGATCCACAAAAGATTTGAAATCTATATCTAGTAGAAGAATAGTTTTAGATCCTCAATTTTAAAACTTCATCATCTAGTAAATTTTCATGTTTGAATGGCACAATTTGAAAGTTTTCATTGACACCAAGAACTTCCAAAACAATAAGTATTTTAAGGCAATCATCCTCCATCATCCTCATACGATGAAGGTCTAAACTACTTTCTAGTTGTTCTGTACCCAATGGTTATGAAGGAAATAACATTCTTACTAGCAAATTTAGTTGTCAAGCATATCTTTTCCTTTTGGTTGTGGATTATATTTCAGTATCAAAATCCTATTGATGTCTTTTTTCCAATGTACACAAGAATGCACAACCACTGTAATGTACTACATCTTATCATCTTTATTTATTATTTTTCAATGTGTACATAAATACAAAGGTTTTATCAGCTTCACAAGCTATAGACTCCAAAATACCACTAACAATTTGATGCCTTCTAATTGTCAATAATCTGATTGTTGAATAGGAAAGATATCCAAGGATAATCATATAAAAACCTTTATTGAATAGACTTTCTCCTACTAAAATCCTATGCAAATAGATGATGGTTGAAACATACACCTCCTTTTTCTATAATTCTTGTGATTATTTTCAAGCTCCAATAGCCTCATACATTAATAGGCTCTAATGATCCCTTAGATTATTGAGAATAGGAAGACCTAGTTAACATTCACCTTGGTTTCAATTAACACATGATATGCATGTGAGCCTAGATGTCAGATGACAATGATGAATCACCATCTACTAATAGCTCAAGTAGTGATAGAAGGTTAGAGTATACATAACTACAAAATCCTATTGACATCTTTTTTCTAACATACATAGGAATGCACAACCACTGTAATGTGCTTTGTCTTATCATCTTCAGTTATTAATGTCAGTGTGTACATAATTGCAAAGGTTTTATCAACTTCACAAGCTATAGATTCCAAAAGACCATTGACAATTTGATGCCTTCTATTCACTAATAATTTTAATTATGGATAGGAAAGATATCCAAGGACAATCATATTTAGACTTTTTTTGAATAGACTTTCTCCTACTAAAAGCCTGGACAAATAGATGATAGTTAAAACACACACCTCCTTTTTCTATACTTGTGATTCCAATACCTACAATATGGATTCCAAGGATCACCCAACTTCATAAAACCATAAAGAAAACATCCCACTATAGAAGTAGCATACATAGCTATCTAGTGATCACATAGTGCTGAAGATGGCTATTGATGCCACATGATGATGATGATGATGAATACTCACCATCTACTAGTAGCTCAAGTAGTGACAAAAGGTCTTCAATGCACAAGTACCCAGAAATAAAATTTTGAGAGATCTTAAGGGGACCTAATGTTGCTTTTGACACACTAGGACTCCTCATGACCCCTTTTGATACATTAGAGTTAACAAGTCTCTGGAAGCACTTATATTTGTTAATAGAGGATATACACCCACTGGATCTAAAATAATCTTATATATCTCACCTCAATTGTTGTCATTTCAGTTTTGAATCTTTCTCCCAACTAGACCTCATTGTCCTTTTATAGTACCTACATAAATATAGAAATTTGAAGTTTGGTGATAAGTTGTACAGATACCTTGAAAATGAAGGTGCATTGAAACACAACTTAACTTGATATTATAAAAAGATATAGGAGGGATGACAAAAAATGAAGCATTCTAGTTGTTAGAAACCATATCAAACCTTGTTTGATTAAAAAATATTGTTTTTATCCTCAATTGATACCTCTATCCATCTCTACCAGTCTCTTCTTGTTCTTTCTCTTGCCACTCTAAAGAATTTTGTGAATTAGGATTCAATGGTTGTAAGAAAGTTTCATGAGAAATCCAAAAGAAATATTTATTTCTTATAAATAACAATTTTAACCCATACTACGTACCCCATTAACCTACAGAGTCATAACTAACAATTAAACCCAAATACTTATACAAACATTTTTTACAATGGAAACAAGCTCATGTTAACAAGTGACAAACTGATTGTAACATGTGAAATTAAGTGTACCACATATGATAATGATGATTTTATTTCTGTGCCCTCCAAATCTAGTGTTGGCATATTGACAGGCTCTGAAGATTTCTGAGATTGTTGAGACTGGAAAGATCTAGTCAACATTCACCTTGGTTACACTAAGCACATGATATGTACATGATCCTATTTTAGATGATGATGATGAATACTCACCATCTACTACTAGCTCAAGTAGTGACAAAATGATATAACACAAGGTTTACTACTACCAAATCCTTTCCTTATCAAGGACTCACTTAGGTTTATCACCAACCCATTAGGGCTTCTTAATACCCCAATCCCTAGAGGATCTTTACTCTATCCTCTAACCCAACTTCAACCTAATTACACCAATATTTAGGTTTGTTTCCACACACAAATGCTCCTTCATACCTCATTGATGATCTTGTTGTTATGGTTTCTTGTCCAAACCTCCCATCCAAGTAGCATGATGACTTCCTTCAATAGTCTTGGAATCTCCTTGGCATTTTGGACACTATACTTGCAAGTTGGAACCGAGTTCCTTACCTACAAGTCAAAATTGCTCAAATTAGAGCTACTAGAATTAGCCCTCCAAACTAAGTTTTTGGAATTTATTTCCAATTTGTTCCAAAGAAAGGGGAAAACAAACTAGATATTCAAATACCCTTTTGGGGAATCTTTAAGATATTGTGGGTCTCTATTCCCTAAGGTATCTATAGACCCAAAAGCACAATTTAAGCCTACTTTCAAGGGTTTCAAACAATGTAGAATGTCTTGTCTAGGGTGTTGTATTTAACCCACCAAAACTGATGTTAGAAACTTTTCCTTTAGTATAATTCAACCTTAATCTTACCTCCTCCTTCTCCACTAATTGGTTTGAAGTATCCAAACATTTTCAAACCCCAAAACTCCTCTTTTTTCTCTGTGATCTCCTAATCATGTGCACAGACTTGCCTAGGGAATCACGTTGAATTCACTTGCCTAGCTTCTCAAGGCCCTACCACTAGAATACATTGTGTACATAGGATCTACTACCATGTCCCTTGAAACCATGAAGAACTCATGATAGGAAGTCATGGGAGATCCATTATGACCAAAACACTCAAAACTGGAACAAAACACTACCTAGTTTAAAATGACTTTCAAGACCTACTTAAATGAATATTTAAAATATAAAAACTTGAAGAGAAAATCATTTTATAAACAAGAGGAATACAAATCCAAAGTTAGATTCTTATATTCAATCCATTTGTGTGTGCAAGACTATCAAAATGCAAAATTATGTCACAAGAACATGCATTAACTTGCTTAGGCATTCTTATTACCATTCTCAACCATTAGGATGTATCTTGATGATGGATATATAGCCTTCCAAGGAGGTTTACACTTACACTTTACAACTTTTGGTCAAAAATTGTCAAGCAATTTTTGCAAAAACTTGCATATCTTGACAATTTTTTGATTTTAAGAGAAAATTTACCTCTCGTCCTGTTGGGAGCCCTTGAATCATCTAGATTGAGTCAGGTATGATGTTAAAAATATGATTGCAACTCTTCAACACCAATATGCATGTTTTTGAACTATGGTGCATGTTTGATAGCTTTCATAGCAAGGTGCATAACTTAACATCTTTTACCTCTTTCCACTTCCTAACTCCTCAATGACATCCTATGAATCCTTATAAAATTGAAAACCCACCATAGATGCACACTTCTCAATGTCCTAGAACTATTCCTTTGAAAACCACAAACTAAAACTTAGAAACACTCCACACACCTATACCTAACAACTCCTAACTTATTCACCATCTTGACTTGGCTAGAATTCGTACACCCCCACCATCTCAAAATGAAAAATAAAACTCACAATCAACCTTGGAAAATCAAGCTTAGACTAGGTGCTCCTACACCATACTCCCCCAAACAAGAAAATATAATCCATCCTTGGATTGATGAGGCTAAGATCCACACCCAACCTTTTAAAATCTAACCTTCTCACCCAAGTGAAATCAACATCTCCTTTTCCCAAACACTGGATGAGATGTTCCTTGTAAGCCTTGTGTCTAGCCTACTTGTAGACTTTGGAATCCACTATCATAGCTACTTGCAAAGGTAGAGTAGAGATAAGCTAAAGGATTTACATATACTATAGGATTTATTGCATAGTCTGATCATTAGATGGGTTAGGTCCTTTATAAGCAATCAAGTTTGCAACATTAAATATTGGGAACAATCCTAGGTTTGCAGGTAAGTCAATTTTATAAACATTTTCTCCATACTTTGTATGTATCCTATGGGGTCCTAGTATTCTCATTTGGGGTTTATGTGGTGTCCCTTTTCGCAACCTTTGTTTGTTCAAGTGAACCATCACAAGGTTTCCAATTTGAAACTGTATATTTCTCCTCGAGGCATCCAATTTTTGCTTAATTCTGTCAGCATTTTCTACCAATGTCTTCCTGACATTTTCATGGACCTCTCTCATTTAGAGTGGAAAATATTAATCATAGCTATTGCTTGGGATTCCTTCTTTTATGGTTCTCAGCTCCCCCATTCCTCTAGGATGTAGACCATAGACTATCTCAAAGAGACTCTTATCTGTGGACCTATGGATGGTATCATTATAGGCATATTCAACTTGCCCAATGAGCTGATCACAAGTCTATCCCTACTCCTTAGTGAGGGACCTTAGAAGGTTTCCAAAAATTCTATTTGTAACCTCTATTTGACCATTAGTTTGTGGATGGTAGGTAGACCCAAAGAAAAAGTTAGTTCCCAGTCTCCTCCATAGGGTTTTCTAGAAGTGTCACATGAATTTAATATCCCTATTGGACACAATACTCATAGGTAGCCCATGAATCCTAACTACCTCTTTAAAAAATAGATTAGTAATCTAACAAGCATCATGGATAGTCTTGTAAGGTACAAAGTGAACCATCTTACTAAACCTATCCACAATCATATAGATCCTATCAAATCCCTACCTTGTTTTTGGAAAACCAACTACAAAATCCATACTAATGCATTCTCATGGACTACTAGGGATTGGAAGTGGTTGGTAAAGACCAACTTTTGAATATGTCCCCTTGGATTTTTTGCATACTATACAACTCTCAACATACTACATGATGTCCCTAGTCATCTTAGGCCAAAAGTAGAACCTAGTGACTAATTCTTGAGTCTTGTTGACTCCAAAATGACCACTAAGTTCCCCATTGTTCTTCTCTTGAATCAAATTCTCCCTCATGGGTCCTGTAGGAACATAAAGTTTACTACCTTTAAATAATAGGTCATTCTACAATGTATAATTAACAATTACCAATGAAAATTATTTTTAAATTATTTACATACCTTGTAAATGTGAGCAAAGTATTCATCATTAGTATAGAGATCTTTGAAGCTATCTATACCTATGCTTTGGAGCTAGATTTCTTGGATTGTGAGGAGTCTTTACTCAAAGCATCAACTACTTTATTTTGAACTCCCTTTTTGTGCTTAATTGTAAAAGTCTAGGCTTGTAGATATCCCACCTACTTTATATGCTTGTTGCTTAATTTATCTTGATAATTTAGGAAGCTTAGGGATTAGTTATCTGAATAAACTATAAATTCCATGGGGAGAAAATAGTAACTCCACTTCCTAAGAGGCTGAACTAGAGCATATAACTCTAGGTCATAGGAAGAGTATCTTTTCTTAGCATCATTGAGTTTTTCACTATGAAAGGCCACTAGTCTTCCTTCTTGACTTAAGATAGCTCCAATGACTACATTACTAGCATCACATTCCACTTGGAAGAGTTTATCAAAAGTAGGAAGTACCAAGGTAGGAAATTTTGCTATTTTCTTTTTGAGGGTTTCAAAACCTTGATTTTCTTGAGGTGTCCAAGTAAACTTTGTCTTCATGCCTCCCTTGATTGTGTCTAACATAGGAGCACATGTGCCACTAAAATACCTAATAAACTTCCTATAATATTGAGCTAGTCCATGAAAATTCATTACATTTTATGTAACCTTAGGAGTAGGCAAACTTAAGATAGCATCTACCTTGTCTTGGTTCATCTTGAGGTTACCTTGAGATAGAACAAAGCCTAGGTATATTAACTCCTACTTCATAAAGTCACACTTCTCCAAATTGATCATTAGCTTTTCATCATGAAACTTCCTAAAAAGAATATGCAGATGCTTAATATGTTCCTCTTTAGTTTCCCTAAAAATCAAGATGTCATCTAAATAGACAACAAAAAACTTACCAATATAGTCTGCCAACACCTCATTCATCAACCTCATAAATGTAGATGCATCATTAGATAAGCCAAATGGCATCAAAATCCATTCATAAAAAGCTTCATTAGTCATGAAATATGTCTTCCATTCATCCCCTTCATTTATCCTAATTTTATGGTAACCACTTTTCAAATCTATCTTGGTGAAATTTTTTGCTTCCCCTAAATAATCCATTAGATCTTCAATTCTAGGTATTGGAAACCTATATCTAATGGTGATTTTATTTATGGCTTTAGAATCTATAAAAAGCCTCCAAGTTCCCCCCTTATTGGATGCTAAAATAGTAGTAACTACACATAGGCTAATGCTTTTCCTAATTAAGCCTTGGTTCAAGAGCTCTTGGATTTATTTTGCAATTCCTCATTTTGTTGAAGATTCATCTTATAGGCAACTTTATTTGGTAGGGTAGCTCCTGGGATAAAGTCTATTTGGTGACTAACAAGTCTTTTTGGAGGAAATATGGAAATTTTCCCATCACTAACAATGGCATTGTATTCCTCAAGTAACTTTTGGACTTCATTTGTATTTCCACCTTCTTTGCAACATTTTCATCTTTTGGTTTTAGGACTAATGCAAAACCAACTCCATCTCCTTCCCTTAGAGTTTACAACAAATCCTTCTCACCAATCATGAGCACAAAAGGTCCTAAGGTCTTAAATTCACCTTCTTCTATAAAGGATTGGATCTTGAAAGTTACTCAATCCTTCCTAAATTAATATGAATTCTTAGTCCCATCATGTATCACTTGATTCTCAAACCACCATTGCCTAGCAAGCAGAAGATGGAATGCATCCATAAGGAGGATGTCACATAGTACTCTATCCTTGTATCTCCCTATAATTAACTCCACCCATGCTTGTTCTCCAACTAGTATATGTTGACCCTTATTGAGCCATGTTACTTTTATGGATTTATATGAGGGATCCTTTTTAATTTCAGCTTGTTGACTACCTCTTCACTGATTATGTTATTAGTTGAACTTGCATCAATGATAACTCTATATACCTTTCCCATGATCTTACATCTGATCCTAAAAAGTGCTCTCCTCTGGCTTGGTTTCTCTTTGACTAGTTCTTTTATCAATGTCCTTCTTATCATCAAATTCTCCACTGCATTTGATTCTAGGGTACCTCAGAGTGCTTGTTGCTACTGTTAGATTCCTTGTGTACATAGTTGACTCTTTTTTTTGGCTCATTGTGAGGTTGAGCCTTTCTTAGGGAACCTATAGATAGGATTTCCTAACTAGTGACAGTGATAACATTTCATGATGGCAAAATAAGAACCTTTTCCTTGGTTTTTGCTCCTTCCTCTCCAACTTGTGTTAGAGCCTCTACCTCTACTAAAACCTCCTCTTAATGAACTTACCTCTTGCTATTCAGTTGTTTTACTATCTCCTTATGTCCTATAATCAGATCCTTCTCCACCATAGCTTCTACCTCTTCCATCTCTACCCTTACCTCATCCTCTGAATTTGAGTCTACCTTTTTTTTATTCTTTTCCTCCACTTTCAAGGCAAGTTTAAAGCATTTATGGACTATTGTAGGAGTCCAAAAATTAATTTGTTCTTGAATGCTCCATTTCAAACCTCCTAGATACTTAGCTACCTTGATGGCTTCATCTTCTTGCACTCTTGATCTCAAGCAAAATTTTTGAAACTCTTCAGTGTAAGTTGTTATGTCCATGTCTTTCTATTTTAAACTTTTCCTCTTCTTATGAAGTTGAATCTCATAATCTTCTAGTAAAACTTTCATTTTGGCTACCATAGCATTCCAACTTTCTATGGGTTTCTTCCAAAAAAATTTCCTTTCTTCCTAGAGGTACTCTCACCATGTGAGGGTTGATCCCCTTAGCCTAGACTTAGCTACTTTGACCTTTTGTACTTCACTCACTCCTTTACATTCAAAATGATTCTCCATTCCTTCACTAGTACATTTCCCCTTTTTTGACCTAAAATTTTGACCAAAGGCCATATTCGCTTATGAATTTTTTATTTTTTATTTTTGTCTGATTTGGTCAAAATTTTGACCAAATTAGGGTTTCCCAATTAGTTCAAAATTTTGATCAAATCATGTTCAATAGAAAAAAAGAAAAAAACTGGCATCACATTTTCATTTTTGGCCTAAGGAGTTGGTTGGATGCACTCTATGTGCATGGTAACCATTTGAGGTAAGAAGTAGCATTTTCCATCGATCAATCCCCTTATATAGTTGTTTATATTTGCATTTTGAGTTGCCATTGGAGATTTGATGTCCACATTTGAAAGGAATTTATATTTATATGAAATTTTCATATGGTTTGTAGTTTGAGTTGCCATTGCAGATGTTTGACAAGTTTGAGTTGCTTGTTTCATTGTTTGACTAGAAGACTTGCTTGGGATTAAAATATTGGCCCTTTCAAGTGATATCACTAAGTGGTAGAAATATGCAAAAAAAAATTGCTAGTTTTTGTTCTACACATATTGCAACCTTATATTTTCTTGGGATGGCTCTGAAAATGATTCTTGGTTATTAAACGGCTTGATTGAATCAAAATTATTTTTTATTTTCTTGTTCAAAGGTTTTAATGGAATAAAAATTAATTTATTAGGTATTCAATTTTAAGCTACAAATATAGAGTTTCACATAACGTATGGAAAAAACATATAAAGTTGTAAGAATAGATATTTTAACACAAAATTTAGGAAATTTTAGAAACATAGTAGCTCAAAAAATCTTCAATTTATGAGAAAAACACAAGAATATCCGAAAATATAGTCTAAATGCTAGCCTTGAGAAGGATAAAAAATGGAAACACTTCAATCATCTCTGCCATCTGATATTTGGGGATTCTTTTAGTAAAAGAAAGAGGGTTTTTATGGTGTAAGAGTGTATACCCTTTGCAAACCCTGAGGCTGCCCTATCAAAGATACAAACATTACAACTCTTTTTTCTAGCATGTCAAATATGTATACAATAAGAGCTATGTACAAAATTAGTAGCAGCTACAAGAAATGTATTTTTTAATTTTTGCAATGGTCTATAGAATCTCTATACACTTTAAACAACATTATAGTTTTTAATGTGGGCACTAGAAAGAAAAATAACTAAAATATAGAGATAAATCTATTTAGGAATCTTTGCACTACTAATCTAATAATATGTTCATTAAAAGAATTAAGAAAACTTTTACAAAATTGCGGCTGACTGAATTGGAATATGTAAATTCATATGTATACCCTTACATCTCTCCTTCCAGTGGGTTGTGAAAAGATAATTTACAATTATAGAGAGCGAACATAGTTTCATATTGAAAATATAAACATTTTATGAAGGAGACCAACAACTTAGATACATCACATGCTTTAAAGATTCTTCACAATCTAATTGTTGTTTCTTCTTCTTTGCTAACCCTTTTATCCATCACTTTGAAATGTAGTTTAGAGTCTTCACATTCAACAAAATTTGATTTTTAGTGGGTTCATTTGAAATCATTCAATTTCATGAGCACATAAAAAAATCTATTAACATTTATAGAAAATTTTAATGCTATTCTATTTTGTACACATGCCTAATGAACTATTTGTGAAGATAACAAGTAAACATATTTCATTTATCTACCTTGTAGTGAGGATCGAAGAAAAGTCCGCTACTAAAGAATTGGAATTCATCATTGAGAGTGTAGGTGGAGGTATTTCTTTCATATTCTTTTGTTTGTTGAATTTCCAAATTTTGTTTCTAGTAGTTCCCAGTATCACAATATTCTCTTTTATAACTCTTTCTTCATTTTGATTATAGAAATGTTTGAGACAAAAATGCTAACATAATATTGGAAAAAGTAAAATTTCATTCAAAGATTTTTTTAGAAAAAGATATGAAATTTCAATGCAAGTTATATATATATAATCCATATATTTAAAATAATGCCCAATGAATTCTCATTAAAATCAAAAAATAAGGATTACTAAATAGTGAGGTTCATATTCACAATTCTATACTCATTATTTCCTCATTCTGATGATGAATATTAGATATAATTCAAAGCATAGATTAAAAATATATTTAATGATATGATTGATCTTTTGAGAAAATAGGAAAAAGTCATTTTAATTTGAACCATAGTTTTAAGAAGATAAGAAAATGATCTGTGTCTTATACTAAAAGAGTCCAAGTTGTGCCTTGTCAATGCCCTGAAAAAATTGAATGACTTTTCAAGAGTAAGATTTTGTTAGCACTTGTTATTAAGAGCCATAAGAAAATAAACTCTTATCATACTAATGGAAAATATACTTAATCATTGTCCATGGTATCTTCTAGTAATGAATTATATTAGTGAAAACAAATTGACAATTAATAAGATTTTTTTAGCACTTGTTATTAAGAGCATAATCAAATATACTCTTATCATACCAACTACAAATATACTTAATCATTGTCCATGGTATCTTCTAGTAATGATGTCTCATTATATTAGCGAAAACAAACTGACACTTAATAAGGAAACTCTTTTTATTATAAATATTGTAGAGGAAAATATACTAGTCATGTTTATGGATATCATATTGTGGAGAAAAATAAAATAACCATTACTTAAAATGTATGATCATCATCAATTGATTAATTATCATAGACTTGAAGATGGTTTCGTTTCTACTGGCAGTTTCATAAATTTTTCTAAATTCATGCTTAACAATGAGAATCACAATTCCTTGTTGATAGAATTAGCATTCTATATGGAAAAATGTATTAACTTGCATTTGATCCTAGCTTGGTTTCTAGTGCACTTCACCAATTCATGGCAATACATTTCATTTTGGTTCATAGCAAAAAATGTGTCCACATTGATGTTTTGGTTGTTCCTCCACTACAAATTGTTCTTCCTCGAGTTTTTAGCTTCCTAAAATAGAGAAAAGTGCCTTTCTTTAAATTACCACCACAATATTTATGCATTTCATGATAGACACTATCTGAAACATGGAAAAAAAAAACACCTAATTTGTCCATATTTTATGAAAAAATTGATACCACCACATTTGATCAATAGAATAGTAATATGTTTGGGTTAATATCTAACTACAAGTGCTTGTACACAAAGCTATACATGTACATAAGGAAAACCAAACAATTGCCAGAATGAATCATACTAAACTACTAAAATAAATAGTCACAACTCTTACACTGAATACAAACTTGCCCTATTAAATGGCCCCAACTTACGATAAACAAGGAGTAATGGAAAGGCTCAATGGAAATTGTTGAATTTATGTCAAAAAAATTTGTTGATATTATAAGATGGGTGAATTTGAGTGAGGTGACCAAATTTTTCTTTCAAAACTATATGTCTAGATATAAACATTAAGTACAACATGTCAATTATTTTTGTAGATATACACATTAATAGACCAACCTTTTCTTTCAAAACCATACGTGCGGATAAAAACATTAAGTAAAAAATGTCCAATATTTTTGTAGATATACACATTAATTACACCAATTTTTTCTTTCAAAACCATATGTGAAAATATAAACATTAAGTACAACATGTCCAATAATTTTGCAGATATATTTTCCTATGAAGAAAGACCATGGCTGACAATATGAACCCAGAAGAAAATAACAAGACAATTGCTAGATTTTGGTCTCAATTTTGAAGAAAAGTTGATAAATTTAATTTTCCTTCCAAAAATTGTAAGATCTTAAAGAATAAAAAAAATTTAATCACAACAGCCCAGAGCCATTGTAGGAAACATGGTCACATTGATGGGGGCCACAATTTTTGTTGATTGTTGAATGTGGATTTCTAACTCGAGGAACATGGAGGTGTGAATGTCCAAGCTAAGGATAACACTCCCATGGAAGAAGATGGTAATGTGCCAGAGGACATGATTGAAGAAGATGGTATTGGTGCAATTGATGAAGATGCTCACAATGATGGTACTAGCACATCTGATGATGATGATGAAGATGGTCTTGATATACCTATACTTGAGAAGGCACACAAGGCACTATATGAAGGCTCCCAAACAACTCTTCTCTCTACTATAGTGTTGTTGGTGAACTTGAAGGTTATGAATGGTTTATGCAATGTAGCAATGTCACATATGCTAAGGTATGCCATTTTTGTCATCTTCAATGTTAGCATACCATTACTATTCATTATATTAACAAGTCATATTTTTTTGTTGTAGGTTGATAGGTGAGTTTTTGTTACCACCATCAAACATTCTACTTTGTTTGTAGTGAGAATTATCTACCATTATGAATGAAATTGGAATAAAGTATTAGACAATACATGCATGTCCCAATAATCACATTCTATATCATAAACAACATGAATTTACAATAGAATACCCTGATTATCATATTAGTAGATATCAGTCAGATCAAATAAAAAAAAGGTGCCTCACAAGGTTCTTTGATACATTCCCATTATTCCACGTCTTCAACGATTATTTAGGCACACTAGCTTGGCACAATTTGGGGATTACCATGAACACAATAGAAGTCAACATGACATTATGCAAATGCCTATGGATGGCTTTAGATTTAAAGAGATAGAAGAAACATGGCCACACTTTAAAGAAGAACCTCATAATCTCAAGCTTTCATTGGCAACAGACGATGTCAATCCATTTGGAGATATGAGACCTATTTGCTTAGTTTGGCCTATTTTTGTTATTAACAATAACATTCCTCCTTGGATGTCCATAAAGATGGAGTACATAATGTTTTCAATGATTGTACCAAGTATTTTTTTATTTAATATTTATCTAAATTAATTTATAAACAGAGCATGAAAGTGGTCATAATAATTATGTAATGTTTATGTCCATTCATTTACTAAGTACCAAGTTAAAGATATGAACTATTATATTGAGCCTCTTATTGACGAGTTGTTGAAGTTATGGAATGGAGTCACTATGTATGACATCTTTAGACCAATAGGAAAAAGACAATTTCAATTCCATGTAATGCTTGTATGGACAATACATGATGCTTCTAGGCTAACTCATTTTTGTGGTATGTTATATTGTTAAGGTCGCATATTTTTAGTCTATTATAGTGCTTACATATTATTTTTGTATGCTTAAGCTACACATGATAATTATACATGATTCAATTGTACATGATCTTTTAGGTCTTTAGACAAAGGAAAAATTTGCATGTCTAGTTTGTCACTGCCCTTAAACTAATTTCATATCATCATACCTTTTTTATCTTCTACTGCCATTGTTATGCATTACTTGAAAAAGTTGTCAACATCCATAGGACTGTCACTTTACTATTTACTTATTCACTATGATTGAATAATGTTTGTAGTAGTTGCATAAGGTTCAGTAGGTTATTACATTTTGAATGGATTAAGAAGCAAATGGTCATGGTATTAAATGTTTTAGGTTAAATTTTATTTACTAATTCTTCTCTTGATATATCTTTAGTAGCGCTTTTATTATAGGGAGATGCTTAAATTATGAGTCTAACTATCTTTTGGTAGTCTTCTTCTCCATTGGATTGAACTCTTCCTTTTCAACTACCCTCCCTTTTGATCTTTGACTACCTTTGTTATGCATAACTTAAAAAAGTTGTTAACAGTCATGGGACTATCTCTTTATTTATCAATTGTGACTTGTATAGCACACACATTAAAAATTAATTTTGTCACACTTAATTACTACTATTTCTGACATGCTCTAGTTTCTTTAACACTTTTGTAGATCCAATAATTAGAGTCTAAATAGATTAAGCAAAAAATGGTCATAGTATTAAATATTTCATACAAAATGCCATTCACTAACTATGCTCTTAATGTGTCATCTATAACAAGTCATTCATTTAGATAGATGTGTAAACTATCATAACAAATTAAGTCTATCATGCTTAATGCCATTATGGTCTTAATGTATTTGTAACAATTCTTTCATTCTAGTTAGATGCTTAAACTATTAGGCTTTGAATAGCTTTCGACACTATTTTCTTGTTCATTGGATTGAGTTCTTTCTTTTGAAGCTTCCTTTAGACTAATTTCATGTAACCATATCCTTTTGATCTTCTACTACAATTGTTATGCATCACCTCAAAAAGTTGTTAAAACCCATAGGATTATCTCTTTATTCTTCACTTATCCACTATGATTGTTGCACACATAGATACTAATTAAGTTTGTCATGTTTTATGACTTTTGTTGTCTGTACACTCTAGGTTCTTTATGGCTTATTTTGACTAGATTTAGTAGTAATATATTAAGATGAAAATGCTCATGATATTAAATGTTTTAGTCAATAGGTCATTTAACTATTTGCGCTTCACTTCTCACCCCCTCCAACCTCTATGATGCCTAAGTATTCTTACCTGAGACTTGAAAAATATTGGTAAGCCAAGACCTACCTAGGAAAACCACAAAACTACCAAGAAAAAAGGTTTCCCATGGTTGTCCATCTGCAATGGGGCGATGGAGTGAAAATATCATGATATGTACTTTGACTTTGTGTGAGTATTTACATATTTACCCTAGAAAAAGACTGTTTAGGTCTTCATGTTTTGCATGTTCAAGCACAGAGGGTAATAAATCTTTATAATTAGGGTAGAAAAATAATAGAGTTGAAGACAACTTATTTTGAAAATCTAAGAATCAAGTTTGAGAAATCTAATTTGGGAATTTGACTTTGATATCATTAAAGTTGAGGAAGATTACACTTTTTTAGTTATAAATTATGAATTGCTTTAGAATATTATTAATGTGTTTTTGATAAGAAATATTTTCTAATGTAAATTGAAATGAAAAAATATTTTAGATTCTGGTATTGATTTACGACTTTGCCCGTGTAAGTGACCTCTATTATTCGTAACTCATTTCTGATTTGGCTTACTATTTGGTGTTGTAGATGATATTTAAGGGCACCAAAATTTCACATTGGTAAACTTTGCTCGACATGTCCCTACTCGAGATGTTAAAGAATTTTGTCAAAAGCTCCCTAACCTATTTAAACATTACTATAAACAATGGATTTTATCATTCAATAAATAGAGACTAGGTACAGTGGTGTTATACCAACTTTAAATATTAAAAATGTAAATATAAACCATTTTAAAGAAGGAAGAGTTTGAGAGTGGGTAGATTCCATTAAATTAAAGCTAGAATTAGATTAAAATTAAGATACATGGAGAGAAGGCCCCACACATAAACAATGTAAAATGAAAAGTGTTACAAAAGTTATTATCTAATTTGAAATCTTAGTTTTTTTTTTAAAGTTTAGAATATGGGTGTGATCGGTCGATTGATTTGTAGTTACTAAGTCTTTGTAAGTAGAAGTTAAAGTTTATATTGTAATGATATTTTTTAAGGGTTAATTGAATTTCATTACTGGCAAGAGGAACCAATTTAGGGGAAAAGCCATAAAGATAGAGCTTCCAAGAAACCACCTTAGAGGTTCCTTTATAAAAGAGTCCTTGTCAATACAGACATCTTGTAGACACTTAAATGAAATGAGAACATTCATTGCCAAAAACCACAAATCTTATCATAAAATACTCAAATGTCATGCTTCATGAAAGTAGGAAATGATTAAATACAATTTTCATATGTCATGCCTCATGAAAGTAGGAAATTATTTAATAGAATTTGCATTAAACATGCGTGGATGTTAAAAAGACTTAATAGTTACAAAGCCAATAGTCCTATGGTGGTTAGCTTTTTCTATATATAATTTGATATTGACTACTTTAATGATTATCATCTAAAGTGATGAAAATGTCTCTATCTACATGAATATAAGCAAAGTAGTAGTTCTAGGAACAAAGTAGAAGGACAATTGGACTAGTATAAGTTATAGAGCCTTAGGCCATGAGTACGAGAATGTGCTAGTGGTAGAGCTAGTAGTTGTATCATTTATAGAGCATATTTAGTTTCTTCATTATGTCTTAAATGATACTAACTAAGCTTATGAGTACAAACTTTATGATTGAGACTCTCTACCTTAAATTAATCAACCTTTTGTTCAGATCCATATAAAAGTTTACTTCCCTTTTTATGTACTAGTTTTGTGTACATAACTAGCTAGTAGTAGCCTAATAGAGATCTTATGATATTTTTGTTGATTTAATATTTACAAATAGTCAACGATATAGGTATGATTTGTGGCCAAATTTATTATCTTCAAAGGCTCATGAAAATTTCCATCTAGAAGGAGTTTGTAAATTAAATATCTCATGTTGTTGTATTTACACTACTTAAACTAGCATTTCACGCCTTTCTTCATTATGTTGTTTCACATCTAGGGAGTCATTTGGTGCAGCACTAACTCTAACAAATGGGATAGCTTGAAAGTTCACCCCATAGTCTATATTGAGATGGATTTAACCCAACTGCTTCTTAACTCCATCAAGATTTTAAGCCCTAGTTTTGGGTCCATTCAATGGATAATATATAAAAATTCTAATTCTTGTTTATATTTTTAAAAGGAAGGTTGTTTTATTAGAGATTTCCCTTGTTTCAAACTCCTAACCTCACACATCTTCAACTAAGAACTCCACCTCCAACTCCATATGCACACAATGATCAAGGTAAAATCACATTTGGACTTGCATATGCAGACAATATTAGAACCTCAACTAGAATCTCATCTCACAGTGGTGGTAGACCCACCAAAGACCTAAAGATAAATATCCAAACTAATCAATAACTAGGTTGGTGATTACTTTGCACAATTATCTCACACTAATTTTGTATTTAAAGAAATCAGATTAGTAGAAATCTAGACCCATCTTGGTTGACATTTCCACCAAATATTGGTCAAAATTTTGACCAATGCTTTGGTTGTGAGTATAGTATGGTGGTCGATCAAAGACAAGAATTGATAAAAAAGTTGACCAATATTTGTCAAAAATTTTACTAATCCATTGATCATGAGCTTGGCATCCTAGTCGTTGATAGACCAAAATTGGTCAAACTTTTGACCATACTTCGGTGGCCATTTCGATTAATATTGGTCAAAATTTTGACCAATAATTGGACCATTTTTTAGTGGCCATTTCAACGAAGATTGGTCAAAAATTAGACTAATAGTTTGACCATTTTTTGGTGGAACTGGTTGAAATTTTGACCAATCACCACCAATAATGCTCACACCAAATGTAGCCTATTTCAACCAAATACTTGGTCAAAGTTTTAACCAATTAGAGGGTTCATCAAAATTTTGATTAAAAAATAGTGACACATAACTTGGTTGCAAATTTGACCAACATGGGTTAAAATTTTGACCATTTTTGTCAAAAAATGGGTCAAATTTTACTAGTGCTTCCACCTATTCCATCACCAACTTAGAGTCCATTTTTTCATTGAACAAAGGAACTCCATCTAGGGCTTTTCCATCTAAGGATTTGATGGATTTTAGGAATGGTTCTTCATTGATAGGAGGACCAAGTTCAAGGATAAGGTCTTCTTCATCAACCTTCTCTTTACCCTTGTTACTAGTTTCACCTTCTTGTTCCCTCTTCTTAGCTATCTCAACAACTTATTCTAACTTGGTTTTCATTGCTTCCAAAGATTCCTTAAGAACTCTATTCTTCTCCATCTCTTTGGTGAATTCTACATTGGTCACCATATTGGAATCTCCCACTAATTCTACAGGTTGAAACATCTACCCATAAATTCCCAAACTTCTTGCTCTAATACAACTCTAGTGTAATACAAGGTTTACTACTACTAGATCCTTTCCTTATCAAGGATTTACCCATTCTTATCACCAGCCTATTAGGGCTTCTTAATACCCTAATCCCTAGAGGATCTTTACTCTATCCTCAAACCCCACTTCAACCTAGCTACACCAATAGTTAGGTTTGTTTCCACAAACAAATGCTCTATCATACCTCATTGTTGATCTTGCTAATATAGTTTCTTGTACAAACCTCCCATCTAGGTAGCATGATGACATCCATCAATAGTCTTGGACTCTCCTTGGAATTTTGGACACCATACTTTCAAGTTGGAACCAAGTTCCTTACCTACAAGTCAAAATTGCTCAAAATAGGGCTACTAGAATTAGCCCTCCAAACTAAGTTTTCAGACTTTATCTCCATTTTTTTCCAAAGGAGGGGGAAAAAACTAGATATTCAAATATCCTTTTGGAGAAAATTTAATATTTTGTGGGTCTCTGTAGACCCAAAAGCATAATTTAAGCCTACTTTCAAGGGTTATAAACAATGTAGAATGTCCTGGCTAGGGTATTATATTTCACCCACAAAAATTGATCTTATAAACTTTTCCTTTAGTAGGATTCAACCTTACTCTTACCTTTTCCTTCTCCACTAACTAATTTGAAGTATCCAGACACTTTCAAACCCCAAAACTCCTATTTTTTCTTTGTGATCTCCTAACCAAGTGTGTAGACTTGCCTAGGGAATTACCTTGATTCACTTGCCAAGATTCTTAGGGCCCTACCACTAGAATACATTATGTACATGGGCTCTACTACCATTTCCATTGAAACCATGAACTCATGACAAGAAGTCATGGGAGAGCCATTATGAACAAAACACTCAAAATTGGAACAACATACTACCTAGTTTGAAAATATTTTCAAGACCCACTTAAATGAATATTTACAATCTAACAACCTAAAGAGAAAATCATTGTACAAAAAACAACACAAATCCAAAATTAGATTCTTCTATTCAATCCATTTGTATGTACAGGACCATCAAAATGTAAAACTATCTCACAAGAACATGCATTAAATTTCTTAGGCTTGCTTATTACCATTCTCAACCATTGGGATGTGTTTTATGGTGGATATATAGCCTTCTAAGGAGGTTACAGGTGGTTGGCATAACCACCAAGTTCACACTTGTGCTTTGGAACTTTTGCTCAAAATGTGTCAAGGAATTTTTGCAAAAAGTTGCATATCTTGACAACTTTTTGATTTTAAGAGAAACTTCCCTCATTTCCTATTGGGAGCCCTTGAATCATCTGGATTGAATTAGGCATGATGTTAAAAGCATGATTGTGACCCTACAACACCAAAATGCATGTTTTTGAACTATGGTGCCCATTTGACAACTTTCATAGTAAGATGCACAACTTGACATCTTTTAGCTCTTTCCACTTCCTAACTTCTCCATGACATCCTATGACTCCTTACCCATTAACAACCTAGAAAAAAAACTTGAAAACCCACCATAGATGCACACTTCTCAATATTTTAGAGCTATGCCTTTGAAAACCATAAACCAAAACTTAGAAACACTCCACACACATGTACCTAACAACTCCTAACTTATTCACCATCCTAAATTGGCTAGAGTTAGTACAAGCCCACCATCTCAAACCAAAAAGGAAAACTCACAATCAACCTTAGACTAGGTGCTCCTACACCACATAAGGTCTTCAGTTCACATGTACTTAGAAAACTTGTGATGAAGATGACACTTGCGACTACTGGACTATCATGGAAAGATTATGATGAAGATGACACCTCCAACTACTAGTATGTCATGGAAAAGTTATGATGAATATGACACCTAGATTCATCACAGATCTTATCAACATATTTCATTATTTAAAGATCTACACTAAATTGGTTATCAATGTTGAGCATCAATTTTTTTTTCATCTCAGCAAGAGCTCTTATAATTTGTCTAGCCATTTGAGAAGAATATTGTTGTAGGTTTCCTTGTTTGTCATGAAGATGCACCTTTGGCTTAATTTTTGATCCTTCTCCTTCCTATTCTTGATATACACACAAAAAACCATCACAAAATTTTCCTAAATGATAAAAATCAAAGGGAAAGTTTAGTTAAATGAATCAATGTACCTTAGATCCTTCATAGAAAGTCTCCATCATTTCTTCAGAAGATGATTTATATTATAGTTCAACCACAAGAATCTCTCTCCTATATCCTTCCCTTACATTATATTTTTGAATTACAATTAGATTTTCCATCTAAGGGTTGCCATTTTGATGAAAAACAAACTAATTGATTCCAAGAACCACAGTCTAAGTTCGAAAAGCTAAACTTTCCTTTATAGAATTGACATTTAAATCTTTGTAGAAAACTTATTGTGCATTGTCCATCCACCATACTCTTTCTTTGTATAAAACCCATTGTGCATCACCCCTCCAATCATTTAATTGATGAAATTAAATTAATCTATTTTCAGGTAGTTTCTTCATTAATTGGGCTTGATTAGGTGTATTAGACCTTTGAACAATTGACTATACTTTTACATAGACATAACACAATTGTGTTAGGTCTATTAAAGTCATACTAGACATAACACAAGTGCATTATGTCTATTAGACATAACACAATCACATTATGTCTAGTATGGTAGTTTAGTTGTACGAAGAATAAGGAAATCACATTTTTTTAATCAAAAAAGCACAATCACATTCAAACTTGGTAATAGTTATGTTTAACTACCCAAAGGCTTCGGTTGATGTTTTCCCTTCATTTTTCATTGGTTTAGATATTTTTTCAACTTCTAAGATCAATTATTGTCTTTGACTTCATCAAGTTTGCAAATGGTGTAGTGGGTATCTCTAAAATTATGATTGTAATTTCACACATTTTCACATTTATCTAATCATATAATTTTTTAAATTTTTGGACAAGATTAGCAATGTGAAGTTGATTTTTCTATACCAATGTCTTGACAATCCTCTTAGACATATGTCTACCATTTAACTTTTGATCTACTTAACTAAATAGAAAATAAATTACATATTATTGTTCTAAACTTGATTCTATACACCTTTTCTATAAAAAGTGTTGATTTTAGATTACTTTGATACAAGTTATGCCCAACACATGAATATTTACTAAAAGTCTAGGATGGAGTCATTTCAAAAATCATAGAAAAAAACTACTTGTCATAAAATTATGCAAAAAATACTACTTCTAGATCTCACTCTCACCTATCATCCCACCAAAGGATTTTTTCAAAATACTAAATATAACTATATGTTTTATTGAGCACACAAAAATAACTATGTTATGTTTTTCTACAAGGAATAAGAACAATTTTTTTTGCATTCAGGGTTTAACTCTCTTAATCTTATCCATTTAAAATAAATCGTAGTAGTTTAGAAACTACATTCAAAGTACTACAATTTTGTTTTACACATTTTCTCATTTTGAGTGCATGACCCTCAAATAGGTCTTCCAAGATTGGGTTTACCCAATTTTAGAAAAAGAGGTGTCCATTTATTGTTAGAATTCTTTAGAATAATTGAGCGGGGGGGGAGGGGAGGTCAATTAGTTATCCAAGGTCTAGATATACAAATATAACTTTTCAGGGCTTAGTAAACCCATATCCATAAAATATATTCATCATGCATGCATCCATTAGATCATACAATCACATAAACTTGTAGGTTACTATTAAATCAACTTTGTAGAAAAGTAAGCATGAAACATAACATATTCAATAACACATTTAAGACAATGATTTTATGTGCAAACCGAATTTGGGAAAAACCACTAGCAACATGCTACTCATTCTCACTCTTCTGAAGTGATGCCTTATGAAAGGCCTACCCTATTAAAGGTTACAATGTACACTGTTAATCATGACCTAGTTAGAGGATTTCAATCAACCTGTTAGGAGTGAGCCTTGTTAGAGGACTTTAGATCTGTTAAGTACCAAAATTTGCGCTTAGTACTGAACTAAAATAGTTCAGTAATTTTGGCATAACATGGGAATGACTTCTTGGTGAGACATGCAGTAAAGTGAAACCTCTAGTTTCTAGGCTAACTCCTATTAATTATTTAGTAAAATTTCCATGAACCTAATCTAAACTTGTGGGAAAAAGGGTAGAAATTACTGAAAATAAACTTAAAAACCTAGAGTTTAAATTAAGAGATGGGTGATACACCAAAAGTGATATGAAAGTTTGGGTACAAATGATAGAGAAGGATTATTCGGCTACTTGAAGTACAAACAAAACACTTATTTTCTATAAAGGTTTGCATAAATAATTTGTAATAAGGTTTGAAGAATGAATTTGCAAAAGGAGGAATACAAATGCCTCTCTTTTATCAGTTTCACCTTTAAAAAACATAGATTACAACCAGCAAATAAACTTACTCTTCTATAGCCAGGTGCTTTGAATGAGACAAAATAACAAGGAACAATAAAAGTTCACTAGTTATTTTATCAAATCACTCTAACACTACACACAGAATTACAGAAAGAAAGAAGGTTAATTTTTTTTGACACAAATAACATAAAATGAACTATTGTCACTTGTATTAAACTTTTAAAGTGAATTAAAAACTTCTGCAAATAAAAGTTATGGACTCAAAAGTAGTCACAAAAAACCTTCTCTGCATAATCAGAACTCTATAAATGAGTTCAAAACTCACTAAATACAATGCCCAGCTCTTGGGTCAAACACAGAAAGATAGCTCAAAAATGATGACTTAATGACTCATGAAATTAAGTCTTATCCCTGAAAAAGTTTGACTACCTCATTATGAACCCCATAACTCACATAAAACTGACCAAAAAAGTCTCCAATAGTCAATAAAGACCCCTCAACTACCATGATAAAGTCAAATTTGACCCCCAAACTTCCTCCTAGAAAGGCTCCTAATGTTTTGAAATTGATTCTTCCCTTGAAGACCATGAAAATCCTATTCATAGAACTACATTTAATTTGGATTTAAAATTCAACTTTTCCTCTTAATCACTATTTGTTGTATCAAAATTTATTATTATTTAATTGATTTATAAAATATCAACTAAATAATAATAATTACAAATTTAAATAAATACAACAAAAAATAAAACATATTTATTAACATATTAAAACTATGTTAACAAATATAAAATATTTTTTACAAATTCATATGGGCAGACCCAATATGAAACTACAAAGTGATTAAGGGACAAATAAAAAAGGAAAAGTATTAGGCATTTTTGACATTCAAATAGAATTTCATGGAAGAAGGAAAAGAAGATGTCAAACATTGAAAACCTAGCTGCTGTTCGTGGAGGGTTTCTCTATTTTTTTTTTGGCCACCACTCCTAAAGGATTTTCTGGTTTTCATGATTCATTGCCATCATTGTGAGAGCTCATGGGTAGGGATGAATTTCCTTTACTTGGACATTGCTTCTCTTCTTGCAAAACGTCATTTGCATTACCATAACATGTCTCTTTAAATTTATTATTTAACTAATTTGTTTATCAACTAAGCCACTAAAATTAGGATTATGAGAAGTGGCATCATACTTCTAGGTGTAATCTACATTTTGCCTCAAATTGCTTTCTTGAAATTAAGGATTGTGGTTGTCATTGCATGACCTTCTATTAAACTACCTTGGCCTTTCATTGAGATTATGTTTACCTAGGATGTGATATATAGAATGTAGATGCTTATGTGTATTTGTATAGCTACAAATATGAGAGTTATTTTATGCACGTACAAGGTCATCGTCATCTAGCCACTGAAGGTGGATGCCAGTGAGCATTACTAGGACTATTAGAATCCTGTCCTGCATTTTGGGCATCCATAGAATTTTTACCTCCCTATTTTTTTCTTTCTTCCCACTACTTCGGAATCAATACTTCCCACAAGCATCTCAAGTTTAAGCATAGCCAAGAAATCCAAAGTAAAGATCACAAGTTGCACTACCCAATGCATAGCTTTTAGATGTTGAAACTTTTCCACCATACTAACACAAGTATGGAATTCTACAAGTTCTACCTCAGCTAGATTTGCCAAGCAAGGTACATTTCCAAATAGATGCCCACGAAACTTCACAAAAAAACACCCATTTGGAAAAAATCTATGAAATTCTGCCTATGTCCCATGTATTTTCTTTCCAAGGCCACTAAAATCTAAGAGATGAAATAGAAACTTTAATTCTCACAAACTGCCTAGCATAAAAATAAATCAGCCATCTAGAGTTTACAACAATTTCTTGTCCAAATTATGTTATGACCTAGAAAAGTGACTTCAACTTTCCTATTACAACTTACTGAGTGTAAAATACCTATTAGAGATTGTTTATTCCCAGAACTTGAATCCTACAAGCTTGACTTATGTAGTTGAACCCAATTGCCAGTAGAAAAACCAAAAGAAACTCTCTCTAAACTACAAGCATGTATCCTCAAGGGGTCATTGAAGCCATTTACACCCACAAGCATATGCATATCACCATCCATTCCAACTATTGTCCCTTTAACATTATATTTTTTACTTTTTTATTTGAGCACTTAGAATACACTTCACTATTTTTATATGTATTCAAAATTGGAAACATATTGCATGTGTGGGTACATAGTCGTAGGCACTTAGTCATTGCTTAGATATTTTGAGATCTAACCCCACTTTTCCTTATGCAGGAGAACAAAGATCAGGATCTACTATATTGAGGGCTGGACCAAGAGCGGCAACAAGGAATATTTAACCAATCAAAAGCTGAAAAGGCAATGACTGGTTACCTCTAACTCTTCCTTCCTGTGCTATATTTTCTTTTCATTCTCAATATGTATAAAAAGAAGTAGTTAGACTCATGGCTTATGTGAGATTTTTCATTTCCAACATTTTCTATCCATTCCATACTTTTATAAATTGAAAATTGTACATCTCAATTGATGATTTATACAATGAACATTGTACTTCTTTTTGCTCATGATTTCTATATGATTGCAAAATTATGAAATGTAGATGAATATAAAATGAATGATTTCTTTTGCAATGTTACTTAAGGTAAAATTCCAGCATGTGTAGAATTTTAGTAACATTTTTGGTGATCTCTATTATATGTCTGCTTGCTAGACATTTGACTAGTTTGCTTTATTCATTGGCCATTGAGTTTGAAATTATGCATCCCTAGCACCTAGACTTGATATAAAGTGACTTCTAAAGTTTCTAGTTTAGTTTTGAATGCATGCACATGAGCTTAATAAGACTTATGAGTCTTATTGGGTTGATGGGTATGCATGGTCAAACTCAAGTATCAACTTTAGAAATCAAAACCTTCATAGCTGACCATTTTGTTTATGTGTGAATGAATGCATGGATTTGAATGGATGAATGTATATGGTAGATATATAGATATGCATATATGTATGGTTAGCAATCGGACTTGTATAGCTACAATGTTATGTATATGTGTATGTATGTGTGTACTAGGTACAAGTAGACATTCAAACACATACATTGATGCATGCATAAATGAGATGGGTGGAAAATGATAGCTTATCAACATAAACTAGCAACTTGACTAACCTAAAACTACAAAACAAGACAAGAAACGAACCTAGGATAGAAAACAATAAAAGACAAGTGCTTGGACAACACTTAGGGAAAATGAAACTAACCTAATCTCCTACCCAAGTCTAACCAACATAGAAGCTTGGTCAAACAAATCTGTTCATAGATTCTGAGAAATATTTCCCTTTCCTTCTCAATTTGCAATAAAATCTACACTCAAAGGCAATGGAGAATACATGAAAGACATACAAATGACCAAGTAGTTGGTGCACTATTTCTAGAATGATAGATGCAAATGCACTCACATCTTCATTTTCTTCAAATGTATTACTACTCAAGAATGTTAGAATGAGTTGAAATTGCTCTAACTTAGTTGCAAAGGCATCCTCAGCTTCATCTTTTAATGGAGGATCATGTTCAATTTCTTGTTTGATTAATCCTTCATTTTTGGCCTTCATTCTTGCTAAGTGCTTGATGGGGTAGCTTCTAGAGATAATAAACTTTGCACTTAGCTTGTTAGCTCCTTGTTGTGGTTCATCATCACTCCCTTGCATAATGTCTTTCCATATCATCTCTTCCTCCTAAGTTAGAAGCCCACCATCTTCTATCAAAACATTCAATAGCTTATCTAAGCTATCAACCTGTAGAACATTCTCAAAAATAGGTTCAAACTTGAACTTAGGTAGAAAATTTTCAAGAAGAGTGTTTTCCAATATAGAGCTTTCTTCTATAGGCTCACACTCTAGAATTTTAACAACAAGATTTTTAGAGAAATCTTTGATAATTCTATCAAAACACTCCTCTCCTAGAACCTCGTCATCTTCCATATCTTGAGTGGATACTTTGTCAAGTGTAACTTCATCATTTATGTCCTTCTATTGCAAAGCTTGGATGGATATGTTTTGATCATCAATACTCCCCTCTTGCTCTATAAATAGGGGTAATTCATCAAAGAAACACATAATGGTTTCTTCTTTACCTGTGTCTTTTCCTACAACTAATGGAGTTTCTTCATCATGTTGTTCACAAACTTGTTCTCCCAATTGGGCATGCATAGTTATTTCTCCATTCCATAGTTCTGAATGAGTTGTAGTGACCACATATTCAGTATTTTGCCTTTGGATTGGCTCACATGGGGTATCCTTAATAAGATTTAGCATTTCATAACTGGGATACCTAGTCCATGAAAATCACCATATCTATTGAAGACTTTGATTACTAATAGGTTCTTGACATGATTGAATAGGGAAGCTAACAAGATGGCTTGGCTATTTGTGCTCACTCAAGGGTTCTTCCAGGGGATGCTCTATTGAATTCACTAAACTATGAGCCTTGAAAAGTGGAATCTTTGGCTTCAAAAATTGAGTTGCGGATTGAGAAGAAGTTTCTACCTTAAAACTTGGAATCATAGGGTTAGGAACTTCTTCACTCATAGGATGAATGGGAAAATGAACTACTAATTGAGCCCCTAGCTCTTGTACTCATGCAAGTAGCAATCTCCTTTGCTCCTCCTTCACTCCAATTTGTTGAGCAAGTACTTCTTCATGATGAGCCTGAGCCTCCTCCTCTTGATGCTGCAAATAAGACTAATAGCGAAAGTCTTGTTACTGTATATTGTACTCATATTCTTGATCTAGATAGCTCATTTGTGGCTGGAAACTTGTACATAAATCATCTAGGCTTATATTTGAAAAAGCTCTGGATTGATTTTGAGGATTATGATGATGACCCTCATGTGGTTGTTTACAAGCATGCTGCCATGCAACTTTAGCAGGGGTGGGAGGGTGATAAATGCATGGAACTTGTTGATGAAGTTCATTAAATGGTGAAAAAAAAAAGAACCACTATTAAATGGAGAGTAATAAGACATTGTTCCATGAAAACCTAACAAGAAACTAGGTTCAACTTTCTCACAACAACAACTGCATCTATTGAAAACTAGTAAATATTCTCTCCAGAACCGCTAGATATACTTCAAAATAACCTCTTCAAGGTTTATCCTCTATTGACAGCATATCAAATAAGTATAAAATTTAAAATTTGGACTTACTTTAGTCCCACTGGGCATGCCAAAACTATTAAGTACCAGAATTTGCACCCAGTACTGAACTAAAATAGTTCAATAATTTTGGCATAGCATGGGAATCACTTCTTGGTGAGACATGCAATGAAATGAAACCTCTAGTTTTTAGGCTGACTCATATTAAATATTTAGTGAAATTTCCATAAACCTAATCTAAACTTGTGGAAAAAAGGGTAGAAATTATTGAAAATAAACTTAAAAACCTACAGTTTAAACTAAGAGATGGGTGATACACCAAAAGTGATATGAAAGTTTGGGTACAAACGATAGAGAAGTACTATTTGGCTACTTGAAGTACAAACAAAAAACTTCTTTTATTAAAGATTTGCATAAATAATTTTAAATAAGGTTTGAAGAATGAATTTGCAAAAGGAGGAATATAGATGCCTCTCTTTTATCAGTTTCACCTTTAAAAAATACATATTACAACCTATAAATAAACTTACTCTTCTACATCCAGGAGCTTTGAATGAGATAAAATAACAAGAAATAATAACATCTCACTAGTTATTTTATCAAATCACTCTAACACTACACACAAAATTGTAGAAAGAAAGAAAGTTCAAAAAAAATTGACACAAATAGCATAAATTGAACTGATGTCACCTGTATTAAACTTTTAAAGTGAATTACAAACTTCTGCAAATAAAAGTTAAGGACTCAAAAGTAGTCACAAAAAAACCTTCTCTGCATAATTAGAACTCTTTAAAATGAGTTCAAAAACTCACTAAATACAATGCCCAGCTCTTGGGTCGAATGCAAAAAGATAGCTCAAAAATGAGGACTTAATGACTCATGAAATTAAGTCCTATCCCTGAAAAAGTTCCACTACCTCATTATGAACCCCATGACTCACATAAAACTACCCAAAAAAGTCTCCAACAATCAATAAAGACCCCTCAACTACCATGATAAAGTCAAATTCGCCCCCAAACTTCCTCCTAGAAAGGCTCCTAATGTTTTCAAACTAATTCTTCCCTTGATGAACATGAAAATTTTATTCACAAAAATACATTTAATTCGGATTTAAAATCCAACTTTTGCTCTTAATCACTATTTGTTATATCAAAATTTATTATTATTTAGTCAATTTATAAAATATCAACTAAATAATAATAATTAAAAATTTAAATAAATACAACAAAAAAAAAAAGATATTTATTAACATATTAAAACAATGTTAACAAATATAAAATATTTTTTACAAATTCATATGGGCGGACCTGATATGAAACTACAAAGTGATTAAGGGACTAATAAAAAAGGAAAAGTATTAGGCATTTGTGACATTTGAATAGCATTTCATGGAAGAAGGAAAAGAAGATGTCAAACGTTGAAACCCTAGCTATTGGTTGTGGAGGGTTTCTCTTTTTTTTTTTAGCCGCCACTCCTAAAAGATTTTCTGGTTTTCATGATTCACTGTCGCCATTGTGAGAGCTTGTGGGTAGGGATGTATTTCCTTTACTTGGACGTTGCTTTTCTTCTTGCAGAACTTCATTTGCATTGCCATAACATGTCTCTTTAAAATTATTATTTAACTAATTTGTTTATCAACTAAGCCACTAAAATTAGGATTATGAGAAGTGGCATCATACTTCTTCATGTAATCTGCATTTTGCCTCAAATTACTTTCCTAAAATTGAGGACTACGGTTATCATTGCACGAACTTTATTAAACTGCCCTGGGGTTTCATTGAGATTATGTTTATCTAGGACATGATATTTATAATGTAGATGCTTATGTGTATTTGTATAGCCATAAATTTGAGAGTTATTTTTTGGACGTACAAAGTCGTCGTCATCTAGCCATTGAAGGTGGATGCCAATGAGCATTACCAGGACTATTAGAATCTTGTCCTACATTTTGGACATCAATAAAATTTTGACCTCCCTATTTTTTTCTTTCTTCCCACTACTTTGAAACCAATACTTCCCACAAGCATCCTGAGTTTAAGCACAACCAAGAAACCCAAAGTAAAGATAACAGGTTGCACTACCCAATGCATAGCTTTCACATGTTGAAACTTTTCCACCATACTAACACAAATATGGAATTCTACAAGTTCTACCTTAGTTGGATCTACCAAGAAAGGTACATTTCCAAATAGATGCCCATGAAACTTCACAAAAAAACACCCATTTTGAAAAAATCTATGAAATTATGCCTATGTCCCATGCATTTTCTTTCTAAGGCCACTGAAATCTAAGAGATGAAATAGCAACTTTAATTCTCACAAACTACCCAGCAGAAAATGAATCAGCCATCTAGAGTTTAGAACAATTTCCTATCCAAATTGTGTCATGACCTAGAAAAGTGACTTCAACTTTCCCATCATGACTTACTAAGTGTAAAATACCTATTAGAGATTGTTTATTCCTAGAACTTGAACTTTGCAAGCTTGACTTATGTAGTTGAATCCAATTGCTAGTAGAAAAATCAAAAGAAACTCTCTCTAAATTATAGGCATGTATCCTCAAGGGGCCATTGAAGCTATTTACACCAGAAGCATATGCATATCACCATCCATTCCAACTATTGTCCCTTTAACATTATATTTTCTACTTTTTCATTTGAGCACTTAGAATACACTTCCCTATTTTTATATGTATTTAGAATAGGAAAAATATTACATGTGTGGGTACGTAGTCATAGGCACTGAGTCATTGCTTAGATCTTTCGAGATCTAACCCCACTTTTCCTTATGCAGGAGAATGAAGACTGGGATCTACTAAATCAAGGGCTAGACTAGGAGCAACAACAAGGAATATTTAACTAGTCAAAAGCTAAAAAGGCAATGACTAGTTACCACTAACTCTTCCTTCCTTTGCTATCTTTTCTTTTCATTCTCACAATGTATAAAAAGTAGTAGTTAGACTCATGACTTGTGTGAGATTTTTCATTTCCAACACTTTCTATCCATTCCATACTTTTGTAAACTAAAAATTGTAAATATCAGTTGATGATTTATACAATGAACATTGTACCTCTTTGTGCTCATGATTTCTATAAGATTGCAAAATTATGATATGTAGATGAATAGAAAATGAATGATTTCTTCCGCAATGTTACTTAAGGTAAAATTCCAATATGTGTAGAATTTTAGTAACAAGATCATTCACTTCGAATGTCACCTAGTTAAAGGATTTACAAAAGACTGTTAGGTCAACCTTAATCCAAAAGATTTACCCTAGAATAGTAAAATGATAAGAATGCAATAGTAAGGTTTGATCTGATAACAAATTACAACTCACTTTGCAGGTTACAAATCTATGTTTTAGCCCTCCATTCTACTTAACTTTCACACATTTAAGCTTTGATAGCTTGTTCACCCTTCAAGCATTATACCCTTAAGCCTGATTGCTTTTCTTGCCAATAGTACTCTCTTCTCATTGGTCACTGAATGAAATAAAACCTTAGACTCCTTGTCTTCATTAGGTTATTGCGCATGATAACCTTTTCTTCTAATCAACCATCTCTTTAAATATAAAATTAAGATATTTTGTCATTCAAGCTCTATCGTCCATTTTGGGGTTATGTGGGATTAGGTAGGATTAAATGAATCTACTCATCTTTTCACTTTATTCCCTTCTAGAAACTTCTCCTTCAATCCTCTTTGAATTCACCACAAAATGGTTCATCTTGAATTCTGTACCACTAACTCATCAAGCTTATCTTCCACACGGTTCACATAATGCAATAAATCAAAAGTGTTAGCTCAGATTCATCAAATTCATGATCTTTCTCATAATCCTAACACTTGACATTAACTTGCTTCTAATGCTCGACACATACTACATTGCTCAACATCCACTATCAAATCACTCAGCATGAACTAAAGTTTACTTGTACTCAACATCAACAAAACTTTACTTGGCTTACACTGTATCACTCGACATACACTAAAATTTGACTTTGTTTGGCTCCAACTAATTTTTTGCTTGGCTTTCACTAACATTTCTCGACACCTACTATGCAAATTGTTAAGCTTATTGTTAAGCTTAGTAGACTTAATTCATTTTACTTGTTCTTCTAAACTTAATCAGTGTATCCATCCTTTGTAACCTTAAGTAGATAATCAATGCACTATAACATCACTATCTTAACTAATCCTTGTACTCCTTTTTCATATCATAACTCAACCTTTCCTCTAGCTACTATTGTTACCTCATTTGATCAAATCCTCTTCATCAATCAAACATAAAATAGTACTCAAATCAACTAAGCAATTATCTTACCAACAAGTAGTAGGTTTGACATTAGTGACAAAAAAATTATTTAAACACATTCTCATAATTGTATCAATCTATTTTCAACACTTATACCCCTCTTTTGCACACCATCTTGGTGTACACACCCTCGTAATCTCCCCCAAAGATTATATCACCCACAAATATCTCAATAATCAATAAGCCATTGTCAATATTTTTCAAATACAAATTACTATCATAATTACCTTTTACAAATCCCAAACTTATGAAATATTTATCCAATCTTGCATACCAAGCTCTAGGTTCTTGTTTTAATGCATAAAATACTTTGTTCAATTTTGCAAACCATATCCCATTTATTTGTCAAAGGAAAACCATCAGGCTACTCAATGTATACCTCTTCTTCTAGTTAACAATTTAGAAATGTTGATTTGACATCCATTTAATAAACTTTTAATTTCTTTTTAGTTGCATATGCCAAAAATATTCTTAATAACTCTCTTTTAGAAATAGGTGCAACTATTTCCTCAAAATCAATTCCTTCTTGTTACGAATATACTTTACATATCAATATTTTTTTGTTCCTCACAACCTCACCTTGTTAATTCATCTTGTTTTAGGATACCCACTATAGTTTTGAAAATATTCTTATCCTTAGATCTAGGAATCAATTCTCATGTATTGTTCTTTTCAATCTGCTCTAGTTCTTCTTTCATTGATTTAATCCCAAAATCATCTTTACCAGCTTCATCATCACTTTTGGATTCAACTTGAGAAATCAAACAAATATATTCTTATACCTTGTTTATTGTCATAAATCCTCTATCTTTTCTACCAATAATTTGGTCAACAAGATTTTTTATTAAGTTTATGTTAGGTGTCATTGCTTCAACTCTTATTTCAGCTCTAGGTTAAGATTTTGGTTCTTCTCTTTGTTCTTTTCTCTATACTTCTCTCTGAATTTCATTTTGCAAATTAGTGTCAGTCTCATAAAACAATTCTTGATTAAAATTTTCTATATTAGGCCTTGGATTAGTTTCTTCATCAAAATTGTAATTAAACATTATTTCCTAAATTCTAAACTTCTCATCAACTCTCACATTTGCGCTCTCAATAATAGTCTTAGTTTTGTGATTAAAACATTTATATGCCTTACTTTTTAATTAATATTTGAGAAAAATACCTTCATCACTCATTAAATCAAACTTTCAATATCATCACCTCTCTTACTATAACATTTACTTCCAAAGTTTTTGAAATACTTAATTGAGGGCGTGTGTCCAAATCAAAGTTCATAAGGTGTCTTACCAGTGTTTTGTTTGATTTATACTCTATTCATAATGTATACTATTATATTTTCTATTTCTCTCCAAAAGATCTTAGATACATTATTTTCAAGCATCATTTCTCTTGCTTCCTCTATTAATGTGACATTTCTCCTTTCTTCTATCCCATTCTATGCAAGTATCTTGGGATTTGAAAGCTATCTTTTTATGTCATTTTCTTCACAAAAAATGTTAAACCTATTTGAAGTAGATTCTCCACCTTTATAAGATCTCAAAAATTTAATCTTCAAACTAGATTCATTTTCAACTGTACTCTTTAATATGTTGAATTTCTCAAAAGCTTCTCTAAGAAATGCTACCCACATCATTCAAGTGAATTCATCAACAAGAATCATAAAATACCTTTCATAATAGAATTATTTTATCTTAGTGGGACCACTCAAATCCATGTGCACAATCTCCAACTTTGTAGATGTAGAAAATGTCTTGCTTGGAAATGAACTTTTCTTCTCTTTTTCCATCACACATTCTTTAGATGCCATGTTAGTAGGTTTCATAATTTTAGGCATATCTCTAACTGCAAATGTAGTACTGACCTTCACAATATTATCAAAGTTGATATGAAAAATATCTTATGCAACAACCGTCATTCACCTTATCAACTAAACATGTAATCTCTTTTGGAAATATGGTTAGTTAGATGTTAGATGATTGTCATTTATGGTAACATATGCTCAACATTTCATTTATGCATTTAGAGACAAAAAAATTGTCTAAGTATTAGATAGTTTGTAGTGGTACAATGAACAAATCTTAACAATGCAAATGATGCACAAAGAGATAGCTTATGTGTAGTTGAGGAAAGCTTTGTGATGCCTTTATGATAATGTGTACTAGTGCAGATGTGTGTATGGTCAGTACAATGCAAGTTATAGTAAGTTTAACTATGCTGGTATTTAACAGTGTAGAAAAAAGCATAGTAGAAAAAGAAGTTGCATGGCTTTAGGAAATATTTTGGTTTCAAAATAATTACTAAGTCATGTTAATCCAACTATATGGATATTATTTTATATTATGTCAAGTGTGTGAAGATATGGAAGCTGATTGAGCAACAATTTGTTAATGTGCAAGATATAGGTAAAGATCACAGATAAAGTGTGCGTTGTGTAGTGAATGTATGTGATGTGCAAATATAGCAAAAGTTGCATGATTAGATGTGACATGTGAACTATTGTGAGAATCCTCTTTGAGCCTTATGTGATGTAAAATTTGATGTTAGATCAGAGAAAGTGCGAGTTACATCAGCAAGCAAGTATTGTATGTATATCAATTGTGTGAAGGAATTGAATTGTATAATTGCATAATAGGGCAATGGGCTCTTCTTGCATACATTGTAATTGATCTACCAACTCCTAACATGGTTGTAGCAACTCTTAATAGGGTTGAGGCTTCTAATAAAACCTAGCCCTCTAAAAAGAACTCGAGACACTATATGTACTTCATAGACTTCTAATAGAGTCAATATCCTTAACAAGATCCTATTGTTTAGTAAATCATCTTGTGTGTATCCTCACAAGGGTTTTCCCTTTTCCAGGGTTTCCCTAGTTAAAAAATAATGGTGTTATGTGTTCTCTATGTGTATAGTTATATTGATGGTTCAACATTGTTGGTTTACTTTCATATGCAAGTTATAAAGTAATTAACAATATTTAGTTGTGGGCAAAAGATTGCAGAATACTGATTCATCCTCCCCCTCCCCCCACTCTTAGTATTATCTATTCTAACAATTGGTAACAAAGCACAATTACTTTGAAGAGGCTTAACAACTTAAGTAAGATCCTAGTGAATATGGAATAGTTGAAGAAGAATTTGAAGAAGCCCTTGAATAGACTGACCTTCTTAGTAAAGTGAGAGATAACTTGAAAGATAGATACAAAGAAGAAAATGTTTACATTGGCAAACTAAAAGATGAAATTTATGATCTTAAATATATCAAGAGACCTTTTTCATAGATTAGTGGTAATGATGATATAGAAAATCTCAAGAAAGAGAATGAGATCTTGAAACATGAGTTGAAAATTGTTGACCTAAAGTTGAGTCTTAAGACTAGTGGTATTAAGAGAGAACCTGATCTAAAATCTGAGAATGAAAACCTTAGATCAAAATTAAATCAAGTGACATCTAAATTAGATTATATTAAGATGGAGCATGTAGAGTTGGAAAAATACAACATCATCATAAAAGGAGAGTTGACACAAGTTCAACAATAGGTAGAGAAACTTTACACAAGTTATGAGAAAATTGATGAAAAAATATTTCATCAAAGACCTTCTTATGACAAGATAGGCCTTGGATATCTTCTTGGAGAGAAGTCAAAAAAGAAAGATGAGATTAGGAGAGAACCAGATCCTATAACAGTAATCCCTAAAGAAAAGTTCAGGTGGTTTGATGAAGTTGAGAGAGTTAAATTGATAGAGAAATTTGATGAACCTAAAACAATAGAGCAAGTTGAATCTAAAAAATATGATTTATCTAAAGAGGTAAGACATGAATTCAGAGGTCAATACTATATATATATAATGAAGTTGGACATATGAAGAAAGATTGCACAGGTAATTATTTTAAACCTATTACTAATTTCTATTGTTATAATTGTCATGGTTATGTACATAAGGTAGTATAATGTGAGAAACCTAAGTTTGTTGATGATAGTAAGAATAGTATAATGTTTAGGAATACTAGCCCTATAGGTAATGGAAGAAGTAGATCACAGAGTAGATCTAGTGATGGAGAGAAACCTAATGGTGAGAAAAAGTAGTTTGTGTCTTACAAATGTAACAATCCTAGATATATTACAAGAAATTATAGAGCACCTAAAAATCATAATGGAAACAAACAGAGGAGAAATACACCTGTATGTTAGTTATGCAATATTTTTGGACACACAACAACATTTTGTAGAATAGATAGAGGGAACTTTAATAAGAACCCAAATCATGGAAAGAAAAACAACAGGAATGATAGAAGCAATGAAAATGGAGGCAAAAATAGTCAGAAAGAAGAAGTCAAGGAACATGTTGAGGAATTTAAAGAAGCATTTGTGAAGGCTTGTAATCTAGAGAGTTCACATACAACATTGGAAGAGCAATTCTTTGATGCACCTGATGGAAAGTTGAAGTCATAGATTGTTTGTGACTCAACCTATCTAAATTAAGCTATTGAAAAAGCAATAAAGCAAAAATGGTTAGAACTAATGTTAGAGAGTGAGTTAGAGATTGCACTATTAACAAAGGGTAGAAGACATAGGGAGAAAGCTATGGTTTAGTGGACAAGTCTTGATGTGATCACAGTAAGCGAGAATTGTAAGATCAAGGTTACTAGTAAACAGAGACAGTATTCTGAGTTTGTGGTAGATACACATTTATTGCATAGTCCATTTTGAAATGATTTAAGGATCGTGAGCAAGATTTGATGTACCATTTGTTCATGCAAAGTGTCTTAAGAAAATTGAAGAGCAATTTGACAACAATTGAAGTTTGAAGCAAGTTTGTCAAGATGAAAGTTACAGATGCCCTAAAATTATGAATTTGAGGTATTTTATGGAGTATTGAATCTAGTTTCTTGAAGTATTTATAGTTATAAAGGAATGGCTAGTCAAAGAGTGTATGATGTTAGTGATAGACCAAGATATGAGTTCAAGAAACATCCATTTATTTCTTTACTAGATGATCCTATAGGCACATTTTTGCAAGTTCTAGAAAATGTGTTACATGTAGAGGATATAAGGAGTTATCATTGCAAAATTGAGAGTATAGGTGATCAGGAGATTCACAAATATTTAGGAAAGATGTGTAATAATGACTTATCCTTGAAGTCTGAGTATGCACACCTTGTAGATTTGAATTTGGTGAAGTATATATTCTACACATAATTCAACAATCATGAGTTGACCCAAATTATATGAAGAAAAGTCTATGATGATATGTTCTAGTTAGGTGATGCATAGATTTCCATTGACAATGACCTAATCCACAAGGTCACAAGATTTATCAATGAAGGGTGTAATCCTATTAATAAGAAAAGTGTCAGGAAAATAGTGGAGACAAACCTAAAAACCAAATTTGATGGAAGGAATATGAGAGTTGATCCTATTTAGCATAAAGGCGTCAAATTGTTGACTAGAATCTTAGGGTACAAGTTGAACCATGGATCAAGGTAAACTCTATACCAAAAAAATTTCTTCATAAAACATATGTAATGGTCATTGAAAGGAGAAAAGTAAATGTGTGACATTGTTAGAGTGCAGCTATTGGACAATATTTACAAAGATAAAGAGAAGAAAGAGCACAATATTTTGATTTGATTCCCTATTGACTCATTTGTTCTTCTATGTTACAAGGAAGTTTCCTAGAGTGATTAATTGGGATAACATCAAGTGTGCAATGAAGATTGTAACTAAAAGCTATAGATCTAAACTTGAGAATGTCAAAGACATTGATATTGATAGGATGATGAAGAATTTTCAATTTGAGATAAAATTGAGGTATAGGATACCTCCCTCTATGGTAGAGAAATATAAGGATGATTTATGCTTCATGGTGGAAACTAACATCACCTACATGCAAGAAGTGATACCTAGAGTGAACTTCATTGAGCCTATGGGCTATGAACTAATTGAAGGGTATGCATAGATCATACCTGAGTCTAAGCAAGACACATAATGTCCTAGATGGGGAACATATGATGAAAGATTAATGATTGTAGAGTTTGAGCTCCACAACAAAGAGAGCAAGAAGAAAGTAGAGAAAGAGATAGATTCCATTCTCAAGGAATCTAGCATGTTAAGGTAGGAATTCAACAAGCTAAAGGGAATTGTGCTAGAAAAGAAGGCTAGTGGGTAGTCTGAAGTGTTGGCATAAAAACCTATTACAGTAGCAGGATATTTAGAAGGAATAATGATGACACAATCATGTGTGCTAGCTCCCATTGCACCATATGCAGCAGTTGCACAAGTGCAACCTATAAGAGCAAGCTATGAGCAAGAAAGAAGGTAGTCAAAGGTGCAAGCACCTACTGCATAGAGGAAGTCAGGGAGACTAGTGAAGGTTAAGCAAGAACTTGCACCTCAAGTGAAGAAAAGAGTAAAGCAGACCAACAACGAGCCTAGAAAAAGGAGGTAAACCATACAAGTGAGCAATTTTGAAAGCACAAATGATGGTGATGAATATAAACCTATTGATCTAGATGCATAGGAAGCCAAGACAACCACATACAAGAAGGCATGGAAACCAAAGTAGATTATAAATGATGACATTTTATTTAGTTGAATAAATTTCATAGCATGTATAGCAATATGGTTAGGAGACAATTAGAGAATGCTATAATAAGAAACATGATTCTAAGAAATAAGAGATTTGATAGCATTCAGAATAAAATTCTTGAAGACCTATACAATAGGAAGAGAAGAGTAGTAGAAGAAGATTTGAATATGAGGATCACATCCATAAATAAGTTATGTGATGTTGGATGAAAAGAGGAGTCTAACAAAACTTTGAAGGGTATTTAGCCATTGCTAAGGAACAAAAGAAGAGCAATTCTTCTAATGGGAGGCAATTATGAGGAGTAAGGCAAGAAACAGAGGAGGATATAGTGAAATATATGTCCTCAATACCTAGGGATAGTGTGCAAGCAAAGGATGATAATCCAATATATGTATAGGCAGATACACCTTCTAGTGAAGAGGAAGAGGTAGAAGGGACACAACAAGCACTATCTCCACCTCACATTATTATGGGTACTAGATCCATGCAAGTGGATAGTACACACATAATTATGGATACAAAGGAGAATCCATTTTCAACATATGGGGCAAAGAATGTTAGCAATATCACTACCTACACTAGTTCTGATGATGAAGATTAGAAAGAGCTAATGGGCACTTTGAGAAGCAAATTGTTTGAGAAAAAAAATTCTATAAAGTCTTTGGAGAAGACCCTTGATAAAGTCTTGAAGTGCATGTAGAAGATAGTTTCCACAACTGTAGCTAATCTAGACTTGCAAACCAAGGCAAAAGAGATGGTGAAGAACATTGATAGGGAATTCACAAACTCAGATGAAGTAGAAGCAACGCCAGCACAAAATAATCATGATGCAACCCTATTCAACATAGTGTGCACCAATATGCACAATGATTTGAAGGCACTTGATGGAAACATCAAGGAACTCAGAAAGTGTATTGTTGAAGGTAAGAAGTTGTATGGATAGTGCACAATGTCTTACACTTATTTATCTAATTTTGATGCAAAGATCAAGGCCATGCGAGTGAGCTTTAGTCACTCACTACAAGATTGCAATAACCAGAGATTAGAATTGAAGATTCTGAGAATGAGATTGAGAAGATCCACAATGCTATCAAAAGTATTGAATATGACAAAGAGAAGGTAATAAGAAGATTTTCTATTCTCAAAGAATATCTGGCACCTAAATTTGTAATTTTTTAGAGGCAATTAGAGGAATGTCTTTTAGCAAAGAATTCTTATGACAAATTTGCCTATACTGACTTAAGTGTAGTTGAAGTGGCATCCTATGCACTTTGCACTCTCATCATTTAATCAGATATAGTCAAAGGCAACTGGAAGAAGGAATTTAATAGACTAAAGATTAATTTTGCAGATTGCATATCTAGAATGACAACCTAATCCACAATAGGCAAAAAAAATTTGTGATACAAATTTTGACACCTTTGCCATTAATGTCAAAGCAGGAGTATTGTATTATTATGTAGAGGAAAATTGTATAGATGTAAACATATATGTAAGGGGGAGCTTATGTATGTGTCAATGTAAAGGAGTGATAAGGAATGTAATGATCCATCAAAACATGAATGAAATTGTTATATTTTGAAGGTATTTTTTGTGTAGTTATTTTATTTGTTTTTGTTATGTATGACATCATTTTGGGACTTAGCCAATTTTCCCAAATGTTGTCATCAATGCCAAAGGGAGAGATTGTTGGAAATATGGTTAGTTAGATGTCTTGATGATTTTAATTTATGGCAACATATGCTCAGCATTTCATTTATGCATTCAAAGATAGAAAATTGTCTAAGTATTAGACAATTTGCAGCAATATGGTGAACAGATCTTAATAGTATGGATGATGCACAGAGAGTTAGATTATGCATAGTTGAGGAAAGCTTTGTGACACCTTCATGATGATGTGTACTAGTGTGCATATGTGTATGGTCAGTATAAGGCAAGTTATAGTAAGTTTAACTATGCTAGTATTTAACAGTGCAAAACAAAGCATAGCAGAAAACTAAGTTGTACGGCTTTAGGAATTATTTTGGGTTCAAAATAATTACTAAGTCATGTTAAACCAATTATGTGGATATTATTTTATATTATATCAAGCATGTGAAAACATGGAAGCTAACTGAGCAACAATTTGTGAATTTAATTTAATATATATATATTTTAAATATATCTAATTTTATAATAAATATATTTTTATATATTTTTTAAATATATGATTGCAATTTTCATTTGATAGGAGGAATACAAACAACCGTTCAAATTTCTAAATTAAAATTTTCCTTTCTAGATCTCAAAGCCTCCCAATTTTAAATACAATTTCCTTTTTTCCTATGGACAAAGATTCAAATTGATTTATTTATTTTCCTTCAATCTTATTATATAGATGAGATACAATACAGATATCATAGATTCAACAAGAGAGCAAAAGATTCATGCAACAAGATCCAAAAAATTGATTTCAACAATCATGAAGATGACAGGATTATCTAAATAACATAATTCTAACTGAGTGAACAAAACTCAAGAACCTACCTAGTTCTAATGCTAAAATCACATCGCCTAAAAGATTTGCGAGAGAATTCGCTTCTATCCAAGAACTTCTCTCTAGCAATTTTTCCAAAATTTTCCCTTCCAAAATTTATTTCCAAATTTGCTTCTAAAATTTGCATCAAAATTCCTTCCCTCTTGAAAATGAACCCCCAATTTGAGATAAAGATTCATCTCCTCAAGTCATGGCACTAATTGTGCGTTCACCTGGGAGAACTCCATGCTCACCAGACTTCAACTCCTATTAACTTTTATTTATCTTTTCTTTATCTCTCCCATGCACATTAAATTGAATTATTAAATTACTTTATTTAACTTCCACTTGATTTCGCTTTCAATTAATTAATTAACTTTTAAATCTCATGCACACTTTATTAAAATATCTTAGTTAAGTTCACATGTTTTATCTTTTTAATTAATTTCTTATATTTTAATCACATGCACGCACCATGTGAACTCAAAAATTTTAATAAATTAATTTCTTTTCCACTTTTTAATTTATTTTTGAAACTTAATTGATAAAATATTTATTAACTTAAATAATAATAATATTTTTCATTTATTTAAAAATGGATTGTAAATATATTATTACTAAATTAAATAAATATTATTACGTTCTAAATTTATTCTTATAACTTTAATCTTCAAATTTAACTCTTTTATTTAATTAATTTCCCAATTAATTAAATATAATTAAATATTAAATTATCATAATAATTTTCCATTAAATTAAATCATCAATTTAATTTTTTAACTAGACTTTATTTAATAGAAAATTTACTAAAGATTCATAAAACAACATACAAAAACCCATCATAGAAAACCACATACAAAATCAAACTAAAGGGTTATAATCACAAATTAACGTCATTTGATGCTTTTGGAGGGTACTCAACTTGGATACTTGTCCTAATTATCTAGGACAAATGGCTTAAGGGTTCAGGATTTAGACTTAAGAATTTATCTCCCCTCTCTTATCATTGAGATAATGCGATAGGGTATGCTCATCTTGGTAATTTAGGGATGTCGATACTTGGTACCTGCAACCTGCATAAATCTATGCATGTACAAACACAATATATACTAAGCTAAATAGGAAATGTAAGGAAGTGTGCATCGTATAGATCCTAAATAGAAGGTGACTACAACTCCCTTCCTTAACCACATCAAAAATTTCATACATAAAGAAAACAAATAGTACGCACACCATACACTTGTAGTATGGGGTAAGTATCCATAAGAAGACACATATGATAATCCATCTAACTAATCATCATCAATAACTAAAATCATTGAATAATCATCATGCATACATGAAATATAGAGTACCAAGTAATCTCATCATATAATAAATTAAATTTGAAACAATAGCTGATAAAATCAAAAAAATACTACTAATCATCAACTATAAAATTGGCCTAAAAGAGTTTGGCAATGATAATAGAAATGCGAACTAGGGGCAGGCACTACAATGCACACACATGCATACGTGCACACACACACAATAAGAAGCCTAATTAGTCTAATAGGTATGATATAAAATAAAACATGTGTGTGTGTGTGTGTGTGTGTGTAATATTTTTTCTTTACCATTCAATAAATTAATCTAACATTGCCAACACTTCAACTAGGTCAAACACAACCAAAAAAATATTTTCAATATGATCCAACCACTTGATCTCATTATCCAACTCAATTACCTTATTTGTTATGCATTTTTTCTTGTCACATAGAGATGGAAATATGCTATGGAATTCTCTCAAAAACATCAAGAGAAGATGCAATAAAAATGATTTTAGGAAATTATAGTACAAACATGAGCCTTGCAAACCCCAACATTCATTTTTTTTCCAACTATAGATGCAAGCCCAAATACCACTATTATCTCCAATAAGCAATAGAAAAACTAAGTTTCCTCTCCTATCCTATCACTTCAAACCTTCAAACTTGATGCAATAGGAAAATTATATAGTCTTAATTAGATCTACACATTATTCCAACTTACCAATCCAATTGCATATCCTCACTGATTCATTCAACAACTTTCCAAAATCATTATGTCTATCCATATTGTACATATCATTATAGAGGTTATATAGTGTGTTCTTAACTACAAATAACTAACATTTGAATGATCTGACCATTGGGTCACAGGGGCAACTATAAGGGACAATGAAACAAACATAATAGTTATTGTTGTTTTGCAGAGATAGTTTAAAGTGTTGGTAAAATAATGAAATCTATCACATTTGGGATCCAAACCATATAAAATCACCCTAAATGGACTCTAGATCAATTCTATGCAAGTTTAGTAGTTCTTCGACCAAGTTTTACTTGGTGGGTTTATAGTTTTGTTGCCCAAGCAAATGGCCTTATAATTGAACCTTATTATAGTAGTTTTATTTCTAAGTCCTATCACAATTCTATGAAAACGTTGACTTGTAATAAATTTTTCCTATTACTACATTGGTCCACATGAATCATGTGACCTTATTAAAATCAATTTACTCTACTAGGGATCCAATCTGGTTTGGGCCTTCAATAAAAATTTGAGGTGATCTTGCACCATACTCCCTAGGAAAAAAATTCTCAAGTCCTCTTAGAGACAAAGTGATCTAAATCAATGCTCTATTTCTTGATATCTTCCTCCATTATCCATGTGTCTTCTTAGTTTGGTATCACTCTCCATTTTACCAAGTGTTCTTAATACACCTTGTTCCTTGTTCTCTTAGCCTCTCTAGTATCCAAAATGTTGTCAACTTTTGTTGCCTCTTTTTGTGGTAGTTCATTTACCTATTATTGATCAATCAAGGTGAAATCTTCTTATTGAGAATTTTCACACTCTATACCTTTAAACAAGGTGAGGTAATACAATATTAAATATAGGAGAAATACCTATATCATGTAGCAACTTCAATTTGTAAGAACTTTCTTCAAATTTTGCTAAGATCTTGTAAGGACATATTTTCCTCATAATAACCTTACTATGAGTACCCTTGCAAAGTATCTCTTTGTTTAGATACACCATGACCATATGTCCAACAATAAATTTTGCATCTCATCTTTTGACATTTTCCCTATCCTTGGCCTATTGGGAAATCTTCTACAAATGAGCTCTTACTTGTTCATGAACTTCTCTCAAGGCCTCTTCCATGTCTTCAACCTAAGAAATCATTTTTTCTAAGCCTTTTATATCCCTTAGTTCAAAAACTCCTCTAGGATGTTTCCCATTAACTATATCAAAGGGACTCATACTATTAATTTTTTTAGTTGAATCATCATAGTCATTTTATACCTATGGTAATATCACTTCCCAATTTTGTCCATGATCCTTTGTCAGACACCTCAATAGGTTTCCAAGTGATCAATTTACTACCTCAATTTTCCATCAATTCGAGGATGATAGGTAGAACCAAAGGCCAAAATTTTCCCCATCTTTTCCATAGTGTCCTTCAAAAGTGTCCCACAACATCACAATCCTCATTAGATACAATGTTCAATGGAAATCCATGTAACATAACAACTTCCTTGAAAAAAATCCTTCTACATAATAGGCATTATTTATGGTTTTGTAAAGGGTGTCAAAGTGAGCCCTTTAACTAAATCTATCAACCGCTACAAATACACTATCATGACCAATCCTTTCCTAATCCCATTATAAAATCCATTCTTAGGCTTTCCCAAGGCCTATTTGAAATAGAAAAGGATTGATATAGCCCTATATTTCTTGAATTTCCCTTGTTTATTTGACATATAACATAACTCTCCACCATTTTTATGACATCATTTTCCAACGAGGGATAATAATGGAACCTTCTAACCTGGCTTAACATTTTGTTGAGTCCAAAGTGACCCCCTAGACTACCTTTTCATTTCTCTTTCATCACATTCTACCTCCTTGAACACTTGGATGCACAAAGTGTTGGAAATGCAATAGGGAAGTAAACTCTAAGAGGAGGGAGTGGGTGGGGTTGCTGAATCACTACTTGAAACTTTCTTCTCTAAAACATTCACCACACATCCATCTCACAATCTATGCATATAAACTGATATACCAAATTAAGCATATACATTCATAAAATGAAAGTAAAACATTAGCACATGTATGACACAAGATATTTGGTTACCCAAAAACCCTCCAAGGAGAAGATAAAACTAGGGTGGGAATGACACCCAAAAATCTTCACTACTATAGTATTAAAGTGTATCCAATAAATGTTACAATGTTTTGATCATGAGACATGATCTACCTTGTTAAAGGCTTACAAAGATTGTTAGGTCTCACCCTGTTAAAGGATTTAAACACCCTATTAGAAGTGTGCCTAATTAAAGGACTTTAACTTACAATGAAGTAAGTAGCCTTTTAAAGGATTTACAACAGCCTATTAGGACTTCTCTATTAAGAGATTTAACTGATTGACCTATTACAATTTTTTAGCAATGATCCTTTGGTTAGCACTATGTTGCTTGATGACATATCACCTCTTTCCTAATGTGTACTTGATCCTTCCTGATTAGATGTATATCTTTTGTCTTCTAATTCCTTCCATCTATTCTCCTCTAACTAATCCTTCTATGTATCTCAATTCACAATTCATTAGTCACCATGAAAGCTTAGTTTGCACATGAAACCTTCTCTATTTTCTCCTTCCACACACAAAAAGTTTAGGGTTTTTCCTCCTTAATAAGACCATGGTGACTTAGGGTTAGGTATGAATCAACGATTTTAATTCATCCATCTAGCTGCTTAAACCTTCCATTTTTTCTAATTGGATGCATGTACTACATATGAATCACAACAAATATTTTTTCTTATCATCTAATATTGCAAAAAAATCCTTAAGTTAGCTCCAAAATGGTTTACATAGAAGTTTGTTCCATTAAAAACATCTATGTCAAAACTATATAACTTGACATCTAGAGTCCTTGATGCTCAACATCAACTATAACTTCAATTTTGTAACTTATCCTCTGAATGACTTGACATCCATTGATCACTCGACATTTGTATGGCATGGTACATACTATCTACTTAGCACTTCAGTGACTAAGCACTTACTAGTTACTCAACACTTGACTCACTTGACACTTACTATTACTTGACACTTGAGTGACTCGACATGCACTATCTAACACGTTATGCTTAGAATGCATTACTTGTTTGGCATGATCTAAGTACATAATGTATAAATGACTAAAGTGTATAGACACTCAATTGTCAAAACTAATCTGAGATAACAATCTCACCCTTTCACATGAGTGAAAAAACACTTGGTCATGCATGAATAATCTTCACTTATGAGCATAACTTAGATATCCAATATCTTTGATTAGCTTATATACAAAATTTTAGAATTTTGAAAAACATGACTTATCCATCATACCTTAAAATTCAGTAACTCCCCTTGAGTTGGTTATGTTGTTCTATATCTGAACCGAAATCATTTCTCCTACTAAGTAGATGTGCATAAGTTGAACTGTATATTTTGTCTCTATCATTGACTCCATCAAAAATACTATATGCTCCTCTTATGTCTCCCCCTTTCTTATTTCTCCCCTTTTCTTATTTCTCCCCCTTTTTGACACTTATGTGAAAGGGTTATACATGGATAGTGTGTTTGTCCAAAAATGTTTTATGGATCTCAAGTATAATCTTCAAAGTAGCATCCCAATTGTCACAAGCTACCTCCAATGACTAAATTTGGATGGCTATCTTAGCAAAAAGGTGGACTAAGCCTTCATGAGTATAAAGATGCAAATCTTTCTTTATGAGTATTTCAAAAAAGGCTAGTTCCTTTTGTAATATCTCCATATTTGGGCTTAGCATAGATTGGATGCTAATTAGTTTAGCCTTAATGTTTGCTTCATCAACATGTAAAACTACTAACTGACTTTGGGAGTTTAGGAGATTCTTGAAATATTTCTCACTTTCGGCTAGAGATCTTGGGAGAGTTATACCAGATGATTGTATATGACTCTCCAAACATAGAATGTGGCTTCTAATTTCTTGTGTAAAGAGTGTGGGATTGCACAATTTTGTGTACAAAGAGAAAATTTTCTTTAGTACCTTCTTTACATGGTCAATTTTGGTTGCTAACTCAACCTATGATAGTGCAATAGTACTTGATATCTTTTCATTGACCTTATTCTAAAACTTTCTTTTAGACCATTCAAGTAACTTCACATTGGAATCTAGGTCTACTTCATTTACCTTCTCAACTATGTTGGTTAACTACTCTATGATTGGCTTGTCTGATTATGGTGTCAGTAGACTAAATGCATCAAGAAAAATATCCTTGATATCTAACAATGCTTGAGTCTACATATGCTCCTATGTAAGTAGTTCTTAGTGTTTCTTCCTTGCAAGAGCATCATGTAATATGCTCATATGTTCAATAGTGATGGTTGCAAAATCAGACTTGGGCAACTCAATCACTTCATCCAAGTTCACATCACTAATTGATTTAACTTCATCTACCTTGGAAACACTTGGACTTGGACTTGATGATTTTAGGGGTATAGTTTATATACTTGTCCTATATAGAGTTTGACTAGGAGGAGTAGTAGTTCATGATAAATTCACCAGTGTTTTTATTGCTAGTCATTCCTCAAGCTTTGTAGTCATACCTAGCTCTTCAATCCTATTCTTTTCTTGCTTGTCATTCATAGATGCACCTTGATCTTGTTTTTTAGGTGTAGGAGTATCTACCTAAACTATTGGAACTTGTGTTGTTTCTTGTGAATTTGTAGCAACATTTGTTTCTAACACATTATGGACCAATTTGCTGATATGTATCATGGATGGCTCTTTCCTTTGATAAACTACAAGGGGTAATGTAGGTTGTATCAAGGTGAATTGAGGAGGGGATATAGATGTCTCTTGTGTCTGAACTTTCTCCCCTGTAGATGTCTTATCTACTTTCTCAATCTCATCAACACTTACCAGTACAAGATTTTCACATAATTTGCCTAGGTAGTAGATTCTACCAATATCTTCTTCACGTCTTCCTCTACAAGGGGATTGATGTTATGACTGATAGTATTAGAAATATCTTTAATCTTTACAGTATCACTATCTATATTCAACTCCTGTGGATGATTGACACTCGACATTAATGTATCTTGTACACTTTATTCTGTTTGCTACTCATCCTCAGCTATAGCCTATGTATCTTCATGTGTCTTAGTGCCTTCCTCTTGTGCAACTATCTTAGTGTCAACTGTAGTAACCTCAGTTACCTATTGTTGTCATATTTTTCCTCACCTACCTCAATAGGCATCTTCTCAATTGCCTTGGGTGCTGTCAAACCATATAATGATTTCCAAATCTAAGTGATGTTTTGTGCAACATCCTCAATATTATTTTGTAGTATGCTAAATGCTCTATATTTTGGTACGAATTTCCTTGCATTCTTCTCTATTTCCTTTGTCATTGTGGCCCTATCCAATTCTAGCATCACTTAGACAAGTGTAGTCTCTCTGATTTTTCTTTCTATATTGAGACTATATTACCACTTTTGCTCAACTCTGTCATATAGATCTTTTGGTAGTGAGTTGGAAATCTCAATTGGAGTCTTCTTGAATGTTGCCATTATAACATATATTGACTCCTCTACTTGATTCATCTCAACTTTTCCAAGTTTAATAAACTCAATATGTGTAAGACTAGGTAAATCAACATTATTCCTTATGTTTCCACACATATTTTCTAAGTTTAAGGATGAACTATGACTTACCACTTAAAATTGGATGTTTTCATCAGATTCAATCTTCTCTTCATCATATTTTTCTAAAGCTATATACTTTCTCCTTGATCTCTTCTCAAATTCTTCTTCATTAGTACTTGATCTGGCCCTCTTTTCTTTTGGCTTTACTACTTCTTTGGCTTTCTTGGAAGTAGCTCTTGTGCTGGTTTGAGTAGCTTGAACTATAGGCTTAGGTTTTACAACCTTTCTTGGTTTTCTACCTTTTGGGGTTTTTGTTTTTCTCTTCTTTGTCTCAGGTGCTTCACTGGCTTCTTCTCCCTCAACACCTTCTTCAATTTCCACCTCTTTTTCTTTGTCTTCACCTTGACCTTGAGTTAAGGCTAGTGGTTCTTGGGAAGTAACATCTTTTTCTTCTTCATCATCTTATTCTTCATCTTCTTCTGCACGTTCACCAAATTTCTCTTTGAGGTTTCTTCACAATCTTGTTCTCCTTCCTTATGATTGATGTTGTCTTCAAATCCATCATTATTTTAGATGTAACCACATTATAATTCCCAAAGGCAGTAGCTTTAGAATCTACATCTTCTACAAGTAATGTTTTAATTGCTGCAAAGGCCTCATCCACATTGATTTCATAGTCTAGTTGCCTTAGCTACCTTACCCTAGGAACTACAACTTGAACATATGTAAAATCAATGTCAACTAGAAAGAAAACATCATTGAAATGTTTCTCCACTAGTGAAACTAGTATCTTCAGTCTTTTTTCATTGTGCTCTTAAAATCTTCAAAGTAGCTCATCATTACAAACTCAAAATTCTCTCCAAGTTATTCAATAAACTCACCAATTTGCATTGCAATATATCTATTTTTTTTCCATCCAACTTTACGAAATGTGGGGAATTTATTCTATACATAAAAGAATATACATACAAGAATTCAACAAAAATTTCATTATGCACTGTTGGACTTCCTTATTGCTCCCAAATTTTCTATAAATTATTGCAATTGCAACTTGATAAGGTCATATGTATGATCCTTCTTGACTATCTTGAAGCCCATGTCAATAGGAATACATGGTACATTGTGGAGCCTGATAGATTGATAAAATTTGTGTTCTATAATCCTCACTGCAAAAGCAATTAGGGGATCTCAGATAGTATTAATTGGCATACCTCGTTTGTTGCACACAACCCCTATATTCTTCTCAATAACTTCCTTAGCTTCACTCCTCATGGCTTTAGGTTAGTCAAGGGTTGGATACCCTATCACTCTATGTACAATTTTCTTGGTGATTTTTTCACTAGTCCATTTTCCAACAATATAGAATTATCATGAATTCTACTCAGGACTATCTTTATTCATTCAATTTTGAAAACATTGGGGAAATCTAGGGCACATGTTAACCCTTTGGTCTCCACAATTTTGAATTCATCTTTTAATGCTCTATTATCACATAATTTCCCATAGGTTTCCCTAATCTCCATGTCACCTATGTTACAAACCTTACATGTGTATCAACATCTCACGTCCTAAATCATCAAAACTCATGGTGGTATCATAGATAACACACCAGATGGATCTTTCTTGTAAGAAATATCGGGAATGGCTCTAAATTTTGGTTGTTTGATCTCACTGCTTATCAACTATACATTGAAAACTAATTTCCCCTCTTTAACCTTAGTTACCAAAGAATAGACAACACTTTTTAAACCTAAGGTTTGTAAGAATTCAAACTACGTAGCTTGGCACATGATAAATATCTTTGCAAATATGTTAAGATGATGTCAAGAAACCATTGAATCATGTTTACAAATGCTTGTAATTATCTCTTCAATTTTCCTTCAATTCTTCATGCTCTCTTTCAAATTTGAATGATGTCAAATGTGTAGAAATTGATCATATAGACCTTAAAACCTTGCATTTAATGCTAAGTTCTTACACAGTTATAAGCTTAGCTTCAATAGAGATTTTGACTCACTTAGCTTCCATGAAGTTCTCCTTATGCTTGTAAACTACTACAAACACTATCAACACTATCACTGATGATAGCTCGACATCAACTAACATTTCACTCGACAACCATAGTGAAACATTTCATGCTCCGCAGTAACATGAAAATTGACAAAACTTAAAAATTTCTTCTAGATTATAATCAACACTTTGCATCTTACTATATGCATATATAATCTTTTTAGTACTAAATCCTTGGAACTGATATATAGTGTGCTTTTAAAATATTAGTCCCAACATACCTTTTGATTGGTTAATTGGAAGTGGTGTAATCACTTGACCCATTGGGTGAGTGAAGTGACCTCATTTGAGCTTGATGTGTTGCAATCTTCCTTTCTTTTTCATGTCTTGTTCATCTCATCTCTAAAATTCTCAACATATTCCTTTCCTTTTCCTTTATTTAACTCACTACTAGGTGCCTTTGATCTTGTTCGACAATTCCTACTTATGTGAACAGTTTTCAAATAGCTAAAACATGTGGTTTGACTCAACCATATTTTGTACTCACTTCTAAAATGTGTTCTTATGCAATTTTCAAAAACATTTCCATACTCTTGGCAATAATGATGACTATACCTAGTATTATAATCCCAATTATAAGAGTTGTCATTTGTGCTTTACTTTTGTCTACTTGTTTGATGACCATTTAGGCTTGGATCTGCACTCATATGATCTATGTCCATACTTCTAACAGTTATAATAGTATCCTTTAAATCATTGTGTACTTATGGTCTTGGTTCTGCATCCATGTGCCCAATGTCCTTGTTTTTTGTATTTGTGGTAGTGACCCATGAATTTCTACTTAGTATTCTAATTTGCAGTCTTGCTCCTACAAACATTAGCAGTGTGACCTATCTTACCACAATCATGACAAGTAGGTTTGGATTTCTTACCTTTGTTACTTCTTTCTTCACCACTTTTGGATGATTCTCCTTTTTTAGTACTGGTGTACCCTAATCTAGTAGTATCACTATTGGATCTAGGGGATCCCATCAATTGCTCAAAGTACTTGATAGCTTCACTAGGTCTATTGAAGCTTTCAACAAACTCTTTTTCTCTTTTTAGATCATTTCTCAGTTGTTCATTATGCAACTTTAGTGTTGAGATCTGAATATCCTTTTCATTCAGTTCATAATTTATAATCATTATTTTCCTCAATGTTTCCAATTCCATGTTAGCAATCCTATTTATCTCTGATGTTTTCTCTTCTAGTCTATTGGTCAAAATCCTTTTCTCATCTTCAATCATGAATTTTTCTTCTATGGCTTTCTTTTTTTATTTAGTGACTTTGAAAAGTAATGTTGATTGGACTTCTTGTTTTATCTTAAGATTTCTAACCTCTTTGGTTAGGGTTCCATTCTTTTCCATCAAATATACAATTGCTACATTAAATTCACTTGTGTTTCCATTTGCAAAAAATTTAGTAGTGTTAATCTCTTGGTAATGTATGTCATTCTCTTCAATAGCTATTTCCTTCCTTATTTTCAATGATTTCTTTAACTCATCTATTTCTTCATTCAGTTGATGTAGGGCAATTTGCATTTTAATCTTCTAGTTCTCAATAGTCTTTCACAACTTGTAGCAAGATCTTTTCTCAAAGTTGTAAGGATTTTCTTTAAGGGAGCTCTTGCTTTGATACCAATCATTAGAAATGCAATAGGGAAGTAAACTTTGTGAGGGGGGGGGGAGGTGAATCAAAACTTGAAACTTTCTCCTCTAAAACATTCATCACACATCCATCTCACCATCTATGCATATAAACTAAATACCAAATTAAGCATATACATCCATAGAATGAAAGAAAAACATTAACACATGTATGACACAAGATATTTGGTTACCCAAAAACCCTCCAAGGAGAAGGTAAAATTGGGGTGGGGATGACACCCACAAATCTTCACTACTTCAATAATAAAGTGCATCCAATGAAGGTTATAATATTTTGATCATGAGACATGATCTACCCTATGAAAGGTTTGCCCTGTTAAAGGCTTACAAAGGTGGTTAGGTCTTTCCCTATTAAAGGATTTAAACACCCTATTAGAAGTGTGTCTGATTAAAGGACTTTAACTTACAATAAAGTAAACACCCTGTTAAAGGATTTACAACAGCCTGTTAGAACTACTCTATTAAGGAATTTAGTTGATTCACCTTTTAGAATGTCTCAGCAATGATTCTTTGGTTATCACTATGTTCCTTGGTAATAGATCACCTCTTTCCTAATGTGTACTTGATCCTTTCTAATCAGAGTATCTCTATTGTCTTCTAACCTTTCCCTTGTTCTCCTCTAACTAATTTTGCTATGTATCTCAATTCACAATTCCTTAGCCATCATGAAATCTTAGTTTTTGCATGCATACCTTCTCTATTTTCTCCTTCCACACATAAATTTTTTAAGGTTTGTCCTTCTTAAGAAGACCTTGGTGACTTAGGGTTAGATATGAATCAACGCTTGTAATTTATCCATCTAGCTACTTAAACCTTCCCTTTTTTTGATTGGATGCATGTACTACATAGGAATTCACAATAAATATTTATTCTTATCATCTAAGATCACAAAAAAATCCTTAATTCAACTCCAAAATAATTTACATAGAATTTTGTGCCATTACAAACATCTATTTCAAAAGTGTATAACTCAACATTCGAAGTCTGTGATGCTCAACATCAACTATAACTTCAATGTTGTAACTCAACCTCTGAATGACTTAACATCCATTGATCACTTGGCATTTGTATAGCTTGACACTTACTATCTACTCGACACTTACTAGTTAGTCATCACTTATTGTTGCTCGACACTTGAGTGACTCGGCATGCATTGTCTAACATGTTATGCTTGGCATGCATTACTTGTTTGGCATGAACTAAGTATATAACTCATAAATGACTAAATTTTATAGACACTCAATTGTTGAAACCAATCTATGATTAAAAATTTGATGAACCTTCAAAATTAAATCATTTGTTAAAGTATATTCCAAGTACTTACTATGAGAATTGTTCTCAAACCTATTGCACACATCATATATGGTCTTGAATCATGATCTTCAAGATATTTCTACTTGATTACTTCAACTACCATGCTTTGCAACTCAATCTCTAGAACTATTAAAAGCCTCTACTAAGTGCATATTTCACCTTGTTGGATTAACCCTTGTTGTGTTCAATAATGAAGTTAAATTATTGAAGGATACCCACCCACTTCATGTGCTTGTGGTTTGATTTTTATTGTCCATTTAGAAAACTCAAAGCATGATTGTCAATATAGAAAATGAATTCCTTAGGAAGAAAGTAATGCCTCCATTTATTGAAGGAATAAACTATAACATAGAGTTCTAGGTCATATGATGAGTAATTTTTTTCTTCATTTAGCTTTTCACTGCAGAAGCCCATAGATCTGTCTTCTTGACTCAATACTGCACCAATAGTCAATCCACTAGTATCATATTCTATAGTTAATACCTTTTTAAAATCAAGAAAAAAGTAAATAGGGTATTGTATAAACTTTTCTTCAACTACTCAATACTCTTATTTTCTTTTTCTATCTAATAAAAATTCATCTTTCCTCCACCTTTTTTGGTTTTGAGGATTGGGGCACAAATATGACTAAAATTCTTGATAAATCTTCTATAAAATGTGGTCATACCATGAAAGCTTTTGACCACTCAAACATTATTAGGTGTAGGTCAATTGAGGATACTCTCTACCTTTCATGGATCAATTTTTAAATCCCATTTTTCTATTAAAAAGAAAAGTACACAAATTCCTTCTTTATGAGTTCACCCTTGTCTAGGTTAATCTATAATTTTTTCTCATTCAACCATTTGATCACAATTCCATGTTCCTAAGGTTTTCTTCTCTACTCTTACTGTATATCAAGATTTCATCAACATACACCACCACAAACTTTCCAAAAATATCCTCCAAGACCTTATCCATCAACCTCATAAAGGTTCTTGGTGCATTTGATATGCCAAATGGCATTACAAGGCATTCATAAAGACCCCCATTGGTCTTGAATGTATTTTCCACTCATCCCCCTCTCCCATCCTAATATGATGACATATAGTTTATATATGTTTTGGAGAAGTAATTATCCACACCCAAATAGTCCATTAAATCCTCCATTATAGGGATACAAAGCCTATATCCGATGGTTATCGTATTGATGGTGCTAGAACTAGTACATAATCTCCAAGTCCCATCCTTTTTGGGTGTCAAAAAAGTGCGCATTACATTAGGGGCTAAGGATTTTCCTAATTAGACCTTTATCTAACAAATCTTGCACTTGATTTTCTACTTTTTCATTTTATTGAGGGGTGAGTTTATATGAAACTTTATTAGGTGAAACTGCACTAGGGATTAGGTGTAATGCCCCACCAGGGAATCCAAAAGAAATTAACCTAAAGTTTCACTAACTTTGTCAAACATTTTTTTTTGAAAGATAATAAACAACAAAAAATATAATATAGCTTAAGAAAAAACATACACATATACATAAGCAACACATAAACAAATTACATCTATTAAGGGTCCCATGATGTCGAATCACATTTAAGTTCAATTAAGAATAAATCCAATATATAATAATACCCACATCAAAGAATAACTACAAGTATGAATCCATTTAAATAATATACAATTATCTCAAATGTCACTTGGCAATAATCATAATGCACAATCATCCATTGTACAAGTCATAGGGTATGAAAGGTTGAAAGAATAAACATCATAAAATAGATTACATCATCTTGTAAGATCTATAAATGAAATACAGAATTCTTTGCAAGATGGATGACACTCTGGCTATCATTGTACAATGGGCGATCTTCCTACTTCGGACCTAATTCCTCCAAAAAACATTGTAACCAAAACATCTCCTTGCTAGCTTCTATATCAGCTACATACTCAGCTTTAGTGGTTGAAAGTGCATTAACCTTCTACAATCTAGAAATCCAACTAACTGCAGTACCCCCTACAGTGAAAACATACCCTGTAGTACTCCTCCTTGTATCAATATCTCCTACAAGATCAGAGTCAAAAAATCGACTTAGAGAAGAACTAGATCCTATGAAACATAATGCCTTTGTAGTAGTATCTTTCAAAGATTAAAGAATCCATTTGACATCATTCCAATGTTCCATACCCAAATTGCTCATATACTTGCTGACAACTCCCACTACATGAACAATATTTTGCCGTGTGTATACAATTGCATACATTAGACTACCAACTATTGATGAATATGAGATGTTAGACATTTTATCTACCTCTTCTTGTACCTTTGGGCACATTTCCTTAGTCAATTTGAAATGACTAGCCAAAGGTGTACTAACTTCTTTTGCATCCTACATATTTAATCTTTTCAACACCTTCTTTATATAATCAGTTTGGGATAAATTTAATGTTCTATTTTTCTTGTCTCATGTAATCCTCACATAATCCTCATACCAAGGATTTTCTTAGTAGCACCCAAATCCTTCATAGCAAATGAACTTGCTAATTTCTATTTAAGTTCATGTATTTATTGCATATTAGACCTAGCAACAAACATGTCATCAACATAGAGTAATTTAGGATAGTGTAACTCCCATTATCCAATCTCTTAAAATATACACAATGATCAGAATGACATCTATGGTACCCTTATTTAGCCATGAAACTATCAAATTTTAAATACCATTGTTGAGGTGCTTGCTTTATGCCATACAGACTTTTCCTTAAAGTACACACCAAATTCTCCTTACCTTTGACCTCATATCCCTCTACTTGCTACATGTAAATTTCTTCCTCCAAATCTCCATGGAGAAAAGTTTTCTTGACATCTAGTTTTTCAAGATGCAAGTCATCTGTAGCTACAAGACTTAGTACAGTTCTAATTGAAGTCATTTTTACAACAGGGGAGAATATTTCATCCAAATCTATACCCTTTTTGTATACAAAACCCTTTACCACAAGTCTAGCCTTATACCTTTTCTTTCCTCCATCTTCCTCCTTCAGCCTATAAACCCATTTGTTAGGCAAGTTTCTTTTTCCTTTAGGTAGAGGGACTAAGTCCCAAGTATTATTTTTCAAAAAGGAGTCCATCTCTTCTTTCATGCCCAACTTCTACTGTTGTTTAGTATCCACCTACATTACTTCTTCATATTCTTCTAGTTTACCAGAATTAATTAATAAAATGGAATACAAAGAAGGAGAAAACCTTTAAAGAGGTCTACTTGACCTTGTAGAACATCTAACACTTATACCATTTCTTGGGATAACCTATTCTTACTGAGCATCAGTTATTAGTGGCTTTTTAGTTTTAGGAGTTTCATCCAACACCACATATTCTTGCTTGACATGTTCATGGTTTGTTTCCTACAACTATTCTTTATACATGACCTTCTCATTAAATATAACATCTCTACTTTTGATTATTTTAAAATTTTCAAAATCACATAAGCAATAACCTAGTCATCTACTCCATATCCAATGAAGGTACATTTTAGAGATTTAGCATCAAGCCTGGTTCTATTTTCTTTATCAACATGGACAAAAGCTTCATAACCAAAAGTTTTCAAAAATGAATAATTTACCTTTTTTCCAGTCCATGCTTCCTCTAGAATACCACCATCCAAAGGGGTTGAAGATCCTCTATTTATCAAATAAAAAATAGTGTTTACAGCCTCTACCTTAAACTGAAGAGGCAGAACAACATGAAATCTCATGCTCCTTGTACATTCCATGATTGTCCTATTCATTCTTTTTGACACCCCATTTTCTTGTAGGGTTCCTAGAACTATCTTATGCCTTTGAATTCCATTAATAGAACAATAATATTCAAAGGTTGTGCTGCAATAATCACCTCCATTAACGGATCTAAGACATGTCAACTTCTTTCTTGTCTCATTCTTAACCAAAGCTTTCCATTTCTTAAATATTTCAAAAACATCAAATTTTTGTTTCAAGAAATAAACCCATGTTTTTTTGGTTGAATCATCTATAAAAATAACACAATAATAAGAGCCACCAAGAGATGATACTTGAGTTGGTCCCCATACATCTGAATGCACTAGCTCTAAGTTCTCACTCTTCTTTTCTTTCCCAACTCTGAGAAATCTGACTCTTTTCTATTCGCCATAAACACAATTTTCACAAAACTCTAAATCAATATTTTCAGTCTTGGCAATAGATTTTTAAAGTGAAGGATTTAAATCCCTTTCTCACTCATGTTCCCTAGCCTATGGTGCCACATTTTTTAATTTGTTCTTGCAAGATCTATAGTAGCTTTCCCTGCATTAATGTTATCAATAGCAGCTAAGGTAGAATAAGTGTTACTAGTACATAGATATAATGTTCCTACCTTTGCAACTTTAGCTACTACTAATTAACCTTTAGTGACCTTCCAGATATTATATGAAAACATGACTATGCATCCTTCACTACCCAGTTGTTCAGCAAAAATTAAATTTCTTCTTAAATTAGGGACATGCCTTACCTCCTATAGGATCTAGTCATTTTAATTTGGCAACTTGATCTTTATTTTTCCTTTCCCAACAATGGGATAGGGCTCATCATCACCCAAATATACCTATCTAAAATCACCTTGAACATAATCTTGAAAATATTTTCTATGGGGTGTAGCATGGAATGAAGCCCCAAAATCTATTACCCAAGAATCATTAACATTATCCAAACATAAGATTAAAGAATCTTGTAAAGTATTACTTGCAACATTAGCTTTATTATTTTCATCTTCATTTTTGTCTCCCTATTTGTTTTTCTAAGACCAACAATCTTTCTTTAGGTGACCAGGCTTTCTATAGTACCAGCAATCTTTCTTTCCTTTAGATTGAGAACACCCTTTCCTTGACTTCCCTCATGACTTATCATGTGAAGACCCCTTTCCCTTTTCCCTTTTCCCTTGTTATTCCTCTATTGTCCACATTTAAAGCAAAACCTAATGAGTTTAAAGTTTCACTTTTTTTTTTCCTTCACATTTCCTCACTTAGGATAACACTGACAACTTCATCAAATTTTAAAGTATTTGAACCAAAGATAGAGTTATTTATAGTCATAACCAAGCTATTCAACCTTTCTAGCAAAGAGCGTAAGATTAAGAGAGCCCTAACCTCTTCATTGAATGAGATTTGTATAGATGAAAATTGACTAGTAACTGAGTTAAATTCATTTAAATGGTTCTCTATAGATCCCCCCTCACCCATTTTCATATTAAGTAAATGCTTCATAAGAAATACCTTATTTGAAGCTAAGGGTTTCTTGTATAATGTAGCCAATGTCTCCATCAACTTTGCTATTATTTTTTCCTTTGATATGTTTAATGTTACAAATGGTGCAAGGCATAGTCAAATAGATCCTAGTGCCTTCCTATCCATGATCTCCCAATCTTCATATGTGATGGTTCCCTATTTCTTCATTTTTCCTTCTGATGGCTTCCATAGATCCTTTTTTTTAGGTAATCTTCCATCTGCATTTTCTATAACTAGAAATTTTGACCATTGAATTTTTCAATCTTGAACCTAGAATCCTCCATTGCTTCCACTCAAATATGAAAGTCTTGTCAATCTACAACAAAAAACCTTACTTTGATACCAATTGTTAGGGTTTTGTAGATCTAAAATAATATAAGAATAAACATTTATATGTAGAAACAATAGAAGAAAACACAAAGAAAACAAATAACACACGGATTAAAAGTGGTTCACCCAAAACCTAGGCTACGTCCACCTACATAGCCTTCAGCCTTTCTATCATCCTACAAAAATATTTACCAATATTACAATGCATTCTACATCTTAGACCCTTATAACAACATTTTAGGGAAACCTCTAAAATTGACCATTTTAGGGTTTTTACAATTTCACTTTTATGTTATTGGAAAAACACTAAATTTTTTTGGCATTGGGCACGGATCGGAGGTTCAGGGTGACAACATCAACCCCCACTACATGATTAGCCACCACAATATCAATAGCATCCTCTCTACTTCCATCCTAGCATGTACTCAAGGCATGGGTGAGGAAAAACAATGACTCTTATTAAGTCATTTTACTCTCATTTAATGAAATGTTATCACTTATTAAAATTACAATGGGTTACCTAGGTAGCCACTTTAGGGCTTTGGCTTCCATTACAAGCCACTTCCCAATATGACATAAAGATAAACTACCCTAAGCTCAATAAAAGTAGAAGATCTCATACGACCATAAAATACAAATTAATTCTTAAACAAGCAACTAGAAAGCACTGAAATATTATTGATCAAAATTCACAGATTCCATCAATACAATCATCCAAAAAGGACTAATCCAAGATCAAGTACACAAAACATAACCATGACATCATCAAAACAATAACTCCCAACCTTTGGTAGGCATCCCAAAATTGGTCAACACTCAAAGTTGATGGGGACACAACCCAAGAACGGAATGGACACAATAGAAAAGGGAAATTGTATTAACTGAGAAAATAAGCTAGTACAAATAGTACAGAGAAAATAAACTTCAAAACATGCCCTAAGGGCTTACAATAGCATAAATCTAGAGATAATTTCTCCTTTCAATACCTCCTCTCAAACTCCACTCCGAACTGCCTTTTACAATGCCAGAAATCTCCTTAAATAGACCCCGGAGGGTTAAGGACTAGGAGTATATTCTAGAAAGTGCTAGTAGGCATCCACCGACCAAATAGAAGGTTCCAAAAGCTGCGTTAGAAGTTGGTGCAAATCTAGAAGAATCCAAAAACGATAACCGAACTTTCAGGAGGCATAACTTTTGAACCATAGCTCCGATTGACAAACCATTTACATTTTCGGAAAGCTCTCAAAGTTCTCTATAGCCCTATGGACAAGCTTTGCTCGTCCCCCATTTTTTGACCCTTTTTGAGGTCATTTAATGCCCCTAACCTGACTTTGAAGCATTCTTAGGAGGTCTCCAAAACTCGAAAAACTACAGTAACTTTCAAATCGTGGGGCCTTTTGACCTGATTCTTATTCTGGAACACTCTAAATCACAATTACATTCATCTAGCCAATTCACACCTTCTAGGTCACCAAAATGATGGCCAAATTGCATGCTCCTATTTTTTTAGGATTTTCTAGCTCACTGATAGTGGAACTGTGAGAGTTCAAACCTTTATTTGGCCCAAATGGGTATCCAAAAATGAAAACAAATGAAACAGAAACTAAGTCTAAGTACATTTTTTTGGGTGACATAGGATTGCCCTTATACCTCTGGATGCTCCTGCATCAGACACCCAGGGTAGATTGAAAAGTGACCCTATCACTTTATGAATGGTAGAGGAAATCCCAAATGGGAAACCTCAGCTGCTGAAATCCAAGTTGAGTCCTCGATCGGTCATCCTTTCCATTTGACCAAATAATCTTCATACTGCCTGTTTCTGGTAATCCTACCCACACGATGATCTAGAATGTCTTCTATCTCCTCCTTCTTAGAAGCAAGAATTGGACATGGCTCTAACACCAGCTCCTCATCTGCACCATCATCATGATACTCTGTTAAATCTACAATGTTGAAAATGGGAGAAATGTGAATACCATCTGGCAACTCCAGTTCATATGCATTTCCTGAGTCATGTTTCTTCAAAATTTTGCAGGGGCCAAATTTCTTCATTTTCAACTTGTTGTAAGTACCGGCTGAAAATCTTTTTTTTCGTAAGTGCACCATGACTAGATCCCCTACTTGGAATTCCTTATGTCTTCTCCTTTGATCAGCCCTAGCTTTATACTCTTGATTCATCTTGGTAATGTGTGCTTGAACCTCCTCATGTAGATGCTTGATATGTTTAGCAAATTACTCAGCTTCAGCACTTGTCCTCTCCCCTTGCTCTATCTTCCTCAATTCTGGTGCAGTCCTTGGGCTATTCCCATATACAATTTGAAATGGTGATTTTCCAGTACTCCTATTTATAGAGTTATTGTAAGCAAACTCTGCCTGTGGTAGAATCAAATCCCATCCCTTGGGCTTATCCCCAACTAAACATCTCAGCAAATTGCCCAGACTTCTGTTTACCACTTCTGTTTGGCCGTCAATTTGTGGGTGATGCATGGAACTGAATTTCAAGTCTGTTCTCAACTTTTTCCACAATGTCCTCCAGAAATACTCCACAAATTTAGTATCTCTGTCAGAAACTATACTCCTTGGAAGACCATGTAGTCTTACCACCTCTTTGAAAAACAAGTCTGCAATATGGATAGCATCATGAGTTTTGTGGCATGGAATGAAATGTGCCATTTTGGAGAACCTATCAACCACCACAAATACCGAGTCATTACCCCTTTGTGTCCTCGGCAATCCAAGAACAAAATCCATACTTATGTCCTCCCATGGCCTTGATGGAACAAGCAATGGCTGATATAGGCCAAAATTGTGACTAAACCCCTTGGCAACTTGACAAACCTGGCAACTCTATACAAACTTCTTCACATCTTGTGAAATTTAAGGCCAAAAATAATGTTCTCTAAGAATGGCAATGGTCTTATCTTGACCAAAATGTCCTGCCATCCCTCCACTATGTTTCTCCTTAATTTGATTTTCCCTCATGGAACTCCTTGGAATGCACAATTGACTACCTTTGAACAACATACCATCCTGAATCAAATAGTCTAACCACTTGGTTCTATCTACAGCAACAGGTTCTTTACAAGCTTTCTAGGCTTCAGCAAAATCAGGATCCTCGGGGTACAAATTCTTGAGTTCATCAAACCCAACTACTTCAACCTGCATTGTTGTAAGCAACAACTGTCTCCTACTTAGTGCATCTACAACCCTATTAGATTTTCCACTTCTATGCTTCAACACAAATGTATAGCTCTGCAAGAACTCTACCCACTTCATATGCCTCTGATTCAATTTACCTTGACTATTCAGGTACTATAATGCCTGATGATTAGTATACAAAACAAATTCCTTTGGCAATAAATAATGCCTCCATTTCTTTAAGGCTTGAACTATTGCATAGAACTCTTGATCATAAACAAAATACTTCTTTGCATCGTTCAATTTTTCACTAAAATATGCAATAGGCTTACCTTCTTGGCTTAATACAGCCCCAATAGCACTGCCACTAGCATCACAATCCACCTGGAAAACCTTTCTAAAATCTAGAAGTGCCAACACAGGCTGTTCTGTTACCTTCTTCTTCAGCAATTCAAAACTTCTCGTAGCTATTGCAGTCCATTTGAACTCTTTTCTATCCCCTCTTATTGTATCAGTTAGGGGTGCACATATACCACTGAAATTCTTAATAAACTTCCTGTAAAAACTAACCAGACCATGAAATGATCTTACCTCAGTAGCAGACCTTGGAGTAGGCCATTCCAAGATGGATTTTACCTTCTTCGAATCCATTTTGAGACCTTCAGGTGATATAAAAAACCCCAAATAGACTAACTCCCTTTTTGCAAAGATACACCTCTTCAGATTAATTAATAGTTTCTCTTCACTTAGCCTTTCAAGGACACTACGAATATGCAGTAAATGTTCTTCCAAAATCTTGCTGAAAATTAAAATATCATCCAAATAAACAATAAATTTTTTTCCCAAGAACTTCTTAAGTACCTCATTCATGAGCCGCATGAAGGTGCTTGGGGCATTTGTCAATCCAAAGGGCATGACTAACCACTCATAAAGACCCTCCTTGGTCTTGAAGGCTATTTTTCACTCATCTCCTTCTCGAATCTGTATTTGGTGATAGCCACTCTTGAGATATATCTTTGTGAAGTACTGAGCTCCACTCAAGCAGTCCATAATATAATCCATCCTTGGCAAAGGAAATTGGTACTTGATGGTGATCCTATTTATAGCTCGAGAATCTGTACACATCCTCCACTCTCCATACTTCTTTGGTGCGAGTACTACAGGTACTGCACATGGACTCAGGCTCTCTCGAATCAAGCCCTTCCTCAACAACTCCTGAACCTGTCTATTTAGCTCCTCTGTTTCAGTAGGAGTCATCCTGTGAGCAGCCTTGTTAGGCAAACTAGCTCCTGGAATCAGATCTATCTGATGACTAATTTGCCTTACTGGTGGCAATCCATCTGGAACATTATTAGAGATAATATCTCCAAAATCCCCTAGTAAATCTGAAACTTCAAGTGATATTTCACTACTACCTTCTTTATCTTTCCTAGGAATCAAAGCATAGCACATATGCTGATGTTTCATGCCATCTAAAAACTTCCTTCCATCAACAAGACAAATCCTAGCACTGCTACATGCCTTTTCACCTTCCTTTTTCATGGGCTTCAATTTGTGGTGAACTCCATCCTTTGTCAGAGAGTATGTGTTTGCATGCCCATCATGCACTACATGTCTATCAAACTGCCATGGTCTACCCAACAATAGATGGCAAACATCCATCGAAATAACATCACAGAGAACTTCATCATGGTAACTCCCAATTTTGAATTTTACTAAACATTTTTCACTTACCAGGACCTTATGATCATCTTTTACCCAAGCAATCCGATAGGGCTGGGGATGTTTCTCCCTCTTGAGCTTTAGCTTAGAGACCATCTCTTATGATACCAAGTTATCAGTGCTACCACCATCAATGATCATGTCACAACATTTATCCTCACACTTGCATCTGGTATGGAACAAAATCCTTCGTTGTCCTGGTTCAATCTCACCACTTAGTAGGACTCTTTCATTTACCAAGGTCTCTCCTCTTTTTGCATGCTCTGAATGTGATGATTGTGTATCCTCATCCACATGAGCAACCCTAGCTTGGCCCTCAACTCTCCTATCTATCCTTCCTTGTCGTTGAGGGCATTCAAAGGCACGATGACCTTCTTCATTGCAATGGAAATAGGTACCACGGTAGCCTCCTCTTCCTTGTCCACGTCCTCTACCTCTTCCTCTCTGATTTCCAAAGTCTTGATCATGGGAATGGTTAAAACCCTCATTCCTCTGGTTCCTGCTAGTACCCACATCTTCATTTTTCTTTTGGGTTTCATTGCAGCCTCCAGATGATCTACCGCTTCCCCTTCCTCCTTGACCGCGCCCTCTTTGTCTTCCTTCAAACCTTTTATTCAGCTTCTTTTCAACTCGTAGGGCAAACTAGTATGCCTCTTCAATGCTAGTCATTCTTACCAGACTTAATTCCTCTTGGATGCTAGGTCGCAACCCACTGATATAACGAGCAACCTTCTCTTTATTTGCTTTTGCATGTCCCACTCTAATCAAGAGTTGGTAAAATTCCTTTGTATATTCTTGGACTGATCTTCCTGCTTGCTTTAACCCATGCATCTTCTTAAACAAATCAAGCTCATAGTCCACAAGAATGAACTGCTTCTTCAATTTGTCCACCATGCGATCCCATCTTGTGATCTTCTCCTTTCCTCTTCTATTTCTTTCCAATTGAACCTCTTGCCACCAGATTTTGGCATGGCCTTTCAGTTTGGCCTTTGCAAACTTAACCCTATCTGGGTCCCTGATATCCTCATACTCAAAGTATTCTTCCAGTTCATTGATCCAATCGATCAACTCATTTGGTTTTAGATTTCCTGAAAATATACCCACTTCAATTGTGGGTCTTTTCCCAAACTTAGTAATGGCCCTAAAAAGCCTTTCCTCTGCATGATTCAAAACTTCTCCATCAAATTCCCCTTCTGGTTCCATTACTTCTTCTTCATTTTCATCCTCACTATCGTCACCTACGGCAATATTTGCTCCTCTACGGAGCTCCTCTTGCAATGCTTGTACCTGCCTTTGGAGGGCTCTAACCTCCTCAGGATTAATAGCTCTAGCCCTTCCACCACACTCTCTTCATGGAAGTATCTTATAACTCAAACCCACAACCACACAGTCCTGGTGCAAACTGCCTCACAGTCGGCGTTCTATCTACATACTCAGGAAAATCAGCTTTGATACCACTTGATGGGGACACAACCCAAGAACAGAATGGACACAACAGAAAAGGGAAATTGTATTAACTGATAAAATAAGCTAGTACAAATAGTACAAAGAAAATAAACTTCAAAACATGCCCTAAGGGCTTACAATAGCATAAATCTGGAGATAATTTCTCCTTTCAATACCTCCTCTCAAACTCCACTCTGAACTGCCTTTTACAATGCCAGAAATCTCCTTAAATAGACCCCAAAGGGTTAAGGACTAGGAGTACATTCTAGAAAGTGCTAGTAGGCATCCACCGACCAAATAGAAGGTTCCAGAAGCTACGTTAGAAGTCGGTGCAAATCTAGAAGAATCCAGAAACGGTAATCGAACTTTCGAGAGGCATAACTTTTGAATCGTAGCTCTGATTGACAAACCGTTTACATTTTCGGAAAGCTCTCGAAGTGCTCTATAGCCCTATAGAAAAGATTCACTTGTCCCCCATTTTTTGACCCTTTTTGAGGTCATTTAATGCCGCTAACCTTACTTTGAAGCATTCTTAGGAGGTCTCCAAAACCCAAAAAATTGCAATAACTTTCAAACCATGGGGCCTTTTGACCTGATTCTTTTTCAAGAATGCTCTAAATCACAATTACATTCATCTGGCCAATTCACACCTTCTAGGTCACCAAAATGATGGCCAAATTGCATGCTCCTATTTTTTCAGGATTTTCTAGCTCACTGATAGTGGAACTGTGAGAGTTGGAACCTTTATTTGGCCCAAAATGGGTATCCAAAAATGAAAACACATGAAACAGAAACTAAGTCTAAGTACATTTTTTTGGTGACACAGGATTGCCCTTATACCTCTAGATGCTTCTGCACCAAAAGTCAACCCCAAACCCAACATACAACTAGTAGTGTAGTTTCATAGTTTTGTTTAGTTTTGAAAACATATCGTTTTGGTTTAACAATGCGGTTCAAGTTTACATTTCATTGTAAGTTTTTGACTTAATAAAGTTTATAGATTTATTCCTTATAAATGAACCCCTTTTTAACAAATCAATGATTATTTAATTAAATCAACATTAGATTTAAAATAAATAATTCAAATATAATCTTGTTGGTCTAAAACATAAAACCATTTCCAAACCTGTAATTAAATAACGATCATTAATAATCATAGTCATTAAATAATAATATAATAAAAAATTATTTAAAATCATTAAATAATATCTAATATTAATTTAATTAGGTAAGAGCCTACAACACAATGGTAAATTGTGAGCCTCTTATATGGGAGGTCTCGGGTTCGAATCTACTCGAGTTTAATAAATAATAATAATTAACCACAACTCGTAATAATACTGAATCTTGGCTTCCACCTCTTACCAATCCAAAAATATATATATTAATTTAATTAATTAAACAAAATTCAAAATATTATTAATTACATTAAATAACATAACAATTTAATACTATATTAAAATATATTTATTAATTATAAAAATCTTAATATATAGATTTTTTAAAACTATATAATTATTATTTTTAAAACAATTATCAAATATGTGTTTAAAGGCTCATCTATTGGGAGTAGTAGTAGGAAAAAGTATAAATAGAAGAAGAAGGTGAATAATGAAGGAATTGAAGAGTATAAGCCAAAAGATATGGAAATCCATCATGGAAAGAGACAAGATACGTTAAATGTCAATGAGGTTGAGACCGTTATAGTATTTTTGAGTGAATATGATGTTGAATTCAATAATATGAATCAACATAATGTTGTGAATGATAATGTATTAATTGAAGAGGAAAGTATAGAGCTTGAAAGGGAAAATATAACAATTGAAAATGATAGTGATAATGTTACAACTGAACCTTACACATCTCCTCATTATAATCAAAATGAGGTTCTTGGTAGTGAAGACAGACAAACATCTGGCCCTAAACTTGGTAGAACACTATGTTGAAAATAATTATTCAATTTTATGTTGTCTTTGAATTACACAAAATGTCAAGCCTTACCAAGAAATTCAATGATTTCTGAGCTCACTCAGGCATTGAAGATAGTTTCTTGCGTATGTCGAGCATTCTAGTTATAACCAAGTTCAGAGTTAGTTCTTGCTGAGCTCACTTGGGCATCAAAGGTAGATCCTATGTTAATTGAGTTTACTCAGTTACCAAAGAAAAATTAGCATAGATCCTATGTTAACCAAGTTCACTCAGTTACCAAAGGAAGGTAAGGATGGATCCTATGTTAACCAAGTTCACATGTTTACCAAGGGAAAGTTAGTTTAGAATCACTATTGATCGAGTTGGGTTGGGTAACAAAGAGTTTCTCTGAGTTGACCTAGTACTCAATTCTATATTAGTCAAATGATAGCATATTAAGTTTGGTTAATGTTAACCTACTTAAGGTTTGATTATTGATTGATTATAAGTGTATTCAAGCTAACTTGACAAGGAAATTCATATAAGTATAAGGTCAAGTTGAGGATTAAAAGTGTGTGAAGCATGGAATTGAAGAAGATGAATTAAGCAAGCGAATTAGAAGGATATCTACAAGAGGAATGAATATCCAAGTTAATCAAGCTACAATGAGCATTCTAATAAAGGAGGATCAAGTAATCAAGATAGAACAAAGATCTAAATCAGCAAAGCTAGTTTCATCAACAATTAGGTCAATTCATTGTTACTCTCTAATAATTGTAGTAGTAAATAAAATCTCCTAACAGAGTTAGCCTAATAGTTATTTGCTAAATCCTGCAACAAGGTGGCATTTCTAGATTGAAGTGTCTAAAGACCTCTAATAAGACCACTCCTAATAGGGTGAGCTAAATCCTTTAACAAGGTCACACCTAACAGTGTGTTTTAAAACCTTTAATAGGGTTGAATCCTAATAGGGTTCACTTCTGAAGAGTGAAAAAGAGTAACTAGTTGCAATAGTTGGTTTTCCCAAATTGGGTTTCCATGTTAAATCTTGGTTTATCATGTGTTTATGTTATTTTCTTTATGTTTTTGCAAATAATTTAATTAAGATAATAACATTCAATATCTTAAGATCTGCATGTTTAGTGTTAACTAAGTGATATTATTATTCCAATGTTAACCAAGTGATGTTTTGCTAACTGAGTTAAAACAATATATTCAATTTCAATAGAGTTTTGGTTTTTTATTGTATTGACATCTTAAGGGACTTGAATTTTTCTTTTGTGGTAACTAGTTCACCTCTCTCCTCTCATTTACTGCTTTACATTTCCAACAATTAGTATCAGATTGTTTGGTGCTTGTAGATAAGGTTTTAAGAACCTAAGCTAAAGATCAAGATGTCTTACAGAAGGGAAATTCCTAAGTTGAATGGAGATAACTTCCAAGCATGGAAGGAGTTCATGAAGCTAGATTTGGAAACCATTGGAGATAGGGGCCTAAAGTACTTAGAAAAAAAGTATGTGGCACCTGTGGGACCTTTGACTATAGAACAAATTATAGAAAATAAGAATCACAACATAATGATGATTGACATTTCCTCTACTCTCAACTATGCTAAATTTGATGAAGTCAAAGATTATCCTACTACTCATGAAATGTGGATCAAGATGGAAGATATCTATGGAGAAGATGACAATGTGAGGAGAGCTATAGTAGAAAGTCTTAGAGGTCAATTTGATCAAATGAAGATGAGAGAAGATGAAAACATTGCACAATATTGTAAAATAATCAAAGGAAGGGTGAGTGCAATCAAAGCCTTAGGAGGGAAAATAGATGATGTGACAATGGTTAGAAGGGTACTCAAAACTCTTCTTCTTGTTTATGCAATTAGAGTTTCAAAAATTTAAGAGATCATATGTAATCCCAAAATTGATATAACTTTGGATGCACTAGTAGGAAGGTTGACATCCTTTTAGTTAGATAACTTTGATAACTATGTTCCTAACTTTAGTAATAGTGAGTCTACATTTAAACCAAAACTATCACCCAAAAAGAAAGGTGGAAAATCTAAAAGAAAATAGTCTGACAGTGAAGATGAAGAATATTTTGATGATGATTTTGAAACCATTGAAGCCCTACTTGCAATAAGATTCCCTAAAGGCAAAGGAAAGTAAAAAAGTAAAATACCTCTAATTTGTTTCTCTTGTCAAGAAGTTGGTCCAATTAAGAAGGAAAAGAAAAAAAGAAGTAAAACCAGTACATAGGCAAGAAAGATTTTAAAATCTACAAAGATAATAAGGAAAAAGGTAACAAATCTTATTACATGGCTAAAGACTCTAATAGTAATGATGATGATGAAATGGTTTACATTGGTATTAAAGATGAATCAGATGATGAAAATGATAATATGGACCTCAATTCTCATATTAGCAAGAATAACACATGGATAATAGATAGTGGTTGTTCTCATCACATGATTGGTGAAAAAACTAAATTTGAGCACCTGGAACACTATGATGGTGGAAGTGTTAGATTTGGAAATATGAACCATGTTATGTGAAAGGAAAAGGTTTTATTGCATTAACCAATAAACTCAAATGTGACAATGCATATTGGGTTGAAGGACTAAAACAAAATCTACTTAGTGTGGCATAATTGAACAACATTGGATCAAGGTAAAATTCATGAATGGATAGGTCAAGCTGCTAGATGGGAAAGGAAATCTAGTTGGGATTGGTAATCAAACAAAAGGTAATCTATTCTATCTAGATCTAATTGAAAGTTCATGTTTCCTAGCTCAAAAAGATGAAAGGTGGTTATGGCATAAAATATTGTGTCTTGTGAATTTTGATAACCTAGTCAACATAAGCAAAAATAGAAGAGTGAAAGACATTCTAAGCCTAAAGAAGCTTGATATGGGCACGTGCAAGAATTGTCAAATTGGGAAGATTGGAAAGATGAGCTTCAAAAGAAATAATTATCATTCTAAAGAAGTTTTGTAGATGGTTCATATAGACCTTTGTGGACCTATTGGCATAGAAAGCTATTGCAGAGTATTCTAGGATGATGACAGTAATGTACTTGAAAGATAAATCTAAAGCCTTTCAAAAATTCAAGTGGTATCTAGCTAGAGGGTAAAATGAAACAAGAAAGAAACTAAAATGTTTATTTCAATCGAAGGAGGAGAATTCATCTCAAATGAATTCAATGAATTCTATAATGAAAAAGGAATCAAAAGACAAAAATTTGCACTTGGTACAACTCAACATAATGGAATAGCAAAAAGAAGAAATAGATCCATTATGGATTGTGCAAGGACACTAATGATAGAGAAAAATGTTGCAATCAAATAGTGGAAGGAAGCAATTAGCACAATAGTTCATACCTTGAACCAAGTTTAGCTAAAGAAAGATTCAGACCAAACTCCTTATGAATTATGGTATGGCTATAAACCTAATGCCTATTATTTCAAAGTATTTGGAAGTAAATTTTATATCCTAAAAGAGAAAAGGGAAGGAAAATTTGATGTGAAAAGTGATGAAGGCATATTCCTATGATACTCCAACAAAAACAAAGCATATAAATGTCTGAATCTTACTACTCACAAGGTTATAGAAAGTGTACATGTAAAAATTGATGAGTTTTTTGAAAAGAGTGAAGAATAAAGTAGCAAAGAAATTGAGAACTACATAAAATTTATTTACTATAAACCTGATACTTTACCTAAAGTTCAAACTAATGCATTTGGAAATCAGAAATCTTCACCACCCAAGTCCCCAAAATCTTTAGTTCAACCTAAGTTGTAGTCAATGCAACTTGAGTCACACTCTAAAGGACCCAAGTCTCAGTTAGAAGGACTCAAGTCAAAGATAGTGGGACCCAAGCATGATTCAAAAGATCATTTTGACCATGGTGAACTAAGTCGAATTAGAAAGAAGGAACCTATGCTTTCTAGATATGTCAAAAGGAATCATGCACCCAAGAAAATCATTGGAGATTAGTCAAAAGGCATAATGACAAGGAACAAACTAAAATATACATGTTTTCTTACTAAGTTTGAACCTAGAATTATTAATGATGCATTAGAAAATGAAAGTTGGATTGAGGAAATGAATGAAGAGATTGAACAAATTGAAAGGAACAAAACTTGGACTCTTGTTCCTAAACACAAGGGGAAAAAAATGTAATTGGCACAAAATGGGTATTCAAAAATAAGTTGAATGAAAATGGACAAGTATCAAGGAACAAAGTAAGGCTAGTATGTAAAGGTTATGTTCAAGAAGATATTGATTATGGAGAAATATTTTCTCATGTTGCTAGACTAGAAGGTGTAAGAAAACTACTTGCTTATGTTTCACATAAAGGATTCAAAGTATATCAGATGGATGTAAACTCAGCTTTCTTTAATGGAATCCTAGAAGAAGAAGTCTACATTGAGTAGCCTAAAAGTTTCAGAGATCCTAGCAAAATAAATATGGTATATAGATTACAGAAAGCTTTATATGGTCTCAAACAAGCCCCCAGAGCCTGGTATGAAATGTTTCATAGTTATTTGATAAAGGTTGGTTTTCATACAACAAATGACAACAATAGTCTATACATCAAGAAAGGGCTAGAAAAGAAGATATTGTTGGCAGAAGTCTTTGTAGATGATATATTATTCACTAGACATGATGACTTGTGAAAATATTTTTTTTGAGGAAGTGAGTAAAGAATTTTAAATCTCAATTTTTGGAGAGATCAAATTCTTTGTTTACCTATAAATTCAACAAAAGAAGGATAACATCTACATCACTCAATTAAATTACATCAAGGAGATATTGAAGAAGTTTCAAACGGAGGATTCTAGACCATTTGGAACACCTATGTCTACTATACATAAGCTTTCCAAAAATGATCATTCCAAAGAGGTAGATTAGACTACATATAGATCAATGATTGGAAAACTTTAGCATGTTGTACACACAAGACCTGAAATTGCAATAGCAATTGGTATGGTGGAAAGATTCTCTACTAATCCAAAAGAAAATCGCATCATGGAAATAAAATGAATCATGAGGTATCTAAAAGGCACTGAAGATTATGGTTTGTGGTATAAGAAAGGAGACAACTTTGAATTGAAAGCCTTCACTAATGTTGATTGAGCAGGAAGTATTGATGACAAGAAGAGCACTAGAAGTGGAGCATTCATTCTTGGAAAGAGGATAGTTTCTTGGACAAGTAAAAAGAAGAATTGCATATCCCATTCTATAGTAGAAGTAGAATATGTTGCACTAGCAGTCAATTGTTCTAACATCATTTGGTTCAAGCAACTAGTGTCAGGTATGAAGGAAGAAATCAAGGATCTAATAGTTATCTTTTGTGATAACACTAGTGCAATTAACATTTCCAAGAATCTAGTGATACATACCAAGACTAAACGCATTGTAATAAAATATCATTTTTTGAGAGAATTAGTGCAAGAAAAAGAGGTGAGATTGGAATATGTGAATAAAAATGAGCAAATTGTAGACATCTTCACCAAGGCATTACCTAAGAATGCATATATGTATCTAAGAGGTAAGCTAGGGTCTATTCCTCTATATAAAGCTCACTAAACATTGTTTAGTGATGCATCAACTGAGCATTTGAAGATCATCTAGAGTTGATGTATTATTGTCAAAGAAAATTGCATTTGAATTAGTACATTAGGTACATGGAATTCCATTGATTGTTGTCTTTGGTGTGAGATATTAGAGAGGGAGATTTTTTTATCATATCATAAATTTTTGTATCAGTAAAGAAGTAGAGTTTTCTATTAGAGGGAGAAATTTTAGTTAGAGAAATTAGAAAATCATTCTAGAGGGAGAGATTGATATTCGAGAGAGTTCTCATGGATGAGAATTAGAATCAAACTAAGGATATTATCCTTTTATTTTTATCTAAAGTTTCATTGTACTATGACATGTTGTGTTTCCATTAATGCCAAAGAGGGAGATTGCTAAAAAAATTTATTCAATTGTATGTTGTCTTTGATGTTACACAAGATGTCAAGACTTACTAAGAAAGTCAGTGATTGTCAAGCTCACTTGGGTGTTGAAGAAAGTTTCCTATGTATGTCAAGCATTCTAGTTATAACCAAGTTTAGAGTTAGTCCTTACTGAGCTCCCTTGGGCATCAAAGGAAGATCTTGTGTTAATCGAGTTCACTTGGTTACGAAAGGAAAGTTTGCATTGATCCTATGTTAATCAAGTTCACTTGGTTACCAAAGGAAAGTTAGGATGGATCCTGTGTTAATTGAGTTCACTTGGTTACCAAAGGAAAGTCAATTTAGAATCAATAATTACTGAGTTGGGTTGAATAATGAAGAGTTTCTCTAAGTTGATCGAGTACTCAATTATGTATTAGCTAACTAATAGCATATTAATTTTGGTTAATATTAGCCAAATTAAGGGTTGATTATTGATTGATTATAAGTGTATTCAAGCTGACTTGACATGGCAATTCATAGTAGTATAAAGTCAAGTTGAGGATTAAAGTGTGTGAAGCATGAAATTGAAGAAGATGAATTAAGAAAGAGAATCAGAAGGATATCTGCAAGAGGATAGAGTATCTGAGTTAACCAAGCTACAAAGAACATTATGATCAAGGAAGATCAAGTAATCAAGATAGAACAAAGATCTAAATCAAAAAAGTTAGTTGCATTAGCAATCAGGTCAAGTCATTGTTACTCTCTAATAATTGTAGTAGTGAATCAAATCTCCTAATAGAGTTAGCCTAACTATTATTTGTCAAATCCTTTAACAAGGTGGCATTTCTAGATTAAAGTGTTTAAATACCTCTAACAAGGCCACTCCTAACAGGGTGAACTAAATCCTTTAATAGGGTCACACCTAATAGTGTGTTTTGTAACCTTTAATAGGGTTGGATCCTAATAGGGCTCACTTCAAAATGATGAAAAATAGTAACTAATTGTAACTTGTAGTTTTCCCAAATTGGGTTTCCACATTAAATCCTAGTGTCTCATGTGTTCATGTTATTTTCTTTATGTTTCTACAACTAAGTTAATTAAGATAGTCACATTTGATATCTTAAGATCCGCATGTTTAGTGTCAACTGAGTGACAATAATTATTTTAGTGTTAACTGAGTGATCTTATGCTAACAAAGTTACAATAGTATATTCAATTTTAGTAGAGTTCTAGTTGTGTATTGTATTGCCATCTTAAGGGACTTGGATTTTTTTTTGTGGTAACTGATTCACCCTTCCCCTCTCAGTTACTCCTTTACATTTACAACACACCAAAGTGGTTAATAGAGATTGATGAGACCATTTTGAGCTCATTAGAAGGGAAGATATCACAAAGAACAATTTGGTTTTGTGCTTTAAGGCTATATAAATAGTATTTTGTTAACAAGACATTGGTGGAGCAATGCCAACTTTTTGTGAAATTGTTAAGGATGTAGAAATGAATACCTCTATCCAAATTGAAAAATTGTTTCAACAAGAAAATGGAGAGAAATATAATGAAGAATATTTTTAGTGCTCTTAATACCATAAAAAAATATAGAAGATAAAAGGACAAGACAACTACTAGTAGAGTTATTAAAACTTCCTTGGTAAGTCATCATTTGAGAAAAGAGATATTTATAGGAAAAACTTGTGTTGACTTGAACATGAGTTGTATGACTTTTAGTAGAGCACTTGAAAGAAGAGAGAGACTTGATGATCCTCTTTGAAGTGATACATAGGTTTATTGTGGGAGACTTTCATGTTTTGATAAGAAACTAACCAAGGGTGTGAAGGAACAAATTGCACAATCTTGGCACTCAAGCCCAAGAGTTTCACCAAATGCAAAGGATGTTTTGAAGTTGAGAATTGGAAATAAAGACCATACCCCACATCTAAAACATTATTTTGAGGTAAGTCAAGAATGTTGTCCATAACATTTTGTGAGACTAATCCAACATTGCATATATCACAAAGAGATTTTGAATCAATGAAGCCATTTTATTATGTACTTCTTAAGATTTAAAATACATGTTGTTGAAAATATCATGTAGATTTTTCTATGCACCATGAATTATTACACTCCATCCATTCTACTTTGCATACTAATAAAATATTGGAAATTTGTAGTACTATTTACCTTCCAAAATCATCAAGATCATTACTAGACCAACTCTTATATCATAGAGATTATGGTTGTTTCTTTTATAGAAATGATTTCTTAAATGAGAAGTGCTCACAATGTGGCAGTTTATCAAAAAAAATTACATGTTTCCATGAGGGGTGCGAAGAAGATATTGGAAAGAAAATAGTTTCAAAGATGGTTTATGAAACAATGAAATACACATTGAAGAATGGAGGTGAAGGCTCTAGATGTGAGTTGGTTGCAAAAAAAATGTGTGTGGCTGATTTTATTTCCAATTTCATGCAGAATATTTTTTACAAGCATGCAAGGCATAGTCATAGGTATCAGTGGTTAGATCAACAATTTAGAATGTGTAAGGACACTTTCCCCATTGGCACTATTATATTAGTGTTGACTTTGCAGAGAACTATACATTTCAACCCCAAAATGAGACACAATCTCAATATTACAATTCCATTTAGATTGCTATTCTTGTCCACATAATATATAGACATGTCCTTGATAGTGTAGAAGATAACTAGAAGATAATAAGAGAGTACCACTTTTATATGAGCACTGATAGATCTCACTCATGAGTTTTTCCATCATTGTATCAAGAATTATTTTGAGTTCTTGTGAGAACATGATATTGCTATGGATAGACATCTCATTTGGTCAAATAATTGCATATGTCAATTCAAGAATGTTGACATATTTTATTGGTTGTGTAGAATGCATGTTAAGATGGGTGTACCTCATAGTTGGATCTTTTTTTAGTCTAAACATGCAAAAGGGGAGTATGATGGTGTGGAGAAATGTGTGAAGCAAGATCTAGTCAAGTAGCAAATGAATATTTCAGCAATAGAACCTCTTGATGCTCATACCATGGTTGATTGGTGTACATCTACATCATTACAAAGGGGGACTCTTGATTTAGTAGTGTGCATGTTCTTTTGGTTGGTTTAGGAGGGCTCCTTAGGTGATAGATTGGATTTTTCTATAGTGTGAGATTCTTCAAAGATGTATTCATTTTGTAGCTCTAATTGTAGTACAGGGACCATTTGGACATGACAACTAGCTTTCTTTTATTCTAGTTATTTTCAATGTGATTGGGATCACTGTGAGTTGAGTGAGAGGGTGGATACATGGGCTCTACATTATTTTACTCCATTATATCTCATGCTCTCTACAAAAAATGATGACATGGAAAGTTCAGTTGACTATAACCATCTATTAGATCCTCTTCAACAAAGATAGGTCTTTGTATTGGTTACTTCACATGGGAATGATGAGAAATCAAATTATTGGTTAGAAAATTGATGAAGGGTGCTCCCCTTAATACCTTAAACACATAATAAGAACAAAGAAGTAACAACAATTTGCAAGAACAAAATATGGGATTCTTATTATCGGCTCAAATGAAAAATTACAGAATCTAAAATTATAATATGTTAACCCACATGGGTGCCTTCATTATAGTAATATACAAGACAAATTTGTAAACTATACCCAAATTTGTCCTAGACAATGTTCAATCATTTCTTAAGTAGGTAATTTTATGCCGCCCAGGAAGGTTCTAGACACTCAAACTTAATACTTATGGCCAAAAGACCCTAACAATACATATATAGTCAGCCAAATATATTTTTGACATTATTTTGAAAATTTTGGTCGACCCAACTTTTTAAGGCCATAAATCTTGAACTATTGCTTTGATTGACTATTATAACCACTTTTTTGAAACCTTAGCTTTACAACCTCAAATTGGTGCAAGCAACCATCTGTCAAGTTTTCAAGCATCCTCTAGGAACATTTAGGCCTTCAATGGTGAGCCTAAAGTTTTTTATACCAAAAATCTGCAATAAATCTATGAATACTGATGATATGACATTGAGCCTTAACTACTAGACTGATATATCCAAGATTAACATCCACCTCTAAAATTAGGACATTCTAAGATCACATGAATGACTTACCAAGTAGAAAGCCTCTATAGAAAATAACTCTGCATTAATACAACCCTTATTCAAACAACTAAAATGAAATATTTTTGGTTGATGCAAGATTGTTGTTATACCTAGGATGCTCCTGCATCAGACACCTAGGGTAATTTAAGAAGTGAACCCATAACATCTGAAGTGTGTAGAGGAAAACCAAGATGGTTAACCTCCTCCCTTGCTAGCCATGATAAATCTTCTACTGGCCTCCCTTTCCATTTGACCAGGTGTTCTTCATAAGTTATGTTTCTTTTACTTTTGCCAACATGACTATTCATTATCTCCTCAATCTCCTTTGTAGGTGAACTAGCTACTAGATTGCTCCACTACAATTCACCAACGTCATCTCCATCATCTGCTTCATAATAATTTGTCAAATATGAAATGTTCAATTCATCTGGCAACTCTACTTCATAGGAATTTCTCAAATCATGCCTTTTCAATATCTTACATGATCCAAACTTCTTCATTTTTAGCTTATTATATGTACCCACTAGAAAATGCTCCTTTCTCAAATGAACCATGAATTCCTCTCCAATCTGAAATTCCTTTTACCTTATTTTCACATATACCTTAACCTTGCACTATGTATTCATCTTTATAATGTTCTTCCTTACCTCATGTTCTTCAAAATTTCAAAAAATTATTCTACTTCAGCACTACTTATCTCTCCTTTATCCAACTACTGCAATTCATCTAAGTATTTCTAGGACTACTCCCATGTATAATCTAGAATGGTGATTTACTAGTACTCTTGCTGGAAAAATTATTATATGCAAATTTTTCTTGTGGTAAAATCAAATCCCATCCTTTTGGTTTATCTCCAACCAAACATCACAACAAGTTTCACAAAATGTGATTCACAACTTATGTTCTTCCATCAGTTTGTGGGTGATTTGATGCATTAAATTTAAAATTTGTCTTCAATTTCTTCCACAATGTATGCCAGAAATACCCAAAAAACTTTGTATCTTGATCTGAAACTATACTCTTTGGAAGACCATGTAGTCACACCACTTTTCTGAAAAAATAACTTTGCCACATGAACATCATCACTAGTCTTCTTGTAGGAATGAAATGTGTCATCTTTGAAAACTTGTCAACCACCACAAAAATAGAATCATGCCCTTGTTGAGTCCTTGGTAATCCAAGAATGAAATCCATGCTAACATCCTCGTATAGCTTCTTTGGTATAGACAAAAGATGATACAATCTCATTTTCTACTTCAATCCTTTTGCCATCTAACATACTTTACACTCTATACAAACTTCTTCACATCTTATATAAATTATGGCTAGTAATAATTCTTAGTAACCAAACCAATGCTCTTATCTCTCCCAAAGTGTCTAGCCAATCCTCCACTATGCTTCTCCTTCATGAGATTCTCTCTTGTTGAACTTCTTGGAATGCATAACTAGCTCACTTTAAACAACATACTATCTTGGATTATATAAGAAATCCAACCACTTTGTCCTATTAAGAGTAATAGGTTATGTACAAGCCTTCCATGCTTCACCAAAATTAGGATTCTCTAGGTATAAATTATTGAGTTTCTTGAACCCGACCACCTTAATCTGCATTTATGTCAACAAAAGTTGTCTTCCACTAAGAGCATCTAAAACTCTATTAGAGTTCCCACTCCTATGTTTTAAAACAAATGTATAACTCTACAAAGACTCAACCCACTTCAAATGCCTTTGGTTAAATTTTCCTTGACTACTCAAATATTGCAAAGCTTGATGATCACTGTACAAAACAAACTCCTTAGGAAGAAGATAGTATCTCCAATTCTTCAATGCATGAACTATAGCATAAAATTCTTGATCATAAACAAAATATTTTCTTTTTAAATCATTCAACTTTTCAGTAAAATAAGAAACAAGTCTACATTTTTGGATAAAAACAACTCCTATAGCAATACCACTAGCATAACAATCTACTTGAAACACCTTGTTAAAATCTAGAAGTGCTAAAACATGTTTCTCTATAACTTTCTATTTCAAGAGATTAAATTTTTTATCTACTTCTATAGTCTACTTAAATTCTTTCCTATCCCGTCTCATTGTTTTAGTCAAGGGCCCACAAATACTACTAAAACCTCTTATAAAATTTCTATAAAAACTAGCTAATCTATGAAAAGATCTTACCTCTATAGCACTCTTTGGAGTAGGCCATTCAAGGATAGCCTTAATTTTCTTTGGGTCCATTTTTAGACCTTCTGTTGAAACTATAAATGGTACACCAACTCCTTCTTCACAAAATTGCACATCTTCAGGTTTATCAACAACTTTTTTTCCCTCAACTTATCAAACATCTTTTGAATATGCATCGAATGCTCCTCTAATGTCTTACTAAAGATCAAAATATCATCTAGGTAAATAATGACAAACTTACCCAAAAACTCCTTCAGTACCTCATTCATGAGCTACATGAAAGTTTGCAATGCATTGGTTAGCCTAAAAGGCATGAATAACCACTCATGTAGTCCTTCCCTTGTCTTGAAAGCAATTTTCCACTCATCACCTTATCTGATGTGAATTTGATGGCATTCACTCTTCAGATCTATCTTTGTGAAATAAATAGCTCCAATCAAAAAGTCCATAGTATCATCCATGATTGGAAATGGAAATCTATACTAGATTGTGATCTTGTTGATAGTGAACAATTTGTGCACATCCTCCATTCTCCATTCTTCTTTGGTGCTAATACTGGTATTACAACACATGGACTCAAACTCTCTTAAATCAACCTCTTTCTACAACAACTCATGAACTTGTTTCTTCAACTCTTCACTTTCTATTGGTGTCTGTGTGCTGCCTTGTTTGAAAAATTGGCTCCTAGAATCAAATCCATCTGGTGATTGATCTTCCTCAATGGCGTAATCCATTAGGTACATTATCCAACACAGTATTAGGAAACTCTCCCAACAAATCTACAACGTCTACAAGTGCCTCCTCTAATTTTCTTTACCATCTTTGGGATAACAAAAAAACACATATGCTCATGCTTCATACCTTTGAGAAACTCTTTTCCATCAAAAAAACATATTCTAGCAGTACTACATAACTTTTCTTGTTTCTCTTTCAATGACTTCAACTTATGTTTCACTCCATCCTTGGTTAGAGTATAAATATTTTCTCACCCATTGTGTACAACATGCCTATCAAACTACCATGACCTACCCAACAACATATGACATATGTCCATCAGTATGATATCACAATGAACCTCATCATGGTATCATATTATTTCTATGGGGATTTGGGGGTAGCACCCCCAAGACATGGTCAAAGGGAAATGCCCCTGCAAGGTCTTGGGTTAGCGCCCTAGGTGTGCTCCCTATTGCAGTATAGGGTGGGGTCAAGCAGCAATGCCCTTGCAGTGGTTTTTAGGGGTAGTGCCCTTGAAGCTAAAAATGCCCTTATATTATAAAAGATGTTGGCTTCTATTTTTCCTATTGGATGAATTATTCTAGCTATAATTTTGTAAGTGGAAAAAGTTTGTATAAAAAGACTTAGGGTTAGGAATTTTCATAATGTGTGATGTGAAAATTGGTTCTTGCTGTAGTATTGAGCTATAAGGGATTAAATATTGTAATTAGGTTGTAATCATTGGATAATAATAATATTGGACTTGTTGTTGGTGGACGTAGCCTAGGGATTGGGTGAACCATGTTAAATCTTGGTGTCTTGTGTTCTCTTATATGAGATCTACTATTTTCTGGTATTGGTTATATTTGCATGTAACTATTATTTCTATCTAAGCTTAATCCTAACACTTCCAATCTTGAAATTCACTAAGGATTACTCACTAACCATGAGTTTGTGGCCATCTTGTACCCAAGAAATATAGTATGGACGTAGGTTTTTTTGCCTCTTTAGCTTGAACTTTGTGACCATCATTTATGACACCAAATTTTTAGTACTTCCACCATCAATGATCACATCACAATGCTTATCTTCACATCTATACCATGTACAAAACAAGATCCTTTGATCACTTCATTCTCACCACTCATTAGGAATCTTATGTTAACTAGGACTTCTCTTCTTTCAGCATCTTTAGAATGTGATGATCTAGAATCTTCATCAATATGTGAAACTCTGGCCTAGCCTTCTTCTCTCTGATCTATCCTTCCTTTGTACTTGGAGCATTCAAATGCTCTATTCCCTTCTTCTTCGTGGTGAAAACATTTCCCATGTAAGCCTTCACTTCCAAATCCTTTTCCTATGCTTCTTCCTCTTTGATCTCTATTGTTTTAATCATGGAAACAATCGGAATTGTTCCCCCTCTAGTTCTGACAACTACAACTTGCCTCATCCCTTTTCTTCTGATCATCATTTTGGCATCCATAAGATCCTCTACCAGATCTTTCACCATGACCTCTACCATAGTTTTTGTTACCAAACATTTTTCTCAACTTCTCCTCCACTCTTAGGGAGAACTGGTATGCCTCCTCAATAATAGTCATTTGAACTTGGCTCAACTCCTCCTAAATTCTTGACCTTAACCCATTAATATAACTAGCAACTTTCTCTTTATCATATTTTTCATGGCTAGTTCTAATGAGAACTCGATAGAGATCTTCAGTATAACCTTGAGTAGATCTTCCTATTTGAATCAACCCTTGCATTTTCTACAATAAATCTAGCTCATAATCCATGGGAATGAATTCTCTTCAATTTAGCTATCATCGGGTTCTATTTGGTGATTTTGTCCTTTCCTCTTCTATTTTGCTCCAATTGAATCTCTTGCCACCAAATCTTCACATGTCCCTTTAGTTTCACCTTCATAAACTTGACCCTATCAAGATCCTCAATATCTTCATACTCAAAGTATTCTTCCAATTCATTGATCCAATCAATCAACTCCTTTAGGTTAAGATTTCTTGAAAATGTGGGAACCTCAAAATTAGGTCTTTTTCCAATCTTGGAGATGGGTTTAGAACTACCTATCTTCCTCTAAGTTTAGAACCATCTGTACTTCATAATTTTCTTCTTCTTCATCCTCATCCTCACTTTCATCTATTAAAAAAATGTTTACTTCTCTACGTATTTGTTATTCTAATGCTTTCATCTATTGGAGGGCTCTAAAACCCTCAAGTGTAACACCTATAGCTCTCCCACCATGCTCTCTTCATGGAGGCATCTTCACACTTTTGTTGAAACCCTAGTGCAAACTACCTCACAATCAATGATCTATCTATGCACTCAACCCAAACCATGGTCTTGGTGTGAAGTGCCTCACATTCCATGATCTATCCACAAACTCAGGAAATCCATCTCTAATATCACTTGATGAAGGGTGCTCCCCTTAATACCTTAAACACATAATCAGAACAAAGAAGTACCAACAATTTGTGAGAAGAAAATATGAGCTTCTTATTATTGCCACAAATGTAGAATTATAAAATCTAGAATTACAATATGATAACTTACATGGGTACCTTCATTATAGTAATCTGCATGACAAAGTTGCAAACTATAACCTAGACTGTCCTAGACAATATTCAAGTATTTCTTAAATAGGCAATTTTATGCCACCTGAGAAGGTTCTAGACACTCAAAATTAATAGCTAGGACCAAAAGACCCTAACAATACATATATAGTCAACCAAATACATTTTGTACATATATTTTAGAAGTTTTAGGCAGCATAACTTTGAAAGGCCATAACCCTCGAATCATTGCTTTGATTGGCTAGTATAACCAATTTTTAGAAACCTCAGCTTCTGATCTATAGACTCAAATCAACGCAAGAACCCATATGTCAGTTTTTTGAGCCTCATCTAAGAATTTTTAGGCCTTCAATGGTGAGCATGAATTTTTTTATACCAAAAATCTACAATAAATCCATGAATACTCATGATATGACACTCAGCCTCAACTAGTAGATTGATATATCCAAGATGAACATCCACCTCTAAAATTAAGGCATTCTAGGATCGTATTAATTGTCTTACTAAGTAGCAAGCCTCCATAGGAAATAACTTTGCATTAAGACAACCCTTATTCAAACAACTGAAATGAAAAAAATTTGGTTGACACAAGATTTCTCTTACACCCAAGATGCTCCTACATCACACATATTGTAAGAGGTAAATAAAAGTTTGTACAAATGATTATAGATGATGATGGATTCACAAATTCTACTAGTTTAGTTGTGTTTGAAATGTTTAGAATAACTAAGAGAGAGCGGAGGGGGGGGGGGGGGTTGAATTTGTTACTCAAAGTCTATATGTATCATTTGAACTTTTAAACATACACACTCATTATTCAGTCTATCCTATTGTTTCTCAATCTCTAATATAATAGAATTACTATCTTAAACATAACTTTGTTTGCATAATGAAAACATCATCAAATGTCAAACATGTAAAGCATTCAACACAGATTTGACACTAGTATTTTTATGTGAACACCCAATTTGGGTAAAACCACCAGCAACTTGTCACTAATTTTCACTCTTTTTAAGTGAGCTCTATTAAGAGCCAACCCTGTTAAAGGTTACAAAATGCACTATTAAATGTGACCTAGTTAAAGGATTTAATCACCTTATTAAGAGTGGCCTTGTTAGAGGACTTTGATTATTCCATTAGAATGTCACCTATTTAAAGGATTTACATAAATGGTTAAGTCTTCTAAATGATTTTTAGGTCAACCTCTATTAAAAGGATTTCAGTACAAACTATTGACAATATTTGATTAAAAAGAAAATAGTGGGTTTGATCTATGTGATTACAAATCACTTTGCAAGTTTAGATATTTGTTCGATTCATCAGCTAACTCACTAATAAGTTCTTCATTGTCATTTATGTCCTTGACTTTTTAGGAAACCCTTCAAGCAATCAACCTTCTCTTCTCAACAACACTTAAGTCTTCTGCTAAGATTCACTTATCAACATTAGCATATGCATAAGCAATCTCCTTTAGCTTTGCATTCACTTTGACTTATGCATTTTTTATCAACCTTTTGTATGTGTCTCTTACATACACTCACACCCACACTCTTGTTATTAATTTGTCTATATAACTATTTAAATAGGAAATTCTTGCTTTACTATTTTCAATCATCATCATGGGTCTTAGGGTTTGTGATCAAGTTCAACACAATTCATTATATCTTTCCATCTTTTTTATCTTCCTCTAAAAACTTCTTTGGAATCTATCTATTAAGTTTTTACCTAACCCTCACCTTGAATTTAATGATCCAACTCATCATTCTTATCTTCAACACAATTTACATCTCCCAAGAAATCAATTGAGTCAGCTAGATCTCAAAATTTCCTTGAATTCATTCTCATATTGCTACTTAACAATCTCTAAATTACTCAGTCATTGTAAATTCTTTTGGCTCAGCATCAATTATCTTGCTTGGTCAATACTATTTCTTGGTCAAAACTAAATTTTCTCAACACTAACTATGGCTCAGTTTGACACTAGTATCACTCATCATTTTGTAGCCTTTTACTCTATTGCTTAGCTTGGCTTAACTTTCTTGACATAAACAATCACTTTGTTTTATCAAAGTCTATCTAATCAAATGTTCATTGTAACTTCCTTTCCATAACTCAACCTTTCCTCTAGCTAGGTGCTATTGTTATGAGAAATTTCTCAAATCTTGTTCATTAATCAAATAGATATGACATTTAGATTAGGTAGAAATATGTCTTATCAATAGATTTGATATCAATGACATAACAATTTTTCCAATTGTAAGTTTCTAACAAGTTGTTGTTGCTAGAACATGGTTGTAGGAATTCCTACATTTGAAGACTATGAGAAACTTGAAACCATTCTCATATATTCATACCTTATTATAGAATTAACTGTAAAGTTGGTGAAGCATCAAAGTAGGCCAAAAATTAAAGAACTTTTTACTATTTCTAGTGTTGATCACGAAGCCCTATTCGAGATCCTTAATATTAAATTCCTATAATATTTCTATTTAGTATGACATTGAATTTTAGGTTTCTTCAATAGTAGTAGTGCATGAAGATAGAAATAATTTTAAGGAGTAGAGTAAAGACAATTTTATGATAGTTTAGTCTCTAGGATTTTTGGTATTTGTGTACATATAATATTGTTGTATGAATGATGTACACAAGGACTTTAGTATGCACAATGATGTACATTGTGTACCTTTTGTTTCATATACATTGCTTTGTATGGAAAAGATATATTCATATATGTGAATTCAGTTGTAATTATGTTGAAACACTTGAAATATTGCAAATATGAACTCCTTGATTTATTATATCTTCTCATAAGGCCCACTAATTTTTGTTTTCATATTTAGTAGATTAATGGTAAATTCTTATGGATATCTATGTAACCATTTAGTCTATTAGTCTGTATTGGTCAAAGGTCAACCAAAGTGGTCAAAGTAGTCAAAGTCACTAAGTAACATGGAAGGAGTATAAAAATCATATTTTTAGTTCATCTAATTAATATTGGCCATGTTTATAATGTTCAAAGTGGAATTTACGTAATAGTGTATGTAATTATAATTATTGTAAAAATTTATCAATTAACCCTATAGGATGGTCATGGCATCATTTTGTTTATGCTGTTAGCTTTGGATGGTCAGGTGAACCCTAGTGTCACTAGAATGTTCATAAGCACCCCAAACTAGAGTGTCTCCAAGGTATTCTAAGCACATTTGGGTAGTGATCTTCTGACACTTATAACTCAGAGCTCGTGATTCCTATTGACAAAATGTCAAATGCTACAAGACCATGAAATCTATGTCTACAATAACCTCTCTTAATCCTAGGAGATTCAATTTTGTTAGAAATTGCCACAATGATATCAATCCATGCCAAAACTCATAGTGTTCGTTAGTGAATTGGTGCACCACTATTCAACTTTTGAATCAATTGTCATGGCATTATTTCATTAGTATTGTTAGCTCTAAAGGGCTAGGTAAACCCTAGTGACATTATTGTTTCATCCATAAAGTGACTAGAATGTTCACAAGCACCCCAAACTAGAGCATCTCCAAGGTTCCCTAAGCACATTTGGGAAACAATCTTTTAATGCCTATCAAAAAATTGTTAGATAGTATAGGACCATGATATCAATGTCTATAATAGCCTCTCTCAATTCTAGGAGATTCAATTTTGTTTAAAATTAGCACAATGATCTTGGTTGATGCTAAACCTTGCAGTGTTCCTTAGTAAATTCATGCACCACTACATAACTTTTGAATTGTTTTTATTCACATTTTTTTGTTAGTTTCATTAGCTCCACATGGTTGGTTAAACCCTAATGATACCATTTATTTTATCCATAGAGTCACTAGAACATTTATGAGCACCCCAAACCAAAGTGTCTCCAAGGTGCCCTATGCATGCTTGGGTGGTGATCTTCTGACACTTATAACTTGGAGCTCATTATGCCTATGGACAAACTATTAGATGATATAGGATTGTGATATCAATTTCTACAATAACCACTCTTAGTTTGGAGAGATTTGATTTCATTAAAATTTAGCATAGTGATCTCAGTCAATGCCAAAACTCACAATGTTCCTTAGTGAATTGGTGCACCACAACACAACTTTCAAGCCTTTTGTTGTGGCATCATTTCATTAGTGTCATTAGCTCTAGATGGATGGGTGAACCCTAGTGACATCATTGATTCATCCATAGAGTGACTAGAACATTCGTGAGCACCCCAATTTGGAGCATCTCCAAGGTGCCTGAAGCACGTTTGGGCAACAATATTATGATTCTTGTAACTTGGAGCTCCTTTCACTTATCAAAAATATGTCAGATGTGACATGACCATGATATCAATTTCTACAATAACCTCTCTCATTTTTGGATATTCAATTTTTTTTGAAACTGACATAGTGATCTCGATTGATGCCAAACCTCTAGGTGTTCCTTAGTGAATTGGTGCACCACTTCACAACTTTCAAAACATTCATCGTGGCATCATTTCATTAAAACTATTAGCTCCAAATGGCTAGGTGAACCCTAGTGACACTACTATTTTTCCCACAAAGTCATTGGAACACTCATGAGCACCCTGAACTGGAGCATCTCCAAGGTGCCCTAAGTACATTTTGGAAGTGGTCTTCCAATTCTTATAACTCAAATTTCATGATGCTTATCAAAAAACTATTAGATGCTATAGGACCATGATATTGATCTCTATAGTAACCTCTCTCATTTCTAGGAGATTCAATTTCATTTAAAATTGGCACAATGGTCTCGATGAATGCCAAAACTCATAGTATTCCTTAGTGAATTGGTGCACCACTTGTGCAACTTTTGAGCCATTTTTTGTGGCATCATTTCATCAGCACTATTAGCTTCGAATGGTTGGATGAACCCCAGTAACACCACTATATTTTTCATAGAGTCACTAGAACATTTACGAGCACCACACATATAGTGTCCATAAGGAGCACTAAGCACATTTGAGCAACTATCTTTGAGGGTCATAACTTAGAGCCCTTGTTCTTTTGTTTGTTCATTATGTTCATGGTCAGTTGGATGATGAAATTTTTAAAGGGATTTTCTTCGCTTCTTGCAATTTTTAAGGAGGGATCTTGGTTTTGGGATTGCTTAAATATTTGGAGGAGTTCAATTGTTTTCTATTATTATGATGTTAATTTCATAAACCATGAACAAGATTCCAATGAACAAGAATCAAACTAACAAGATTCTAATGAACATGATTAAAATAAACAAGATTCCATACACTATACAAATACACATGCACAACAATTCACAAAAATATAATACAATAAAATATATAATCGTATATAAATTTGATGCAAATGTATGTCAAAATGTGCATCTGTATACAAAATATGGCACATGCCATCAAAAAGTCCATGAAATCAAAATTTATACATAAAATGTGGCCTATGCCATCTAAAAATGTGCCCTAAGGAATCCCTAAAATACTACTATATACTAGGTTGTTGGAGTATCATCAAAATGGAGCCTCTTTGATGGACTCGCTAAACTCATTAGATCTTGTATGAACAAAAAAGAGAAAATCCAAGTTAGACTAGTTAATTAAATGATTTTCACATATCAAATATAAATTTATTCAAATGCATATTGAACAGTAATGAAGGAAACTTTATTTACCTCTCTCCACACCTTCCTTCACTGCTTAGGAGTCCTCACATATATCCTTGATAAAGCATGCACCTCACTAAGCCCAACCTAAACATGTTTGTATGGTTATCAATTTTGTCTACTACTTAAACTATAAGGTTATTAATGATAGCATAATAAATTAATAACATAATCAAGAATTCAAATTATAATTTACCTCAAGTAATCTCTCATTGGAAAATGTTGGTTAAGTGAGAAAAGATACAAATCCTTGTCGACCCCCTCCATCACATCAAGTGTTTCCTACAATAGTTAAAAATTTAGTTGTTACAATGATGACAATAATTTATTTATAATCCAATAAGATTAAGATAAGTAACAAATAAATGATAAATATACATATTGTAGGGCTCTCACAACAAATGGAAATGCTCGAGGGTTTGTGATGATGAATCTAGGTGTGTGCATCATTAGAGGCCACTCCTTATAAAATAAACAATGCAATAACATTTTATTAGTCCAAATAACTAAAAAGTACATATCTATCTATACATGCATTTAATGACTTTTAAAAATAAACTAGTACAAAAATAGCAATATGTGACTAAAAAATCCACTCAAATTTGTATATATGTGACTAAAATCAATCGCACGACTAATAGTAGTTAATATCCAATCATTTATAACACTACTAAATATACTACTAGATTTTAGTCACTTGTTTGATCCCTAATTTTATCATCAATTTAGTCACATATTTAGTGGTACATTTAGTAGCATATTTAATCACATATTTAATGGTCCATTTAGTAGCATATTTAATCACATATTTAGTATATTTACTCACATATTTGGTACCATTTTCAATAGCATATTTAGTCACATATTTGGTAGTGTATTTGGTCATAATAGAGCACAATGGAATCGAACCACCATCCTCCTGCTTATAAAGTAGGTGCTCTTCTATTGAGCTAGCACCCTTTAAGGGATACATAATAAATTATTATTTGTTTCATTCAATTCTCAATATAGAACCCAAAAAGGTTACAGGCCTATATTTATTGAAATGGGGGCAACATGGAAACATCCAATCAAGTTGATAGTATATATAATTACCTTCCCCTTGTCAAAATTTGGTGGTGCAACCCCCTCACACTATCCCGCATTGATAGGTAGAACCTAGAAGAGAAAAAGAAGATGAGAAATCATATAAAATTCAATATCAAATAGGCAATTAATGAATAGTAAAATAATACATATCATAGAGGTTTCAAGGCCAAATAAAATGGTCAAAAGTGCAACAACGTCCAAATATCTCATCTCCTCCTCAGTCATCAACTAGACATAAATGAATCACATATTGTACATAATTATGAAATTGTCAATTTTTTAAAATATAAATATTGATTTTAAATGAGAAATACTATTACAAATAAAATGTATAGGCTTACCATATTAGAAGGAGTCCATGTCTCTACCCACCCCTCATCCTCTCTCGCAAGAGTTGTGTGTGTCTCTATAGCCATGTTTGTTGTATCATCATCCCCAACCTCAAACTAAAACTCAAAGCCATTAATGGGACCCACACAAGGACTCTTGAACCTAACACAATTATGCGACACATAGACATCTGAAGAACTACTAGATGTACTAGTGCCAGTATCATCAACACGAGGAGGCAACAATGACCTAGTCTGGGTGACTAGTAGACTACTCAAATGAAGAATGGCTCTAATAGCTATCATACTAGCCTCAATGATGACATTAGGATGTTGCACTAGAGGAGGAATAGGGATATCAGGGGGGGACAAATGTGGTGTATTTCCTCTACTTCACCTTGGGTCTATCCTACAAAGCTCCACCTCCTATGCCCATATTCATCCTCATGCTACAATAATTAACTTTAAGCCTTTTAATAAACTTGGCATATGATTTTCTCAAGAAATATATGGGAAACTCCAAACTATTGTGTGGTGATTTGTCAAAAAACATCCACCAACGATCCCAAAATAAAGTTCTAATCTCCTCTAAATTATCTTTTTTTTGTTATTATCATGCCTCATGAAAGCAACATGACTAAGCTCTACAATGTTAGTATTATTAATTCTAACTAAGTGTTTTAGTGGTGCATGATCACCAGCTTTAGTTTGAATGGTGATCACTACAATCAACATCGTTCTTTGCATGTTTAACTCCAAGAAAACTAGGTTGAATTTATCATAATTACTCATTCAGTATAAGTATGCACATTGCAACATTGAATAATAGAAAAGAGATAGAATATGAGGAGTTTTATAATACTCTATTTTCTCTATTTTAATTCTAAAATTATGGTTTCAATTCCTTGTTAGATTTATGTCAATAATTTTACAAGGTATCAGAGCAAGGTTGCTAGGAAAAGAAATGTGAGTTTTTATTTGTAGGTGTGATAGATTAGAGGTTGAAAGAATAGATTTTTCAATATTTTTTGTTCTTATGGCATGTAATTATTTCAAATAGAAGCCACCAATTCTTCTTAGGCCCACCAGCAAAGGCTTGTACCAAAAATTCAAGGTAACAAAGGTTGGACCCAATTCTACATCAGAGATAGGCCAAGGTCATGTTCTCTTTGCATGGGCCTTGCCTTATTTTTCTCTCTAGTGATGTATTTCTATGTAGATCTCTCATGTCTCTTGGTGTGAATGCTTCCTTTGCTTCTATAGTTGATCAAATTTATAGATGATCAACACCTACATTTGTAATTAGCAATTTATTTTTCCATTGTTGAGTAGTGTTTTTAGGGTCACTTGTGCATAACCATGTGTTAGCTGCATCCTTGAATGATAGATGTTTTGCCTCTATTTTCCATTTATACTTTTTTTAAGAGATTTATGCAAATTAGTGTTTATTGTATCTCTAATTTGATTGACATATATTTTTCCTTTGTTTACCATATGTTCATTGTTCAAGTAGTGTTGTTCTGGGTACTTATGTAAATTGATCATAATCTTCATCATGTTTTTAGAGGAGGTTCTTCATTCAGCACCTTGGCCAACAAATGTCTATAATTTTCTAGACTCAAATAATTTCCATTGTATCTCTGTATATTTTGAGGGATCATTTATTCCCTTTGGGCTTTCCCTCTTTCCCCCTTTCTTAATTTTCTTCTATTCTCCTCAATTAGAATTAGGGGGGGGGGGGGGGTGTTTAGTATTATTTATTCTAACTAAGAATTTAAGTGATGCATGATCACCAACTCCAATTTGAATTGTGATCACCATAATCAACAATGTTCTTCACATGTTTAACTCCAAGAAAAATGGGTTAATTTTTTTTGTAATTACTCTTTCAAATGATGGTCAATTGTGTCTAAGCCTTCACAAAGAGATGAAATTCAATGAGTTTTCTAATACTCTATTTTAGGTTATGTTATCACAATATTTTGTACTCTTTCTTGAGGTATGACCCTCAAGTGATCTTGTGTAATATGGAAATGATCTCCAAGTGTGGGACTTGCACTATGAGGTCAAATCTCTGGAGAATTTTAGCTTCCTTTGCTATCAAGATGCACCTAACTAGCCTTGGAGAGGAAAAGGGAGAAGGAATGCAAGAATGAGAATCTACCTATTCTAACCTAAGGGAGTGATGCACCTAAATAGAGTGTTCACTGTTCAAACCAATCTTTGCCCATACATGCACTATTGAACCATTGTGACACCAAAAGATATACACATCTAGACTTGTTTTAATCTAACAATCACATGCAGATTAGAAAACCCAAATAAATGACACAAGGAAGGAGAGAATTCACTTATATATCATTCATAGGCTAAAGGAGATACTATTATGCAAGATTGTAGATATCCATAATACACCAATGAGAGCTCAATAGTTCTTGCACAATACATCAATGGTTGAAGGAGATGAGGGAGAATGTCATACAATTTAGAGGCAAAGGAGATTTATAGTAGCAAGCTAGAGCAATGCCAGAGAAATAGAGAGGGTCTAACCCTTACAAAATTTTAAAAATTGCCTTTATAGCTTAGGCATAACTAAGATATATTCTACCCTAAACCAAACTCAACACTACACCTACTAGTCATTGCAAATCTGGAAGAAATTTGATCATGGAACAACTCCTAATACAATAGTGGTAGGAAGAAACCAAAATTAATGCATCTAGCTATAAGAGATCAATTCCCATGAAATTTGATTATTACATGTAATAAAGAGGCATGGAGATGCATTAACACCATGGAACAAGGCCCAAAATGTCAATTTTCATTGGAAAAAACAACCCTTGTAACATGTCATGGCTGCAACAAATAAATTTGCACCACTGTCAAAGAAAATACAAGATGCGATAACACGCAAGTTAACCTACCACAAAAATATGGAGTTGACCCACGTGGAATGAATTTTATTTTCCCTCAAAAGGTGTGAACCATCAATGTAGATCTTCATTTGAATATGAATGGCCTAGATATTGCAAAAATATCCCCAACCGATGAATAAAATCCAACCATAGATCAAGATCTTCACCTAACCACATAGATGGTTGAGATGCACTCATAAATATTGAAAGAAGCCCCAAGATCTAATGACCACCATATCTTTACAAGAGAAAAGGGAAGCAAGTCAAAAATATGACCACCGTCCGGTTAAAAGCAACCCAACACAAAAAAGATTCACCACATGGTATGCAACTATTGGTCGGCATATTTCTTGAATGTTCAATTGAAGAGAAAATAATAATTTTGTAATTCTTGAAAAAGAAAAAAAGTTAATCTCCAAAATGAAGAAAATGGTTAATGTAGAACGTTAACCCTAGTAGAAAATGTGTGTTAACTTGCAACTTAGCACATGAAGGAAAAAATGAGCCAATTCAACACATGAACAAGCTAAACTAGCTTGGCACATGAAGAAACCAAGCCAACATGGCACATGAAGAAACTGCATTAACATGAGATGTTAACCCAACCAAAAAGTGTGTTAACCCACATCAAATAATCCATCTCATTGAAGATCTCTTAGATCGATTATCAATTATGGGTTGAATGGGGGGCAAAAATGGCTAACATTCTTGGCAACTCAAAGGGGATGTTTTCCTGCTAAGCATAGACAACTATCCTTAAGAAATTCATTGGGCATAGAATCACTACTGAGAATTGATGTGTTATCCCACCTACAACTTCACAAAATTCTACAACCAACAAAAAACAAAAAACTCCAAGGAGCTTTGGAAAACTCAGAACAACTCCAGAAAAAAGGAGAAAATGTGCTTGTGCACTTCTTGGAAAGTAGAAAACTCCTACTCTACTATGTACAAGTATTCACAATGCAAAAATTTAAAAATGAAGAAGCTTCTCTCCAACACTAGGACATTATCAACTTGAGAAAAACATACTTGCTCTTCCTTGAGGTTTTCTCCCTCATACTCTGGAATGAGCATGACTAGGGGTAGATTGCATTGTTGCAAAGCTAGATGTCTTATAGGGCATCCTCTTGATAACTTTAGGTCTAAGCAATTAGCCTTGACCTCACTATTGTGCTTTGTAATAGTTCTATCCTCTTGGCCAGTAGAGGCTGGCTTAGATGGTATGGTTGGTAGCATGTGGTCTTCTTTATGTTGTGGCTGCAACATGAATCCTTCCTCAAGCCCATGTGAATCCTTGCAAACAAGAGGTTGCACCTCCTACACTTATGTAGGCTCTTGTGATGTGAGAGGGAGGGATGGTTGTATCTCTTCTACCTTTGATGCAGCACTCATCATGCTCATCAGCATCTCCTATAGCTCCTTCTCACATTGTTCCTTCTACACAACCAACTCCCTTGCAAGAATTGATTCATGCTCTTGTTTTTGGGTCTCTAGCCTCTTTGCAAATTCTTCTTCAAACCTTCTTGAAATCTCTACCTCAACCTATACTCATTGCACTTCTAGCTACTGTAATAGGGTTTCTCCCTCTGGTGTGTGTGGTCTAGTTCATGAGCAACAAATGATACTTCTTGAACTTGGGGTAGTAAAGAAAAGACTTCCTCCTTCATATCATGGGGGGTCTCCTATTGCAACACACAATTTCACTTTTCTTCCTTTTGCAACAGTCCCTTAGGTTCCATCCTAGGCTCAAAATCGGAATTTTGTTCCTTAAGAATATGAACAACCTCATTGTCTTCTTCTTCCTCAACAAAGGAGGTAAGATCTTCAAAAAAGAGGATTGGATTCTCTTCCTTCTCCCCAACAACTTCCTCCTTTCTATCCTTAGTAGGCTTTAGCTCCTCCCTTTTTGCTTTTGCTTGCTTCATTTCATTCTCCCAAAACTCCATGTTTGGGCCATCAGGAGTCAATACAATTAGTCCACCCTTAAAGAGTGAAATGGTGATAGGTGTGGAAGGCTCATGAACCACCCAAATTTATTGCATAGGGCATGGAGGGGTTACAAAAATAGGCTCTTGTAATGGAGGGGGCTTCTTGAAGCTTGGAATGACATATTTTGGAGAAGGGGTTGTCTCTGCTTCTTTGGTCTAAAAATTAGCCAAATGTAGCCTCATTTCCTCTTCTCTTGCTGCAGCAACTTGCCATGTAAGATTCTCCTCAAAATGTCTCTATCTCTCCCTCTCTTCTTCTCCCTACTACACTCAAAGGGGAACCTAATGAGCCTCATTGAAAATATCATAAACCTTAGACACTGTGCTACAAACATGAGGGTCATTTTCCCATGTCTTCCTATCATTTTGCAACTCTTCATTCCAAACATTCATAATGAGCTTAATGTGAGAAAAATCCCCACGATCTATATTTGGGTATGGATTTTCAACATAGCTAAAACATCTTCCAAGCTCAACAAACTTGAAACCCAAGCTATCTACACAATCATAGAGTACTCCTACCTTTGATATGAAAACACTACAAGGTTCCAAGGAAGACTGGGCAGGCTGATGTAGGGAGTGAGAGGGATGAGGAATAGCCTCTTCATGATATCGAGAAAAGTGAGAAGGATCTCTATGAAAAGAATCCACGGTAAAGCATTCAATTAACTAATCTCTTAGAAAACTCTTGAAAACATAAAAGATCATAGATGATTTTCACACATACCAGCACTTGGTCTAAATGAAACCAAAAAATGCATAGAGTCACCACGGTGTTGAATGAATGCCTCCAAAGTTTGATGACATTGAGAATAACACCCAAATTCTCAATGGATAAAGATTGCAACTGGCTAATCAGTAGACTTATGAAGCTGAAATCTGTGTCCCACCAGGCATGCCAAAAATTGTTGTCACAAAATTTTGCACCCTTGCTTGAGGTATGACCCTCAAGTGACCTTGTATAACATGAAAATGACCTCCAAGTGTGGGACTTTCACTTTGAAGTCAAATCTTCAAAGAAGGTCAACTTCCTTTGCTATTAGGATAACCTAACTACTCTTGGAGAGGAAAAGGGAGAAAGAATGCAAGAAAGTAAATCTACCTATTCTAACCTAAGGGGGTTGATGCACCAAAATAAAGTGTTCAAACCAATCTCTTCCCATACATGCACTATTGAACCATCATGACACCAAAATATATACACAACCATACTTGTTTTAATCTAACAATCACATGCAAATTAGAAAACCCAAATAAATTACAGAAGGAAGGACATAATTCACTTATATATCATTCATAGGCCAAAGGAGATATAGTCATGCAAGATTACAGATATCCACAATACACCAATGAGAGGTAAATAGTTCTTGCACAATACATCAATGGCTAAAGGAGATAAGGTAGAATGTCATACAGTTTAGAGGCAAAGGAGATTTATAGTAGAAAGCCAAAGTAATGCTAGAGAAACATAGAGGGTTTGACCCTTACAAAATTTACAAAATGATTTGCCTTTATAGCTCAAGAATAACTAAGATATTTTCTACCCTAAACCAAACTCAGCCACTACACCTAGCAATTACTACAAATCTGGAAGAAATCTAATCATGGAACAACGCCAAATGTAATAGTGACAGGAAGAAACCAAAATCAATTCATCCAACTGTAAGAGATCAAATCCCATGAGATTTGTCATGCCTGACCACTACTTGGTTTACTGCATTTTAGGATTTTGTTGTTTTAAGAACCTTTCAGATGATATGTTCATGTGATCTGATGAACTTGGGTTTTATATGTCTTTTGGACATGTGTTTATGTCTGAACATTTTGTTATGTCTAGATTTTAATATGATTACTTTGGTCTTAATGATATTTCTGTTATGCAATCATTTGTATTAAAAGGGATTATGATTTAAGGTGTATATGTTTATGACATAGGGTAAGGAATGAGGTTATTTACTTTAAATAATCTAAGAAATCCTAAATTGTTTGTTAACCTAGTATATAATATTTTGAATTAATTCAAGGGCAAACTACCCTAAAGTCAATATTATGTATTTTGTTTAAGTATTGTTATTAACATTTTGGTTTGAATTTTTAAAAACCCTAATGGGCTTTGCATGCAATATTATCTATTTTGACCATGCCAAATGGCAGTGATCGTGGCTGAAGTAATACCAATTCTATGCTAAGTTACGGATAATTTAATGAAAGCTTTTATGAAGCTCATAGTGGCATTGAATTTGGTCGGCCATTCTGTGTAGTTGGAGTTTTTGTGGAAGCAATGCCAAATTCAGGGCTATTGTTGCTTGGGGAAAACATTACACTTGTGATGAGTAACTGGAGCTTTGGCATGTTTGGGGCTTTCAGTTCGAATGAAATTTTGGCTTGTGCAGTTAAGTATGGGAGTTATTTTGCCAAAGTTTGTTTGTTGTTTTGGTATTTGGTTTTTGTTGGTTTATCTTCATTGTTGTAGCTATTTGTGAGCTAGATCAGTGTTGGCTTCGTGGGCTTTGGGCTATGAGCATCATCGTAGAGCATCATTTGTCTTCAAAATTGAGTAGGGTGTTGCAGTGGCAGAGAAGAGAAATGCTACAGGAGGCAACATTGTTGAAAATGTAATAGGGAATTTAATGTTATGTTTTAAATGCTTTTAGTTTTTGAAGTTTGTAATAATGTCCTACATGTGGTAGCATACCTAGAGTAGCAGTTCGATAAGCTCTCCAGATATAGCCACCTAGGACCAGGTGTGTGGATCCTAAATTAGAATAGTTTTTTTTTAGTTCGTAGGTGGAGTGTTTAATGATTTTTAGAATCCAATAATAGGTAGTAGGCAGTTTTTGGAATATTCCTGACTTAGAAAACGACTGTCTAATATTGGTAGAAAAATGTTTCAGATTCTTATCTTTTTTTTGGATAGAAGACATTCTTCTTTTCTAAAAATAAGAAGAAAATGTTTCACATCCTTTAATAGGAAAAAAAAAGTCAGTTTTAAGGGTGAGCCAGTCGGCTATGTAAGACACGAATCGAATTTGGAGAGATATGGAATGTTTTTTTTATTTTTTCTTTGTGCAAGTTTTCAATGGTCTGAGTTTTGAATGGATTTTTCTTATCTTCTCACTAGAAACAAGTTGATAGTTTGCAGAAGATTAAAAAGTTTTAGTTTTGGGTCGAATTCAGTATGTTTGTAGAAAATTAGTCTCAGTGCATGGGTAATATCTCCCAAATGCACTTTTGGATTTTCATGAGCTTTGGATATGTTATTATAGGCCTAATTATTCCCATATTCACTAGAGCGATTGAAGATTTTTGATCTGGTTCAAGAGTTATACATGTTTGTTCACGGGTCTATCTAGAGACAGCAAGGAGCAATGTTTTGCAAAAAAATGTACTCTGATGCGTGGTCAATATCTCGGGTTTGAACTGTTGGATTTCTCTAAAAAAATTATATGTTGTTTGAAACCTAGTTACGCCAAATCTCAACAGTTGGATTGAGTAAATCTTTTCTGGTTTGAAAGTTATTCATGTATCAGTGCAGGTCTATCCAGAGGCAGCAAGAAGAAATTTTTGGGGGGATTTATTTTCAAAGTTTTGAATCTAGTGGATGGTTATAGGAGTCTTATGAGTTGAGTCTAAGGTATCTCTGGTTGTGTTTTCATAATAATAATAATGATAAGAACAGTTGGTTCAAATCACAATGGGTGGTTATAATATATCGTGTGTGATCCTAAAGGTTGTAGAAGCCCCTTGAAGAAACTCAGTTGAGTGACTGATTCCTCCTGAGTTTTCCAAGGTGTGGCTCTGCATCATTTTTGGTATCAGAGCTCAGCAAAAGGTTTGGGAAAAAGTAGTTGTGTATATGTTTGTGTGATTGTGAAAGATTGAGAGAAATAGTCTAAGAAGAAGTCCAGGAGACTAGATAAGAAGAAAATAACCTAGTTGAGGAATGATGGGACAAGAAGAAGCAACTTTATTGTATCTTTTTAGAAGGTATCGGAAGAGAAATGATTCTAAACAGAAGGAGATAGAGGAAAAGAAGAAAAGAGAGAAAGAAGAAAGGAGAAAACAAAGAGAAGAGCTAAGCAAGATAGAAGAGGAGATAAACAATTTGAGAAGGAGACTTGAGGAGAATGACGCTAAGTTGAAAGAGAATAAAGCTAAGTTGAAAGAAGTGCAGCAAGAACACAAAGTGCAGCAACAAGAAGTGCAACAAGTATCTCTTGACGAGAGCAGTAACAAGACAAGCCCTATTGGATTTGAATGCAAACAATCTGTGGTTGGAACAGTAACATGTCCTTTGAAAATAGAGAAGAGTACAATGTTGGAAGGTACTCCTATGGAAAATATTTTGGAGGCAACTAATGAAGCCTTAAATATGCATAATGAAGAAAAATGTCAAGAGGAATTGCATGAAGATGAAGCTAAGGAATGTGTAACAGCAAGTTCTGAAGAAGAATCTGATTTATGGGAAAAATTTGCAGCCATTGTGGGAGAATGGAAAAGGCATGGCGGTAGTACGAAAACTCAGCTTGAAGAAGAAAGGAAAGAGTGCAATACTGTTATTGTTCTTGAGCAAAGTTGTAATAAGAAAGAGATATTTGAAAGTGAGATTACTACAGAAGATCAAGATGATGATAAATGTTTAATAAAGGAAGAAGAGATAAATACGATTCTTAAGATTCAAGATGTGAAACTGGTTGATAGTCAAGAAGCAGATAAGTTTATGGTTACTATTGATGAAGATAGATATGATGTGCATTACATGGTGTATAAGGAAGCTCATATTCAAAAAGAGAACTCAAATAATCTTAATGTTGATGATATGTTTTCTTCTAATAATGTTTATGCAGGGATGCAGATTTTATGTATAGTGAATCATGCTGGAGAATTTTCTGTGACATTTACAGCATTAAAGAATCAAAGCTACAAGGTGGAGAAGTTGGATATTATTTTTGTTTTTCTTGTAGATATGCTCATCCTAATTCAAAGAAATTGGAAAGTTTGAAAGAAGAATGAGATTCATTTCTACAACACATCATCTCAAGAGGACTTGAGATCCATTCTATAGGGGAGTATGTTGCAGTGGCAGAGAAGAGAAATGCTACAGGAGGCAACATTGTTGAAAATGTAATAGGGAATTTAATGTTATGTTTTAAATGCTTTTAGTTTTTGAAGTTTGTAATAACATCCTACATGTGGTGGCATACCTAGAGTAGCAGTTCGATAAGCTCTCCAGATATAGCCACCTAGGATCAGGTGTGTGGATCTTAAATTAGAATAGTTTTTTTTTAGTTCATAGGTGGAGTGTTTAATGATTTTTAGAATCCAATAATAGGTAGTAGGAAATTTTTAGAATATTCCTGACTTAGAAAACGACTGTCTAATATTGGTAGAAAAATATTTCAGATTCTTATCCTTTTTTTGGATAGAAGACATTCTTCTTTTATAAAAATAAGAAGAAAACGTTTCACATCCTTTAATAGGAAAAAAAAAGTCAGTTTTAAGGGTGAGCTAGTCGGCTATGTAAGACACGAATCGAATTTGGAGAGATATGGAATGTTTTTTTTATTTTGTCTTTGTGCAAGTTTTCGATGGTCTGAGTTTTGAACGTATTTTTCTTATCTTCTCACTGGAAACAAGTTGATAGTTTGCAGAAGATTAAAAAGTTTTAGTTTTGGGTTGAATTTGGTATGTTTGCAGAAAATTAGTCTCAGTGCATGGGTAATATCTCCCAAATGCACTGTTGGATTTTCATGAGCATTGGATATGTTATTATAGGCCTAATTATGCCCATCTTCACCAGAGTGATTGAAGAGTTTTGGTCTGGTTCAAGAATTATACATGTCTGTTCACGGGTCTATTTAGAGACAGCAAGAAGCAATGTTTTGCAAAAAAATGTACTCTGATGCGTGGTCAATATCTCGGGTTTGAACTGTTGGATTTCTCTAAAAAATTTATATGTTGTTTGAAACCTAGTTATGCCAAATCTCAATGGTTGAATTTAGTAAATCTTTTCTGGTTCGAAAGTTATTCATGTCTCAGTGCAGGTCTATCCGGAGGCAGCAAGAAATTTTTTGGGGGGGGATTTATTTTCAAAGTTTTCAATCTAGTGGATGGTTATAGGAGTCTTATGAGTTGAGTCTAAGGTATCTCTGGTTGTGTTTTCATAATAATAATAATGATAAGAGCAGTTGGTTCAAATCACAATGGGTGGATATAATATATCGTGTGTGATCCTGAAGGTTGTAGATGCCACTTGAAGAAACTCAGTTGAGTGACTGATTCCTCCTGAGTTTTCCAAGGTGTGGCTCTGCATCATAGGGGGCCTTTCTTAACCCTATCCTTCTTGATTTTATGTTATTTTTTTTGAATAAGAGCAAAATTTATATGTTAAGGTGCAGATTGTTATCATCTCCCAAGAGTGGGTGTATGCAGGGCTTGGCAGTCAAATACTGAACTCTGTGTACATCCAGACTTGCATGATGATATAAATTTGTTGTTTTTTATCATTATACACTTTGAATGTGAGTTTTCTTGGCTTTTAATTATTGAAAAGAAAGTTGGGAATTACAAAAGTTATCGGCTTCTGAGAATACCGTATCATGTTAAAATATTGTTTTGTAAATTCAAACAGTTTAGAGTGAATTGGGCAATAGCTATCCATTAAAGTTTGGAAGTGAGGGAATATTGTTATGTTTCAAGTTCTATTTGTTCACTGTGATTGTTTAAAAATGTATTACAATCAGAGATTATTTAAAAGGGTTACGGTGTCTTTAGTTTTAAATCACTGTAAGTGATATCGGCATTTTGTCATGCATATAACAGACATTGCAAGACACAGTTGCAATAAGGATTTAGATTTGAGTTTGAGGCTTGAGTTTTGTTTGAATCAGTTTGAAATATCGATGGATAAAACTTTGAAGATTGAAATCTTGATGAACAAAACTTAGAAGACTAAAATATATTGATGAACAGAACGTAGACATTATAATTCGGTTTTGATTGGTTTTTGAAGAATAAATTAGTTAGAGGAAAATTTCTCAATTGAATAAAGGGAATTAGTTTATAAGATTCGATTGGTTAAAAATTTGATAATCGGTTAACATTGCAAATATGAATTTAGATGTTAAATAGATGAGGAATGTAGTATCATGTTGCATGTGCATTCTAAGAATATCTGTTTGATGTGTATTTTAAGAATAATTGTGATGAGCATATGTTGAGGTGGCTGAATATGGTTAATCCTATTTAGTATTTAATTTAGTGAAAATGTTAAATAAACCGGGTGGGTTAAATTTATAAGTAAAGATAAATGGCCTTACCTAAGACTTGAACCTAAACGGTTGAGTACGGAGAACAGGGTAAAACTCTATTACATCGTTTGATGAGTATATAGAGAATTCCGCTATGTGTTGACTATGAGCATATCATAACTTGGATGCAGAACCATAGCACTATAGTGATGACACCTCAGTATATGTATGATTCATTTACAGGTTATTTTTAGTGTGAGTTTAACTGTGCATTGTTAAGTAGCTATTTAATTCATGCATGTTAATTACTAAATTGCACTCCGTAATGTGAATTAGATATCTACATTATGGATTTATATATGATTATCTATCACGTATGCAGGTGGATTATTCATTTGATTCAGTGTGTACTGAGCCCTCTTGTTTTGTGTTGCATTCTTTTATGTGATCACTTTCAGGTGCTTTGTAATGGCTAATAGGTATCTGAGGATTACTTTTGAAGTTTACTTTATTCAAAAAACTATTCGTTGAAGAATACTCAGAGGGAACTTGATAATATATTTAAAAGGATGAATATGTATCTCATTCTTATTTTGAACTCCATATGTATTTGTGTTTCTATGGAATGTGTGTAGATGGAATCCTTTATTATTATGACGTTTTCACTTTAAGTGTGGATAGATCAATGTATGGACACATATATTATGTTGAGTAATAAATAAATAAATTTGTTGTGTTTTTCTTTCTAGTTTTGTTTCATTATTTTCTTCTTTACGCTTGGGTGGTCATTACAAGATTTGATCATTACATTTAATAAAGAGGCATGGAGATGCATTGACACTATGGAACAAGGCCCAAAATGTCAATTTTCATCGAGAAAAAAACCATTGTAATGTGTCATGGCTGCAACAAATAAATCTGCACCATTGTTAAAGAAAATGCAGGATGGGATAACATGCAAGTTAACCCATCGTGAAGCTACAAATTTGACCCGTGTGGAATAAATTTTATTTCCCCCAAAAGGTGTGAACGATCAATGTAGATTATCTTCATTTGAATATGAATGGCCCAGATATTGTAAAAATATCCCCAGCCAATGAATAAAATTGAACTGTAGAACAAGATCTTCACCTAACCACACAGACGGCTGAGATGCACTCATAAATATCTAAAGAAGCCCCAAGATCTATCAGCCATCTTATCTTCACAAGAGCAAAGGGTAGTAATGCAAAAATATGACTATCATTTGATTAAAAGAAACCTAGCATAAAAAAGATTTGTCACATGGCATGCAACTATTGGTCAACACATTTCTTGAATGTTTGGTTGAAGAGACAGCAGCGATTTCATGATTCTGGAAAGAGTAGAAAAGTTACTCTCCAAAATGATGAAAATGGTTAACATAAAATGTTAACCCCAGTAGAAAATGTGTGTTAACCCACAACTCGGCACATGAAGGAAAAAATGAGCCAACTTAGCACATGAACAAGCTAAACTAGCTCGACACATGAAGAAATCAAGCCAACTTGGCACATGAAGAAATTGTGTTAACATGAGATGTTAACTTGTCTAAAAAGCATTTTATCCCACATCAAAGAATCTAGCCCATTAAAGATCTCTTAGATCAGTTATCAATGATGGGCTGAATGAAGGAAAAAAATGGCCAACGGATTGTTTAGTTCTATAATTATGGTTTCAATTCCTAGTTAGATCTATGGCATAAATTTTATGCGCAATCCCCTCCTTTTAAAAATAACTTTCACCATCCTCAAATTCTTTAAATAATTATAGTTGATGTTATGCATCCTACTATAGATGAACACTTCATGTATTGATGGGTTCTATGATTCTGAAACACATTCTCATAGTGCCACCTAGAGACCAAGATTTAACCATAAACTCTACAGGAAAAAATTGAATCGCAACTACTAACAAAATTAGCAAGACAAAGATTAAGTCAAATCCATCCTAAGAGGAAAACTTGTGGAAAGTTTTATAGTATCCAATACTATTTTTCACACTTAAATAATTAATTCGAGATGCCAAATACTAATGCAAAGAACAATTATGCTTACATAATCCAAGTTATGATTTTCTCAATAAGTTGGAGTAGTCATTCATTCAAAATCAATGAAAAGTTGCTAGATTTTGCATTTCATTTTGTAGATGAAAATAGGGTTTGAAAGCCTTCACCATCTTTTATTGGATAAGAAGAAAATAACTCTTTTATCTTGCTTTAGAAAATATTATGTAAGAAACATGGATTTATGTAAAAGTTGTGAACAAATATCAATATAAAAATTAATATTTTATTTATTCAATTATTTTATTAGAAATTATTATAATATCATATTTTAACAAACAGTAAGTTGCATCATTTAAATCAAAATGTTTTAAATGGAAACATGTTCATGTTTTCCACTTTGCACTAGAAAATTAAAATAAATTAATTCTAATGTTAATTTTTAAATTTAATTTTTCCTTTATGCAGTGGCTAACAAATATTCTAAGATTATTTTTGTGACTATAATTCATCTCTTGACATAAGTTGTGTGTGTGTGTGTGTGTGTGTGTGTGTGTGTGTGTGTGTGTGTGTGTGTGTATCTTTGTGTGTGGTGGGGGGTCCATTTAAAAGATGTCATGTCAATCTCAAAATAAATTTCTTATAACCCATGTTTCAAGTTCAACAAAGCATCAATTTCAATTGCTTATATCTTGTTGTTAGAGTGTGTTAGAATTAACCATAGACATAAATAACAATTACATTCAAATATAACCAATATCAAAAAATAATAAAACACATAGAAGATAATAAAAGACACTAAGATTTAACGTGGTTCACCCAATCTCTGGGCTACATCCACCAAGTACCAATTTCAATATTATTATTATCTAGTGATTACAACTTGATTACAATTGGTAATCCCTTACAGCTCAATACTGCCACAAGAAGTAATTATCACATCACACATTATGAAATCCCTATCCCTGTACAAGTAATTTTGTCACTTTAGGGTTAAAATTAGTTACAACATGTTGGCCCAAAAATATCAATAAAATAGCCCCAAAAAAGAATTTCTCATGGGCTATGCACCTAAACTCCCGATAGTTGTGGAATTATGGAGAATGTACAATACTTCCTTGATCAGTCACCACAAACTAATAGAGTAAAGAATTGATTTAATTATAACAATTAAATCATCTTTAATTCATTCATAAGATTTACTTTATACACATGTATTATCATTTAATAATTAAATATTAATTATTAAAGATTATTTACCTTTGGATTTTCTATTTAGGTTTTATGATCTCCTTCTATAATGATTGGTCTCTTGTATTTTTTACTCATTCTTTTTGTCTGATAAATATATTTTTTCATATTTTCATAGTTAAGTCCTTGCCTTCTCTTGTCTTTTATTTTTTGTGATAGGTTCTTTCATGTAGGTATTCTATGAGATCTATGGATTCATATTGCTCAAATCCTTCATAGTATTAGAATCAGATTTGTTGTAGCTTCAGTTTTGAAGAAAATAGAGGAACAATAATTTGTTGGATTAGATCTAATATTTTTTGAGTATTTGATATTGAAATATGGGTCTTCTAAATGTTGGTCCACTTCAAGCTCAAATAGACCTCACCATTGAGCTGACAGTGCCCAAAACCCCCTATTTTCATATAAGGAACTTCAATTTTGGACAACATTGACAAGCGAAGCAAGACCTGCATGCATTACGATGTGGATAATTATTAAAAATGGCTTTTTTTAAATGTGGCCCAAATTATTTTTACCACTCTGTCAAGTGGCCACCTCAGCGTTGCTCAACAAAAATCTAGGCACTACCTAGCAAGAGTCATGTTGACGTCGAGACACCTCAGTCATGATTCACCCAAGATCAATGGAGGAGCCACCAAAACTTTTCCACAACATCACCCCCATTGATGTCTTCCACCAACATGTCAATCACAACATTTAGTCCCCTACGCACCTATCTATAGTCACATGTGCACCTAGGGGGCTTAATGTTTAGCCCCCCAAGGGGATTTTTAGGCTTTCTTTTCCACCTTCGTCACCTCCATTAGATGTTCAACAAGTTCCCAAGTGATCTAATGATAATTTTGATCTGGTTGGACCTATGGCAGTAGATCCTTTAGATTCTCATCATACTCATGCTCAGACATTTGGTACTTTACTATTAATTCATTTCATTTTAAATGATCTAATATTTTTTCACTGGCAACATGACACTTAGAGTGGTATAGGGTAATGGATGAGGATGACTCTTCTTTCATGAAGAACCACACTTGGGACCTTTGTCATCTTCCAAAAGGAATAAATTTAGTTCAGTGTAGGTGGGTGTACTATACCAAGTTTTTTGTACATAGTTCTATTGATAGGTATAAGGAACATCTTGTTGCCAAGGGGTTTTCATAGGTGGAGGGTATCGATTATTTTGAGACCTATGCTCCTATTGCCAAGATGAATTCTATTTGCATTGTACTCTCTCTTGTAGCTTCTCAGGGATGGGCAGTATTCAAATAGATGTGAAGACTGTATTTTTACATGCATACTTACATGAGGAGATCTATATGGAGTAACCTCAGGACTTTGTGTAAGAATCTTCTATGGTGTGCAAACTTAGGAGGTCTTTATATGGTCTCAAACAAGCCCCTCAAGCTTGGTATGAGAATATTCCTTCTTGCTTGAATCATAGTTCACACGCAATCATATTGATCCTACAATTTACATTCAACATCATGGGGTTGATATGTTGGTACATGTACTATATATTGATGATCTCATTATTATAGGTATTTGACCCTCTATGATTTAGAGTGTTCAACAATCTTTGAGAGAGATGTTTGAGATGATAGACATTGGACTTCTGCACTATGTTTTGGGCCTATAGGTTATTCAATCTTTGGATGGGATAGCTATACTTGTAACCTTAACTAGTTTTATGTTCGGGTGCAATCTATTACTCATAATAGTCCATGGATATCACTATTCCTATTCTCAAAGTCCTAGGAGAGGTTGGGGCATGAAAACTCTCACTAATAACCCCATACCCTAATTTTGTGCATCCACTTGATTTTTAGGAATCCCTTTGGTGGGCACATCAAATGTCACTTTTGCCAACAAAATTCAAAATAAAATGCCTCAAAATTTAAATTTTACATCAAGGATGAAACATCCAATGCAAAAGTTTGAAATAAAAGAAATAAAGAGTGGCCACAATAGTAAAATTTTAATCAAGAAATAAAGACATGACCTAGAGGCAAAATAGAATCATCAATAATAAAGTTGGCTAAATATCCCCACATTACATTGTTGGAAAATAAGAAGAAAAATTAAATACCAATATCTAAAATTAGATAAATAAGGAAATAAATCCAATTACTTACAAAATTTACATTACTGACATAATGTGACCTACCAGGGTCTCTGAGGGAAGGAAGAAAACTTAGGTCTTCCAATCACTTTGTAGGGATCTTGAATTGAAATTAGATGGTGGTCTAAAGACCATGTTGCTCAACCTATGATTGATCCCACCGACTAACTACATAGCTTGCTTTATCGACATCGCCTTACAATTATGGTTTACTATACTATGGGGTTTGGCTTGATCAGAAGTCACTCAAAAGTGTAAATACAAGGATACTAATATAAGTCCCCTTCAATCCTCTTGTTGTCACATTGGCTTCTTTTCAAAGAATCTAAACATTGTGGGGACTTCAGTGTTAGTAGAGTTGTACTTTGAGTTACAATCACGAAAAAACAAATCTCTTATCCTTAATTTACTATAATTACATATTAGGGCACCTACCCATAATCTTTCTTAAATCAATTTCATGACTATTGCACTAGTTGAAGTTGTGCTATCAATCTCATCAAATTTGGTATGATCATGTACACACACACACACACACACACACACACACACACACACACACACACACATCACTATCCTATATTATTTCATTGGTTACATAAGTTCTTATTATCATCTGAGAATGCACTAAATGTCAGTGTTCTTATCAATAAATTCCATATTTCATGTCTCCTAGTCATAAATGACTTATGAATTCATCCTTAGGTTGCAAGTTTACAACTAGGTAGGCAAGAACCATTATTATGATGTTGTCAATGTTTACTTATTCATTCTTACAACAATTCCTTGTTGATGATATAGGTCATCATCATTGTTCTTATCCTACCTCATGGCTAATAATCCTCTTATAACTTAACTCTGATACCTGAACCTTTAGTTTGTATTAGGTTGATGACCTCATTGCGACTTTACTTTCTCAAAAATTGAAGGGTTATAATTGATCCAATAATTTTGTTACTAGAGTCTACAAGCATTCTCTTGATAGTTGAAATTTAGTATTACTCATGCTTATACCATAAGCTTGCTAACATAAATAGACTCACATAACCCTAACTCAAAAGTTTTCATTTTCTATCTTACCCATTCAATACTATATGTTACATACTTCTCATATTTATAATCCTATCATTTGAGGTTTCCAAAGGTTATTTGAAGATTTTAATTGAGTTCTTGTTTGCTTTCTGAGGATTATTGGAAAAATACATTTTAAATTCATGATAGGTTAGAGGTATCCCAATATCTTAGTAACATGGTATAATCTTCAAGTGTTACCATCCTAATTACTCACCATTCATTTTACTGATTCAATATTTCAACTCAAAGGTACAAAATTTGATTATGAAGATCATAGGTTTCCTTTACTTATGTTGTAATGTCTAAATCAATACCAATCTACTTGATCACTTCCATATTTGATAAGAACTACAATACATCCATGAGTGATATGGTTAGACAAAATCTAACTTCTACTAAAGATGATGAGAAACACTTTCTCTTGATTTCTAGGTGATTTAACTATTTTTTCTCACATGATTGAAAGTTGTTTTAGGGTCCTTAATTTAGTTTTCCCTCAAGGTGATCATGTTCAATATAATTTTGAATTACTTTATGAGACCATAATCTACCTTAATATAAATGTAACATTCTTGCATCAAATTAGTTGGTTTACGTCCTTAAGACTTATTTATCTAATATGGTTGATCATTTTCAATCATTAATATCAATTGTTAAGTTTTGCATAGGTTTACTCATCAGTGTCAATGTTTAGAAGGACTACATTAGCTTCTTAAAATTATACAAGGATAAATCCCATAGTAAAATTTTAAATTTCCACACTTAACATGGACCCATTATTGCCCAAGTGTCACGAAACAGGGCTCTGATACCAAAATCTAATACCCAAAATTTGGGGCAAAAGCACACCAATTTTTTTTCAAAGTTAAATAACTTCTATGTTTAAAACATGCCACAATGATTAGGTTATGGACAATTGACAATGGATTATGAGTGAATTTTGAATACATATCATAAGGATGTAGAGTCAGTATTCCAACACCATGCATAGGTTTGAAACCCTAGGTTTTAATGAGACAGGAACATGTAGCTCTAGTTGAATGAGTCGATCGATTAAAATTTAGGTTCAATTTACAAAGGTATGACTTCCAATTCAAATTACATTTTAGGGTTTCCAAGTTCATGAGTCGACTATGATACTATCCCTTTTAACACTATACTAGATCAATCCTTAGGAGAATCTATTTATGCATTTAAAGGTTAATTGATCTTAACACACTAATACTTAATTCTGGATATTATCATTACCTATTTAGAATTCATTAAAAACATTTAAATATTTATCATTAAACAAATCATGGCATTGACCCGTCTTCTAATCAAAATCCCAAAACATTATATCAGGCTATCTATACAACTTTAAATCTATCACCTATTTAAATCATGATATATTCATTTGAACTAATTAATACTTATAATTAAATACATAATATTCTTCTAAAGCATTTCTAAAATACTCCAAATAGAAAAATAGATGTTTCAAATAATGATATTTTATAACAAGATATTTTAACTATACACCTAGTGATCTAACCACTAAACTTTACCAACAAATACATTTTCTTTCAAACATAAAACCTCAATCTTAAAATAAATAATTTAATTAAACACTAACATTCTTATTCAACTTCAACCATGACCTAATTACATAACTTAAGTCTGGTTTAATTATCCCCTAACTAGAATAGTTTTAATTTCAAAAACTATAAAAGAAAAGAGATAATTTCAAAAAAATACTCAAATTATATCCTAATATATCTTAATCTACGATATTAATCTATAAAACCATATTATCGAACCCTAACACAAACCTAGCCATATCAAAAAACATAAAACACTATAAGATTCTACTTACTCAATAAAACCTAAATTACTCACTAACTATATGAATAATCACTAATAAAATAGCACTAACAAATATAATGTTACAAACCCACTTCAATTTCCTAATATTCTAATCTTTACTCTCCAAAATAATTTCCAAAAAACTCTAACTAACCACTCCCAATATCCTAACACTTCTAATCTCTTACAAAAATGAAAGGTAGTAAAAGGGAAAAACAAATATCTTTCCAAAAATCTACTTACTAATTGACAACACAATTAAATTAAATTAGTAACAAACTAAAAATATAAATCTAAACTAATTCTACATTTCTCATTTTAACATCTCACTAATTAAATATCCTAACTATATCACTTACTAACCTTAACTTTATCTAACATCTAACACAACTCACTTAACATCTAACATAACTAACTTACATATAACATATCCTAACTTAACATCTTTAATACATTACTAACCTAATCTTTACTAACTTTAACTATCCCTAAACACCTACTAACTTCCCCCTAACACCTCCCTAAAGCCCTCCTAACCCCTTCCCACACTTCCCCAAGAAAAAACACATCACTTAAGGCCAAGGAGGCCTCCAACTCTACCTAAGCCTCCCTCCAACTCATGTTAATCGAGGGAGGGATGCCTTCCAAAACCTCTTAGCACACTGCTCAAGAACTATCCTCATGGAGTACATGAAATCCAAGAAGGAAGGATGGAACTATTGCAAGGGGCAACTTTATCATTTCCTTGACTTTAATCTTCCCCTCCAAGTGCATGTTGTGACCAACATGTAGGAGTAAGGGGGTGACATCAGCAGAGTTATGATGGGCATTTATGCCAAGGGAAAAGTGTTTCCCTTTCAATGCCTAGGTTAATGGGTAAGATGAAACTGGGGAGAGTAGATGAGATTTTAGGGGGATGGGTAGTTATGTTTAAAAGTTTAGTGCATGCGACTTTAGGATAGGATAGAATAGTTAGATATTCATCATTTTCTTTTTGTTTATTTATTTTATGCCATTTATAAAATAAATATTAAAAATAATTTTTGAAGGAAGATGCTCTATTCACAAATGGATTATTTAATTTTCCCATACAAAGGGCAGAGAACTTTTTGTTGTAGGATGATATATTTTTTTGAAATCCCTTTTTTTTTTCTAAGTATTGGATTTTTAATTTTACTTAGTTTACATGGTAGAGGATATATATATATATATATATATATATATATATATATATAAGTTGAAATGTACCATAGTTTTGATGTTGTGTTTATACATTAACATAGGATTATTCCTCCTTTCAACAAATACAAAAATACAAAGTGATACACCAATCATATAGTCAAATTTTATTGACACAATTTGGAAATCAATTGCATAACATTATATATCATCATTTCATCTAATTATCATTTAAACATATTAATTCAAATTTGAATTATAAGAATAGCGTAGGGAAGGTAAAACATCATTGCATCTATTTACTGATAAACATATGCATATAAATTAAATCATATAGAATATCATATGAAAGGAAAATACTCTTTTGTCAGCATACGTGGGCTTGTCACTTCTTACTTATTTTATTCAATCATCTAATTCAAGGACTCCCTCAAGAAAGAGCTAGGAAAGAAAACTCGAGATCATAATCGTTTCAAAAATAAATTTAACAAAAACCTTTTTAAAATAGGATCATTATCTTGAGGAAAAGTCTCCCATATAGTTGAATTGAAACAACAACTCTGAATTCATGCTTGGCTCCATATCAAGGTAGCCACTACAAAATCTGCAAATTTCATCAAGGTAACCATGGAGAAAATGAAACTCACCAAGAGACAAGTAGACTTAACATGAAGACACAATCATCCCATTTTCTCCCATCGAATGTTTGCACAATAGGTTCATCATTGAACCAGACTAGAGAGAAGGTGGATTTTTTCAGGGTAGGAGAAGTTGGTCACAACACCATAGAAGATGCCCTTTCAAGGATATAATTACAAGAAATTCTATCATTTCACTTCTTAATTTCCCAAAACATAAAAAATAGTTTATATTGATAAGTAGGGGGCCATAACACCCTACTCTTTCCCTCTCCTCTTCATGAGGAGAGACTCTGCACTGGTCAGAGTCCAACTGAAGCCCTCCTCCCATACATGGCCACTCCTACCTTATCTAAGGGTGAGTAATGCCAACACAATCTTTACAGTTTCCCTCAAAAATCAAAATGTAAAAAATGAAAAAAAATATTTAAGAAAACCCATCACAATCCCATCCCTAACATGTTCATCATACATACAAATACATCCACATGTAGAAACCTATTTTAAGAAATGACACACAGCATAAAGACATGAACTTGAAGGATTCCTACCATCACAGATGGTTATGGAAAACTAAAATTTGAGAAGAGCTATCCTTCTTCCTCCTTCAATCTTTACTTTACTCTCTAAATCTAGAGATTTGGTGAACACTCTTCCACCCTCAAATCTGCCACTAAATAGGCTCCTAACTCAACCACCTACAATTGCAATAGCTCCCCACTTGACTACGGGCTTTTAGAGTCTTCTAACTCAATCCTATCATTAAGGAAAACTTTATGGTGGAGTATAACTTGTCAAACTAGTGGTGAAGCTCCAATTTTCGAACTAAAGCAAAAATAGGATATTTGGGTGGTCACAAAAGTCAACGAAAGGGACTAGATAGGTGAAAAATGCCCCCAACCCATACATATACCCCCTAGGCTCTTAGTTTTCATAATTTTTGGCCTCTAGGACTATTTAATGACCTATTAAATTGTTTCAAATATTTTTACTTTCTAAAAACCCTAGGAATGAAATCTTACCACTAAACTCTGATTAGAGTAGTTAACCCCAATCACCAACTATTAGCATTAAGTTACTAACCTAGTCCATCTCAAATTATTAGGTTAGTCAGCTCACCCTAATTATCATGCTAAAATTCATATATGAATCACAAGTGTCAAGTGACACTATAAGATCATTGTTACACAACATTAACACTTAACGATTATAGAATGATATACACATTCAATTTATGATACAAATAAAATATGAAACAACGGGGTCTACATCTTTCATTAGACTCAACCCTAGTTTTCACAAACTATACATAGGTTTGAGTTCTAATTCTCTGTTAGATTTCTCAAAATATAATCTTGTATACTTCATTTCACAGATCAGTAGTTCAAGAAAAAGCACATGTATATATTTAAAACTCGTTTAGATAATTACATTAATCAAAACATCAAATTTTATTTAATTAACCCTTTGTCATTTCTACACACATTTAATCATCAGTAATTACATAATCAATATAACATAACTTATTCACTAATGCAGATTAAAATACTAGAATAATCATTGTTAGGCATGCATTTACTTAAACATCATAAACATCACCAATAAGGAATATTGAACTATCTGAATGCATATAACCTATCATCGAGGTACCATAATCAACATCAACATCATTGTCATCAGGTGAAACACCTCATACCATTGCTAGTACAAATTAATGTTTAAATAGTCGAGATAATGTAGTAGTTCTTGAATCAATGAATATTTAAAATATGAATGTATCAGTTGATCTCAGTTTCTATTAGGACATCTAAACCATAAACAATTACTTTATATCCATTTCAAATCTCCTATAATGAATTTAACAGAGAAATTTATATTTAAAAAGTACATACAAGGAGGGACCTTACATGGGGGTGTTAGAGTAAAGAATTGATTTAATTATATTAATTAAATCATCATTACTCCCTTCTTAAGATTCACTTTATACACATGCATTTCCATTTAATAATTAAATGTTAATTATTAAATGTCATTTACCTCTTAAGGTTTCTCTTTCATGTTTTAAGATATACTTCTATAAAGATTGATCTCTTGTATTTTTTTACTCATTCTTTTTTTTTGATAAATATATTCTTGCATATTTTCAAAGCGAAACACTTCCCTTCTCTTGTCTTTTCTTCTTTGTGATAGGTTCTTGCATGTAGGTGTTCTACGAGATTTGGAGATTTGTATTGGTCAAATCCTTCATTTGTATATAGACATATTTATGATATCTATATTACCTTGTTAACATATTTATATTACATGTTATACAATAAAATCGAAGGCATAAAACTTATAATAAAAGCCATAAATTTGAACATCTTACTATCGTAGATCTTCAAAAATGAATTGATTTGAACTTAATTTGGTATTTAATGTGTTATAAGCAATTTCTAATTTGTGAGCAATAGTTTGAATATTTAAAAATTACATTAAATTATTAAAGGCATTGAAAGAACAATATCATCAATAATTGATATAAATGATATAATGTAGTGATTTGATTTTCATCTTTAAATGTCACACAAAATGAAATATATTTGTGGTAAAAAATATTATTATTATTTTTGATAGGTAGTAGTCCCAAAGCCCGTAGCTTGAAAGGTTTTTGAAAGACCCATCTCAATAGGTCACTAAGGATAAGAGATGGGTAGGTACCCTTGGTTTAGCCCTTATAGAATTGTTTCTTTATTTTTTCCAATCATAAGAACTTTCTTGATAATCCATCGTGGGTGTCTTACATCATCTATTTTGATCAACTTGAAAAATTAGAAACTAGCTAGGATCGATTTGTTAGAGTGTTTTATGAAATCTTAATTGTAATCTAGAATAGAATTATTTTCTGAATAATTATTAATTATTAATTAGGAAACATAGTTGCAAGATAATCCATGAAAGAAATTAATATAACATTGCCCAAGAAGATTTTGAAACCCCATAATATAAATTATAAATGATAAAAAAAATCATTAATCAAGGTATCTTTTGAGACAAACAAATTCTTCTTAATAATGCATAAATATTAAATTATAATGAGAATCATCCTTTCCATTTCGAGGATTTGAGGATTGAGAATGTTACTATCAAGAGGGAATTACTTTAGAATCAGGAAATTCATCAAAAGGATCATTAGGTTTCATTAACTTGAGAGTCATATTGTCAATATCCTCCCATAATCCAACTTGGTCTACTAAAATACAACTTGTATTGTAAAAAATCCCTTATTCACATACTACATCATCATTAGTACCTCTATTTTCTTAATGATTTGCCTCTAAATTACCTTCATGGTAGATATGTTTTAATTCTATATTTTCAAAGGAATTAAGTAGTTTGAAGGCAATTTCCAGAAAAAGATTAGATTTTCCACTCAAGAGTTTTCTTGTCCTCTATGTGTTAATAATGAATTGTTAGTCACCTTCAATTTCTAGATTTGTTCATACTAAATTTTTACTTAAACTTAATCCTTCAACTAACACAAGAGCTTTCACTACATTATTGTAGTTTTCTTCATAGGTTTAGCAAGTTTGGCAATTATCTTGTTGTCATGGTCTTTGATGACACATCCAATGCCATCTTTGTTGGGGTTATCCCTTGATGCCCCGTCAAGATTAAGTTTATGCTACCCTTGTTTTTGTTGCACCCATATACAATTAGCTCTTCTTCCTTGATTCTATAGCCTCCTTTACTATATTGTGTAGGGATAATTAAACTAAACCAATTTTTACAAATGATTCTGTCCAAGATAGTGAAACTAGCTTCATATTGATTACTATTATTAATTTTATTATTCAAGGTTTTGACAGTAATAGCTTATATTTTATTGACTAAGGACATAACTGGCAATGTTCTATTTTGAAATATGCAACACTTTATTTCCTTCCATAGTTCCCACATAGCTATAGACAATCTTCCATAAGTCATGATAAATTCATTTTCCTAGTGAAAGAGGCCAAGTTTTTAGGTGATCAACAAGATTATTATGAATAGTAGAATGCTAATTTAATTTGGCACTAAAGTAAAGAAAACATTAATTTTCATAGGGGCAATTGAGTAGTATGTGATCCATTGTTTTCTTGTCCTCTTTGCAAAGAGCATGTCTTGAAGGACCTTTGAATCCCCTTCTCTTAAATCAATCCATCGATAGCATCTTTTTATGCAATGTTGCCTAGAGATAAGTTAGAGCTTTTGGAGAACAATTTTTATCCCAACATAGATCAATAAGAAGATCTAAAGACATAGTTTTGTAACAAGTAATCTATACCCATTTTTAACCTTTTACCTTCCCTCATTTGAGCCTAAACACATTAAATTATTAGGTTGATTTTTGATACTAAATGTTCTCTCTGAAAGTATCTTACAAATAGTTTCTTGTTTACTATTAGTTAATGGGGTATCGTTAAACTATTTCCATTTCCAACCTAGAAAAGGCTCATAATTTGAAACAATGTAGTCATTAACATTTGATCCCATGTAGTTATTAATGACAGAAATAATATCTTACCCTATTCCTAAAGACTTTAAAGGAGGATAACCCACACATGGATCCTCCCAAAATAAAATAGACTTCCCATCTCCTATATCCCATGATAGTCTATCATTAATAATTGGGATACAAGTCTTAATGAAACTTTCCAAATTCTAGATCCTTTTGGGTGGGAACTAGCACATAAAATGTTAATTGGATCAACCTTTACAAAAAAAAAATTTAAGATATGGAAGCCCACTTCTAATTTGGGAATTTAAGAAGATCCCAAACCAATTTTCTCCTAGGGCTAAATTTTTCCAGGCTAAATTCTTAATGCCAAGACCACCATCCTTTAATGGCTTGCAAATGTTTTCCCATTTACTAAGTGCGAACTCTTTTTTTCTAAAATGCATCTTTCCAGAGGAAATTCCTAAGTTTGGCCTCTAATTTGAATTTGCAAAGATTCTATGAATTAAGGGGTAGGACCAACATTTGAAAAGTAAGGATAGAAAATAGGGAAAATTCAATCATTGTGACCCTAGTGGCATTAGATAACCATCTTCCTTTCCAACCATAAATTTTATGATTATTTTTTGTAAGAATTTCATCCCAAAGTTTGTTGCTCTTAGAGCCTTTGTCTAAAGGGATACCTAGATATTTGTAAAGGAATAGACCCAATTTAATCCCTAGGATGTTACAAATGTCCTTCTCTATTTTAGGATTGGTGTTTAAAAAGAAGATTTCAGATTTTTCTGCATTGACTCTTTGATCAGATGCCTCCCATATAATTAGTTAGAATATGCTTAATTGGATTAGCTTCCTCACATGTACTTTCTCCTCGAAGAATTGTATTGTCTACCAATTTTTGGTGCCTAATATTAGGAGTATTTTCAGTAAGCTAGACTCCTTTAATCAATCCTTCTTCTAGGGCTTTCGTAGTAGATTAACCTAAAGCTTATTGTTAACCAGAATGCAAAGTTTGGGAGAAGTAATACAACTAAAGATGAGATTAATCCAAGAATTAGAAAATCCAAAATCTCCAAGGCACTTATAGAGGAATATCCAATCAACCTTATTATAAGCTTTTTGAATATTGAGTTTAATAAGAATACATTGATCCATGTTTAATTGATCCTAGTGAATGATTTCTTGGTCCAATATAATACCTTCTAGAATGGATCTATTGAGAATGAAACAATTTTTTCTTCTAAAATTATTTTTGGGAGTAGTAATTTTAGTCTATTAGCTTGAATTTTGGAGAAGAGCTTATACACTATGTTACATAGAGCAACAGGTTTGAAGTCACCTATGGATTCACAATCAAACTTCTTAGGTATTAGTGTCTCAAAGGTGCTTTATGTTTCTACAAGAAGAGATATTGCATTCTGAGATGATTTGATGGCTTTATGAATATCATTCCCAATAATATCCCTACATTTTTTGAAGAATTTAGGGTTAAAGCAATCAGGTCCTCAGGCTTTATCTGGGTTCATTTGGAAAACTGTTGATTTAACTTCTTCAAGAAAAATAGTCTTATTTAGAGATCTTGTTCTCTTCTCTAGTGATTATATGAGGAATGGAAGATAACATTTTATTTTGAAATGAAAGATTAGAGTGGTCCTTTTCATTGTAAAATTTAGTGAAAAAGTTAACTATTTCCTTTGATATATCCTTCGATCTTCTAGGATTCTACCATTACCATATTTTATCTTGGAGATTCTATTAGTAGCTCTTCTAGTTATTTTGGTGCTATGATGAAAAAACTTATTATTCCTATCCCCTTTAGAAATCCAAGACATGCTAGGGAAAATCCACTAAGATCTTAATAGTGATAGAAGAAAGGAAATTTTTGAGGTAACCTATTACCAATTTTTTCTAGACTTGTAATTCTATAGGAAAATTTTGAAATTCTATCCATCTAAACACAAAGGGAATGGATATATTTGTAAGATATATATTGGTGCTCCATTCAAACAAAGATAAAGTTATTAGAAAATCTTTAAGCTCTAATTTTGGATTGGACAAAAAAAAAATTTTGTATGCTTTATTTAAACATTCAACAAAAATCAAACCATTATCTAGATTAGTTATACATACCTCTCTTCTAAATTTGGATGCAAGCAAATTTGCATAGTGAAAGTCAAAAATTATACTACATGCCCAAAACACAATGAGATTGAGTTTATGTCATTCTCCTCATAGTATTTGAGCCATTGTGTTGTTAATTATCAGATATTCTACTTCTTCCTTCTTCATCCTATCATTGTTGAAAATTCAATCTTCCTTTTTCCCATTAACCAAATACTCATTGTTGAAAAATTGATGTTCCTTTTTCCCATTGACCAAATATTCGTTGGTTTTTTTATTTTTGGGAAACTAGTGATCCATGATTAGGTTTAGTTTAGAATTGAGTTTTATAGATGCTTCTTTGTAGTATTTACTTTTATGATAATAAATTCTTGATGCTTCTGTGTAGTATTTATCTAATTTTTTTTACTCTTTTCTTAAATATGCTTTATATATAGCATTTGAGTTTAATTATTTGCATTATAATGTGTGCTTTTCATTCTTGTTCTTGTAATTTACATTGGTAAACTAGAAATATATCAAAACAAACCTATTCTAAAGAAATGGCCGAGAACTCTTCTTGTCTAGTTCCTCTAAACCTACATAACTATCGTCCATGGACAACCACCATGACACAACTTCTTCATTCAAAGGGTTTGTGAAATTTTTTATATGAAGTGAAACCAATTTTATAGAGGCCCTTTAAGGTCATGCAACATAGGAACAAGATGGATAAGGTCATGGGTTTGATTTATTTTAAGATTTCAAACATCTTGAAGTTTCATCTTGATGGGTGTAATACTCCTTGAGAGATGTGGGCCAAGTTCAAGGAATTGTTTGGTACCATCAACAAATACAAAGCACTTCAAATTGAGGAAAAGCTAATGTTTCTCATACCTTTTTTTTTTTTATGTCCATTGAAGAATTTTTGATGAGGTTTAAACAATAGAGATAATTGTTACATGGTTGTGGAAAAGTGAAGATTAATAAGGAGTGTATTTATATAATACTATCAAAGCTTCAAAGGAAAATTTTAGATTTTCTCATCTAGCTTCCATTCCACTATGGATGCTTTGGATCCTAGATTTACCATGCCTACATTTGAGGCATTCTATTATCAATTGACTAGAGAGAGTACCAAGATTACACAATTCCACTCTCTATTAGGATCAAATAACCAGACATTGGTTTCTCGAACATCTTCAGGGAAGTCAAAACCGCAATTGAAGCCCAAAATAAATTCAGCTAGGAGTAAGAGTTCCTCCAAGCTACCTCCTAGATAAAATACACAAAAAACCACTCTGAAGGGTAAACCTTTCAAGTTTAGTGTGTCTTCCTCCAAAACTAAGAGTTTTATAGGTGATCCTTGTAGTTTTTGTGACAAGGAATGGCATCCAATTTTGGGTGTTGTAAATGTCTTGAGGCTTTAGAGGAGGTCATACAACAACAGAGTATTTCTTATTTGAATCCACTACCTCCTCCTTCATGGAAAGGACATTCTCTTTCTACATAAGCATTATCGTATCCTGCTACTTGGATCATTGATCGAAGTGCTTTGTAGCATTTGACACACTCACCCAATTTGGTTACCTCACTTGCTTCGAGTGTTACTCTGTAGATTATGGTTGGCGACTCTACACAACTTTTAATATTTCTTTGGATGGTGGTTCTCTATAGTATGATTTATTGGTTCCATCCATTTCTCTAAACCTCATGTTTTTCTATCATAATTTTCATTCTAGATCTGGTAAGATAGTTGAGTTCTCACCACATGATGTGTTAAGACCTCCATGATCCTAATTTGGTTGTTGCTACTAGGAGTATTGATTTACAATCTCACTTATATTAGTTTGATGGCTTTGAGAGCTCTAATTATACAAGTGTCTCTCTTGTTTCTCATGCAAACATAGTGAGAAAACTTTTGCATGAATATTTTAGCCATGTCAACTATAGATGAGTACACAAGAGTTAGTGATTGGGCTACCTCAGATCTCTTGTACTAGTTGTGTTTATTGAGGTTGTGCACTTGGAAAAAATCATAGGCATCACTTTTTGAAAGGTAGATCCTCACGTGCTACAAAACCATTGAAGTTTATACATAGTAATATTATGTCATTTTCCAATCCATCTTTTTCAGGTTCTTGATCTGTACTTACCTTCATAGATAAATTCTCTACCTTCATAGATGACTTCTCTAGATGTACATGGGTGTACTTCTTGAATAAGTTTGATGTCTTTGATTTATTTCAAATGTTTAAGACATATGTAGAGAAGGAGTCTAGTCTATATGTTAGACATATACACATTAAAAATGGTAGGGAATATGTAAATTAGTTTTTCAAATATTTTTGTATTGATCATTATCTACAACATTAGTTCATAGTTCCTCATACCCCTTGATAGAATGGGGTTGCTAAGAGAAATAATAAAACATTATAGGAGATGACCAATTGTATGATATAGTCTTGAGTTGTGAGTTCTTCATTTTGGGATGAGCCTATCAATTATGCCAACTATATTCAAAATCAAATGTCTCACAAGAAAATATGAAATTTGACTCTTGAGGAAGTTTGGACTCATCTCAAACCTGATGTTTTTGCATTTCATAATTTTGGTAGTGAGGCTTGGGCATTTATTTTAGATGCTTACAGGAAAGCCATGGAAAGAAAGAGTTGACCACTCATATTTTTTTGCTACTATGTGGATGTGAAGGCATACAATTTGTTTGATCCTTATTTTAGAGAGGTCTTTTTTCAGCAAGATGTCTAGTTTGTGAGTGTTATCCTCAGATTTAGCCTCCATCACTAGCTTCTCCCTTACTACCTAGTACTTTCTCTTCTCCACTATAGGATTATGTATCCTTTGAGGAAGATCTTGATGATGATCCACCTTCACCACCTTCACCATATGTTCAAAAAGTTCCCAAGTGATCTCATGATAATTTTGATGTAGTTGGACCTATGGTAGTAGATCCTTTAGATTCTCATCATACTCATGCTTAGACATCTGGTACTTTACTATTGATTCATTCTATTTTAGATGATCTAATAATTTTTTCATAGGAAACATGACACTTAGAGTGGGATAGCAAAATGGATGAGGACTACTCTTCTTTGATGAAAAAATACACTTGGTACCTTTATCATCTTCTAAAAGGAAGAAAGTTGGTTTGGTGTAGGTGGGTGTACTATACCAAGTTTTTCATAGATGGTTCTATTGATAGGTATAAGGAACATCTTGTTGTGAAGGGATTTTCATAGGTGGAGGGTATTGATTACTTTAAGACCTATACTCCTATTGCCAAGATGAATTCTATTTGCATTGTACTCTCTCTTGCAGCTTCACAGGGATGGGCAATATTCAAATGGATGTGAAGAGTGTATTTTTACATGGAGACTTACGCAAGGAGATTTATATGGATTAGCCTCAGGGTTTTGTGTAGGAATCTTCTATAGTGTGAAAACTTAGGAGGTGTTTATATGGCCTAAAACAAGCCCCTTGGGCTTGGTATGAGAAGATTCCTTCTTGCTTGAATCATAGTTCGCATGCAATCATATTGATCCTACATTTTACATTCAACATCATGGGGCTGATATGTTGATACTTGTATCAAGATTTAGAGTGTTCAACAATCTTTGAGAGAGATGTTTGAGATGATAGACCTTGGACTTTTGCACTATGTTTTGGGTCTATAGGTTATTCAATCTTTGGATGGGATAGCTATACTTGTAACCTTAACCAATTTTATGTTGGAGTGCAATGCATTAGTCATAATAGTCCACATATATCACTAGTCCTATTCTCAAAGTCCTAGGAGAAGGTGGTCCATGAATACTCTCACTAATAAGCCCATACCCCAATGTTGTGCATCCACTTGATTTTCAGAAATCCCTTTGGTAGGCCCATCATATGTCACTTTTTCCAAAAAAATTAAGAAGAAAGTGCCTCAAAATTGAAATTTGACATCAAGGATGAAACATCCAATGCAAAAGTCTAAAATAAAAGAAATAAAGAGTGGCCACAATAGTCACAATAGTAAAATTTTAATCAAGAAATAAAGACATGACCTAGAGGCAAAATAGAATCATCAATAATAAAGTTAGCTAAATAGCCCCACATCACATTGTTAGCAAATAGGAAGAACATTAAAATACCAAGATCTGAAATCAGATAAATAAGGAAATAAATTCAATTACTTACAAAATTTACATTACTTACATAATGAGACCTACCAGGGTCTCTGAGGGAAGGAAGAAAACTTAGGTCTTACAAACACTTTGCAAGGATCTTGAATTGAAATTAGATGGTGATCCAAAGACCATGTCACTCAACCTATGATTGATCCCACGTACTAACTACATAGCTTGCTTTATTGACATTGACTTACAATTAGGGTTTACTATACTAAAGGGTTTGGCTTGATTAGAACTCACTCAAAAGTGTAAATATGAGGATACTAATATTAATCCTCTTGTTTTTACATTGGTTTATTTTTGAAGAACCTAAACATGTGGCGACTTCAATGTCAGTAGAGTTGTACTTTGAGTTACAATCACAAAAAACCAAATCTCTTATCCTCAATTCACTATAATTACATATTAGGTTACCTACCCATAATATATCTTAAATCAATTTCACCACTATTACACTAGTTGAAGTTGTTCTATCAATGTCACCAAATTTGGTATGATCCTGTATATATATCTATATATATATATATATATATATATATATATATATATATATATATATATATATATATATATATATATATATATATATATATATAATCCTATATTATTTCATTGGTTACACAAGTTCTTATTATCATCTAAGAATGCACTAAATGTTGGTGTTATTATCAAGAAATTCCATATTTCATGTCTCCTAGTCATAAATGACTTATGAATTCATCCTTAGGTTGCAGGTTTACAACTAGGAATGCATAGAACCATTATTAGGATGTTGTCAATGTTTACTTATTCATTCTTACAACAACTCCTTGCTAACGATATAGGTCATCATCATTGTTCTTATCCTGCCTCGTGCATTATAATCCTCTTATAACTTAACTCTAATACATGATCCTTTAGTTTGTATTAGGTTGATGACCTCATTACAACTTTACCTTGTCTAAAATTGTATGATTATAATTAATCCAATAATATTGTTACCAGAGTCTATGAGTATTCTCTTGATAGTTAAAATTTAATATTACTCATACTTATACCATAAGATTGCTAACATAAATAGACTCACATAACCCTAACTCAAAAATTTATATTTTCTATCTTACCCATTCAATACTATATGTTACATACTTCTCATATTTATAATCCTATCATTTGAGGTTTCCAAAGGTTACTTGCAGATTTCAATTGAATTCATGTTTGCCTTCCGAGGATTACTAGAAAAATACATTTTAAATTCATGATAGGTTAGAGGTATCCCAATAGCTTAGTAACATGGTATACTTTTCAAGTGTTACCTTCCTAATTACTCACCATTCATTTTATCAATTCAATATTTCAACTTGAGGGTACAAAATTTGATTATGAAGATCGTAGGTTTCCTTTACTTATGTTGTAATGTCTAAATGAATACCAGTCTACTTGATCACTTCCATATTTGATAAGAACTAAAATACTTCCACAAGTGATATGGTCAGACAAAATCTAACTTCTACTAAAGATGATGAGAAACACTTTCTCTTTGATTTCTAGGTGATTTAATTGTTTTTGCTCACATGATTGAAAGTTGTTTTAGGGTCCTTAATTTAGTTTTATTTCAAGGCGATCATGTTCAATCTAATTTAAAATTACTTTATTAAACCATAATCAACCTTAATATAAATGTAACATTCTTGCATCAAATTAGTTGGTTCAGGTCCTTAAGATTGATTTATCTAATATGGTTGACCATTTTCAATTGTTAATATCAATTTTTAGGTTTTGCATAGGTTTACTCATCAGTATCAATGTTTAGAAGGACTACATTAGCTTCTTAAAATTCTACAAGGAGAATCCCTACTTCATATAGTAAAATTTTAAACATCTACGCTTAACATGGACCCATTATTGCCCAAGTGTCACGAAACTAGGCTCTAATACCAAAATCTCATGCCCAAAATTTGAGACAAAAACACACCAATTTTTTTTTAAAAGTTAAATAACATCTATGCTTAAAGCATGCTACACTAATTAGGTTATGGAAAGTTGACAAAGGATTATGAGTGAGTTTAGAATACATATCATACGGATGTAGAGTCAATATTCCAACACCATGCACAAGTTTGAAACCCTAGGTTTTAATGCAGTAGGAACATTTAGCTCCAGTTGAATGACTCATTTGATTAACATTTATGTTCAATTTACAAATGTACAACTTCCAATTCAAATTAAATTTTAGGGTTTCCAAGTTCATGAGTTGACTATGATACTATCCCTTTTAACACTATACTAAATCAATCCTTATGAGAATCTATTTCTGCATTTAAAGGTTAATCTATCTTAACACACTAATACTTAATTCTGGATATTATCATAACCTATTTAGAATTCATTAAAAACATTAAATATTTATCATTAAACTAATCATGACATTGACCCATCTTCTAATCAAAACCCCCAAACATTATATCAATCTATCTATACAACTTTAAATCCATCACATATTTAAATCCTAATATAGTCATTTGAATTGATTAATACTTATAATTAAATACATAATATTCTTCTAAGGCATTTCTAAAATAATCCAAATAGAAAAATAGATGCTTCAAATAATGATATTTTATAACAAGATATTTTAACTATACACCTAGTGATCTAACCACTAAACTTTACCAACAAATACATTTTCTTTCAAACATAAAACCTCAATCTTATCATAACTAATTTAATCAAACACTAACATTCTTATTCAATTTCAACCCATGACCTAATTACATAACTTAAGTCCGGTTTAATTATCCCCTAACTAGAATAGTTTTAATTTCAAAAACTATAAAAGAAAAGAGATCATTCCAAAAAAATACTCGAATTATATCCTAATATATCTTAATCCATGATATATATCTATAAAACCATATTATCAAACCCTAACACAAACCTCGCCATATCCAAAAACATTAAACACTATAAGATCCTACTTACTCAATAATACCTAAATTACTCACTAACTATATGAATAGTCACTAATAAAATAGCACTAACAAATATAATGTTACAAACCCACAACAATATCCTAATATTCTAATCTTTACTCTCCAAAATAATTTCCAAAAAACTCTAACTAACCACTCCCAATATCCTAACACTTCTAATCTCTTACAAAAATGAAAGGTAGTAAAAGGGAAAAACAAATATCTTTCCAAAAATCTACTTACTAATTGACAACACAATTAAATTAAATTAGTAACAAACTAAAAAATCTAAATCTAAACGAATTCTACATTTCTCATTTCAACATCCCACTAATTAAATATCCTAACTTTATCACTTACTAACCTTATCTTTACGTAATATTGAACACAACTCACTTAACATCTAACATAACTAACTTACATCTAACATATCCTAACTTAACATCTTTAATACATTACTAACCTAAAATTCACTAACTTTAACTATCCCTAAACACCTACTAACTACTAACACCTCCCTAAACCCATCCTAACCCCTTCCCACACTTCCCCAAGAAAAATCACATTGGTCAAGGCCAAGGCAGCCTCCAACTTTGCCTAACCCTCCCTCCAACTCATGTGAACCAAGGGAGGGATGCCTTCCCAAACCCCTTGTCACACTGTGCAAGAACTATCCTCATGGAGTAAATGACAACCAAGAAGGAAGGATGGAACTATTACAAGGGGCAACTTTATCCTTTCCTTGACTCTAATCTTCCCCTCCAGTGCATGTTGTGACCAACATTGAGGAGTAAGGGGGTAACATCAGCAAAGTTATGATGGGCATTTATCCCAAGGGAAAAATGTTTCCCTTTCAACACCTAAGTTAAAGGGTAAGATGCAAATGGGGAGAGTAGATGATATTTTAGTGGGATGGGTAGTTATGTTTAAAAGTTCATTGGGTGAGGCTCTAGGATAGGATAGAATAGTTAGATATTCTTCATTTTTTTTGTTTATTTATTTTATCCAATGTATAAACTAAATAAAAAAATATTAAAAACAATCTTTGAAGGAAGATGCTCTATTCACAAATAGATTAATTAATTTTTCCATACAAAGGGCAAAGAACTTTTTGCTCTAGAATGATTTTTTTTTTTTCAAATCCCTTTTTTTTCTATGTATTGGATTTTCAATTTTATTTAGTTTACATGGTAGAGGATTTTTTTTTTTCCTAAGTTGAATTGTAGCATAGTGTTTGATGTTGTGTTTATACATTAATATAGGAATATTCCTCCTTTCAACAAATACGAAAATACAAAGTGATACACCAATCATATAGTCAAATTTTATTAACACAATTTGGAAATCAATTACATAACTTTATATATCATCATTTCATCTAATTACCATTTGAACATATGAATTCAAATTTGAATTATAGGAATACTATAGGGAAGGTAAAAAATTATTGCATCTATTTACTGATAAACATATGCATATAAATTGAATCATACAGAATATCATATGGAAGGAAAATACTCTTTTTTTCAACATATGTGGGCCTGCCACTTCTTACTCATTTTATTCAATCATCTGATTCAAGGACTCCCTTGAGAAAGAACTAGGGAAGAAAACTCAAGATCATAATCATTTCAAAAATAAGTTTAACAAAAACTTTTTACAATAGGATCATTATCCTAAGCAGAAGTCTACCATACATTTGAATTGAAACAACAACCCATAATTTATGCTTGGCTCCATATCAAGGTAGCCACTATGAAATCTATAAATTTCATAAGGTAACCATGGAGAAAATGAAACTAATCGAGAGACAAACAAACTTAACATGAAGACACAATCATCCCATTTTCTCCCATCCCAGGTTTGTACAATAGGTTCATTATCAAACCAGACTATGGAGAAGGTATATTTTTCCAAGGTAGGAGAAGTTGGTCACAACACCATAACAGATGTTGTTTCAAGGCTATAATCACAAGAACTTCCATCCTTTCACCTCTCAATTTCCCAAAACACAAACATGGTTTATACTAATGAGTAGCAGCCCATAACACTCTACTCTTTCCCTCTTCTCGTCATGAGGAGAGACTCTACAGTACCCAGAGTCCAACTAAAGCCCTCCTCCCATACATGGCCACTTCTACCCTATCTCAGGGTGAGTAATGCCAACACAACCCTTATAGTTTCCCTCAAAAATCAAAACGTAAAAGACGAAGAAAAGCATTTAAGAAAACCCATCACAATCCCATCCCTAACATGTTCATCATACATACAAATACAACCACATGCAAAAACCAACTTTAAGAAATGAAACACAACATGAAGATACGAACTTGAAGGATTCCTACCATCACAAATGGCTATGGAAAACTAAAATTTGAGAAGAGTTATCCTTCTTCCTCTTTCAATCTTGACTTTACTCTCTAAATCTAAAGATTGGGTGAACACTCTTCCACCCTCAAATCTGCCACTAAATAGGATCCTAACTCAACCACCTACAATTGTAATAACTCCCCATAGGACTAAGGGCTTTTAGAGTCTTCTAACTCAATCCTGTCATTAAGGAAAACTTTATGGTGGAGTATAACTTGTCAAACTCATGGTGAAGCATCAATTTTCACACTAAAGAAAAAATGGGATATTTGGGTGGTCACAAAAGTCAACGAAAGGGGCTAAACAGGTGGAAAATGCCCCTAGCCCATACATTTACACCATAGTTTTCATTATTTTTGGCCTCTAGGACTATTTAATGACCTATTAAATTTTTTGAAATATTTTAACTTTCTAAAAACCCTAGGAATCAAATCTTACCACTAAATTTTGATTAGGGTAGTTAACCCCAATTACCAACTAATTAGCATTAGGTTACTAACCTAGTCCATCTCAGATTATTAGGTTACTCAGCTAACAGTAATTATCATGCTGAAATGCATTTATGAATCACAACTATCAAGTGACACTATAAGATCACTATTACAAAATATTAACTCTTAACTATTATAGAATGATATACACATTCAATTTATGATACAAATAAAATATGAAACGATGGGATTTGCATCTTTCATTAGACTCAACCCTAGTTTTCACAAACTATACATAAGGTCAAGTTATGATTCTTCGTTAGATTTTCTAGCTAATAATCCTACACACTTCATTTTACATATCAGTAGTTTGAGAAAAATCACATGTATATATTTAAAACTCATTTGGATAATTACATTAATCAAAACATCAACTTTTATTTAAATAACCCTTTCTCATTTTTGCACACATTTAATCATCAGTAATTACATAATCAATATGACATAACTTATTTATTATTCAGATTTAAATACTAGAATAATCATTGTTAGGCATGCATTTACTTAAACATCATAAACATCACCAATAAGGAATACTAAAATATCTGAATGTGTATAACCTATCATTGAGGTACCATAATCAACATCAACATCATTGTCATCAGGTGAAACACCTCGTACCATTGTTAGTGCAAATTAATGTTTAAACACTTGAGATAATGTAGTAGTTCTTGAATCACTGAATATTTAAAATATGAATGTATCAGTTGATCTCATTTTCTATTAAGACATCTAAACCATAAGAAATTACTTCATATCCATTTCAAATCTCCTATAATGGATTTAACAGAGAAATTTATATTTAAAAAGGACATACGAGGGACCTTACATGGGGTTGTTAGAGTAAAGAATTGATTTAATTATATTAATTAAATCATCATTACTCCCTTCTTACAATTCACTTTATACACATGAATTTCCATTTAATAATTAAATATTAATTATTAAATGTCATTTAGCTCTTAAGGTCTCCCTTTCAAGTTTTACAATATCCTTCTATAAAGATTGATATCTTGTATCTCTTTACTCATTCTTTTTGTCTAATAAATATATTCTTGCATATTTTCAAAGCCAAACCCTTACCTTCTCTTGTCTTTTCTTCTTTGTGATAGGTTCTTGCATGTAGGTGTTCTACAAGATCTATAGATTTGTTTTGCTCAAATCCTTTAGTTGTATATAGACATATTTACAATATCTATATTAGCTTGTTAACATATTTATATTACATGTTATACAATAAAATCCAAGGCATAAGATATATAATAAAAGAAATAAATTTGAACATTTTACTATCAAAGATCTTTAAAAATGAATTGATTTGAACTTAAGTTGGTATATAATGTGTTATAAGAAAATTCTAATTTGTGAGCAATAGTTTGAATATGGAAAAATAACATTAAATTATTAAAGGCATTGAAAGAACAATATCATCAATAATTGATATAAATGATATAATGTAGTGATTTGATTCTCATCTTTAAATGTCACACAAAATGAAATATATTTGTGGTAAAAAATATTATTATTATTTTTGATAGGTAGTAGGCCCAAAGCCCATAGCTTGAAAGGTTTTCAAAAGATCCATCTCAATAGGTCACCAAGGATTAGAGATGGGTAGGTACCCTTGGTTTAGCCCTTCTAGAATTGTTTCTTTATTTTTACCAATCATAAGAACTTGCTTGATAATCCATTGTGGGTGTCTTACATCATCTATTTTGATCAACTTGAAAAATTAGAAAATAGCTAAGATCAATTTGTTAGATTTTTTTATGCAATCTTAATTGTAATCTATAATATAATTATTGTCTAAATAATTATTAATTATTAATTAGGAAACATAGTTGTAAGACAATCCATGAAAGACATTAATATAACATTGCCTAAGAAGATTTTGAAACCCCATATTATGAAATACAAATGATAAAAAAAAAATCATTAATAAAGGTATCTTTTGAGACAAAAAAATTCTTCTTAATAATGCATAAATATTGAATTATAATGAGAATCATCCTTTCCATTTGGAGGATTTGAGCATTGAGAATGTTACTATCGAGAGGGAATTGCTTTAGAATCAAGAAATTCATCGAAAGGATCATTAGGTTTGATTAAATTGAGAGTAATATTGTTAATATCCTCCCATAATCCAACTTGGTCTATTAAAATACAACTTGTATTGTAAAAAATCCCTTATTCGCATACTACATTGTCATTAGCACCTTTGTTTGCTTAATGATCTCCCTCTAAATTACCTTCATGTTATATATGTTTTAATTCTACATTTTCAAAGGATTTAAGTTGTTTGAAGGCTATTTCCAAAAAAGATCAGATTTTTCATTTAGGATTTTTTCTTGTCCTTTATGTGTTAATAATGAATTATTAGTCACTTTCAATTTCTAGATTTGATTGTACTAAATTTTTGCTCAAACTTAATCCTTCAACTAACACAAGAGATTTCGCTACATTATTTGTAGTTTTCTTCATAGGTTTAACAAGTTTGGCAATTATCTTGTTGTCACGGTCTTTGATGACACATCCAATGCCATCTTTGATGGGATTATCCCTTGATGCCCTATCATGATTAAGTTTATGCTACCCTTGTTTTTGTTGCACCCATTTACAATTAGCTCTTCTTCCTTGTTTCTATAGCCTCCTTTACTATATTGTGTTGGGATAATTAAACCAAACCAATTTTTACAAATTATTTCGTCCAAGATGGTGAAACTAGCTTCTAAATGATTACTATTGTTAATTCTATTTTTCATGGTTTTGACAATAATAGCTTCTATTCTATTGACTAAGGACATAATGGGCAATGTTGTCTTTTGAAATATGCAAAACTTTATTTCCTTCCATAGTTCCCATGTAGCTATAGAGGTAACAATCTTCCATAAGTCATGATAAATTCATTTTCCTAGTGAAAGAGGCCAACTTTTTCGATGATCAACAAGATTATTATGAATAGTAGAATGCTAATTTAATTTGGCACTAAAGTAAAGACAACATTAATTTGTGTAGGGACAATTGGGGAGGATGTGGTCCATTGTTTTATCATCCTCTTTGCAAAGAGCACGTCTTGAAGGACCTTTGAATCCCCTTCTCTTAAACCACTCCATTGTTAGCATCTTTTTATGCAATGCTGCCCAAAGAAAAGTTAGAGCTTTTGGAGAACAATTTTTATCCCAACATAGATCAATAAGAAGATCAAAAGACATGGTTTTGTGAGGAGACTAATAATCTATACCCATTTTTAACCTTATAGCTTCCCTCATTTGAGCCTAACCACATTAAATTATTAGGTTGATTTTTGACACTAAATGTTCTCTCTGATAGTATCTTACAAATGGTTTCTTGTTTACTATTAGTTAACGGGGTATCGTTAAACTATTTCCATTTCCAACCTAGAGAAGGCTCATAATTTGAAATAATGTAGTCATTAACATTTGATCCCATGTAGTTATTAAGGACATAAATAATATCTTACCCTATTCCTAAAGACTTTAAAGGAGGATAACCTACACATGAATCCTCTAGAAATAAAATAGACTTCCCATCTCCTATATCCAATGATAGTCTATCATTAATAATTGGGATACAAGTCTTAATGAAACTTTCCAAATTCTAGACCCTTTTGGGTGGGAGCGACCACATAAAATGTTAATTGGATCAACTATAGCAATATTTTTTTAAGATAATGGAAGCCCACTTCTGATTTGGGAATTTAAGCAAATTCCAAATCAATTTTTCTCCTAGGGCTAAATTTTGCCAAGTCAAATTCTTAATGCCAAGACCACCATCCTTTAATGGCTTGCAAATGTTTTCCCATTTAGTAAGTGCAAACTATTTTTTTTTCAAATGCGTCTTTCTAGAAGAAATTCCTACATTTGGCCTCTAATTTGAATTTGCAAGATTGTATGAATTAAGGGGTAGGACCAACATTTGAAAAGTAGGGATAGTAAATTGAGAAAATTCAATCATTGTGACCCTAGTAGCATTAGATAACCATCTTCCTTTCCAACCATAAATTTTATGATTATTTTTGGTAAGAATTTCATCCCAAAGTTTGTTGCTCTTAGAACCTTTGTCTAAAGGGATACCTAGATATTTGCAAGGGAATAGACCAGATTTAATCCCCAAGATGTTACAAATTTCCTTCTCTATTTTAGGATTAGTGTTTAAAAAGAAGATTTCATATTTGTCTGTGTTGACTCTTTGATCAAATGCCTTCCATATAATTAGTTAGAATATGCTTAAATTGATTAGCTTCCTCACATGTACTTTCTCCTGGAAGAATTGTATTGTCTACCGAATTTTTGGTGCATAATATTGGGGGTATTTTTAGTAATCTAGACTCCTTTAATCAATCCTTCTTCTGAGGATTTCTTAATAGATAGACCTAATGCTTCAGCCATGATTACGAAGAGAAAGGGAGATAATGGATCTTCTTATTTGATACCATTAGAACTGTTGAAGAAACATGCTAGACTATGGTTAACTAGAATGGAAAGTTTGGGAGAAGTGATACAACTAAAGATGAGATTAATCCAAGACTCGAAAAATCCAAAATCTTCAAGGCACTTACAGAGGATTATCCAATCAACCCTATCATATTTTTGAATATTGAGTTAAATAAGAATAAATGGATCCATGTTTAATTGAGTTGAGTGAATGATTTATTTGGCTAGTATAATACCTTCTAGAATAGATCTATTGGGAATGAAACATGTTTGTTCTTCTAAAATAATTTTTAGGAGTAGTAATTTTAGTCTATTAGCTTGAAATTTGGAGAAAATCTTATACACTATGTTACATGGAGTAATGGGTTTGAGGTCACCTATGGATTCACAATTAGACTTCTTAGGTATTAGGGTCTCAAAGGTGTTTTATGTTTCTACTAGAAGAAATATTGCATTCCGAGATGATTCGATGGATTTATGAAGATCATTCCCAATAATATCCCTACATTTTTTGAAGAATTTAGGGTTAAAGGGATCAGGTCTTGGGGCTTTATCTAGGTTCATTTGGAAAACTGTTGATTTAACTTCTTCAAGAAAAATAGTCTTATTTAGAAATCTTGTTCTCTTCTCTAGTGATTATATGAGGAATGGAAGATAACATTTTATTTTGAAATGAAAGATTAGAGTGGTCCTTTTCATCATAATATTTAGTGAAAAAGTTAACTATTTCCTTTGATATCTCCTTTCGATCTTCTAGGATTCTACCATTACCATATTTTATCTTGGAGATTCTATTAGTAGCTCTTCTAGTTATTTTGGTGCTATGATGAAAAAACTTAGTATTCCTATCCCCTTTAGAAAGCCAAGACTCACTAGATTTGTTTTTCCAAAAATATCCTCCTTCAAAAGAACTTATTTGATTTTTGCAAGTCGTTGAGGCCAATCTTGATTGGGATATTTAATTTCATAATAAATTTACTCGTTAAATCCAAATCAAAGAATACTATCCTAGAATTTATTGATCCACTAAAAAATGTTGGCGAAAAATTATAAATGGAATTATTGGTAATAATTTTGATTGGTTTTAGGTCTGCTTTAGAGGGAAAATCCACAAAGATCTTAATAGTGATAGAAGAAAGGAAATTTTTTAGGTAACCTGTTACCAATTTTTTCCAAAATTGTAATTCTATTAGAAAATTCTGAAATTCTATCCATCTAAACATAGAGGGAATGGATAAATTTGAATGATCTATATTGGTGCTTCATTCAAAAAAAAAGTAAAGTTATTGGAAAATCTTTAAGCTCTAATTTTGGATTGGACAAAAAAATTGTTTTTTATGCTTTATTTAAACATTCAACAAAAATTAAACCATTGTCTAGATTAGTTATACATACCTCTCTTGTAAATTTGGATGCAAGAAAATTTGCATAGTCGAACTCAGAAATTATGCTACATGCCCAAAACATAATGAGATTGAGTTTATGTCATTCTCCCCATAGTATTTCAGTTGTTGGGTTGTTAATTATCAAATATTTTGTTTCTTCCTTCTTCATCCTATAATTGTTGAAAAATCAATCTTCCTTTTTCCCATTAACCAAATACTTGTTGGTTTTGTTATTTTTGGGAAACTGAGTGATCCATGATTAGGTTTTGTTTGGAATTGATTTTTATGGATGCTTCTTTGTAGTATTTACTTTTATGGTAATAAATTCTTGATGCTTCTTTGTAGTATTTAGTTCTATGGTAGTATTTAGTTTTATGGTAATAAGATCGATGCTAAATGTGAATTGCAGATAAGATGGATCGTTGTTGAAGAGTGAATCACTAAATATGATCACATTCATTATCAGTGCATCATTGAGGGTTGCCTTAAGATAGATAGATCACTACTTTCCCAAATCACAGTTATTGTATTACAAAACATAACCTTTTGGCTTATTTTCCTTTTGTGGGTTGCTTTTTTATGCAAATATAATGTTTCAAAGTACAATATTTTGTATGTTTTTTTGTCTCTACTTGAATTGTAAAATAATTTATGTTATTGGATTCTATAAAATAATTCTTTTTGTCATGATTTCAAAATATGTTATAGATGACATGTACAAATAGTGGGAAAAAAAAGGATTTTGATGTATATTCTCTTATTTATAAATACTCGAGGTTGACCTTATTAGAAATCAACAGTTTTTTCCCCTCTCAACCCTTTGGAATAAAAATTGTATGTTCTTGAAGATGACTCTCTCATCTAGTGCTAAATATAATTTTATTTTATATGATTTGCAATTTTTTTCCTTTTTTTGACATAACATTTTTTATTACATTAAAATATAAACTAATAATATTTTGAAATTATAACATATTTTAACGAATCAAAACATTATTAAATCTATATGATGGTGATATTGAATCTAAGATCTATAAAAGGGTATTATTAGTTTTTGAAAAAAATTGTATTAAATTGATAAAGAAATGAGATTTGACCAAAACAGGTTAGAAGTTCTAAAAGGTGACATAGATCATTGCTTTCACATCAAGGTAGTTTGCATTCATAGTAAATAGAATATGTTTGTCCTTTTTTATTTCTTTTGGAACAAAAAGTTGAAGATGCCCTTAAAACTTTAGGTTTTTCGCTTTTAAAAAATATTAGTGTGAATGATTATGTCATTTAATTAAAAATAAAATGGGATAAAACAACTATACACATGACATCAAACATCATAAAGCAAATACACATGACATAAAACATCATAAAGCAAGCATAGTCATTGTATTAGAACTATAAGATGCCAACTCTACAATTATCATATACAAAACTTTTTTAGTCATTATTAATTCCTACCCATCTAGTGTTAATTAATTTTTTTTTTTTTTAAAGCTGACCAATGAAATTTAAGAATTTAAAAGACTGATTTGTTTTCTCTAAAGTTCAAAAATTCTAATCTATTTAAAAACTTAAAATAATAACTTTTTTTGCAATGTGATTGGCTTAAATAGTAAGGAGATAAATTATTTTTCCACCAATTTAATTATCAAAAATTATAAAAACTCTCTAGATTAACTTACAAAAAAGCAATGAACACTTATGAACCCAGTTGAACCATAACGGTTTGGTTGTTGGAATAGGAATAAAAAAATTGGAATATTTTTCATTTGGGAATAAAAAATTTGGAATACATTTTCTATTTTTGGTTTAGTTCATCAATTAGAATAAGGAATAGGAATATATATTCTTATTTTGCCTCTAAAATGAGCTTATTCCCATTCTAGTGTCTATGTCTTTTTCACTAGAATAAGGACTACATAAGTTTGAGTTTCATCAGCATTAGAGCAAGCTACAATAGGAAAGGAAAGGAAAGGTGGTTTTATAGTCCACAACACTATGCCATAGTTTTTGGGTTTACATATGGTGACAGTGATATGGGACTACCTCGTACTCTTTTTCGAGAGGTGCTTGGCACTACAAACGAGGCATACATACCCTACCCCCCAGTGGGATTTGAACTTGTGACCTCTCTTTCAAGAGTACAAGTTCCCCACCACTAGGCCAACTCAAGCTGTACAACATTTTACTAAAAATCTTGAAACATGTTTTCTTATTTGAAAAAACAACATTTTACTAATTTCGAACATATTTTGTAGGGCAACAGTGACAACGACAAGTAGAAAAGGGGAATACGCCCAAAATTTCCAAGACTTTGCATTTTTGGTTTTAAATTTCTGAAAGGTAAGCTCTTTATCTCTTCATTCTTGCATTTCGCCCAAATCATTTTAGTTTATCGCAGAACCACTCTGTCCCCTGCCATAGTGTAACATTCTCCTAGATTATTGCAACCTTTTTCCTCCATTATTTCCATAAGAAAAAAACCCTTATTTAGTCTGAGAATGTTTGAACCCCGCACTCATCAATTATTTTCTACAACTCTGTGGAGATTTTGTCTACTTGCTCTTTGTGGAGCTATAAATTGTTCTTTTCTTCCTTTTCGTTCACAAATTCTATTATTGTTGCAACAATTATTTTTCCCCCCCAAAACCCTGCAAATACCAAAAGTTCTTCTATATTAGGTAGTTTTTATTTTCTAAAATTTGGCTCTTGAAATTGAACTTCAGTTTCTTTAGGTTTCATCTTTGTCATCATTTTTTTAGGGAACTTATGTTATTTTGTTCAAATACATAGTTTAAAATTACTTTTGGCAATTTTTTTCAAAGTACACTAGGACTACAGACCATATCAGTCTTGGAAATCTCTGCAATGTATCATTTACTTATACAATTTAAAATATCATTTTTTGTTTACAAGATCCCTTCATTGGAACATTCCCTACAACTCAAACATATAACTGATATTCTTATGGCTTGCGTGGATTTTCATTATTCAATCCTTATCTTTCTCCTCATTCATCTAGGCCTCAACATGTTTAATACAGAGGAAAAAAGATCCAACATTTCAAATCTTTTATGTACAAAATTGTTGAATTGTGAAAGGAAAAATTGTTTCCAAAAATTAAGGCAGTTAAATTATCACCATTGAGTGGTCCATAGTTAAGCAAAACAAGCTTCTAGAATGACTGTAAATATAAGATTAAATCTTATATTTTCTAAAGTTAATCCATAGTAAAGCAAAACAAGCTTCTAGAATGACTATGTAAATATAAGATTGAATCTTATAGTTTCTAAAGTTAATTCTATAGTTATTAAGATATGAAGATCTTTTTTCATGTTCATTTGAATCTATAAAGATTGCCCTACAAAATCAATGTTACATCAGCAATCTCCATAAAATGTGGAAAATTCAACGAGAGTCAAAGTCTTTTGAATATTGACTAGTCAACATTAGTTCATTAACTATCGTTAACTTTAACAAAAATGATACATACACATATATGCTCAAAATATAAAGCAACTATATTTTCGTTACTAGGCTACCAAGATGTACCAATTATGTCGACCATTTTGAGAGAAGCTCCAAAACCTATCTAAGAACACAAGGGTGAGAATATTGTAGGAGTGTTTTACCACCCTACCACGAAGCTATTAAGCTTCCCCAAAATCTTTCTTGTTATGAAAGCTACCCAACTTGACATCGAGGAAGTCTAAATAGGTAAAACCCAAAGTGGTAATGAAATCGTGTGGTTAGAAGAAGTCATGTTCTAACACTATTCATAACCACTCAAACACTAATAGAACAACATAGTTAGGTCCATCATATCATAATCAAAGAGATTTATCATCCATGTTTCCAATTCACATCATAACCCTCATATATGCATGTGACACATGTAAGACAAGCATCATAAGAAATTCTTTATCTGGCATCATCAAAACATGTCATATACAACCATATGCAGACTGAATTTGACTCATATGCAGCTAGTAAGGTATGACATATCTACACATGTGCTTATAATAAAATAGCTTGACCAAGCTTTTAAAGTAATCACATGTAAACTTATAGGTGCAATGAAAACATAATCAAGACATCCAATCAACACTAGTGGCAAAGAGCAACAAAATATAATATATCCATCTCTAAGCCTTCCCTTTAATAGCCACATTTCACCTAACCATAAGGGTACTAAAACCACACATAAATAAAGAACTTAGCAATTGACTCAGAGAGCATTGACACAAAAACTAGTAAATATGAGAATGCACTTTAAGATGACAATAATAACTTAAAACAAGATTGCTAATTAAGTATAATACTCTCCCTTAACACAAAAAAAATAGACATTTATTTTTCTTAGTAATGTTTCCTCAACTGGACATAGGAGTTCCTACTTCCTTTGAATCAATTCATCTAATAATAACACCCAAATTTATCACAACTATTTATCTGCCTCGTGCAATACAACTAACCTATAACATACCTTAAGGGAGTATTCATGATTGAATGCTACAGAATATGCGAGATAATTTTTAGTGAAGGATTGAAATAAGATTAAATGCTTCATTTTATATATACAATAGTAATTTAATTACAACCTTGTGCCTTCACCAGTATAGAAATAAAGCACAAGAGCATTGATTACTAATCAATACAATTTAAATTAGATATGCAAGAATACATTACTCTTGGATGCACAAAGAAATAGTAAGGTAGAATTTGTACGACATGGTCATGTGTTTCTAAGGTTACATCAATAACTTCAGTTATTTAGCAATATCAAACAATATTTCATTTACTTCTTCTTTGGCTGCATTGGGTCTAGACATGGTTAACTCAAGAAACTTGCCCAAGGGTTCATCACACTAACCATGATTGTTAATTGGTTTGGAATGTGCAGCGTGAAAACCACCCAAATCCATAGTATTCTTTAAATGCAGAACCTCAACATATGATACCATTTGAAATGTGCATAATGACCACTGTTTTTAGTTACTATCAAGTGGATTAACCCGTCTATGTCAAAGTTTTTAAAATAAAAAGGAAAACTGGAATGGTTGTAGAGTTCTAAGGATATTAGGACTATATTGACATTCATGAAAATAAATCCAAAACTTAGTATGTATATGGATTTTAAGCAACATGCAATCATCAAACACTTATTGGATATCAAACAAATTATTAGATTTTTTGCAACATACAATCCAACACTTCCATTGGTTTTGTTTAAAAGGAAACAAAATTTACAGCACTAAGCAATAAACATGGAGAATATGATTCAGAAAATAATTTAAGGAACATGGTATGACCGTTGATGCCCAATTCTCTATTCATTTCAGCTTCTTTTCCCCAAAACCTCCTCCTCCTTTTGTTGTCATCATTTTTTCCTTCTCCCAGATTTGGTATTGTATAATATTATCCCCCTCCCAATTGATATCTACATGTTGAATTTGAACATGGATAAAAATTGAACTTTGAGAATGTTCATTTCCCTCATTTTCAATCCCAGATGTTTAGAAAAATAGTTGTTGCTATAATGTTGATCTCTAAGAAATTTTGAGGCAACCATAATACTGGTTATTGTAACCTTGAGTAGGAGTTAGATTTCTTTTGTAAAACTCCTCTACAACTTGGCCAGCCAAATCATGAGCAAGTTTTTTTGCATGTATGGATTGCTCGTGGCAGCTTTTGTTTTTGTTCCAATGGTTGTTATTCTCCATTCTCTTCTAAAACCATTTGGATTAGCCTACTAGTGTGTATTCTTTATACCCTCTACCTAGAATGGGATATCCACAACCCTTGCTTGTGGAAATGAAGGTGTTATGCCCAAAATAATGGGGTAAAAACACATGGAATATATATATATATATATAAAAGGTATGACAGTGTTGTACATGCACAAATCTTTAATGAGGTACAATTACATTAACAATCAAATAATGTTTATAGGTTTTGAGGTTGTTTAACTAGGTTACAATGTGTTTAGGTTAAAGGTTTCCAATTAACACATTTTAATCTAAGTGATGGTTTGATGATCAGGCTAATGCACGCTGGGGGGGGGGGGGGGGGGTGGTTTCATTTTCAATATCTAGGTTTAAACATTTCATCAAATTCAATTTAACATTTCACTAGAATTCAAATGTCATTTGTGAAGACATTCTTTAGCAAGTTTGATAAGCCATAAATGTATCGAGTTAAAATGATTCATTTTTTAATGTTTTAACTAATCCAGATAGTAAGATTGTGATAAGATACAGGCATAAAGAATTTACAATGTTCTGGCATGACTATAATAAGTTGGAACATATAAAATGATATATTATATGTAATTCAATTTATATACAAAATATTATATATTAAATAATATAAAGTATCTTATAAATCATAGAATACCTTATATTACACAACATCATCTTTAATTGATAAATATAAAATTATACACACACACACACACACACAACTTTATATATTAATGATAGAAGCTAAAATAAAATCAAACTAAAACAATCTTAATAAATTACTAATCCTATTTATCTTAAAATATGATGAACACTAATCTAAAATTTCACTATATTAAACTAACTAAACTAACTACTAATTACTTACTAACAACCTCCTACTATAAATCATTTTTGCCATAAGAGTAGAATTTCCATTCCCTTTTACCTTCTCACTTCTATGAACAAGGCTATCTCTAGTTTCAAGAAGAAAGCCACTGTTAACCCTGCTTTGCATGAGGGTTTATTGCTCCTCATCCATGAGCATTTCAAAGCTTAGTCTATATGCAATAACTCTCCTCAAGTTGAGGATGTTGACAAAGGCAGCTCCAACTCTTCTTCAGACTCTGATGACATTAAGAGCATTAGCTCGGAGGAGGAGAATTTTACCTCAGGAAAGAAGAATAAAGGTCAAGGTAGGAAACAGTCCACAGCTACAACTCCCAACAGGAAAAGCCCTAGGGACCATGGCCAAGCTCAAGAAAAAGAGAGTTATGCTAAGGAGGAGGAGGAAATGGATACAGAAGATTCTGACAATGAGTTAGAGGAGTTGGAAGAGGAGAAACCTGGGAAAAAATGGAAGAGGGAGGTAGTGAGAGTTGAGGAGACTAGAAATTAGAGGACAGATTCTATTCCTCTTCCCCTCTCCCCTGTCCAGTCTCAACCTCCTTCGGAGGAAAAAGTGAATGTCATCACTAGTGAGAATGAGGGGGAAGTGCAGGTCAATAATAGAAGAAAGGCTTGGAAAAATTTCAATGTGAGGAATGCTACTATGGGGATTTTTAGGGAAGTTATGAACCCTTAGATCCTGGTGGACAACCTAGAGGAGCCTAGGCTCAATAAGCTCATAGACCTATTTATCCTGGCCATTTCAGACAACACAAGGGAGACTGGAATGAACCTTCTGAATAATGCCCGCAGTAGTATGATTGACAACTTTAGATCAATCAAATGGCTCTTCCATGAGCTGGAGGAAGTTAGAGAAAAGGTATCCCAGATGGAAAGTACTAAGAAAAAGATTAGTATTGACAGCCAGGAGGACCAGGATAACAGAGAAAGCTTAAATGAAAGGAGAATTAGAAATCTTGAAAACTACAACCACAACCTGGCAAGTCAGATGATTTCTCTCCTGAGTTCGATGAATGACAACATCCAATCCCTAGCTGGTAAACTTAAGGACAAGGTCACAATCAGTACGTTCACCAGTATGGATCAGGGCATGGAGAAGGTCCAGGATCAAATGGAAAAGGAGCAACAAAAGATAGTTGAGGCAGCTCAGACTATGCAGGAAATGGAGAAGATTACTGAAGACTAGTTTTCTTGTCTTTTGTATTTTTGTCTTTCTGGCTTTTGGCTTTTGGACAGGCTTTCTGTAGTCTGTTTTAGTTTGTTTGTTTTCTGGCCTTTCTATGGGCCTTTGTTTTGGGCTGGCCCTTCGGGCTTTCTTTAGCTGTTGGACCTCTATTTTGGCTGGGCTTCTTTTGCTTATTATCAGCCTTGTTTTTTGTAAAACTTATGGGTTTCAGGATCCCTTAAAACCTGTTTATCTTATCAAAAACAACCTCCTACTAACCCTTTTAATACTTGCATGACACAATGTTACTAAATAAAAACAATTAAATTAATTTAATACAATCTAACAATTTAAATAAAAACTAATCCCACAATTCTCAACTAACATTACCTCCTAACTAACCTAACACCTAACCCTTAGCTACCTCTAACCCCACCTAACCTACCTCCTCACCCATTTTCCAAGTGAGCAGAATTCTTCCTAGGACTTCTCCCAAGGAGTCACATGAAACCAAACAAGGTAGGCCACTCCCAAGGAAGGTAGGTCCAAGGTGAGCGTGGAAATGTGTGGGGGGGGATAAAGCAATGCCAAGGTTGATTTATCTAAACAACTCAAGGTGTTATTTGAAGGAGAGACAAGTCAATAAGGCACTGCCCGAGGTAGCACAAGATCCAAGACCTGTTGGGCAGCTTCCTAGGAGGAGACCTAAGTACCCAGAGGGAGAGGAAGGTGCATGTTTTTTTTGAAGTCAACCATGATTCTAATCACCAATCAAATGCGAGGGGAAGCTTCCATGTCAGATCCTCCTTAATTCCATTAAATGACATCATCTCATCCTCATGCAATTTGATGTACTATGCCCACTTTTGGGAAGAGGGAAGGATGGGGTGACATCATCACACATGGAGGTGGAGAATATTTGAAAAGTTATGTCTCAAAGTTTATTAGGTGAGGGTAGGATAAGGTAGAAAATAGGATTATTTATAGGTTTTTTTTTTTTTAAATAGTTTACTCTATAATCTATTTTCATGCATTTTATAATTGCAAAAACTATTATTTGAATTTATGTGAAGGAATTTTTTTTTTAAAAGAAAGAATATTTCTAGAATATTCTCTATTTCAAAGAGAATTAAAAAATTTCCTCATACAAAAGGCAAAGAGCATTTTTCTCTAAAGGGATAAAATTTCTTAATGTTCATTTCCCTCGCAAGTATTAAATTTTCTCATACAATTTATTTACATGGCAAAAGGGGATTTTTTTTTCTTTTAGGATAAATTATAGCATAGAGTTTGATGTTATATTATGCATTAAAGTAGGATTATTTCTCTCTTCGATAATTATGAAAATACAAAATGAAATACCATTCACATAAATCAAATTTCTTTAACACAGTTCGGAATCAAATTTCATAACTTTATATAACATCATTTCATCTAATCACCATTAATTGTAAGCATACAATTTGAATTATAAAAAATGTCATGAAAGGAAATTACTCTTTTTTTTTAACACACGTGGGCTAGCCACTTCTTATTTATTTTATTCAAACACCTAATTCAAGGACTCCATTGGGAAAGAACCAAGGAAGAAAACCCAATATCATTGTCATTTCAAAAATAAGTTTCACAATGAAGTTAACAATAGGATCACTATCCCAAGGAGAAGTCTCCAAGACATTTGAATCAAAATACCAAAACCCTGAATCTAGGTTGGCTCCATATCAAAGTAGCAACTATGAAATCTACAAATTACATCAAGGTAACCATGGAGAACCGAAATTGATCGGGAGACAGTCAGATTCAACACAAGAACACATTCAACCAAATACTCTCATCCCAGGTTTTCATAATAGGTTCATTATCGAACCAGATTAGGGAGAAGGTGGATTTTTCCAAGGTAGAAGAAATTAATCACAACACCAAAAATAGATGCCCCTTCTAAGGCTAATAATCACAAGAACTTTCATTCTTTCACTTCTTAATTCCCAAAACTCAAAATCATTTGTATTGATGAGTAGGGGCTCATGTCACCCTACTCTCTCCCTCTCCTCATCATGAGGAGAGACTTTGTGCTAATCTAGAGTCCAATTGAGGCCCTCCTCCTATACATGGCCACTTCTGCCTTATCTAAGGGTGAATAATGCCAACACAACCCTTATAGTTTCCCTCATAAAATAAAATGTAAAACACAAAAAGAAAACAACCACATCCCTTACATGTTTCATCATACATATGAATACAAACACATGTAGAAGACCTACTTAAAAAAATGAAAAACACAATAGGGAGAACAAGAACTCAAAGGATTCCTACCTTCACAAATGGTTATGGCAAACTAGAATTTTGAGAAGAGTTATTCCTTCTTCCTCTTTAAATCCTGGCTTTACGCTCTCTAAATGTAGAGATTGAGTGAACACTCTTCAACCCTCAAATTTGCAACTAAATAGGGTCCTAAATCACCCACCTAAAAATTGCAATAACTTCAAACTTGATTAAGGCCTTCTAGGGTCTTCCAACATGATCCTATAATTAGGGAAATCTTTATGGTGGAGTGTAAACTTGTCAAACTCATGGTGAAGTTCAATTTTCGCACTAAAGAAAAAATGGGACATTTAGGTGGTCATAAAAGTCAACAAAAGGGTCTAGAGGGGTGGAAAATGCCCCCAACCAATACACATACCGCCTAAGCACTTGGTTTTCATTAATTTAGGCCTCTAGGATCATTTTAGGACCTATTGATTGATTTGTAATATTTGGACTTTCTAAAAACCCTAGAAATGCAAACTTACCACTAAACCCTGATTTGGGTAATGTAGTGCCTGCCCTAGTTTGCATTTTTTCTATCATTGTCGAACTCTTTTAGGCCAGTTTTATGTTTGATGATTAGTACTATTGTTTTGAGATTATCAGATATTTTTTTACATTCATTTTATTATATGATGAGATTACTTGGTACTCTATATTTCATGTATGCATGATGATTATTCAGTGTTTTCATTTATTGATGATGATTAGTTAGATGGTTTATTATCATATGTGTTTTTGTATGGATACTTACCCCATAGTGCATGTGTATGGTGTGTGTGTGTGTGTTTGTTTTCTTTATGTATGGCATTTTTGATATGGTTAAGGAAGGGAGTCGTAGTCACCTGCTAGTCGAGATCTACACAATGCACCACTTCCTACCATTGTCTGTTTAGCTTATAATATTGTGTCTATACATCCATGAATTTTATGCAAGTTGCAGGTACTGAGTATCAACTTCCCTAAATTGTCAAGATGAGCGTACCCTATCACATTATCTCAATGGTAAGAGAGGGGAGATAAATTCTTAAGTCCAAATCCTAAACCTTTAAGCCATTTGTCCTAATTGAAAATTAGAACAAGTATCTAAGTTGAGTACCCTCCAAATGCATCAAATGATGTTAATTCATGATTATAACCATTTAGCTTGATTTTGTATGTGTTTTTCTATGATGGGTTTTCATATTTTACTTTATGAGTCTTTGGTGGATTTTCTATTAATTAAGTTTAATTAAAAAATTAAATTAATGATTTAATTTAATAGAAAATTATTATGACATTTTAATATTTAATTATATTTAATTAATTGAGAAATTAATTAAATAAAAAGAATTAAATTTGGAGATAAAAGTTATAAGAATAAATTTAGAATGTGATAATATTTATTTAATTTAATAATAATATATTTAGAGTTCATTTTTAAATAAATGCTAAATATTATTGTTATTTAAGTTAATAAATATTTATCAAATTAAACGTTCAAAAATCAATTCAAAGTGAAAAGAGATATTAAATTATGAAAAAGTTTTAAGTTTGCATGATTTATGCATGAGATTAAAATAGAAGAAATTAATTAAAAAGATAAAACATGTAAACTTAATAAATATATTTTAATAAAGTGCGCATGAGATTTAAAAGTTAATAAATTAAATAAAAACGAAGTCAAGTGAAAATTAAATAAAGTTATTTAATAATTCATTTGATGTGCTTGAAAAGATAAAGAAAAAATTAAGAAAAGTTAATTTGGAGTTTGAGTCTGGTGAGCACGGAGTTCTCCCGAGTGAACGCAAAATTAGTGTCCCAATTTAAGGAGAGAACTCTTTATCACAATTGAAGGGTTCATTTTTGGGAGACGAATTTTGAAGGAGGAATTGGGACATGAATTTGGAGAGTGAAATTTTGGAAGAGAAAGGAATTTTCGAAGAGGAAAGGGTTTTGTGAGAAGGGATTTCTCTTCAATCTTCTTAGGCATAGTGAATTAGCATCAGTGTCCAGGTAGACACTTGTGATTATTCGCACAATTTAATTACGCAATTTCTTTTCCTGTCTTCTTTGCGCCTGTGGATTGTGAATTCAAATTTCTCTATGATGAATACTTGAACATTTTAATATTGCAATTATTGAATGCATGTCAATACCTTCTGTATACGTGGAGAAAAAAATTAATTTAAAAATAATCATAGATCATCATTCGTAGATTAAAGAATTTATTATTTTTAAACTATGGAGAGTTTGAGATTTAAAAAGAAAATTTTCAATTTAGAAATTCAATGGTTAAACTTCTATTTCCTATCAGACTAATATCGTGAATGTTATTAAAAATATATATATTTTAAAAACAATTTTATGGGGGGGGGCTTGGATAGTTTATTTATTAAAAAAAAAATTAGTTTTTAAAAATTATATATATATATCATAGTTGAGGGGAATCGATTTTAAAAGTTTTTAAATAAAATAAATAAATAAATTTTAAAAAATAAAATATGATTTGGGGAGGGGGTTTTACCCACCCCTAACGTACCTATCGATGTCGGCGTTAGTCGTACCGCTATTGCAGGGCCTGCGACTGACTGTCGTCGCAGGCCCTACGATAGAGGGTAGGCCACATGACCCTGTAAATAAAACCAACAGCTTTATTATTATATGTGTTATGTGTTAAGTTTGTTATAAAGTTTTTTTTAATCATTATTTTAAATTATTAAAATTTGTTTATATATATTTATTTATTTATTTTATTTTTAAAAATTTGTTTTTTTAATTATTATTTTTATTAATAATTTTTATTAACAAGTTTAATATTATTAGTAATTTTATTAATAAGTTTTATAATGTAAACTTATTTATTATTTAATAATATTGATAGGTTTTATTATCATTTATTAATTTAAATAATAATACATTTAAATATAGTTAAATTTTAATTAATAAAATTATTGATAATTTTATTAATTATTAATAACTAATAATTGTGGAGATGTTAATATAAGTATTTAGTTTGATAATCAATAATTAATTTAATTAAAAATTAGTTTAATTAAATTTAATTAATGATGAATAATGTTAAACGAAAAAATGTAGATTTATTTTTAATATTATTGTTTAGATTGGAATCACTTATTTTAATGAGTTAAATAAATAACTTGTCCTTGATCATTTTTAGGAAATTGACTTAAATCAAATAGGGGTAACTTCGTGAATTATTTTTAAAACAAAAAATGGGTTAATTGTAAAGGTGAACTATAAGACTATTTACTTGAACACAAACACTAAAAATTGAAACCTTAAATTGTTTAACTCAAAATTATGTGCTTTCAAATTAAACCAAATTGTAGGACTATTATGTTTTCAATGTATTGTATGTGCTTTCAAGTTTTGGGGTTGACCTAGCATTGACCAGTCTTAGGTTGTTGCCAGAGGCTTGGGAGTTATGTGTTTGTGATGTCATGTTGATGTTGATCTCGATTCTTTAAACCCAACCATGGTAATGTGATGGTATGCTCTAAAATATGTTTGTATTTGTTGTTTGTTAGTGCTTTCCAGTCTTCTTGTGTGAAGCTAGGGTGTATGTATATGAGATACTTGACTTAACCATTTTTGAGTCCTTGATCAGTTATACTTGGGTTATTTTCTAGTCGCCTTGATGGGACTGAAGTGTTTGCTTTGTTCTTGATGATGTCATGTTGTGACATGTTTGACTTGACCATTTTGGAGTCTTAGATTAGTATTATTATTGGGATACTTTCCAGTTCCTCATTGAGAACCGATGGATCTTGTTATTTATCTTTGATGCTTTCCAATTGCTCGTGGAGAATTGATGTGAATATTGTGGATTATCTTTTGATTCTTTTCAGTCGCTTGTATAGGGCTGAGGTGATTTTTATATGATTATTTATTAATGCTTTTATTGAGCCTAGGGTAGGTTATCTATATGTAGTGTCAGGAAGTGGCTTGCAATGGGGGATGTGGGCCCTAAGTGGCTCTAGGGATAACCCATTGTAAGTTGTTTAATAAGTGATAACATTAAACTAAATATTAACTTAAATGAACCTAATAAGAGTTAATTGTATGTTCTCGCCCATGCCTCAAGTGCTAGTATAGACTAGGATGGGAGTAGAGAGAATGCTTGGTTACGATCTTGCATTCCGTAGGATTCCTTGTCAATACGAGAGGATACTAGTGGTCGTAGTGGGATCACTAGGGACCTAGGAGGCCTAAGGGACTACTCAGGTAACTCCAAGCATGATTCATGCGATGACACTTGCCCGCTTACATAGTAGGTTTCCTATGTGTCTTGTGTGCCTCGTAGGAAACCTACTATATAAGTGGGCAAGTGTCATCGCAAAAATCATGCTTGAAGTTACCTGAGTAGTCCCTTAGGAATCCTGGGTCCCTATTGATCCCACTACGACCACTAGTATCCTCTGGTACTGACAAGGCATAATACGTAGTGCAAGATTGTAACCAAGCATTCTCTCTACTCCCATCCTAGTATATACTAGCACTCAAGGCATGGGCGAGAACATACAATTAACTCTTATTAGGTTCATTTAAGTTAATATTTAGTGTAATTTTATCACTTATTAAACAACTTACAATGGGTTATCTTGAGTGCTAGTATAGACTAGGATGGGAGTAGAGAGAATGCTTGGTTATGACCTTGCATTCTATAGTATGCCTTATTAGTATGAGAGGATACTAGTGGCCACAGTGAGATTACTAGGGACCGGAGAGTCCTAAGGGACTACTCAGGTAACTCTGAGCATGATTTGCATGATGACACTTGCCCACTTACATAGTAGGTTGCCTACGTGTCTTGTGTGCCTCTAGGTCTAGATGTCCATCTATGTTGGAACCTTTGAGTTAGTATACTTTTAGGATTTTCTAGACTTAGAGAGTATTTGTGTTATTTGATTTGATATCCTATTTGGGACTTGAGACTATCTCCTCAGCATGGTGGGAGGGGACCATTTAGGTTCCACGCGGTTGGGTGGTAGTGTTTTTTACTCTTACCATTGAGATCCGTCTATAGTCACTGTGGTTGGAGCTTCTTGGGATGCTTGTTTATCATGTTTAGATGATATTATTTACTGATGCATTTCCTTATATTGATGATTAGCATGTGATAGGGGATATTATCTACTTTTTAGGATCATCTTATGCTTATTCTAGCATGTTAGATTTTTTATGCATATTTTGTAGCATGTTTTAGTGGTGATGTCCCTATTATGATAGTACCAATGATCTGATCGGTGGCTTGGGATGTTACACATGGGAAATGGCTAGGGCCCATGATGGTCTTATGATGCTATTGATGGTTGGGAGGAACTGCGCACTTAGTTGTGTTTTATGTTGGACAATTGTATTTCATGTTGGATGTTTATATCTTTTATGATGGATGGATGTATCATGTATGGTGGTTGGTTTCATTTATTTTATAGTACTTGTATCATGTATTTGAGGAGGATGATGTATCTTTATTTCTATATATGTATATTCTTTTAACCTTTCATACCTAGTGACATGTACAGTGGATGATTGAGCATTCCAAATTAATTTGCCAAGAGGCATTTGAAACAAATGTATATTATGGACATTGGACTTTTCATTATTCTTTCATGTGGATGTGATAGCTGATAGACTTAGTATTAGTTAAATTTAAATATAATTCAACGTCATGGGATCCTTAAGAGATGTAACCTATTATGTATGTTGTAGCTGATTGTATGTTATTGCTTCCACTACTAAGTGTTTGATGTGTATGCTATTCTTTGTTTTTTCAAAAAAAAAATGTTTGGCAAACTTAGTAAAAATTTAAGTTAATTCTCTTGGATCCCTTAGCGGGGTGTTACAAGTAATTAATCTAGGTTACCAACTAATTAGTCTTAGGTTACTAACCTAGTCCATCTCAAATTATTAGGTTACTTGGCTAACCCTAATTATCATGCTAATACACATATACGAATTATGAGTGTCAAGTGACACCATAAAATCACTATTACATAACATTAAACACTATATGATTATAGAATGATACACACATTCCAATTATGATACAAATAAAATATGAAACAACAGGGTTTGTATCTTTTATTAGACTCAACCCTAGTTTTTACATATTGTACATATAGTCGATTACCAGTTCTCCGTTTAGACTTCCTAGCTAATGATCTTGTACACTCAATTCATACATCAATAGCTTGAGAAAATCACATTTATATATTTAAAACTCATCTAGATAATCACATAAATCAAAACATCAATCTTTCATTTAAATAACCTTTATCTCATTTCTGTTCATATATTTAACCATTAAAAATTGCATACTTAAAGTATTAATCATATTCCTAATGTTGAGTTCATTTACTGTACTACACCATCAATATGCATGCTCATAAAAACATCAAATAACATGATTCAAATAAAGCATCACACAACATAAAATAACATAATAATGTCCAATCCATCAGACAATGTCTCGACATATCAAGTCATAATGTATCAAATTAAAAATGTATCCAATGTGCTATGATGGATCGGGGTGAGGCCTCACAGAAGGAAAAGATAGCAAAGAAAAGAAAGAGAATACTAACTAAAATTGAAGTAGACATGTAAAGCTAGAGCATGCATGTGGCTTTGTAGCTAGCACCCACCAAGCCGGTCAGAGAGGTGAGCATAAGAAAAGCTCTAATGAAAATATTTGGCCATTGAAGAAACTTCTCACAATTTGCATCTACTTTCATTGCTAGCCATATTCCTCCACCCAAGACTAGAATGGACAACAAAAAATGTCATGAAACTGATGATATCAAGCACTCTAAAATGAACCATTCTCCAATCTTTTTGAGCAAAGAAAAACCACCTTTTTGCAGTGCCTTCAAAAGAATAAGAGAATACTTCAATGCATAATTGACCCCAGAGAAAATAGTGTTTTCCCCTCAGTTACTATTCCCTTGAGTAAATGTGCATTTAGTTCCCACTAGTTATCATTTTAATGCCACCCAATGCATGAAGAGAATAGTTAATCTCCCATTCCAATGCTCGCATTATGGAAGTAATTTCATCTCAATAATTTTTATATAATTTTTTTTTACAAAAATCCATGTGGCAATACAAATACCAATTTACTTGGTCTATGAAAGGAAAAATTGTGACGAAATCATTACATTTCCTCCAGTTATCTCTTTGATGAACTTTTTCAAACACATTAAGTGTGTGAGGTGTGTTTTGTGTTGTTGAGTAGCTTGTAAAGCATTTTGTCAAACACTTCTTTCACATCTCTTTCACACATACATTTTCTAGAGAAACAAGTGTTTAACAAAATGCTTATTCAGTAGGTGTTACTATTTTGTGTTACAAATTGTATGATTGATGTAAGTGCAACCCTGTAATGGCAAAAATAGAATGAAAAACATCAAGTTTTCTAGCAAATGAAGTCTACCTTATGTAACTCATTTCTATAAATAATACATTTTTCCCAATTGATATTCTCTACACGTAATATTAAAATGCTACACATGTGAACATAGAGCATATAATCCCTATTTAGGCATAGAGGAAGTATCAATGAATTGATCCATTTGATAATAAATATTTAGCTTCTGCAAGACAAGATGAAAGATGTGAAGTATTGTACATTGGGAAACCCATAGAACCATCCCAGTAAAGGTTAGAACTATGACATTGTTTAACAAATTTTGTATGTAATTCCAACTATTTGGTTTATTTTCTTATGTTAATATATTTTTTTCATCAACGCCATAGCTTTTAATGCAAATCTGTTGATGCACAAATCAGAAGTAACTCATCAAGGGCATTGGAAAGTTTAAGTTTTTCTAAACAAACTCGTAGATCTCTAAACAAAGCTTTTGATCAAAAACTCCTTGCCAACTATAGACAAATAGAAAAAGTAAAGAAACCACTCTGGCTTAGAAAGAATTTGAATTCAAACCCATCAAATTTCTAGAGTAAGTAGACAATGTAAGGTTATAAATACACTATATGAATTAATTTTCTATAATAAAAAAATATTACTTTATATTAAAATATTTGGTATAATATGTTAATATGATCTATGATTTTTTACATTTGTCTTTGGCTAATTATTACTAGGAGTGTATGCAAAGACTTGTCAATAAGTGTTATCTTAGTGAATGCAAAAATTACATGGTACACATGAATAAAATGAACTCAAAGACAAGGGAATATTCTAGCATCTGTCTTCAAAGTCTTCAAATGAAATTTTATTGTAAGAAAGATTGAAAGACTATTCAATGCTTTGAACTAAATAATTTTCTATCAGAAATGGTTGTTAAACTTTCATTTGGAGGCTTAGAAGCAAGATGCTAGAAATATTCATGCATAATCAGTTCTCGGAATTCCCTATGCTTTCTTTGTGAAGCATAGAAATCATCTAATTGTTACGCAGTACGGATCTATTTAAATGCTTGACTAAAATCTAATTCTAAATATTGTATTTTTTTTTAGTATTGGTTGAATGATTAACTTAAGAAATATTAATTGGTTATGGTCACGGTCATAAATCTTTGCAAAATAATATCAATGTAATATTGTTCTTAGTTAATATTTTAATTGCTTCAATCTTTTGGTTTGTAATGATATATTTCTAATATGTAAACTATGACAATCCTACTATTCTATGATTTCCTTTCTTGAAATTTCATAGACTTACTCTTTGAATGCATTTACATTTCCTTAAGAGTGCAGTGATGTTTTGGATAAAGTTTGGTAAATTGATATGACATGCTTTTATATTTCACTCTTTGAATGCATTTAAGTTTTCTTATGAGTGCGGTGATGTTTTGGTTAAAATTTGATAAATTGATATGAAATGGTTTTGTATTTCAATCTTATTTATTTTGCAAATTGTTTTATTCTGTCTATATCTTTATTTGAACAACATAACCATTTTTTTTATCAATATATCATGGATTTTAGTTTTAATGAACAAAGGGACTATTATGAGACTTTTTACAATTCATATTACATAACCACTAGCTTTTGGAATTGCATGAATAGAGTGGTCAAAACCTATTTACTCTTCAATCATAAACATTGAATAATATATAGATACTAAAACTAACTTTGTGAAAAGAATTATTAATATGGAAATAATTTTTTGATACTTATACTTTAACTATAAGTGTATGTATGATGTGCAAGCTACTTAACAGGTGATCTAACTATTGACCTTATGGTAAGACATATTGTCTATTAGTGCCAAAACACTTAGTCATCATGAGAAGATAGTAGTGACTGAGCTACTAGACAAAAGTGTGTTAATCGAGCTCATGTATGAACCAAGTTAACAGTGTTAACCAAGCAAGCAATGAGCAGCATCAAGCAAGTTGATAGTATCCACCGAGTTGTAGTGTCAATCGAGTTGACAATATCTACCGAGCTCAAGTGTAAATTGAGTCAGTTTAGCATTCTTGTTTCAGGATGAGAACCAAGTAGGCAGAGTAGTGTGAACCAAGCCAACTGAATTTGTTGAGCGATCAGTATGAACCAAGCATCCAGTATCAACCAAGTGCTAGAGTTGGCAATGTTGCTCAAGTGTCTATAGTATCACCTGAGTAAGCTATTGGACCTAAGTCTTGGCACTGAGCTGATTTGGTAATTGTTTTTTAAACTATTGTATTATCATTTTTGCCAACCTAATGTAGAGTTACTATTTGGATCAATATATATAGAAGACACTTTGTTTCATCCAAAAATATAAGTATTGAGGAACATTTCTTATCATAAGCAAATATGGATAATGGAAGAGAAGATTGATTAGGAGGCTATCAAATAGATCAAGGAAAGGCAGAGACTCATCTATCACACTCAGGTGATCAATTCACATCAAAGGATCTTATTCAGCAAACCAAGTTGCACATTAAAGATCAGTCCACTAAGTCATCTTAATCGGGTCATCAATCAAATCCTTTAATAGGGTAGACCTAACAGTCCTTTGCAAAAAATCCTAACAGAGTAAATAATTGTATTGTATAAATCCTTTTACAAGGTGGACCTAATAGTCCCACTTATCTTAAGAACAAGGGTGTTATCATCATAGAGGATAGTGGAAATATGGTGAATAAGGAGGTCTTGCATGATGAAAAATTAGGAAGGAGACCAGTACTAATGACAAAGATGGGTTAATCAACTTTATTACCCAGACACTAGACTTGGAGCGTGTTGAGAACTCCCCTATTAATACTAGCCTTTCCCTTGATCCGATGCATGCTACCTATTCTCTAGCCAAATGCAGTCATGAAGATACTAATCTTGGTATAGATAATGATCCAAAGACCCAAACCTAGGACTATAAGGAAAAGCCTCAACAGATTGATGATTCTGAGAATCCCTAGGATTTAAAGGGTGATAGTAATGTTCTAGAATTTTTGAATAAAGCCAAAGACAAAGTTAATATTGGGATGGAGATGGATGACTAGATGTATAATGAAATTTTAAAAACTTCAATTATATGTTTCTTTCTTGCAAGAAAAGTCCCTATTTTTACAGGTGAAGATGGATGAGGAATGTAAGAAGCAGAGGGAGCTGGAATCTCTAGTTAGAAACATCCCAACCAAACTTTTGGAATATATAGCTTCCCTTACAAAAGTGATTAAGGATAGTGAGATGGGTATGCAATATGTTACTTTTTCCATCATGGTTGTTGTTGCTTTTATTGGAAAAGTTTCTCCAGATGAAGCTAATTTGACTGGTCATGCTCCGTTGTTCGCTAGTGGTCTGAGCAAAAGAACCAGACAAAGCACTAAGAAAGCAGACCTCCAGCTTCCTATGAAGAATATTCAAGACTCTCTCAAAAAATTTGTTGTCTTAGGAACATCTATTACTAGTTCTATTAAAGATATGGTCTAAGATTTTTTACTAGGTTTTTTTCTGGACTTTTGGTCCCTTTTGTTTTGTTTACTTATGTTGGTTTTTGGTCCCTATAAAACTAGCTTGACTTGGTTGCTAGTCCATGTAAAACCAGCTTGACATGGTTGCTAGTCCTTGTAAAATCAGCTCTTGACTTTGATTCCTTTTTGTTTGGGGTTTCGGGTCCCCTTCAAACCTTCTTTTACCTAATCAAAATAGTCCCACTTACTCTTAACCAATTAGATCACCAAAAGTAATCAATTGTAAGTCCTAAAATACCAACTTTATTACTCCAATAGTGAAGCATTGTGGGTGTCATACCAATCTTGTGTCAAAGTGTTATGGTGTTATTACTTTATTGCTTTATGTTCCATGCATGCAAGTAGATTAGAAATATAATAAAGTGGAATTAAGTAAAAGAAGATTTAAGTGGTTCTTTATTCACCCTCCCCCCGCTCTTAGAACATGATCGTCATTACATTTCCAACAATTGGTATCAGAGGAAGGTTCTGTTATTAGAAGTTTAGTAGCTAGAGAGAAAAGATCACAAGCAATGGAAGTGTACAAGCTAGAGAAAGTCATTGAAAATGACAAACTAGATCTGCACCTAGCCATGGAGCAAATCAAGAAACTGAAGAATCAACTCTCTCATTCTCTAAAAAGAAGAAAAGAGTTAGCAGTAAAGATGAATGACAATCTATACATAGAAGAAAGAATTGAAGATATTTGTAGAGAAAGAAGTTCAGATGAAGCAGATGCAACTATAGAAGATCTATTTGGAATGAACCTCATTCTATAAGAAGAAGTTAGAAAATTGAAAAGAGAACAAGAGATTCATTTAGTTAGGATATGTGAAGTTATGGAACTGAAAAACAAAGCCTACAATGACAAAGATATGGAAAATGAAGACAAAAGGTTTCTCAACACTAGACTAGAAGAAAAGGATAATGAAATCCACCAGCTATCACTACATCAAGCAAATATGATAAATCAATTAAATAGTGCAAATCATGAAGTCATCAATCTAAGGACAAAAAATGATAGACTCATAAATGATCTTAGAGTAGAAAAATGAACCAATGAAAGAATGATGAGTTCACATGAAAGCATGGATAAGTTGGTTGAACTATCTCAAAAGAGACACAAAGGGAAAGAAAGATTGGGCTACACTAAACAAAGAGAATCATCACAACAAGGAGCTCAAAACAAAAAAAGACCTACATGTAATCAATGTGGAAAGTTAGGGTATACATCAAACAAATTTTGAAGCAATGGAAAGTCAAATTTTAATGGTAAATGTTACAATTCTAACAAGCACGAACATAGAGCAAGTGAATGCACAAAGAAAACTAAGTTCGAAGGAAAATGCTTCACATGTCATAAACAAGGTCATAAATATTCAGAATGCAGAACCAAGAAATTTAATCCTATTGAATAGCTCACTAAAGCCATCTTTGGTTGGGATTACAACACATGGTGCAAATTTTATCTATGTGGTGAGTATGGACACATTGGAGCTAACTGTATGAGGACTCACTTCAGAAAAAGGAATCTTACCAAAAGATGCTATGTATGCAAAGAACTTGGTCATCTAATAAAAAACTATATGAATAGAGCTACAATTGAAGATGAAAAGAAATAAAAAGTGTTGGAAGCATGAATGCTGATGATATTTCTATGGGAGAATATTTTAAAAATATGATTAGATCATTATCATTATGATATGTTACATTCATGACTGTGTTTATCATTGATGTTAACATAGCAATTTTCTATGGTATCTAAAAGAAGAATAGCGAAAAGATCAAGTTGCTACGGATAAAAATTTTAGTACTTTCACTAAGCCAGGTTAAAGGGAGATACTACTAAGTGTCTAGTATATGTAGCTAACCTTAGAAGCAAAAGATATTAAGTTTGGAAGAAGTTATGCAAGTTTTAGTGAAGATTGTTCTGAGATAGAGTTTACAAAGGCATGTCCTGGTAAACTTTTTATATCTCTTAGCAGAGTTATTATTTTGAGAAGTCAAAGCTAAAGATGTGAAGAAGACATGTTGGACATGGCGTGGCTAAGCTTTTTCATCATAATATTACATGTATGAAAAGTTATTCAAGTTACAAGGTAAAAGATTAATGTTATCACTAAGTGTAACGTGTTTTTAATGTGGTCCTATAATAATTAATTGAGAAGCTGTAATAGCCAACTCAAGGAATTGTTTTATGGATTTAGTATAAAGGAAGGACATTTTTGTTTATCTTGTATGGATGGATGCAAATAATTGTAAGCAACATAAAGAGCAGAATGGGAAGTTAAGCAGAGCAAAGTGAAGGTGAAGGAAACTTTATTGCCGAGGTTTTATTGTGTGATCTAAAGTTTGATACTTGGACCTAGTCTACAAGGTTTGACAGTGATTGGTATGGTTTATGGGACAAAAGAAAGAAGTTAAAGTATGATACATACAATTATTCTTCAAGGAATAGTTGAGAGATCAATTGGATAGTGAGTTCGGTGATCTTGCCCCAAAAGCTGTTTGGACACTGGGTCCTTCTATTTTCTACAACTCCTAATAGGGTTGGAATCTTCTAACAAGGATTCAAAGTCTCCTAATAGGGACTCATATGTACTAAATGTTATAATAGACTCGTAACATGTTCCAGCATCTAATAAGGAATATTTATATTAGTACATCATCTTGCGGGCATCATTCCCATTGGGGTTTTCCCTCTAATCAAGGGTTTCCCTAGTTAACATATTTGTTGTAATTGCATATGTGCATCTTGTTGTGGTTGTTGTTTACATTGGTTGAATGGTTAAGATTATTTTAGGTGGATAAATGTTTTAATTATTGGATAATGGATTCCCCCACCCAACAATTATCTTGGTGGACTATTGTTTCTAACAATTGGTATCAGAGGATCAGGTCCTTGAAGATAAACTTTAACAACTTTGGGAGATCCATGGCAAATATATTCAGGAAAGATAGTTTTAATTTTGATGGAACAAATTATGAAAATTGGAAGGAAAAGATGAAGACACATATTTTGCGTATGGGTCCAGGATATTGGATCTTGACAAAATCATCAAAGATAATCATTGTTGAAAAGGATTTGGAAATTTGTAGTGAGGAAGAAAGGGATGATGATATTGGTAAATTTGATACTAGAAATGATGAAAGTATGTTTCTTGGTTATTCATTGAAAAGAAAGGCTTATAGATGTTATAATCTAAGAACTAAGACTATAATGGAAACTACAAATGTAAGACTTGATGAGAAATTTAGGATACAAGAAAGAATAGTTGAGTACAATTCAGATGATGAGAATGTTGTTACTAAACCAAGGAATGATGAAGTATTCTTTGAGACTAACAATGACTTGTAGAGTGAAGGAGAGATGAAGCAAGAAAAAAGCTCAAAACCTTCAATAGAGTTAAGAGTTGAGATAACAACTCCTACTTTGGGTAAGAATATGACAAAGAATCATCCAGCTGAGCAAATCATCAAAAGTAGAGATAAAGGTGTGATGAAAAGAAGCAGAATCAATAAAAAACTATCTTTGATATCTCAAGTTGAACCAAAGAATGTAGATGAAACATGCAAAGATGACTATTGGAAGCAAGCTATGAACGAAGAATTGGATCAGATAGTGAAGAATGAGACATGGGAATTGGTCCCCAGACTAGCACACAAGAATGTGATAGGAACAAAATGGGTATTCAAGAACAACATGAATGAACAAGGTGAAGTTGTAAGAAACAAGGCAAGATTAGTATGTAAAGGTTATTCACAACAAGAAGGAATAGACTATGATGAAACCTATGCTCCTGTGGAAAGAATAGAAGTAGTAAGGTTATTCTTAGCATACATAGCATATAAAAAATTCAAAGTTTATCAAATGGATGTCAAGTTAGCATTTTTGAATGGAGAACTTGAAGAAGAGGTATACATAGAACAACCTGAAGGTTGTCCTTTAACAGATGACAAAGACATAGTAGGAAGATTGAAGAAAGCATTGTATGGCTTGAAGCAAGCACCTAAAACTTGGCATGCAAGGTTGGACAAGCATTTGACAAAACTTGGATATAGCAAAGGTATGGAAGATAGTAATCTATATTGGAAAGAAATTGATGATGGATTGATATTTTGGTAATATTTGTTGATGATATCATATTTGGAGGAAATGATGATGAAAGTGACAAGTTTGCAGAAGAAATGAAGAAGGAATTTGAAATGAGCATGATAAGAGAAATGAAATATTTTCTAGGACTAAAAATTGTGCAGGATAGAAAAGGAATCTTTATTTCTCAAACTAAGTATTCGAAAGATTTATTGAAAAGGTTTCATTTGGAAACATGCAAACTAGTTGGAACACCTACGGTAACTAGACACAAGTTATCTACAAAGGATGAGACATCTACTATTGAGCAGAAAAAGTATAGATCTATGATCAAAGGATTGCAAAATCTGAATCACATAAGGCCAAATATAGCAAATGCAGTTGGAATTGTTGCAAGATTTCAAGTTGATCCCAAAAAAGCATATTATGCAGCAGTCAAAACGAGATATAGATATCTAAAAGGAACACTAGAATTTGGATTGGGGTATGATAGATCTAATAATTTTACTTTATATGCTTATGCTGATGTTGATTGGGAAAGCAGTATGGATGACAAAAAGAGCACCAGTGGTGGAGCCTTCTTTCTTAGAGGAAGATTAGTTTCTTGGCTAAGCAAGAAGTGGGACTATATCTCATAGAGTACAGTGGAAGCATAATATGTTGTAGCAGCAAACAATTGTAATCAAGTTGTTTGGATGAAGCGGGCACTGAAGGATATAAGAATAAAATTCAATGAACTTGTTGTCATGCATTGTGACAACACAAGCACAGTAAATATGTCTAAGAATCTAGTGTTACATTCTAAGACTAAGCACATTTATATCAATTATCACATGTTGAGAGAGAAAGTTGTAGAAAAGGAAATTAAATTGGAGTATGTAAACACCAAAGAGCATATTGTAGATTCTTTTACTAAGCCTCTTCCCAAAGAAACTTTTGAGTATTTGCAAGGTATGCTAAGGGTTATATGCCTTCCTACATCAAAGTAGATGATGCAAGAGTGCATCAGTCTAGTGTAACTGACCACTATTGTTTTTTTGGACTGAATGTTGATGCTTATTGTATGGGGGACTATTTGAGATGGACATAGTCATCCAAGACTCTTTTTGGATGTTGTTTTTGAATAGTGTCTTTGGACACTTGACCTAGTCAGAAATAGTTGTTGCAGAGTTTGATGGTTGTTGAAAACTTTGACATTGATGTCAATGGGAGAGAAGTGCAACATGGAAAAATAGTTTAGAAAGCATGGAAAACAAGTACAACATGTTCAAAAAAATTAGTTGGGAAGAAGTACAATAGGAGAAGTACAACATGGAAAAATAGTTTGATGTAAAGCACATTGAGGTGTATCAATGGGGGAGAATGATTGATGAAGAGGATTTGAAAAGAAAGGTTAGCAATCTTTTGCAATTGGTATTTTTGAAACTAGATGTTTTTCATCTATGTTGCCATCAATGCCAAAGGGGGAGATTGTTGGAAACATGAATGTTGATGATATTCCTATGGGAAAGTATTGTAGAAACATGATTAGATTATTATCATGATGATATCTTACATTTATGATTGTGTTTGTCATTGATGTCAACATAGCAATTTTTTGTGGTATCTGACAGAAGAATAGCGAAAAGATCAAGTTGGTACAGATAGACAGTTAGGTCCTTTCACTAAGCAAGGTTAAAGGGAGATACTACTAAGTGTCTAGTATATGTAGATAATCTCAAAAGAAAAAGATATTAATTATGGAAGAAGTTGTGCAAGTTTTAGTGAAGACTATTTTGAGATAGAGTTTACAGAGGCATGTTCTGGTAAACTTGTTATATCTCTTAGTAGAGTTATTATTTTGAGAAGAAAAAGTTAAAGATGTGAAGAATACATGTTGGAGATGATGTGGCTAATCTCGCTTGTCATAATATTACATGTACAAAAAAAAATTCAAATCTTGAAGAGAGAAAAGAAAATGTTAGAAAAATTTGAGAAGAAATTTTCCAAATTTGATTCCCCTCTCATGCTTACTAAGAGTAAAGGTGATGATGTAGAAGAGGAAGAAGAAGAGGAAGGTGATCATGAAGAAGAAGAGGCAAAGGAACCTCCAAAGAAGAAGGCAAAGACTCCATCAAGGAAAATTGCAAGGTCTTCTACTCTTATGATCACTGCCTCCAAGCCTAGGGAACCAAGAAAGAAATTAAGGGTTCAGGATGAGGATGATGATGAAGATGAAGATAACACTCAATAATCTCTCTAAAAAGGCCCCCACCTACCTTTGAAAAAAGATTAAAAATGTTAAGGGAAGGTAGTGGGATGATAGACTTCAAATTCCTCAAATATGAAACCAAAAGCAAGGATGAGCAGAGGCAAATTGAAGATGCAATGGTTGATAAGATGGCAAAGTGGAAGAATGACCCTACTGAACTCAAAGGGAAATATCTTAAAGCCCTACTAAAAGGTTGTCTCTCACCATTGGGAAAATGTAGTCAAGACAAAGAAAGACATCAAAGAGTAGACTTTAAGGAAAATAATGCCAAATCTCTCTTAAAAGGAAATAAAGGAGGCAATGTCTAAGCATGAAAGAAAACAAACTCCTAGATTTAAATCTTTTCAAATTTCATCAAATAAAATAGAGGATGTTGTACAATCCACATCCCATATTTGGAAAACCATTTTTGATATTAAAGAAGAGGGAGATCTACCAGAGGTTCAAACTATTGAAGAGTTTGATACTGAGAAAATTGCAATAGAGGTCATGGCATCTCTCCTGACCTCTCCTCCTAAGTCAGCACCCGAGCTACAACCTACCAAGTTGAACTTAGTTCAACCAAGAAGTGGAGTGAGTATTATTACATCTTCACCAAGTTCCACTCCAGTAGTAACCGAACAACAGGTTCCAAGGGTATCAACCAAGCATCAACCAAGGAAGGATTCGATTGATAAAGAAGACAAAGGCAAAGGAAAGGAAGTCATATCTTCTTCAGCAGCCAAGGGAAAAAGAAAAGAAAACATCATTGATGATATTAATCTTGATGAAGAGGTTGTGATTCCAAATTGGGACCAATCTAATATGTCTATAGAGAAAATGAACATATTGGGAGAAATATGGAAGAAAAGAGCCAAGCAGTAGATGCTAAGGGCAGAAAGGGACAGAAGAAAAATCCTCGAGGATATCAAAGAAATATTTTTGGATGCACTATCTATAGATAGAAATGAAAAATTTCCTTTCATCGAACAACTAGTTGAAATTGTACATAAGTTCAATGAAGATGTAGATGGATAGGAAAAACTTCTTTAGAAGGCTAAAAGGAAGTTTAAAAATAAAGTGCTAAAAAAATGTAGCACAGAAAATAGCTATTGATCAAGTAGAATTGTCTACATTAATTTATGCATTAGAAAATGTTTTGAATAATATTGTATCTTTATTTGTAAATTTGAGTGATACAACAAACTTTATCAAAGAAATCAAGGATACATTGGCTAAGATTGATATGGACTTGAAGGCTAGTGTCACTCAGTTAGTACTCAACCTAAGTTCTAGTTCAAATCATTTTGCAAAAGCCATATTTTTGATAGATCTTCAAGCAGAACGATTAAGAGAAGAGGCTAGAATAAGGGCAACCTTGGTAGACACTCAGATTATCATGCTTCCCCATATGGATATTATGCAAAAAAGAATGGATCATGTAAAGACACTAGTTAAGGACGCAAACCTTTAAGTGGAAGAACACATGTTAGAGTTATTAGCCAAGATTCAATTAGATCTACACATATTAAAGATATTGCAAGATAATTGGGATACGACTATGTCTTTGATTTTGAAGGTACATCATGATTTCCTCTCTCATTTTGGCATAACCTTGTAAAACATTTTTGGCATTTTTAACAAAAAAGGGGAAAAGTGTGTGTGTGTGTGTGTGTGTGTGTGTGTGTGTGTGCGCGCGCGCGCGCGCAAGAGAGATATGTATAAAATGAAGGAAATATGTACATCATAGGAATTGTATAAAGATATGTAAAAAAAGATAAACAAAAACAATTTTCAAAAATAAAAAATAGAAGTTGCAATTGAGTTGCAAAACATAACACACATAAAACTGGAGTTTTGAATGAAGGATTTTGATTTCAAATTTTGTGCATGATAAGTTTTCTTTGTCACTAATTCCAAAGGGGAAATAGTTGACCTTATGGCAAGACATATTGTCTATTAGTGCCAAAACACTTAGTCATCATGAGAAGATAGTAGTGACTGAGCTACCAGACAGAAGTGTGTTAATCGAGCTCATGTATGAACCAAGTTAACAGTGTTAAAAAAGCAAGCAGTGAGAAGTGTCAACTAAGTTGACAGTATCCACTGAGTTGTAGTGTCAATTGAGTTGACAATATCTACCGAGCTCAAGTATTAATCAAGTCAATATAGCAATCTTGTTTTAGAATGAGAACCAAGCAAGCAGAGAAATGTGAACCGAGCTAACTAAGTTTATCGAGTGATCAGTGTGAATCGAGCATCTAATATCAACCAAGTGCTAGAGTTGATAGTGTTACCTAAGTGTCTACAGTATCACCCAAGTAAGCTATTGGACCCGAGTCTCAACACTGAGCTAACATGGTAATTTATTTTGAAACTATTGTATTGTTGTTTTAGCCGACCTAATGCAGAGTTACTAGTTGGATCAATATATATATAGAAGACACTTTGTTCCATCCAAAGATATAAGTATTGAGGAACATTTTTTATCATAAGATAATATGGATAATGAAAGAGCAGATTGATTAGGAGGCTATCAAACAGATCATGGAAAGGTAGAGACTCATATATCACAGTCAAGTGATTAGTTCACATCAGAATATCTTAGTCAACAAATCAAGTAGCACAACAAATATCAATCCATTTATTAATCCTAACAGGTGCATCAGTCAAATCCTTTAACAAGGTGGACCTAATAGTCTTTTGCAGAAACTCCTAATAGAGTACATACTTAATTTTATTGTATAAATCCTTTCACAAAGTAGACCTAACAGTCCCACTTACTCTTAACCAAATAGATCACTAGAAGTGATCAATTGTAAGCCCTAACAAGCCAACTTTATTACTATGGTAGTGAAGCATTTGTTAGAGTAAATAATTAATTATTAATTATTTATTCTATTTACTTAAGTTTACTTAGGTTAATGTATTCATTCAATAGTTGTAGCGATGACTTGTTGACAACATGGGAGTTTGTTCCCTTCTAGCATGTTCCACCTTTTTGTGGAAGTGTTCTTAGTTGTCAACCTTATCTTCTAGCATCTTCTAACTTTTTCTACAAGCTTCCATGAGGCCTTTATATTTGGTCTCTCTCATTTTATTTTAATATCTCATTTTCATTGTAAATACATTTTCTTATTTTGCAATATCTTCTCTCTCAAGTCCATTTAGGGGTTTTCCAAGCTCCACCTCTTCCTTCTTTGGTTTCTCTTCAGCAAGTTATTTACATGCAAGTGATCTTGGCAAGCTATGGAGTTGGATTTCATCAACTCCTACATGGTATCAGAGCCCCCCTAGTACTTCTTGCTTGAAGGATTTTTGAAGCCACGATTCGGAGACACAAACCCTAGTTTGTTTGTGCATTTTTCTTCAATCCGGGGGAAGAGCATTTTTTTGGAGCACTTTGGGCCCAAACGAATGCTGCCGTTGGATTTGAAAGGCCATTTACAATCAGGATTCATATAGAATTTTTTGATTTTGGAGAAATTCGCTCTGGGAGGCAAAAAATATTTGGTTGTAGGCTGCTGTATGGACTATACGAACGATTTGATCAAAAAAAAATTTAAAATTTTATTTTTTGGGTGCTCCACCAGTGCACTACCTAGCGGCCACCATGGCACCACCATTGTGTTGCCAGCATGTCGCTGCAGTTAGTCGTGCCTCCTTCCCATCACTACAGTGCAGCCAGCCAGTGACTATCGCCCCATGGCCACCCCCGCACCTCCTTTCCTTCACCTCTGCCATGGTGCTACTAGCTCCAGCTGCTAGATTCCTCCACTCTGCTAGTTTTGCACTTTTCTACATCGTCGTTTAGCCTCCAACCCTCCACCTGCCAACACAGCAGCCATGTGCAAATCTTTTTGCTAACTTGGCCCAGGTTATAGCTGACACGTGGCTAGAGGTGCCACGTGGCCCTTGCCACGTCAACTGCCCAGTCAGCCCTCTGCCATGTGGCATCCATGTGTGTCTTTTTGGTCGCAATGGCCCCCAAGCCATCAAATTTTTTGCAGTAGATTGTCAACACTACATCATCAGCCCTCCAACACCTCTCCAAGGTCCTTTTTGACCTATAGTTAATTTTTTGGCTATATCTTGAGTATACGGAGGTATTTTTTTTATCTAAAAGAAGCACCGAAAGGCTAGTTTTGAGATGAAGACATTGGTACAAGTATTTTCAAGTTTTGATGCAATTTAGTTCCTCGTTTCTATACTTAAAGTTTAAAGTTCTATTTTTGACTCTGAAAAGCATATCTTTTGCGTCCCATGTCGATTTTTTGAAAACGTTAAATTTTTGGAAAGTTGGCTTTGTCATCTTTTCAGAAATGCTATCATTTCCTTTAGATTCTACCCCATGCTCTTTCTATCATGTTTTTGGTATTTTTTCTCTATGGTGGATATCTTGGGTGTTCCAAATCCGAGGATTGTTTTCATGGCATGGGATCTTTTGTTTTGGGTTGTACTACCTTTTGTATTAGTTTTTTTCTCTTTCTAATCATTGTAGCTATCATTTGTAAGAATCTTTATGTACACGTACTGAGATAAAGTGCCACTCTTGCATTTTGGGTTCATGAACATTTTTTTGAGATAGTTGTACTTGCACTATTTTATAAAACACCATGGGGGGGATAGTTGTTTGCCCTTTTTGTGCCTTCTTCCTTTTATTTTCCCATGCAGTGTCGGTGTGACTATATCTTTATAGGTGTTTGTACCTCTTCCCCTCTCTCGTCATTCTTGATTTTGTTTGTAGAGTATTTTGGCCCACCTTCTTAGTTGCATGTCATCTCACTCCATCTGCATTAAGGGGGGGTTATTCTAGTGTTCTAATGCTTCCTTGGTTCAATGGTTCAATAGTGTGAGCTATGTATTCAGTGGTTGATCTTATAAATGATGCAATTGCAGTGGTTGGCTACCTATGCATTTCGGTGAGATGGATCATCTACCATATAGACATGCTCGGTTCATGCCTTCTTCTTCCATGGAGGTTCTTCAAATCAGTAGTTTCTTTCTGATGGCAGAATTTATGACTTCTTCATGCTTCAGTGATGCTCTTCATGATCACTTTTTGTTATTGTTTTATGGGACATTCTTCTAGTTGGAGGCTTCTTCTACCCTTCACTAGGTTACCTCTCTTTGGGGGAGTGTTTTTCCCATGAGGGTTTCCCTCTTTCCCCATTTTCAAAGGTTGCATTTATTTGCATTGTACATGGCCTTGTTGTCAGGACCCATTTTGCATTTCATCTTAGTTTTGTGAGCTTAAGATATTCCCCTAAGTTACACTTAAGGGGGGGGGGGGGGTGGTGTTTAGAGTAAATAATTTATTATTTATTATTTATTCTATTTACTTAAGTTTACTTAGGTTAATGCATTCATTTAATAGTTGTAGTGATGAGTTGTTGACAACATGGGAGTTTGTTCCCTTCTAGCATGTTCCACCTTTTTGTGGAAGTGTGCTTAGTTGTCAACCTTATCTTCCAGCATCTTCCAACTTGTTCTACAAGCTTCCATGAGGCCTTTATATTCAGGCTCTCTCATTTTATTTTAATATCTCATTTTCATTGTAAATACATTTTCTTATTTTGCAATATCTTCTCTCTTAAGTCTGTTTAGGGTTTTTCCAAACTCCACCTCTTCGTTCTTCAGTTTCTCTTCAACAGGTTATTTGCATGCAAGTGATCTTGGCGAGCTGTGGAGTTGGATTTCATCAACTCCTACAACATTGTGGGTGTCATTTCCACTCAATTTTTACCTTTTTATAAGAGGTTTTTTGGGTTACCAATATTGTGTCAAAGTGTTATTGTGTTATTACTTTATTGTTTTATGTTCCATGCATGCAAGTAGATTAGAAAATATAATAAAGTGGAATTAAGTGAAAGAAGATTTAAGTGTTTCCTGATTCAACCACCCTCCACCCCCAACAACTTAGTCATCATTACATTTCCAACATTAACAGTTGTCAACTTCACATAAAAATAATGAATACTAAAAAAAATGTATGAATTCTACTAAAAATCCTAAACTTTGAATATGATTTATTCTTTATAAAGAATGAAAATTTATTCTAAACTTTAGACAATTTATCAACTCAAATTTGAAGCAAATGCCTATGTGAAAACTTCCTCCTCAATTAATTCTTCCCAAATTATACTACTTAAGTAACAAAAATACAAAATATCGACTTTGTGCTAACTCAATAATGATAAGTGTTCATTTATTTTAAGTGTCTAATGAAGCTACGAAAAATTATTTTGATGCTTTCACATGATCCTTTGAAAATATTTTAAAATTCTAACTTTTTGTGTATTCTAAATTTTATGACTTTCACTTTTATTGATCTAAAAAGGTACATAATAATTTTTTAATAAACTAACAAAAAAATGTTAATTTTTTTTTTGTATTTTACTACAACTCTTAAATTTCTACTATGATCCCCTATTTATAGGATTAAACAAGTTGACTTTTTTCCAAATAGGTGGAAGGATGTTAAGTAGCATAAGTAGCAACCACTATATATTGATTGGTTGAAGATGAGTGTATAGTGCACTCATTAAGATGGAGTTGGTAGTAAACTGCACTCATTTCACTCATGTGAGGTGGCTTCTTAAGTTTCTTGCAAGTGGTTAGTAACATTGTTGGTGGCCCTACTGGTGTCTCATTTGTTGGGGACCCTAAGGATTGTATTGCATGGATAGTTTTCTATAGGTGATAGAAGAACTCTCTCCCTCCTTCTATTGTGGTGTAAGTTTGGTCCTCCTTTGTGGGCTTTCCCTCTGTGCTCCAATAGTTTCCAATAGGCTTAGGTTGTTTCTCGGCCACTTGCTCTTTTGGTGTATTTTGCCCCACTCTATTCAACTATAGGCCTCATTGCCTTGTTATTTTAGTTTTTTTTTCTAGTAACACCCCTTGTGCTAACTTTGTGCGATCTTTGTGTCATTGTTATCTTATTTTTTTTTGGGCCTTGTAATTTTAAAAGGGCCAACACCCTTATTTGATTGTCATTATTTTCAAAAGCATTGATAAAAGCAATTACCAAATTTGGACATCTCCATGTGCTTCTCTACAAAGAAAAGGTAGATGGTTTTCTTTAGTGATTTTTAGATTGAAGGTTGATGGAGATTTCTAAATATTGGGCAAGGGTGGTTCCACATTTCATTTGCATGGTATTGTGGGACAAGTATTTTGGATGGAATGGTTGCTATTGGGTTGATTATGATGTAGCCTCCATGTTTTTTATAATGCTTCCAAACGTGGGTGAGATGAAGAAATTGGTGAAGATTCTCATTGCAAAGTAGTAGCGTGGCAAGCCAAAGGGTTAATTCTACATGTCATGTTGGGCCATGGAAATTTTTTAGATGAGCACATATATATAGTTTTTTAATGGTTTGGAGCATTATAATGAATGTTGTAGTAATGAAATCAAGTTAGGACTCAAATCAATTTTTTAAAGGATTGCATTGCACATGTAGCAGTCAAGGAGAGTTGTTAGGCTTCTTTCTTTGTTTGAAGATGATAGCGATGAAGACAACAATGACTGTGATGATGATGATGAAAATGAATCAACTAGCAACAAGGCTAGGTGAGGATAGTTATTTCTCCTCTTCTTTTTTGGCTATGATGGTTCTACATATAACTTTGGACTAGTAGTGTAGGGGTTGAGAGCATGTTTGATAATATTGCTCTGGTATTTTTGTATAGGGAGTGGATTGTCTAGTATGGATTGGTATGTATGGTTGTTACAGTTACAAGAGCCAATTTTGGCAATGCTTTGATTCATGTTTGGGTCTTAAGTTGTTATTATTGACCCAAATGTAAACTTTATTAGTGATCAATATACTAGTATGGCCCCAAAAGAGCCACATCAACTTATCAAGAAAAAAATCTATTTTGATCCTTCAACATGACCTTTTAGCATCTTATTATTTGGTAATGAATCAATATAATGAATTTGTTTCCTCATTTTATATTATAAATATTCACTTTATTTTCCAACTATTCAATTCTACCACATTTAGAAAAAAAAAAACACCACAAACAAGTGACAATATGGTAGAAGATAAGAATCACAACCAAGTATTCCTTATTAGCGTGGTTTAAAAGGTTAGTCTCTCTATCAATCTTTGAATAGAAGTGGTTTGGATATCACTATACTGGTTTAGTGAAAATTAACTTTGACAGTGCTTCAAATGGCAACCTAAGTCTTCTTGAAGCACATTGTGTAGCTAGAGAGGTTGTTTATATATAGTATTTAGTGAAAATTTTGAATTTTTGAGTGTCACTAATAATAATGTAGAATTTTGAACTTAAAATGTGGTTTTTAATTGCATTCAAGAAAAACATTTTTTCCCCTTGGTTGGTGCTGCTTTAGCCACTTAAGGGTTGCTTATATTTTTTTTTTATGAATAGTTGTATGCTTTCCAACTCTGCCATTTGAACTTTCACAAGATGATCCTGTATCCTTTGACCCTTTTTGTGAATATGTAACTTCAATATTTTATTAATAGAAAAGAGATTATTCATGAAAAAAAATGAAAGATGATATTATAATGATTAATATCATTCATCAAAAGGAAACCGCAATTGGAAATGGGCTCAAAGAAACTTGGGACTCAATCTCTTTATTTTAAGAATTTACATGTTTTTCATGTCTTGGTTTTGTGGGTTATTTAGTTTTTGATATAGGAGGCAAAGTCAAAACAAAGCTCAAGATGAGTTTGATTTGCCTTAGTCTCTAGCCATCTCAAAACCAGGATACTTTACAATCTCAATATAATGCTAATTTAAATTTCCAAAACCGAAGGACTCATTTATGATCAATGACAGGTGTGAAGTTATGGGGTGTAAAAATATTCATTACAAAAGATGGAATTTCTAAGGCATACGTACGTGAGTAGAATGACAAAGCAATTTATATTCATTCCTTGGTTTAAGGACATATTGGTGACTAAAAACTCAAAAAATTTGATAGTATGTAGAGGGTGAGATTTATGGATAGCCTACTACATTTGTGAGTAAGAAGACACAAATGTCATTTCTGAGGATGTATCTAATAGGAGATTTAAGCACATTTTCAAATCAAACCGTTGGTGAATGTTTTCAGTGACGAATTTTTCTATAATATTATTAGATGTTGGGGAGGCAAAGGTGAGTACATGGATTTTTTTTCTTGGTGAATATAATGATGTGCTAGAGAATGTGGATTCCGGACAATGGGTTCCATTGACAAAAGATCGTTGCATCTTTAGACAGCGAAGGAGGGTGGTAGGTAAATTTCAATCTATCCACTCTTTGGATCCATCCCCTCTCACTAGGAGGAAGCTACAAAAGGGGTTGGTTTGGTAGCTACCAAATTACCTCACAAAAGGGTTGATGGGTTATTGAGAAGACGAAGATGAATTTTGTGTGGATAAAATCAAAGAAGGTAGTGGGTTTGGCTGGAGAATGATGTGGATCTCTTAAATAAGAGAATTGACCCTTTTAACAAATATAAGGTTTAGCAAACAATAATGGGCTAATAATAACACAAAGTTAGTACTAAGGTGTGAGAAAAAACAATTAAAGGAACAAGGCAATGAGGCCTTTTTTTAAATAGAATAGGTCAAACAAACACCACAAGCAAGGGCAGACGAGAAACAACCAAAGCCTTCAGATAACATGACACAAAGGAAAGCCCACAATAGAAGGTCAAACACAACACAATAAGGAGGGTGTGAGTCCCTTCTTTTCCTTGGGACAATTGTTCAAGTGATACAATTCTTAGATTCCCCAACAAAGGAGACACGGAGAATAACTTGGATGTTGAGTTGGCTTTTGAGCAACATATCAATTGTGGTCTAGAATGTGTGTTTAGGGCTTGACTGAATGTGTGTTTAGGGCTTGACTACTTTTTGTGAAGGAAGAATCTACTAGTAAGTGATGCTTAGTGTGTTAATATGATATACTTAAGTTATAACAATAAGACAAGTGGTATTTGTCTATCTTCTCCATTTTCACTTGAGATGTGGGAGGTTAGTAGATCATCCAATAATGGGTGGTTTTTTTTGTAAGATATAAATATGAGTATCGATAGATGGTGTATTCAACCATATTCAAGTAATAGAGGAAATCTACAATGTTCTAATTTTTTTTTAAAAAAATTATCATTTATATAAATGGGCATAATTTGTATATTATTATTTTTCTATAAAAAAAATACAACAAAAAATGAAAATTTTATTGTAAGTACGAACTAATTTTCATAATAAATCAAATTGTGATATTGTTATCATGAAATATAGATCAATGAATTTGACTCAAAAATTACACAATTGAATATTGAAACAAGATGGCTCCCGCTCCTATTCGAAATGTTGGATCTCCCACTCATGGTGTTCATGCCTCCTCTCCTACTACGAAATTCAGTGCCCTCGCTCTAGGCGTTCCTGCATCCTCATCCTTCGTTGTAGTGTCTGCTCCTGCCGGTCATGTGGGTGGTAGTGATGTTGGGCAGTCTGCGGAAGGGGCTACCTTGCATTCGGCCTTTGCTATGGGTGGGTTTAGGGCTTCCTCTGCCCCTCACTTGACTCCTAAGTCACCTCCTTGTTCGGGGGGTAGGTCTTTTGCAGACGTGGCTTCCTTCAAAGTTGGCTTACATGGTGCTCCTCCTCAAGAAATTTCATCTAAACCCCCTCTTGTGACACCTGTAAGTGCTTTAAAACCCATTAAGGTTTCTCTTGACCCAGATTCTGTTGAAGATATTTTTCATACGGCTGAAGAGCTTTCCTCTTTGGCTGCCATATTTCGCTTCCAAAGTTATTGGCCCTTTCTTGCTAATCTACATGTCTGGATCTCGAAGAATTGGATGCCACTTATAGATAATAATGTCCACATCTTCTCGTGTGCAAAAGGTTTTTTTATAGCTAAGTTTCAAAGTTCTAGTGACAAGAAGATTATTTTGTGTCACAATATTTTTTCTTGGCTGGGTAGATTTTCACTTATGGCCAAATTGTGGCATATGGATTTTGATCCAATCACGAAATCCTTTAATAAGTTCCCTATCTAGGTCCGGCTTCCTAATCTTCCATTACATCTTTGGCAAGATTTGGTTTTTGAAACTATTGGAAATGCTATTGGCGATTTCTTATATGTGGATGTTGACACTTCAGATATTCTCCATTCGACCTGTGCACACTTTCTTGTTGACTTGGATGTTTCTAAGGGCCTTCCTGAGGCGATTTGCTTGGATTCCTCGAGGGGTTCTTGGACACAATTTTTGGATTTTGAGGGTATCCCTTTTCGTTGTAGGAATTGTCTCTTGATGGGTCACATTACTGCTTGTTGTGCTGCTAGGAGATCCAAATCTAGGTGACCACCTTCTTGGTGGTTAGGGGCCTCCTTTGAGCACTACACAGTTAAATAGCCCTGGGTTGCTCCTACGGATTCTGTGACTGAGGCTAGCATCCATTCTGAGCCGGTGGTTGAGGTGGTTGCTTTGGTGGAACATTTCTTGGATGTTCCTACAGATTCTGTGGCTGAGGATAGCGTTCATTATGAGCCGGTGGTTGAGGTGGATGTTTTGGTCTCTTCCCCTGTTTCGGATGTTCCTCCTAGGGGCAAAAAGTTGTTTGATTCTCACAGGGAGTTTGTTGTGGCTTCTGCATCCCCTGGGTTCCATGGGTCTTTGTCTTCTGAGGATTGGGTTGCTGAGGTAGCAAAGTTTAAGGATGGTTGGATTGCGGTTAAAAGGAAGAAGACTAAGTCTTCTACTCCCCCTTTAGATATGATCCTTCGATCACGAAAGAGAAACTTCAAATCAAAAGGAAAATCCTATGTTCCCTTTTGCTAACTAGTTTTATTGTGATGGTAAACTAGATGTGTTTTTGGTTTGCTGGATACTGGTTTGGGTGGTTTTTCAGGCTGCTTTGCTCCAATCTGTGGACTGTCAGGTTCCATTTTTTTTATGGTTGTTTTTTTTGGTCACATCTGTTGGTCACAGGTCCCTATAAAACTAGGTTTAGTTGTTTAGCTAGTTTCAGGTCCTTTTAAAACCTAGTTGAGCTTAATGGTTTATCTTTCTCTTTGATGTAAAGGGTTTCGAGGCCCCTTCAAAACCTTCTTTTACCTTAATCTAAAACAATATCATAAGCCTGCATGAAAAGGAAAGTTATGGAGACTACAAGAAGTACCTACAAAATTTCTTTAAGAAAGGAGATAAGTATGTAGTTGTCCTTGATTTTAACTTAATTGTTTTATTAAGTTACCTTTTATGCCTTTTAAAGATTTTGGTTTATGCATTGTCACATTTAATAATTGTTTTAATTATTAAATATTTTTAGTTTAGAGTTTCTTTAGGGTTTAATTATCTCCTTTTATAAGTATTGATCCTTTGTATCCTTTAACCCAATTCCACTCTCTAATAAATAGATCTTTCATATTTTCAGAACCATCTTCTTGCCTTTTGGTCCATTCTTCCTTGTGGAAGGTTATTTTGCATGCATGTAATTCTTGGGCTCTCTAAAGTTGGATTTGACAACTTCTACATGGTATTATAGTCTTCTCTACTTGGTCAAGTTCTATTTTAGTGGAGGTTTTTCATATTAGCAGTTACATTTTGACAGAGTTTGCAGCTTATGTATGCTTTAGTGGTATTCTTCGTGATCGTTCTTATGTTCATATTAATAATCATTTGTCTCTTCCTACACTGTTTTATTTAGTTTGTCTGTATATTTTGAAGTATTTCACCTTAGAGGGACATTTAACAACTTTCCATGATTATCACTTACCTATTATGAGCCATGTTGGGCATGATGAATGTATTAATGACCCTTTCTTTCTATTTTCTTCCCTTGACAATAGTATAAGAAAATGAAACAACTCTACTCTCCATCAAGGTCTTATTTATTTCTTATACCAACATGTATTTATTTCTTATACCAACATGCGCTCAAGCATTCTTCTTCAAGTGATAGATGCCATACTTATTTGTAGTTGAGTAGCCCTCTAAAAAGCTCTATGGAAAATAAATTGATGAGTAGTGAGCCTCTCACAAAGAATCATAAACCAAGCCACAAGGGTGAAAAATAACCTAAACCTACAAAACCTCTAGCAAAAGAGAAAAATCTACTTATATTTCTTTTAACATTTCTTGCCCCCTTCTAAAATAAAAGGCCCTACTAATAAGGGTAATTCTATGAAAATAGGAAAAATTAACCCCAAGGAGAAAATTGTATCGAAATTGATCGAGGAGGTTTTGGGGACAAACTAAGTCTAGGGAGGGTAAGAAAGTTGGCACCTTTAGTGAAAGGAAGTACGAGTCCAACTCAGAGGAGAGGAGGTCTATGAGGTTAATAAATAAAAAAATTATTAAGAGAAAGGTATTGAAGAGGAAGTGGTGTATGAAACTCGCAAAGAATTTTCCTGAATAGATCCTAAAGAAATAGATAATTTGGAGAATGAAGATTGTGATAAGGAGGATGGAGAGGTTGAAGACATGGAGGAAGAAATAATTGTTAACCTGGGTAATGTGTAGGAAATTAGAAACTTAGAGTGCATCTCCCTTTCCCCTAAAGAAGATACGACAAAGAAGTTAACTCTAAGAAATAAAATATGTTAAAAATTGAGAGACATTATGGATTACATCCAAGCTCTTTAGAACAAGATCTCTTCTTTGGACAAGGTCATTCCCAACACTACCACTCTAGAGGGGTTCAATTTTGTTGTTACTTCCTGCTACATAGTGCAAGATGGGCTAATGAATAAAGTAGCTCTAGGTATCATCAAAAGGAAGAACATGCTAAAGAAATATCCAAGAAACTGTAATACCCCTCCTTTGCTATCATTGTATACCTAGTTGTTGAAGTTCTATATGACTCTCCTATAGATGTGTTAGTCGTTATTTGATATTTGAAATGCAATACTTTGATATGTTGAGTAATTGATTATGTTAGGTTGTAATAATTTCCTACTTGCAGTGATGATGCTTTAATTACTCTTAGTTAGTTAATGAACTTACTTTTACAATGATGATATAGGGTGTGTCTTAGAAAGATGTTTATTATGTCCTCATGATGATGAGATGTTCATGTTAGAATATGATGTTATTTATATTTAGGATTTATTATTATACTTGCCTCATACTTGCATTTGTATGGTGTGTGTATGTTTTACATTTATGTTTTACGTGTCTAATATGGTTAAGGGAGGGAGTCATAGTCACCTGCTAGTCAAAATCTACACAATGTACCACTCCCTGCCATTTTATACAGATTTGCAAGTACCAGGCATCAACTTCCCAAAATTTTCAAGATGAGTGTGCCCTATCACAATAACTCAATGGCAAGAATGGGGCAATAATGTTCATGTCCAATCCCAGTCATAACCTAATTACTTGTCCTAAGAAGGAGGAAATGTATCTAACTTTCCACCCTTTTTAAACCAATGAGTTGTTTAATTTTGAGTTTTGGTCAGTTTTGGTAATGTTGCTTTTATGTGGATTTGACAATGTGATTTATTTGTTAAATGATTTAATTATATTATTTGGGTTAATCATATAATATTGAGAGTTATTAAATATTATTTGATTAAAAAGAAAATATTAAAATATGAGAAAAATATTTAATTAATTGAAAACTAATTAAATATGTGCTTTAATTTAAAAGACTTAATTTGGAAGTCTAGATTAGAAAATTGGTTAAAGAGAAATTAAAATATAATGATATTTAATAAATTAGAAATTAATTAAATATGTGCCTAAGTTTAAAAGATTTAATTTTAAAGTCTAATTTAATAAATTGGATAAAAAGAGAATTAAAATATTAAAAGATTAAAGATTTAATATTATTTTATTATAATCATTTAATTAATAATAATTAAATTAGAGTTCCATTTAAATAATAAGTTTTAATTGTTATTATTAATTTAAATAATAAACTATGATTTAAATAATGCTTGCACTAATTAATAAAGTGGGGGAAAAGAAAATTAAAAAAATAAAGTTCTTTAAGTGTGCATGAAATGATTAAACAATTAAAATATTAATATTTTTAATAAAGTTAGTAGCTTTTGAAATATGGGGAAATGGAAACCCTAGTTAGAGTTATGGTTCTTTATTAGAGCATTTGTAGTTCATTTCAGAGGGTTTGGATTTGAATGCGTTCATAGATCGCCTCATATTTTAGTCATGGTTTTGAGGTAGGGTTTGAAAACCCATTGTAGAATTTTATAGAAAGATATATCTTCTCCATATCTTCCTAGGTGTTTGCATAATGCTTGTTAATTTATTGTATTGATTTTTGGATAAAGAATTGTGTTGTAGATTTTTAAAAGGAAAGCTTATTGATCAAAAAAATTTGAGTGACGAAAATCCTAGAAAAAATCTAGAAAATTATTATGACTGTAATCTTATAAAACTCTTTCTAATATAAGAAAATTTTGATTATAGAAAATTGGAAGAACACAACAAATTGAATAGCTATGGTTTCAACTTTAAATTTGCCATTAGAACCATGGGATTATCATGAATTCTCTAAATAAAGATAAATATTCTTGTTATATCTAAAATAGTTTGGTTGCAAAATTTATTGAAAAAACAAAGGATTAGTTGAGAGAAAAATATGTTGTAACTAAACTTATATATGCAAGTGAAAACAAATCTATTAAAGGTAGAAAACTAATTATATTATGGATGCATTATTTGAGAGATCAAAGTTGTGTGACAATACTAATTGCATGTTTATTTTTATTTGATAAAAAATTAATTTAAATTTTCGTATTTATTTATTTTTAAAAATATATATGATTAATTATTAATTTCAAAAAAAAATTTTAAAAATTATTTAAAATTTTAAAAATATTATTTATTTATTTTGAAAATTAAATAAATAAATACTACTTATTTTCTTATAAGTAGATTTTTAATATTAACTATTTTTAAAATTCTTAGTGGGTTATAACTCGATATATATTTATTAATACAAGTGGAGCTATAAATTAATAAATATACAATTTTGATTTAGTTATATTTTAAGAGATGTTATAGTGGAGTTCACTGTATAATCATCTAGTTATGAATATTTAATATTATGAAATAAATTGTAGATAATTTAATTAAAATTATCATTTCAAGTTTGAGTTAATTCTAGTTGCATTATGAATTAAAAGAAAGTAAATATTAATATTGGACTTAAATATAAGTCAAAATAATATTTTAGAAATAAAATTCATATTAATATTTAATCTAATAATATACATTTATGTTATTAAGTAAATCATGTATGATTTAAGATTATTTAAATTAATAACATGATAATATTGCATGATATTGTATACGCACAAAGAGATTTGACATTTAAATACTTATTGATTTAAATAAGTATATCAGCATAGCAATTTATATTAACATGTATATTCTTACTTTAATTCTAAACATGTCCTTATGACCCAAACTAAACAAGAGAAATTGATGGAATTAAATCATATGGCTAAAAACTATGTAATTTCTTATATTATATTTATAGTCTTGTGATATTTATTTTCGTGATGGTTTGCTTTGTGGATTGTTTAGTTGGCCAAGTTAGGATGTGCACTAGAGGTGTTTTTTACATTTCTTTTATAATTATTTGTAGTGTATTTTATGATTCAAATTAAGATTTATTTTATGAGATATCTTTTGATGAGCATTTGTGAGAACTTAGATTTTGAGAACCAATTTTATTTTCGGGTTTCCTATTAAGGAACCGAAATCAATCAATATTATTTTTGTGGTATATGACACAATTGTGGTTCGTGAGTTTTTGGAAGGTAGTCTAGGTGCATTTCTATGGAAGTGGCTTGCAATGGGGGTCGAGGCCCAAAGTGGTTGCTAGGGTAACTTATTGTAAGTTGTGTAATAAGTGATAACATAGTAATTAAAATATTTAGAAAATACTAAAAAGATAAGTTAGAGATTTTGCATTAGTCATGCCTTGAGCACTTGTATAAGCTAAAGATGGGAATAGGATGATACCTAATGAGATATGACCGGTTTGCCTCATCTTCATGAGAGGGTATTCTGGTTCCACATGAGTCACGTTGAGGGTATGGGGTCCAAAGTGACCAATCTAGAGAAACTCAATGCTTGAGGGTCTAGGGTCTAATGAGAGACCAGTCCAGGATAACTCAAGTAGTTTGACCATGTGATGAAACTCCCTAGTATGTAGCCCGAGTCTCCTCCATAGATGTTGTATGTACCTCTAGTGGTGTATTTATTGGTGGTGTTTTATTGTTGGAGTTAGTGATTGGTGGTTTACATTTATTGATGACAATTGTTATTTGTTGGTTATTGTGTGTGTGACACTTGACATGGATTTGGAGGTCGTTGTATCTTTTTGGTTTTGATAATTAATTTGTACTTGGTATCTATTGTTGATTTTGGTATGTGATGTTGGTTTGGATGAGTGTCTTTTCAACTTTGGTTGTCTCAATAGTTTATGTACCCTTGAGGTAGATTTGACTATTAGGATCTCTTTCCTATGATTTTTTTATGATTTTATTATATGTGTGTGGATCATACATTATCTCTCCTACATGGTGGGAGTAGGAGCCTGATTAGGTGACCACGCGGTCAGGAGGTAGTGTCTTCTTACCATTTGGGTTCCACTCAAATTTGGAGATGTTGGATGCTCATTGGTGCAGTTGCACCCTTTATCATTCTTATTCATATCTTGGAGACTTCTATTCAGTTGATGTATATATATGTTAACATGTATCTTATATTTGGATGTACTTGTATCTATTCTCTCATACTCTATAACATGTGCAATGGATGTTAATCATTAGATGTATTGTGTTAGATGTATTTATGATTTTTCTTATGATATGATGTATCTATTATTTCCTTGTGATCATTTGTACTTGAGAATTAAACTAATTAATATAAACTTCTTAACATGACTCAACGTGAAGGAACCCTTGAGGAATGGAAAATTGTATTTGTGATTGCTTGTGTACTTGATGTGTTTGTGTATATTGCTTCCATTTTGTTATCTTGTGTTGTTTAAACTTTAAAAAAAAAATTGTTCAGTAAACATTGAATCATGTTAGGTTATTTCTCTTAGGTTCTGAACAAGGCAAAGAGTGGGAGCCTAATTAGGTGACCACGTGGTCAGGAGGTAGTGTCTTCTTACCATTTGGGTCCCCCGATGATTTGTGGATATATCAAGACTATCTAACCTAGCTAGAAAGGATATACCAAGACCATATGTTTGAGTAAAATTAATTTTAGCTCAAAATACTCAAATTTAGTTGTGCTAATAAGTTAGCCTAAAATATGACAATTGATTGTAGTTTTACCCTTATATAAATTCATCAGAAATATTTGAATGTTTAATTTCTTCAATAACAAGTTTAGAATATAGTGAATATTTGGGTGGAATCAAGTCAAATATTAAAGAAAATTGTATGCATTGTCTATTGAAGGTTCAATCATTTGGTGATGTGAACATGTATCAATATTTGATAATGAATTACGCCTCCAAGGTTAAATTATCTTCATTAAGAATTTAAAAAAAAAATCTTTATTTTACCATTATCTTCCTTTATATGTCTTGAAAAAGTACCAAGCTCCAATATTACCAAGTTGTCATCTAATGGTATCCATCATTAATGCTTATAAAATATTCTCAAGTTGAAGTTGAAAAATATGTTTCTCTTCTTTGATTTTATCCAAGCTATGGTCTTAAGACAATTTATTGAATGATTGAAAGAAATAATTGAATCATTTAATTCAATTTATTTCACTTTGTCATGATGTTTCCCCTTAGATATTTGGGTGACTTTAGCTTCATTAGAAAATGTTTAATAGTAAATAGAATGGGCTATATTTTTACTTCTAACAGGTACTCTTGTCCAAGTTGCATTAAAAATATTTTTTACATAATTAGGTTAATATTGGGTATAACTATCATAAAGCCATGATCAAAAGTATCTAAATATGTTTAGGACTATCTAAAAGTTCTTGAATCGCATTTGATGTAATCAATATTTGTATGATTATGTTCATGCATCTTAGGACAACATTATCTATAATGTCTCTTGTGGTATGGAATGAACAATAATGTGTTGGAAACTTCCCACTCACTGCAACTTTTGAATTTTGAACTATTACAAGTGAATGGCTTGTGAGGGTTGGTTGGACTTTGATTCTAGGCCACCTATTTGTCTAGATTTGTAGTTGGTGTTGACCTCTAGCTTGGGGACCAAGTGTGAAGTGGAAGATGTTTCAAAACCCACTGTGAGGGGAGTTGACTCTGTGAGGATTAACCTTGTTGGAGATTCTCTAAGGGATGATTTGGCATTCTTGGGAATGACCTGAATGAGTCTTAGTGAGAAGGAGAAGGTTGTTAATTTCAAGAGAGTTGATTAGAAGGGGGGCCTTATAGGAAATACCATCGGTCCCTCCCATCGAAGGATCCCAAGGTTTTGTTTGGAGCTGATGGCCCAAAGACATTCCTACCTGACTATGTAGTGGATAGTATTTCTTCCTCCCTACACCTCTACCTAATGGGGCATTTTATTGCTTTTAGGCCTTTGACTGAAATGGTCAGGAAATGGGTTCCTCATAAATAGAAATTGAAGGGAAGCCTCATTGTTTCTTTATGTCCATGGTTCTCTCTAGAACCAAGTACTATGGGAAACCTTGTTTGGTGGTTGCTAAATGACAACTGAGATTTGATGTTTCTTCATAACAAAACATGTTAGCCTCAATTTGGATAAGATTTTTAGGTTTTCCCTTGGAGTTATAGGACAAAAAAATATTCAAATGAATTGGGAATTCCTTTGGTCATTTCATTTTGATTGATTCTATTACTATCCAAAAGTCAAGATTGGTGTATGTCAAGTTTTGTGTGAATGTCATGATTAACAAAGATCTCCCTAACTTTGTTACCTTGAACAAAAAATGGGGGAAGAGGCAACATCCCTTAGTCTACGAGAATGTTGGGCTACACTGCAAAAATTATTCTAAGTTTAGTAAATTGTTGATTGCAAGGCTCTCCAAAATAAGGAAAATGAGAAGGTAGGATCGCTAGGAATAGTCTCAAAGAAAGTGGTGAAAGGGGAATCCTCTTCTCATCCCCCTGGTGATGGTAAGGGAAATAACTAAGGACCCCATAATGAGAAGTTAGGTCAAGTGGAGATTAGTGTAGTCAACGGAAATAACTCTAATGTGAGGACTAGATAGGGTGAGATTGGTGTGGAACATAATGTGACTATTGAAGAAAGAAAGATTGAAAATTGTCCTATTTTTGCAAGTGAATGATAACATGTTGAAGAATCCTAATAAAGAAATGGAGAAGACATCTAGTGAGAAGGAAACCCTCTTGGAAGAAGGAGAAACCATGAATCTGACAATGAAAGAAGGTAGCAATGGAGTGGGAGCTATGGTTTCCAACACTTCCTCAGAAGTAAAACAACATAAATGGGGTGATAGAGTCTAGCAAAATCCTCTAAATAAAGAGGCAATAACAAAGGTTTTATCACAACCATTGAAGGAGATCAAAAATATCTTGGTATGTTCTCCACTCCCTCTTCTCAGCAAGAGAGTGAAGCTGGGAGTGGCAAGTTTAGAAGAAAAATTCCAAAGGAGGCAAGAAGGTGGATGTGAGTGTGCAGGTGAAGTAGGGGAGACCACCCAACAGGAGCACAAGGACTAAGAAAATGGAAAGGTAGATTTCTAATGGAAAGCAATCAACCTTGGAGTGTTACAAAAGGTAAGAAATGAAGTTCCTCTCATGGAATACAAGACGACTAAATGGTCCTCACAAGCAATTTGACCTTAAAGTAGTCTATTTATTCTTTAAAGGTTGATATTCTTCTTATTTGGGAAGTGAAGATGTCTTCTTTAGATTTCACTAAATTAGTTGATAAAATATGGTCTGGGCTATAGCTAGAGGTTGATAGGGCTTTAGGAGGCGTGGCCACTCTTTGGAATCCTAGAGTGGTGTCTGGGATAAACTTTTGGAAAGATAAAAGCTTTATTGCTACTGAATATTTCTACACTAACATGAGGTGGTACATCCTAAATATATATGCTCCCAATATGAGAATTGGTAGGCATGAGACTCAGTGGGCTATCTCCACCTTCATTCAAAATAATAAGGGCAAGAAAATTTTAAGGAGGAGATTGAGTCAAAGGTGGAGGAGTTTCAAAATGCCATAGTTGAGGGAGACTTATTTGGTGATACCTTAAAGGAGGAGGAAGACTGTAGAGAAATATGGAAGGATGTCACAACAAAAGAGGAAATGTATTGGAAACGAAGGTCTAGGATCCAATTGCTTACAGAGGGAGATATGAATACCACCTTTTTCCATAGGTCAACCTCTAAGCATAAAAGGAGAAATACTATAACCTCCTTGTAGGATAGTAGCATAATGCTCTAGTAGACCAAGTGGACATGGGGAGATGGGTTGTCACTTATTTCATTAAAGCCTATGTTGGTTTGAATAGGAATGTTGATGTGATCAAAAGAAATAAGCTTGTCAAGAATCTTCCTAGTGTACTAAAATAGAAGGATATGGAGCTCATTACTGGTCAGGTGAGGTAGGAGGAAGTGAAGAAGGCAATTTTTTTAATGAAGGCTTATAGAGCCCCTAGGTTGGATGGGTTTCCTCTGGCTTTCTTCCAACACTTTTAGGAGATATCAAGATGGATTTTTCTAGGCCTACTAGAGATTTTTTTAGAAGGGGTAAATTGTTAAGGAGGCTTAGTAACACTTTCATTGTCTTGATCCCTAATGTTTAGGATCCCAAATGCCTTACTGATTTCAAACCCATTAGCCTGTACAATACAGTTTATAAAAAAATTCTGAAAATTCTTGTTAACAGAATAAAATCCATGTTGGAGAACTTTATAAGTTCTCCCCAGATAGGTTTTATCCTAGGTAGACAAATTCTAGATGTTGTTGTGACCACCCATGAGGTGATCCAGTCAATGGATAAGAGAAGAATTCCTAGTATGGCCCTTAAACTTGATATTTCAAAAGCTTATGGAAAGGTTGATTGGGAATTTCTTTATGAGCTTCTTAGAAGAATAGGCTTTAATAGAAAAGTTATGAGTTTAACTAAAAGCATGGTGGAAACTATCAATATTTTGGTCATTGTCAATGGAACTCCCTAGGGGTTATTTCAGGCTAGTAGGGACCTTAGAAAAGGAGACCCTATATCACCTTATTTGTTTAGAATGATAGCTAAAGTTTTGGGGAGAGCCTTCTCAAAACTTGCCCATACGAGATTGTTAACTAGAGTTAAGGCTACAACCTCAATACCCTCAAAGGTCATACAATATTTTTTTGATGACACCTTATATGGCTAGGCTTCAGTTGTGGAAGCAAGGATATGGCGCAATATTCTTGATGATTACTCAGAGTGCTCGGTGTAACATATAAACTTCAGTAAGAGTAAAATATACTTCTTTAACATTGAGCAGAACCTCCAACTATGAATACATAACATATTAGGTTGTCAGTTGGTTAGTCTTCCTCATACTTACCTTGGTCTTTTGGTGATAGTGAAGGAAGTCTCAAACCAATTTTGGAACACCATTCTTGGAAGAATGCAAAAAAAACTTGTTGGTTGGAAGGGAAAACTATTGAGTAGTGTAGGGAAGCTTCAATTACTTACAACATCATTGCAAGGGGTTCCTATGTACTTCCTCTCCTTATTCAAGATAACCCAAATGATGGTGGGGAAACTAGAGTAACTTCAATGGAACTTTTGATGGATGATGAGAGAAGGAATAGACTTAGCCTGGTCAATTGGGAAATAGTGTGCAAACTAAAGGATATCGAGAGGTTTGGTGTGAGAAGGATAATGGATCTAAATAAAGCCCTCCTAGCTAAAATTGGTTGGAGACTTGTTAAAAACTGGGAAGGCTTGTGCAATATAATGAAGGCAAAGTATATTGGCAATGTCCCTTATGTCTATTGCTTTATGAAGAACGACTGGCAACAGAGTTCCAACATTTGGAATAATGTGATGAAAAATTCTAAGATTCTAAGAGATGGATTACGGTGATTAATTGGAATGGGGAACACAATTAGATTCTAGGAGGACAACTGGTTAGGAGGGAGACTCCTTGTACATAGTAAATTCTCTAAACTATAAGGGATGTTGAAATGGAACTTTGGAGATAGGGTTAGTGACTACTTGTCTAGAAAAGAGAGGTGGAAATATCCTAAAGGGGATCCCCAACAACTTAAGACCCTTAGTTGGTGAGCTCAAGGAAAGGTTGGATGCTTACAGGATTGATCTCCTCCTAGTGGATGACAGATTTTCTTGGGAAAGAAACTTTGATGGGTCCTTCTCTATTAGATATTCCTATTGTGTGTTGTTTAATAGTGTTATCATTCCCTCATATTGGAAAAAGGTTTGGAACAACCGAATTATCCCTAGGGTCAATTTCTTTTGGTGGACTACTCTTCATGGAAAAATTCTTACCATTGATGATTTGAGAAGAGTTTCCAAATTTTGAATAGATTCTACTTGTGCAAAGTAGTTGAAGAAAGTATCCAACATATTTTCATTTATTTCCCTTTTTCTCTAAATATTTGGCAATCCATTTTGCAAAAATTCTAGGTTGAGTGGGTCTTCCAACTGGACTTGGAGCAATTCATTTTAAATTGGGATTTCCCTTTCGTGCATCCTTTACTTAGACTGATGTGGAAAATGATCCCTCCTTATGTTTGTTGGGGAATTTGGAAGGAAAGGGATAACAAGATCTTTAGGGAGATGGAGAAGGAGGAGATAGTGTGCAATATAATTGTAAGACTACTAAAGAAAAATCTGGAAAGCAAAGTAAATGGAAGATGCCTCACGGTCCCCCACCTATAAATGAATAGATGGTTTTTATAAGGTGGAATCTCCCAGATCCTTTCAATAAGTTTGATAAATCTAAACACTAAAGAGGAGGAATACTAAATCAAAACCCCCAACATATCCTAAGGTGAAACTCAATTTTGATGAGGCTACCAGGAATAGCTATGCTTCTAGTGGGGGTATTATTAAGGGTTCTACTAGTAGACAGCTAATGACTTATGCTAGCAACTCGGGCAACACCTCTAACAATGTTGTTGAAGCTACATGGTTATTTTTTGGGGATTAAGTTGGTTGCCAGCTTAGGGTGGAAGCATGTTTGTATTGAAGGTGATTTCATGTTGGTGGTGGAGGTGGTTAAAGGGAACTATGACCCAAGATGATCAATAACTGGCATTACAAGGGAAATTTGGCAGCTAACAAAGCTTGAGAGTTATAATCTATAACACACTTATCAAGAATTCAATGTTGTGGCGAGTGTTATGGCCATATATGGGTTGCATGTGTAGAGGTTAAGGTGTTGGAGGAAAATGGAGTCCATCCAAGATGAGATTCACACCCTTATTGAGAGGGAATAAAATTCTAGACAAGGAGAATAATGAATAATTTTAAACTTGTATATTTTTATTGGACCTTGTGGGTGGTGGTTTTATTAAGGTAGGATATGGTTTGAGTTTGATTTCAAACCATAAGGGCAGTGATGGTTTCTATTTTAATAATAATTTTGGGGAGCGAAAAATGTACTTCTTCACAATAATGATATGTAGTGGTCAAGAGACGATAATTTTTTTGAAGATTATATCAATATAAGACATAAAGCTAATATTTATTATATTATTGTGGAACCTTCAAATAAATTTCTTGAGTACGATCCCTGGAGGCTTAGGTGGAAATTAGGGAGTTTCCAAATTTAACAATCTCGAGTTTTTGAGAATTCGGAGTAGGGCTCGGCCATGGTGATTGATATGGTTCATATTGAGCCTTTCACAATCAAGGATTATGCAAGGAAGTCATGTACCTGGATGGCTCTAAGTGAAGGTGGCTTGTTTCCATTCATGGAAGCCATGGTGGGGTACAATGACAATACTTCATCCCAATTTGTGGATTCCTAGGTTGCGAGGAGAGTCACCATATATGACATTTCCTTCCATGTGAATGAGGAAATTATAGTCATGGCCATTGGTCTTTCTATGGATGAGTGGAAATGGCATAAAATCAAAAAGGTCATTAATGAGACTAGTATGAATAGATTTAGAGGTGGGTTTAGCCATGAAATTCTCCCACCGCCATGGAATGAGGTATGTTTCATTCTCATGAAGCTATTTACCTTAGAGGGTAGGTTTGGTTTCTTCTCATGAATCTACAAATTTTTATATGGATTTCTGGCAGATGACTGTGCCAAAATCTTGTTGGCCAAGAAAGGAAAGGATAAGGCTAATGTATAGGCTTGGTGTTTGTCTTTATATTTCTTTCTAATGGTTCATTTTTGTTGATTCATTCCAACTTTTACTTTTATGATTTGGGCATTAGGCCTTAAAGACTATTTATATTTTTGGTTTAAACTCTTTAGTAGATATGTTGGTAGATGCTTAGGTAAAATAGATTTTATATTTTGGAAGAACTTTATTCAATATAGTAGATACTCTGCTATTTATAATTTAACTACTATGTTGTCTGATGGTAAAAAAAAATTGTTACTTGTAAACATGATAATCTGTATGTTAGCATCTAGTTTATGTTTACCATGTGGGGTACTTTATTTTTTATATTAAGGGAAGGGTGGTTAAAATGCTAGTTGCATTTTTTTGTTAATGTGTTGTTGATAGATTTGTCCATGGTGATGTAGTGAGGGTTAGTACCCTTGTTTTGGCTTTTTTTTATCAAAAACAATAATTTATTGAAAGAGTAATTTATACTACTTTCCTTCTTGATGAAGTAGGTACATGGGAACTATCACTAACATGATTGGAAGAATTTAAAAGGCAAAAATTATTGAAATGGTTGAAGGTTCAAAATAAATAGTGATTGGCTAACTTTTTGCATCTTTTTTTTGAAGTGACCATATTATCTTCCAACTAATGATATCTTCTTCACATGGCTCAATTTTCTAGTGATTTTTTCAAAAAGAAGATAAATAAATAAACCAAATATATATGAAACAACTTAAAACAAATTCAAAATAAGAATTTAAAGAGTTAATGACTCTAGTAACAAGATGTTTGAATCTTATAGAAGATTCTTAAAAATACACTTGCTTGCAACATTGCAACAAACTTATAATGTGGACAATTTCCAGTCCATTAAATGGATCTTCCATGAAATTGAAGAGATTAACTTCAAGATGTAGGGGCAGGAAAGGCCAAAGGGGGGGATGGGAATGTCAGAATTAGCAAGTTGGATGCAAGGGTTTCTGAGATTGGAAAAAGAGTGGAAAGGATGGAGAGCTCTCTCCATAGCTCGGCTAAGTAGAGGCTCAACATAATATAAGGTCTTAATGATAACATCATTTAGCTACACACGATGATGGAGGAAAGAAAAAAGGGGGAAGGAGGAAAAGGACAAAGAGGAAACCAAGATAGTTGTTGAAACCCAGGCAAAAGGAGAGTGGAAAAGAGGAAGAGGGGAGAGGAGGTCTCTCCAGATGACAGCCAATCAAAGACCGACGAGGCTGAGGCCATGGGAGATCTGGAGCTCAAGAAAGCGGAGTTGGCTAAAGAATTGGTACCCTAATCATTGCTCCTGGTTTTTTGTCTGTACCCTGGCTTTTGGCATTTATTTTTTATTTTTGTTTGATGGTCAGGTATGGCCTGTTGTTTTTTTTGTTGCTTGGTTGCTAGACCTGAACTTTTAGTAGTATTTTGTAGTTAACTAGTGGGTTTCAAGAACCCCTATAAAAAAACTTGTTTTACTTAATAAAAAAAAACCTTATAATGTGACCTTTAAATGTTTTAAACATTGATTGAAATAATCATATGGCTAACTAAATGGGACTAGTTAAGATTCTAACAACTTTCATGACAATATACTACAATGATGTGCAAAATGAAAAAGTAATATTTAATAAAGATCCACAAAGTATATAAATCTCACTTGATTTATACAATAACAAAGTACATCTCAAGGGTTCTTTCAATTTTTGAAATGATGCTCACACCTGCGTCTCAAAAGCTCCCACTCACATCGTCGTTGAAGCTCCCTGCGCAAAATGAGGACGGGCCAATTTTTCCTGCGCTTGGCCCTATTGACTTTGCTTTGTTTTCTAGGTTGCACGGCTGTCCTCCGGCTATTCCTGCTGGGTCGACGGCTGAGACTCATGGTTCCACCTTATCTTATGTGGACGTTGCTAGCTATGAGGCAACTTTAGGTGGTTGAAATGTGAGGTTGAATTCCCAAGCCAGCTTTGGGGGTCCGAAGGCACATTTGGGGTCCAAGGATTTGGTGCCAGTTGCTGTTGGCAAATCGCTGATTCCGGAGTTAGATCTGTCCATTGTTGAGGATATTTCTGAACAATTGGATGATTTCTCCTCTTCAACCACTATATTTCGCTTCAAGGGTTTTTGGCCCTCACTTTTGGACTTGCATGCTTTGATTGCTCGTGTATGGGAACCTTTTATTTTCAGCACAGCTTAGATTTACCCTGTTGCCGCAGGTTTTTTCATTGTGAAGTTTGATTCTTCTGATGACAGAAATGCTATTCTTCGTCGGGGTTTCTCTTGGGGTGAGAAATTTCCCTTGATGGCTAAACCCTGGTTCAAGGACTTTGACCTGTCAACGGAATCCTTTAACAAGGTTCCTCTATGGGTCAGATTGCCGAATCTTCCCCTTCACTTTTGGGTGGATTCTATTTTGGAGGCTGTGGAGGAGGCTCTTGGGGACTTTTTTCTTGTGGATATTGCTTCTTCAAATGTGTTTTGCACCACTTATGCTCAGATCCTAGTTGAGGTTGACATCTCCAAGGGTCTCCCAGTGAAGATTTGTTTGGTTTCTCTGATTGGATCTTGGGTCCAGAGTCTTGATTATGAAGGAATCCCTTTCCGTTCCAGGAAGTGCCATATGACGGGTCACCTTGTTGCTCATTGCTCCTCTGAGAAATCTAGACCTAAAAAGTCTCCTTCTTGGTGGAAGAATACTTCAGATGATCACTACACTATGCACAAAGACCCTTCCGTTGGGGATGGTGAATCTTCTCTGGTCTCTCAGGTGGCTGCCTCGCCTGCTATCTCGAATGACTCTCTTGCAGCATTTGTGCCCTCCTCTGTTCCACCCTTGTCTGCGGATGCTTCCTCTGTTGATACTTCTTCGGTGGAGGCAAAATTTGTTCTTCCAACTCCCTCTCTCGCCTTGGTTCTAGATGCTCCTCCTGGTCTTGTTGGGGGCTAGGAAACTGTTCCTGCTCCTGCCCTTGCCTCTGTTCTGGACTTTCCTCCTAGTTCAGTGGGTGGCCTATTGGCTTCAGGCTCTTCTAAGGAGTTTGTTGTTTTATCAGTTTCCCCTGGGCGTTCTGCTTCTTCAAGGGATTGGACTGCTGAGGCGGCCAAGGTGGAGGATGGTTGGACTACAGTAAATAGAAAGAAATCTAGGCCATCTACTCCTCCTTTAGAAATGAATCTTTGATCATGCAAGGGAGGCTCTAATTCAAAGGGAAAAATGCGATGTATCTGGCCCTGCCTCTTTGCTGGATCTTTTGTTTTGGCTGGTGATAGGCTTTTTTGTCACCTTGGTTACCCTTAGTTAGGGGGTGACCAATTCTGAGTTTGTTTGTTGTGAATTTGGTCTATGCGCTCATTGAAAATCCTTAGTCTTGTATAGGGTTTTAGGCACCCTTCAAAACCTGTTTATCTTATCAAAAATAAAGTACATCTCAAGTACATTGTTATAATAAATAAGTTGCATGAATGTATGCTTAGTAATCAATAATGAAAATATATCATATCATAACCAAGATATACAAGGGTTGCAACACAAGATAAGGATATAATGGTCATTGAAGCCAACCACATATATACAAGCAGATTTAAAAATAATGTTTATCATAAATAACATATGAAAAAGTCTAAGCTCCACCTCCAAGCCCACCTCCCAAGACATCATTTCCTTGTTGTTGATTAAAGAAATGCTTTAACCCACCATGAGAACTCCCCTATCTCTTCATTTAATGCCTCGTCAAGGAAATCATGAGAAATTAAAGTAACTTTACACTAAGTTGTAAATAAATTCTTAAACATATAACAAACAATACAAATGTGGAAGCAAGTACAAACATAAGAAAAGATGCCATTATTAACATATGATTAGACATTAGATTGATTCCCAAAAATTTAGTCAACAATCTCAAAGGTTCCAAGACATGGTTACTTATATAATCTGCTAAGAACAACACAACAAAGGTCTATTAGGACCACTATGTTAAGAGATTTAAACCTTGAAACAACTATTAAATGTATCAATACCTAATCCTTTTGTTTGCATCGACATGTGGATAACAAATCTCCTCTATACATTAACTAGTCACCTCTTTGATCTTGTATGTCTCTTGCTGATCTACACTTCATTGCTTTGCTTGGTCTCTACACTCTATATTATCCACCTTCACCCTTACATGCATCCAATCCTTCACACTTCTCACACACAAACCACCTTGTGAACTAGGTAATAGACCATCCTCAAATAGATAACTAGGTGAACCTTCTAGATCCAAATCAACAATCTAGAATCAATCTTTTTTCCAGTTAGACCTTCCAATTTTCTAATTGGTGGAATCCTTTGCCTAGGGAGAAATGATCCTCGACAAAATGTGTAATCACCTCCTTGATTAACTCCTCGATCTCAAAAACACACTTCCAACTCGACAAAAAAGGTTAATGTTGAATTTAATGTCATTCCAAAGAAAGTGTAAAACTATGTTAACACTTACAACATACTGGCGCTCGACATAAACTGTTTCATCATGTTGTCCATCGGCCATCACTATGGTCGACATGTATCGAATAAATTGGTCTATATAACACTCGATTTCCACTAAACTCTGACTAAATCAGCAATCATTTGAGTACTCAGCAACCATTAGCACACTCAGTAGTAACTACTACTCGACACTTAACTTAGAATATTTACAAGGCTTCATTCCTTCGCTTAGCATATATAGGATGACTCAGTCATAATGATGATCAAATAATCTAGCCTCGCAAATAACTAAATGTTTGACACTAATAGACAACATTGCTTAGGGAGAAACAATACCTCCCTTACCCTTGAGGAAGATATGACGGAGAACTTTAACTGTAAGACCTAAAAAAGGTTAAAAATAATGAGAGAAACATTATGGATTACTTTCAAGCTCTTCAGAACAAGATCTCTTCTTTGGGAAAGGTCATTCCCAATACTACCACTTTGGAGGAGTTTAATTTTGTTGTTACTTCCCTCCACATAGTGCAAGATGGGCTAATGAATAAGACAACTCTAGGTATGATCACAAGGAAGAACAAGCTAAAGAAATATCTAGGGAAGCATGACCATGAAGAAAATGATGAAGAGAATGAGAAGAAGAAGATGAGGATGAATGGAAGAAAGAGCTCAACTACCTTACTAGGAACTAGGGGTAATTAATAGTCTCAAACAATTTCCAATTATGTTGTTTTCCATTAATGGTAAAAAAAAATGTTTTAAGGGGACCTAAAACTTGTACAAACAAATTTTAAATCGGATTGAGAACCCTACCAACATGAATCTCTACATCCAAGTAAACAAAAAAAGGTCTAGCAGACAACTACAAATCAATGAAAAATAGCCAAGAAAGATACATCAAAGATAGACCAATTGTGAAAGAGAAAAGAAGTCCCAATCAGCCATGAGGGAGAGAAACTTCCAACCAAATAAAACAAGGAGAACACTAGGATTTTCCTTTATCTCGCTTTTTCTAAGAGCAAAGATTCTTATCGAAATAAGGAGAGGATTCCTTATAGTGTTTTCCAGTAACAAGGATCCACCCCTCCTCAACCAACGAGACCACCACCTATGATTTCAAAAAAGGAAAATATGCCTCAAAGCCAGTAGAAAAGACACAAGTAGAGCCAATAGCACCAATTCTAGTAGAGGGGACAACAATCACAGAACCAGTACTAACAAGAACCTCAATCCGATCAGTCTTCGTCATTGCAGGGGAATACACAACAACATCCAAACCATCTACCTCACTATCACAAGTAGAAACAATATGAACCAGAGCAGGGTCAAGAGCAAGAGGAGCAATAGGAAGAGAGGTCTCTACATTGGGGCAAATCTAAGAAAGCTTCTTAGCAAAAATATAGTGTTCGAAAGAATCCCCCTTCCACCAAGAAGACACCTTATTAGCCTTAGGCCTATGAAGATCATAATGAGTTGCCAAATGCCCAGTGTTGAGCATTTTCAACATCTAAAGGGAATCCATTCTTAATATTGGGTTTGAATCTAGTAACTCCCACTAGGAATCACAAATTTAAATTTCTTAGGTAAACCCTCTAAAATACATATCTCAACAAGGATTCTTACATAAGTGGAATGCAAAATATTTGAAGAATCTTCATCAATCATCAAGAAGTTACCCATCGCTCCAACTATCACTTCCAGCAGGGAATCAACCCAAAGATGAAGAGGAAGGTTAGGGAGTTGACCCTAGATCAAAAACTTAGTATAATATTCGATAGCATGGCATTAATCAAGATGCCAAGGTTTCACCATCAACGGGTCGAGCTAATTTGATCAAGCAAAAGGGGCACACAAAGGATCTTCTTCCAATCTCAAATATCATCAAACTTAGTAATGAAGATCCCCTTAGCTAGTGGGGAAAAGGTGGATAGTACCAGATAAAATAGGTTCCCATTCTTTGGAAATCAAAGAGTTTTATCACCTAAAGAAAGCTAAACTTAGAAAATTATAACAAAAAAGAAAATATCACAAAAATATCTTTTAAATAGAGTGAAATTTTGTGTATCCACAATGTTGGAATTTTGTCAAGTTAGATGTCTACTTTTATAAAGAAATCCAATATTTTTAAAACTTTGTTGCGAATTTTCATTTTGAAAACATTGAAGACCCATAATTTGCATATATGGACTTTATTATGGGTCTTTTTGTGCAAATGTCTCTCTTTACATATATCGTGTATTGATTATTTCTATTTTTCTTATTTTTATTAAGAATGTCATTTTAAAGTTATTTTCTTGGGCATTGTATAATTTCACATGCTCCACAATGTTATAAATTGTCAAGTTATATGTCTACTTTTTATAAGAAATCTAATGTTTTTAAAACTTCGTTGTCAATTTTCATTTTCAAAACCTTGAAGGACTATATATTACTCATATTTACTCTATTTTCGGTTTATTTCTGCAAACATGTATCTTCACATATATTATGTCCTAATTATTTCTATTTTTCTTATTATTTATTAGGAAGATAATTTTTATGTTATTTTCTTGGACATTGTATACATCAATTCAATTCTCATTTTTTAATATTACCAAGGACCATAATCTGCACATATGGACTCCATTTTTTTCTTTTTAATTATTAGCAATGTAATTTTCAAGTTGTTGTTATTTACTTGAGCATTGTATACATCCACTCGACACTTTAAGATTTGAAATTTTACTGAAATAAAGTCACACATTGTATTTGGTTCTAGGGTGTTAGCAAATCTTGTGCCATTATTATCTCACTATTTTAAAAATTATAATATAATGTTCATTAAAGGTGCCTTTTGTTTTCAATATCACAATCTCATCTACCTTCATGCAAACCATTATCTAATTTCTCTTACTTCCTAGTAAGCTTTCTCAAGTTCTTCACCTCCTCATCTACCTTCATGCAAACCATTTTCCAAGTGCACATACTTTCTATTAAGCTTTTTAATGTTTCTCACTACTGTAATACCCCAAAATTGGCACATTTCCATATTAACCAACTTTGGTTTATTCAATTATTCCTAAGTCCTATTTTACTAGGCAATTCTAATTCTAACAATCGCTACTTGACCTAGATGTCAAATGCAAAAAACCCTAATCTACATTAATCACATTATTTATTTAATTCCTTTTATCACTCAAAGGCCAGTTAACTCCCTTTTCATGAGGAAGTTTCCTTTATGACTGGCTCTCCTCTTTATTTTTATTTTTTTTAAAGAGGGGTAAACGCTTTGACCTGGAGCTATGAACCAGTGAGGCCACAAACAAGGAACATCATCCCCATGAGATTTGAACCTTGATGGCAAGGATAACAACTCAACAACTTAACCATCACAACATGCCACTATTGGCTCTGGCTCTCCTCTTTAATCTTGATCATCCATTCCGATTAATCTCAACCATCAATCACCTCTTGGATTCTATAAAAGAAGCTCTCCATTCCTCATTAAGAAGGTAGAAAATTGTAATTTGTGTCAAACTTATGCTGAAATATCCACTCATTTGCTCTTACATTCTTAGCTTAAATTCTTACATTGCAATCTCATATTAGCTTAAAATGCATTCATTTAGCATAATATGTTTCTTTATTTCTTAGCTTAACAATGCATTCTCATATAGATTAATTTTGCATATCTCATATAGCTTAAAATTCTTTGTTCTAGAAGTTTGGTTGCCCGCTTCTCGTTCTAAGAGCAAAGGCATAATCCTTCTAGTTAGAAGGCAACAAGTTGCACTATTGGATTTACTCGGATGAATAATCGCCATATTCATTCTGAGATGATCTTTCGAATAATGACCATCTTGAAGTGTATGTGAGGATTTGAGGCTCATATTCCACATATACATTTCTAGCGCCCTATTGTATACATTTCTAGCGCCAAAAATGTATATGTGGAATACAGGCTTCAAATCCTCACATACACTTCAACATAGTCATTATCCAAAAGATCATCCCGGAATGAACATGAGATTATTCATCCAAGTAAATCCAACAGTGCGACCTGTTGCCTTCTAACTGAAAAAATTATGCCTTTTCTCTCGGAACAAGAAGCGAGCAACCAGACCTCTAAAGCAAAGGATTTTAAGCTATATGAGATATGCAAGATTAATCTAGATGAGAATGAATGATTAAACTAAGAAATTAAAAAAAAACACCATGTTAAATGAATGCATTTTAAGCTAATATGAGATTGCAATATAAGAATTAAGCTAAGAATGCAAGAGCAAATTGAATAGATATTTCAGCATAAGTTCGACACAAATTCCAATTTTCTACCTCCGTAATGAGGAATGGAGAGTTTCTTTTATAGAATCCAAGAGGTGATCGACGGTCAAGATTAATCAGAATAGACGATCAAGATTGAAGAAGAGAGCCAGTCATAAAAGAAACTTCCTCATGAAAAGAGAGTTAACTGGTTGCCTTTGAAAGATAAAAGGAGTTAACTAACTACCTTTTGAGTGATAAAAGGAGTTAACTGATTCCTTTTTGAGTGATAGAAGGAGTTAAATGACAGCCTTTTGAGTGATAAAAGGGGTTAACTTATTATTTTTTGAGTGATAAAAGGAGTTAACTGATTCCTTTTTTAAAATATTTAATTTAATAAAATAAAATGACATCATAAATAAATAACTTTAATTAATTGAATAATTAAATTCAATAATTAAAAAGAGGAGATATTTTATTAAATTAAATGTATTTAATTCTTTTGTACATTAGCTTAGGAAATTTTAATTAAATTAAAATAGAACACTTAAAATTAAATTAAATTAAATCAATTGGTTTATGTAACTAATTTGAGTTGATACTTAGAATTTAAATAAATAGTGTGATTAATTCAAATTAGGATTTTTTGCATTTGACACCTAGGTCAAGTAGCAATTATTAAAAGTAGAATTGCCTAGTAAAATAGGACTTAGGAATAGTTGAATAAACTAAAGTTGGTTAATATAACAATGTGCCAATTTTGAAGTATTACAATTACTATGTTGTAGCATAGTTTTCTGCACCTGTTCCTCACCCTTATCAACATCATGGGAGAATGTTTTATTTTCTATACTCTACCTAATCCATCCTTTTATCTTATTTTGGAGTGACTTGTGTACTCGATTACTCATACAACATTGCTGTAATATATTCTAACAAATTGTGAATTATATTCTATGAATTCACAGTTTGTATAATGTTTGAGTAGCATTGTTCGTTTTGGAGTGTACTTGATTACTCATACAACATTGCTGTTATATATTCTATGAATTCACAGTTTGTATAATGTTTTAGTAGCACTGTTTTTATTAGCTCATGCAAATTTATTTATCATTTGTATCTTTGTCTATGTCCATATAATATTTGAATAATGTTATCATTCTCACTTATGCAATTTCAACATTTATCTTTGATCGCATCTATATATAGTATTTAAAAAGTGTTGTTTTATTGCACATGGAATTTCATCTAAATCTTTGAGTCAAAAGACGCTCCTTGATTACTCATGCAAATTTGTGGGGCAGTCAACACAAACTTAAATGAAAATTCTTTAATTGTAGCAATATAGCAAATGATCTTTAGCAAATAGTGACAATTTTTTTGTGCTTGTTTGAATGGATTTCATGTTTATGTTCCTCATCTTCCAAGGATTACTACTACAATCCTTTTTGCAGACCTCAATTCTTCTCATGCTCTGCCTTCTCTATCAATTAAAGTCTATTAGAAATAGGAACTTAATCAGGTCTAATTGTTAAGGCTCATTCATTTCTCTAGCTCCACCTATGTTTCGTTTATGGAAGATATTGATGCATTTTATTTCACTTTTTACTATTATATTGCCTCACACACACCTGGTTAGAATGGTATCATTTAAATACTGTGTCAATTCGTCACGTGCCTACAACTTACACACCCAAGTGACTCGTATCGAATCTAAGTTACATTGATACCCTGTAATTTCCTTTGGTCATCTTACCCTATTACGCATGCCTAACATTAGTTTTTGATACTGACAAATACAAGTTTTGCAATGGCCCGGACCCTCGAACAATAAATCAGCCAACAAGCTCCATGAGATATGGGACAAACCAAACAACCCATCAAAACGAATGTGAGGGATGTAACTACAGCCAAGCTACCAAGCACAGCCACAACCAAAAATAAGAACCAATAGAGATCCCTAGGACTATGCTACAACTCATTATAAAAGATATAGGTAGGGTAGAGAGTATTAATTCTGTCATATGTGGATTCACACAGAACAAGACGTCATGCTCTATGCATCAGCATTGTGAATAAATTATTGTCATTTAAAAATCTGAAAGCCAACAATAAAAGCAAAATCTTGAATTTAGAAGAAATTTGCTAACTATATCAAGCCCATTAGATTTTCAAAATTGTAGAGATCAGATTAACCTATAGAATCAATGGACAAAATCATTTCAAAGGTCTATCAATGCCCTTCACAACTTCCAAGCCACTGAATTCACCTTTAGCTATACTCATAGCCAACTCTTTCTGAAAGATGGAATGCCTATAATAGAAAGATGGCACAAAATCAATATAAAAAGTCATTACTGGATCACTAGTTCAAACAACAAATCATTAATAGGGATGGCACAAGGACATCTAGAAATCACTAAATTCTCATTTCCCTTCCTGGCCCATATATGAGGCTCAATTTTGATGAAGCATCAGACGTGGGAGAGGAGAGACAATATATTTCATAATCAATGAAATGAAGTGGAAATCTTCGTAGGTGCCTCTATGACTCAAATTCGGAAACATGTCTAAAATAAACCCAAGATAATAGGCCTTATAAGGGAGTTGCAGATGGTGGTAATAATGGAAATTCAAGAATTCCAAAAGGGGAGGAGACTTGCAAGTAATTATTAAAGCTATGAAGAAAGTGGTCCAACTCTCCCAAGCATCCACTCTGTGTCTCATTCATTGCTGATAGAAAGACAATAAACCAGCTGACCTCCTAGCAAACAATTAATATGGGAGTAACAAAAGGCACTCCATTTTTTAGTTAATAATGATTACCGCCAGGAAGAGATCCAAGAACATAAACTGCCCTCTTCTAAATGTAAAATTTCTAATCACATAGATAAGGAGGTACTTAACTGATTCTTGAAAGAAAGAAAATCAGCACTTTACTGCATTGCCTTAACACTTCTAATTTTCCCTAATCCAAGGGTGGGATGGTAAATCAAGAAGAACAACTTTTGCAATCTCTGTTCTTTCAAGGAAAGAGCATTAGAAAGACTAGATCACTTGTTCATTACTACATCCATCACATTGAACAAACACATTAAATAAGCCAAAGCCAAATTGATCATGCTACCCCTGTATTCAATTAAAAGAAGTACTCCATTAAAAAAGGACCATTATTAAAAAAACAATGGCTTGACTAAAATTAGAATAACATTTATCTCATTTAATGAGGATTAACAACAAATGTAGCATTTATCATGTAGAAAATGCTTACTACAACATATACAAAATCAAATGTCTCCTCTTCATTGATTACACTGAACACTCAAATTACACTCTGTCATTTACATACACTAAAATATTCAACAGTAAGCATCTGGGCTTGAAGTTTAGTCATCGTTCATTTTCCCTGCATTTATAATAAAAATCATGTCAATTAACAAAAAAACTGCATGTAGTGATTAATGATTTCTTGCTTGTATCTCCTAAAACTTTAAAGCATAAGTCTTACTTTTAACTAACTTTTAGTTACAGACTGATTATTTTTCTATCCTTGAATGTGATTCCCATAACAAATGATCTCATGAGAGCTAAGTTTAAAAATTATAAATAACAAAATGACACCCACTTTTTTATACATCAGGCATGACTCATGCAAGGAAAACAGATATAAGTGACAACTAATCACCAAATCTTGCCAAAAACCTCCTGATCTAGATCAGAAAATATGGGCGATTTGAAGGTAAAATAAAACAAACTATTTGATGAAGCTGATTAAACCATTTGCAATAGCATGCCAACTAACCTGTTCCCACCTCTGCTGAAGCTCCAATAATTCTCGACAATAAGATAGACATTCTGCATGATATGAAGCAGCCAACTGTTTTATCATGGCCCTCCTCCTGATAATGCTCACCACTGTCAGATTCAAAATGTTAGTAAAAACAGGTTAAGTAGTCCATATTCAGATGTTATATTTTTTACCATATATGTATGTTTCATTCATAACAAACTACCATACAGGCAAGACTACAAAAATCACAAACCATCACATGCAACTCCATTAAATGAGATATGAAATCCTTATATGTGAAGCTATCAAGACCTAAAATATGGGCTACTTAAAACCCCAAGTCCAGGCAATACAGCGCAGAAGGAAATTTTTAATATATAGGATGAAAACAAAAAGATTGCTGTGATCAGAAGCATTGAGGCCAAAGATAGAAGACACAAGTTTTACTAATCAATTTGAATTTCAGATCATTTTCTTACATTTTATTTTGTTTACTAATACAATAATAATTAGTATCTGTTTACCTTAGATCTCTTATCTAAGTCCATCTCCGATGCTGATAGTGAAGCTCTGACTGCCCCTCCCTCAGATTATAATGTTAGGTATGGCGTTTGCCATGGTAGGAAATAAAGCTCGTAGGCCTGAAGGGCTCCTGCTCTGATTTTATAATGGTTTTGGGAATGCTGGGTGGAGAAGTTGGAGCTGTGAAGGAATTCATTGTGTCTGGAAAAATCTTAAGAAGGTGCACAACACTATCTTGACTCTTATCCCAAAAAAGATTGGTGTCAAGAACTGGACAGATTGGCTTATGCAACAGTTCTTACCGGATTGGCTCCAAAATCTTAGTAGAAACCCTGAAGGATTTCCTTCCCAGTCTTATTTATGTCCCCAAAGTGTCTTCATTCAAGGTATGCAGATTTTGGATAGCCCGTTCTCATGCTGGAAGTCATCCATAAGGTGGAATGTTCAAATAAAACAAGCATGATCCTCAAGATATAAATATGAACAATGGCTACAATAGGAATTTAAGTTTGGTTTTATCTTAAAATTCAAATGGTTGGTGGTCTCTCAAATCTGTTATGGTAAATTGATTTTGTATTAAACAAAGGAGATGAAAGCTCCTATTTAGATTTACAAAGACAATGTTTCTATTATGAAACAATCGTGAACTAAAGACAAAAATAGAAACAACCTGAATAAACTAAACACTATCTAAAATGGTCATTAAAGAAACATTACAATATTGCAATACCCTCCCTTAATGGTCATCATCTAACTACCCTACAGAAGATTGAACATGTATTGTGGTTATAAATTCTTCAAAACATTTTGCTTCTGCAAAGACCCTGTCTAGATCTGCATAATGTTAATTACCAAGAGTAGCTGAGATCCGTCCAGGAAAAAACAGAGAAGGCTAAATCCTCCTTCAGAATGCTCAGTGACAAGAGACAAGAGCCTGCCACTGGCTCTACCACTGAGATGAGTCTGTCACTAATCCTCCAAGAATCTGCAAAACGCCTGACCAAAAATCATTACAAAACATCCAACCTGATGTTGGATAACAAAGTTGTTCTTCCCTCTACCCCAAGAAACACATCGAGAACAGCGGCCACAATTTTAAGGAAAACCGTCCAAATGCAAAAGAACACAACACCCTATAACAGACTGCAAATAATCTCAATTTTTGAGGAAAATATCACCAAGCCCAAAATTACAAATCATTGATTTTTTTTGCAAAAGGGGTAAAAAGTTAAAACCCACAAGGAATCCCATGAAACTTAGAAAAATAGAATCTAAACATGGCTTTTGAGGATAAAATTAAAAAACAAAACAAATGGCTGGCACAAAATTTGAGACATGGAATAACATACAATACATCAATTTTAGGGAGAAACTGTAAAACCTTTCTAGAAACCAAAGAGGACTCCCTAAAAAGAGCAAACCCTTTATTTTTGAGGAAAAAAAACATAAACCCAAAATAAATAAAAATTCAAGGGACAACTTTTTTTTAATCGGTAAGAGGTCAAAAGCCAAGATTAATTATTATTATGTTCTGATTAATTAATATTATTTGTTTAGTTTGAGTAGACTTGAACCCAAGACCTCCCAAACAAGAGGCTCACGATTTACCATTTTGGTGTAAGCCCATGCCCAAAATTCAAGGGACAAAATTATGAAAACCCACCAAAAAAAATTATATGGGAAAAAAAATTGAAAACCAATCAAAATATGTTTTAAAGGAAAAAATTATAAAAACCCATCAAAAAAATTTGAAGGAAAAATATTATGAAAACCTACCAAAAAAATTGGAAAAAAATAATAAAAAACCATTATAGAAATCTTCATGCAGCAAAACACAAGATTTCACATGGTATACAACATACGCAAGCAACACGCAACTCACAAAAAGCACATGCAAGCAAAACATGCAACCCTCAAAAACTAGTATTTTTGCTCAAACCAAGAAATCATGTGATCAAAATCCTCAACCAAGATCACAATTTTCAGGGATAATTTTCATAAAATACCTCTACCGATTTTAATTTTAAAATATTGAAAAACTAATTTCTAAAATTAATTCCATATGAAGAGAGGTTCATTTTTTCCTATATATTTACCACATTCCTTGGATATGCAAAATGTTAATGACCAAGAGTAGCCAAAATCCATTAAAAAAAAAAAGAGAAGGCCCCTTCAGAGAATGCTTTGCAACAACAAACAAGAGTCTACCACTAGCTCTGCCACTGAGATGAAAGCTCCTTATATAAATTTACAAAGGCAATGTTTTTATTATGAAACAATTGTGAACTAAAGAAGAAAATGGAAACTACCTAATAAACTAAAAACTAACTAAGATGACCACTAAAGAAACATTACAAATTTGTGATAGAGTCTCCTCCCTCGCATTCTTAGTGCTTGTCAAATGTTCCCCAACCAACTTCTTCCAAGCTGAAGAAGGGCCTATACCAAGAAGACCAGCTTTCCCTCTACCTTTTCATCCTTATGAGGGACCCTAGGACTATCTTATTATTTACAAATTGCCAATGTGTCATAGGTTCAAAATCTAGATCAATGTTGAGACCCTTAGTAATCTCTCATTTAATGCCTTCCACAAAGCTTCTTCCAAAGGTATCTGATGGGGCCGCTTCCATCCAAGAAGCTAAGGGGATCAGTAATTCTATTTAGGATTACGTGAATGCCTCTAAAGTCTGATCAATGCGACAATATAGAGAAAAAATCTTTATTGTCATCAATGTCCCACAAGTTAATCAAAGAAGAATCTCAAACATTATGGGTTGCCAGGTCAAAGAATTACCTTCTTCTTATTCCGATGGGTCTCTTTTGAAGAGCAAAGTGTAGCACAGAAGCCCTCATGCTACTATTGGGAAAACTTCAATCCAAAATAGCCCAGTAAAAGGGTTGTCTTCTTGATCAAGCTGGCAAGTTTCAACTCTTAAAAACTTCTCTTCGAAACCTCCTAGTTTATCTAATTTCCCCTTCCAGCTCCCCAAGGTGAGTGCATATGAGGTTTATGTACAGTCAACAGTGGAAGAGAAATATCACATCCCCTCACTATGTGAGACAAGATCTACCTCCACAAGTGATGTAAAGGTTGGTGCTTAAAAGAATAGAAGCTAAGAATACTAGCCTCTTTCCAGATTTGTGACAGATGAGAGATGAGAGCTATCAAATATAAATACTTAGAGAACTCTTAAGTGGTGAAGGTCCTTACAATAGAGCCCCCACCTTCAAGATCAAAGTTTCAGACTAACTGGATCAAATGCAAGAAGCTTTGAGGAAGGAGACGTCGGTAGAACTCAAAAACAGAGTTTGCTTTGGGATGGTATCCCCAGGGATAAGCCTCTTCCCTGAGTCAGTTATGGCAAGGCAGTATCATCCAAGGTTGAGCACTAACACTATTGCAATCAGAGTACACTCCCTCAGCTTTTTACAGTACTCAAGACAATGGATGGTAACTAGAATAAGACACTCCATAACTGGTCGATGCCCAGCCTCACCTTAAAGGCTTAGTTACAACTCTCTGAAAAGAGGTTGGTGTTGGTAAGTGTCAAGCATATCCCCTCAAGATTCATGAAATGGTTTAACATCCTCCTATGAGATCCTTAACTGGGATGGTAGAGGTTTCTTGGATTGATGCAGCTTTTTGTGAAAAACAACCAGCTCAACTTCCAACGAGTGGTATCAGAGAAGGGTTGCAGTTTCAAATTCCCATGGGTAACACTAAGCAGGAGATTGCTGGTAAGCATCCAGCATTTTCCTCAGCATTCATGACATTGTCTAAATGCCTCCTGTGAGATCGTTAACTGGGATGGTAGAGGGTTCCTAGATTGATGCATCCTTTGGGAAGAGCAGCCAGCTCAAATCCCAACAGTTGGGACCTGATTCATAAAATTAATTGCTACGACCATTTTACAAGAATTCAGACAGATACATTGTGGAATAAGGGATTGAAGCCTAATACCTTGGGCCATTGGTTGATCGGTCAGTTAAGGGAAGGGATCTCCGGAATGGATGAATGATGCAGCAGCTGCAGCAGACAGTCAAGACATTACAACTTCTACCAATATGGCATCATGGCTACTGTTGAGTTTTTATAGATGGTCACAATCTCTATCTAGGTTGTAAAGGTATGAACAATTACAGGGCGCTTATATAAGCCACTTTGTTATGTTAGTTTCGAGTGAGGCAGAAGATGGCCACTACCACAGGCGCTTGAATGTGCCTGTCCTTAGCATCTCAAGATTTGATACTGTTAGAACTAAGAAACATAATTAGGAGACTTTTCGCTGACATGTTACAGGCTGTTAGTTTGTACCCACAAACATTCCAATAACAGAAATATCTGAACTGATATTTTCACAGTAAATATTTTACACTGTCACAAGAAAATACATTATCCAAAACCAGGATTTCTAACTAGAGACGATTTTTTTCTCTACTACAAAATGAAACCCAAAACTAAACAACTGGCACATCATGTTTCCCTTGGGGTTTTAGGTGCCCAAATTACAAATATCATGCCTGGATGCTTAAGATTTACCAAAAATGGACTTTAAAAGGTCAATTCCCTAAATGTTAAATGCACATTGAATAATTCCCATGGCAATTCGCCAATTTACAGCAGGAAATTATGGAATTTGACAACAACCTCCCATTGTAATCAATTATTGCTTCAATAACCACTGAATAAATTGGTAAAACATCACCCATCGCAAGTGTCTTGTTTATATCGCAGCCTGCAGCCCTAACGCGTGATCACGCAAGCGTGCATTCACGAAACCCTCACAATTACTCTACTCTGCCCTCTATTAACCCAAATTACTATATATCCCAAACTTCCAGACAGAAGATTAAGCTCCACAACAAACCACGGGAGGCCAATGTCAATAGAGGGCCCTTCGTAACTCCTATGAATATTTTAGCGCATTCAGGCAACAAGACGTTTAATTCAGTATGTCTCACCATCTTAATTGTAGTTAATTGACCCAAATTCACAAAGACAATTGAGTGCCCATGAAATACCTTGGCCGGGGTGGAAATCGAAGAGGAGGTGGGGTGATGATGAAGCAGATGTGTCGCCCTCCACAGAAGAGTGAACTTCGCCGTTTTCCCAGCTGCTCCCGCCCGTCATAGTACCAGTTGCACACTTATTATTATGCTCATCGTTTTCATTGCCCTTATCCATTTCTTCTTTTGCTTTCTGCTGCGCAGGGGTGCTGAGCATGTTTTAAAACCGCCCTCGATCAATTAAAGAGTTTTCGCTGCACAGAGATATTGCAGAATCCCGTATTAATTTTGTGTTAATTCTCCTCCAGAATGTCTACTTTTGTCTCATTTATTTACCTTTTTGTGCGCGCAGCAAACACTTCTTTTATAGGTGATGTGGCAGTGCTTTTAGTTTAACAATATAAAATAATAATAATAATAATAATAATAATAAACTTATAATTTCGTTTATCCTCAAAAATCAATCGAGGCAACTTCAAAAAGTTGGAAGTTAGACGTAACTTCATAAACCAGAAGTTTGCATGCTTTTGGCACCCTTTTGTGATTACAAAGATATTGATCATAAAATTATATTTAAAATTAAATTGTTAATAATTTTTAAATAAAATATAATATAATAATAAAAAAATTAAATAGATTAACAATAAAAAATTCTATCTGTAAAAGTTTGAAGTCATATTTTATATATTATAAAGGATTACAAAAGATTCCATTTAAATTGGTTCATTAAAGAAAGAAGAAAACCTTTAGTCTTGCCCACAACATTAGTCCTTTAAATTTATACAAAATTAGAAGGGGCATTCCCCCACATCAAGACCTTAAAAAGGAGCATTTCCTTTGCTATATTTTATTTTCTTTTATATTTTTTTATATACAATTGCCCCTTGTTGTCGAGGGATCTTGGGAAATCATTCCTACCTTTCTATCTTTCCTTGCATGGTATTTGATTGTTCTCAAGCTGAGCAACAATTTCCAATTGTTTGGCTTCTACTATTAGAGTTATTTCTTGAATCTCTGCACCTAACAGAAAACTTCAAACTCGTTGAGAACATTAGTCTTTAAAAAACAATAACTTCTATAGTTGGGATATCCTCTTATTCTATGAATATTACTTTTTAGAATATTATCTCCACTATATCTATATACTTATATTTGGGGGATAAGCAATCTTTAATATTTACTCTAAGTTTAGTAAATTGTATTCTTCCTTTTATAAATTAATCAAACCCTTTTATTTAGTTGTAGTTTCTTAATTCTATGATGTATGATTTAATTGCCAATCTATATTTTGAGGATTCTTATAGGTTTTGAATTATGTGAATATCTTGATTTTAATATGTTATATGTTTATTCAAGAAGATACAATATTGTTCTAATGTTGAGTAGCATTATTCAAATTATAATCTTACCTTCATGTTTGGATTTGGGTGTTGAATATTAACTTGCCTGAGTTTCACGTAATGAATCTTCACGCATGATGAGTTTAACTTTATTTTGAGATCAACCATTTATATTATTATATTGTTTCTTGAATCTCAATAATGTCTAGGGAATTGCATCCATAAAGACTTTAAGATACTGAGGTTGTACTTACTACTTATTCCTTAGTCTCTTTTCTTAGTTTATAGAGAAATGTTTGAATTCTTCAATTTAGATTCCAAAACTGTGGTTCATTTTTTTTAAGTACTCTAACAACCTCATGCATTATTATGAAATCTAAATTATTGAGAAAAAAATTTAAAGTTGATAAATTGTCATAGATAGCCAAAATTGATTGAAGCTTCATTACCACGGATCCAGTTAATATATAAAACTTCATTTTTGTTAAAGTAGTATTGATATGTACATTGTGAGATGTTTTATCTAGAATCTATATGCAGACCTTACTGACCCAAATTGATGTCCTTAGGATATAGGACCCAAAATCCATTGAGTCAATAATAGAATTCTAGGAGTTGTATACAATACCTTATTGAAAATACTAACAAAATTACAAAACAAGGACAGGAGATATCAAAATTATGAGGAAAGCCATCGGAAGAAACCTAAAAACCCTAAATATGGAAGCCATTTTTGAGTATTGGTGTGATATTGTCACCAAGTCCACTGCTTGTTAGAATATTGGAAAATTGATACAAAAACTAGGTCTGCCAATTGACAGACAAAAAATTTAATTCCATCATGCATATTTAATGAAATCCTTCTTCATGGAGATACCATCCCAACCCCTTCCAGTCAACACAAATCTGAGTGTTGGTGAAAAATAATAGGAACATCCAATTGTGAATTATCACCTCCATGCTTTCCTTGAAGGTCCTTCAAATTTTTATTTCCAACATTGGGTAAACCTAGACAGGGTGATTATGAGCTTCATACTCATTGCACTTAGGGATGCATAGATCATCATCAATGTTTGCTAAAACCATGTCTAATTCTCTAATGAGGGGACATTTGAACACAACCCTACAAAAATCCTTAATTGCATCCTTATCCCTATCTATATGAAGAACCGCAGCCACAAACATTGCCACAATGTCAATATTGTGCTTTTGCCTATCCATGAGCCTAGAAAATTCACCACCTACAATGATCCTAATAGCATTGTTAACTAACCCATTTTTGATCTTCGACATTTTATTAATCCTTAAGTCACCGACTTCACCCTAGAAGGTCATTTCCCTCTTCCTAGGATACATCCAAATTGGTGTATCCATGCCTATCCTACAATAGGCTACTACTAATCATAACAAACACAAAGCACTACCTAAGAGCCTACAAAAAAAACTAGAGCTAATTTTTTTCTAAATACAAAGGAAATCACTTCCTAGAGAGGTGAAAGCATTGATTAGTTGTCATCCTTACCGGCCTTATTCAGGTTGATGAATTAGATATAATTACCATATTCTATACTCCACTATCTTTTGGCAATTGAGAGGCTATCTTAAAATGATTTTGCATGATGTTTGTGCAGATTCGTTGAATATGCATGTGTGGACGAATAATTGTAAAAAACCAAGATCGCCAAATCCATATATAATAATGATTGGTTTCAAAAGATTAAAAGTTTTGTGTATTGTCAAGCAATGGGGTCATGAAGATCTAGCCATCTAATTAAGTTTGGAGAGAAGGCTTCATACTCTAGTCTTTCATCTTTTTATAGTAGTTAAACTCTAGGCATGGGTATAGTAAAGTAAAGGGCCTAAAAACAAATAAGGAATCCTAAAGTAAAAAAGTGGATAGAAATAAAACATAGGCTAAATGTGAAAAGGGAGGGAAGCTACAAAAATCTAATAAAATCCATGGCCTTTATTAGTTCATATCTAGCAGTTCTTTAGGAGAAAGCCTTAACCATCTGTGCCTAGATTGGTTAGTTCGTCTGCTAGTTTATTACCCTCATGGTATATGTGTTGTATCTTAGCTTCGATAAATTTGTCCAGCAATGTTAGAGATTCTTCTAATTTGGAATTCAATTTCTATTTTGGAGTAAATCTTCTTCTGATAGCGTTTAGAATAATTTGTGAATCGCCTTCCATAATTAGTTTTGTAATGCATATGTCTCGACTTTGTCTTGGACCTTTTATAAGAGCTTCTAACTCCACCATATTGTTTAAAATTATTCCAAGGTATTTGGCCTATTTAATCTGCCAGTTTTTATCTAATGTATGAATAATGCAACATAAACCTACCTTGCATGGATTTCCTCTAGATGCTCCATTGAAATTTAGCTTTGTCTACTCTAAAGGTAGTGGTTCCCATTGACGATTATTCCTAACTTGCTTACTTGCCTTGGTATATAACATTGGGGGGTTGATGAGAGGGCTCCAATTTTTTCACATCTCTGAGTCCCATTTTAAGAATGTCCCTTCCTCTTTTTTTGTGTTTCTTAGGTTGTTATTCATTGCTTATGTTATACTTGCTTCTATTTTGTTGAGAAGGGAGGGCAATGATAGCTCTTTGTCTAAGAAGATCCTCTTATTCATTTCCTTCCATATTTCCTAGAGGAGTATGGATGGAGATATTTTCCAAAAAAATATTGTATATATTAGAATATCCATATTTGGGCCAACTATTTAAATGATCCTATAGATTTTCTAGAAAAGCAACATGTCAGTTTAATTTCTAGCATAGTCATTGCCAACATATTTTTGCAGTGGGACATTGGTAAAGTAGATATTCATTTGCTTCTGAATCATTTTTACAAAGTGGACACCTTGACGGACCCTCAAAGCCTATTTTTATAAATCTATCTATTGTTAAATCCTTTTTTGAATTGTTGCCCATCGGAATATGCCAGCCTTTGGTAGGCATGCTTGGTCCCAACATAAGATTAACATAATTTCTATCTGATCCCATATTTGGGAGTCTACAATTATTTCATAGCCCCTTTTTACAATATATATGCCATTTTTAGATGCTTCTCAAATCAATCTATCTTTCCTTTCTTTGTGGTTGGCTAATCTTTGGCTTATAAATTGTTTGTATGGGTTGTTTTCTTGTTTAGAGAGGTTTGTTTCATCTATAGGTTTCCATTCTCATCTTGTCATTTTGTCAGCTTCTACTTTATGTTTGTAATTACTTATAGATTTCCCCCAACATGTGGTAAGGGTATTCTTGATGTTTATTGGGATATTATAATTGTTTGGGGCTAGTAACTCATCCCATGAGTCTTCCCAGAAATGTGCTTCCTCATCATTCTTATATCCCATGTTAGATTTTTTCTTATTAATGGTTTGCATTGCATGAAATTCCATGTTTTAGATCCCTTTGGTGGATTTTTGCAGTGAAAAATGGGTAAAGGGTCTTCTCTATTCAAGTATTTCTGATATAGCATTTTGGCCCATTTGTTATGGTGTTCATGATACATTCTCCAAATTATTTTTTCTCCTAGAGCTTCATTTTGCTAGCTCAAATTCTTAATTCCTAAGCTTCCTTTATCTTTTGGTCTACATGTATTATCCCATTTGATCATTGCTAATTTTTTCTTTTCTTCTATTCCATTCCAAAAGAAATTCCTTAGTTGTTTGTCCAACTTCTTTTTGGTTACTTTGGGAAGAGGTAAGCAAGGCATTTGGTATGTTGGGATGGCAAAGAGAATCAACTTGATCTTGGTTACTCTCCCTACTTTTGTTAACCATTTACCTTTCCATTTTTCCAATATTTTATCTATCTTTTCAATTATGGGATTCCAAGATTTACTTTTTCTCATGTCTTTTTCCAATTGTATCCCTAAGTATTTGCATGAGAATGTACCCTATTTGTATCCCATTAGGTTGCATATTCTTCTCTCTATATTTGGGTGTGTGTTGAGGAAGAAGATACCTGATCTTTCTGCATTAACCTTTTGTGCTAAAGCTTCCATATAAGTGTTGCTTATCTATTTATAATTTTGAGCTTCTTCCAAAGAACTTTTCCCTGGAAGAATAGTATCATCAACGAATTATTGGTGAGTGATATTTGGGATGCCTTTGACTACTATAACAACTTTTATTTCCCCATTTAATTGTTCTTTTTTGATAGCTCTACCAAATGCCTCTACCTTTATGATAAAGAGAAATTATGATATTGGGTCCCCTTGTCTAATTCCTCTAGATATACTAAAAAAATTTTTTGGTGTTCCATTGATTAGGAATGATATTTTGGGGGTTGATATGTAGTTATATGTAAGGTGTATCCATTGTAGAGAGAATCCAAATGGTTTAAGATTTTTACATAGAAATCATCAATCTACTTTATCATAAGCTTTTTGTGTGTCTAGTTTCATCAACATACAAACTTCTTTGTTAGATTGAGTTGAGTGAATGATTTCTTAAATTATGATGATACCATCAAGGATTGATCTTCCACATACGAATCTTGTTTGTTTTTTTTAGATTAATTTCGAGAGAACTATTTTAAAACTATTGGCCAATGCTTTTGATACTACTTTACATATTATATTACAAAGGGTTATACCCCTAAAATTGCCTGTCTCTTGGTGATTTTTTTTGGGGATTTAATGCTAAAAAGGTATTATTGGTCTATGTTAGGAGGGATCATGCATTTCTTGTTGCTTCAATGGCTTCCCACATATTGCTCCCTAAAATTTTTGAATTGTGTTTTTCTTAACATTTTGGGTTGTTAAGTTTGAACTCTCGAAATTTTTTAGAATGTAAGTATAGTAGTCAACAAATATTCGTGCTATTTGATTTGGTTCTTCTACCATATCTCTTGAATTGTTTTTTATTTTAGTTATTCTACTAATGTTCCTGTTGTTAATGGTATTGTTACAAAAAAAATAGTATTTCAATCTCCTTATATTAGCCAGGTTTCCCTTGATTCTGCTTCTAAAAGGTTTCCTCTTTTGCTAATATATTTTCTTGTTTTGCAAGAAGTTATTTTTCTTTATTAATTTTTTCGTTATCCATTCCTTTCTTAATTACTTCTTTGTTTAGTTTTCATTTTATAATTTATCTTTAAAGATATTGTTAAAATGCTTTTTATTCTGTCTCATTAGATTTTCTTTTAAATATTTGATTTTTGATACAAAGCAAAATATTTGTTATCCTTCAAAATCACTCTCTAGCCATCATTGATTTATATTTCTCATGAATCTGTTGTAAAGAAACCATATTTTCTCACATTTGAATGGATTTCTAGAGGGCCTAGTTTGTTCCTCTATTTCTAATCTGACTGGAAAATGATCTAATCTTGCATTGGGTAAAGTGGAGGAATGTATAGCATAGTTAAATTTGTTGAGATGCCCTTTAAAAATGAATTTGTCTAATCTCTCCACTATATAACAAGAATCTTCTCTTCTATTATTGCAAGTGTATATACCATTTGACAAAGTTATATATTAGGTTTTCTTTGGAAAACTGTTCTCTAAAATATGCCATTGTTTGTGTTATGGTTTTTAGTCCTCCAAATTTGTCTTCCAGATTTAGGAGGGCATTAAAGTCTCCATCTAGATAGAAGTTTTTTGTTTGGTTTGTTTCCATAAAGGTACTGATCTCTTTCCATAAAACCTTCTTATCTATTGTTGAATTTGTCCCATATATGTTTATAAGAATGAATTGAATATCATTTTTATAGCTTTGGACTTTCCCATCCATCTAGTTATTTGATGATGTGATTTTGTTGTAACTTATTTTCCTTGGGTCCCATATTATTACTATTCCTCCATAAGCTCTTGTTGATTCTATTAATTTTGTTTTCCATATTCCAAGTTTCTTGCTGAGTCTTTCACCCTCTACTTTATCTAGTTTGGTTTCTTGGATTAATATTAGTTTTGATTCAAATAATGATAGACTGCACTTTAACAAACACTTTTTGTTAGGGGCATTTAAACCCCTAACATTCCAAGAAGTTATCTTCATTTCTCTTTGGGAAGGAACTTCCTCTTCCCTACCTTGAGAATATCTTTAATTTTAATTTGATTTCCCTCTTTGCATGTTGTTCTTAGTTTTGCCAATGATTTCCTGCCTCTCTTTTTTAACTATTTTCCCCATCTTGGTGTTGATATCACTTCTATGTTTTCTTCTATACCTAATTTAGTTGTGTTTTCTTTTGCATTTTGTATGCTGGATATAATCTCTTCGTCAACCCTTTCCTATCCTTCTCCTCTTAGTTACTTTAAGAGTTGATCACTTATATCTAATCTTTCTTTGTCATTTTCTCTTTGCAGATTTGTTTGGTCTTCATTCATCCAATTTTCTTTATCATGATCTTGATAATCTTTTATGCCATATTATTCCCAATTATGTGTGTTGCCTATCCTATCACATATTTCCTTGCCAATGTATGAGTCTTCTTGATTGGTTTTTGTTCAGTTTGTACATTAATGTTTCCACTTCTATTGGTATGTGGGTGTTCCTTTAGTCTCGGCAGGTTCATTAAATCCTATTATTATGAGTTGTGATAAATATTGCAAAGTGATCCTTTCCATCACTGGTGTTTGACAAAATTTATAAGTTTTCCTCTTTTTCACCTTTTTCCTTATGGTAATGTTCTCCCATTGTTCTGAAGTTGTTGGGGGGGATTTCAATTGTTCCCTTCTTGTTGAAATTGTCTTGTCTAAGGAGAGTACTTACAATTTTGTAATTTTGGTCTCTATCCCTGAAATTTGTCTTTCACTTATCCATCTTATTTGTATCTAGTTGCAAAGTTCCTACTTTTGGAAAACATCTGATAGGATCCTTTGTTTTGTTTATTTCTCTCTCCCTTAGTTTTTTTTCTACAATACTTAAAGAGGAGACATGTGTATCACCGAATTCTATGAGGGTATTATTTACATTTGTGATTAGCATATACTTTTTTTGTGCTTGACTTATATTTATATGTGTTGTTGGACTAGCTGATGTCTCTACATTTTTATTTCCTTATATTTGTTCTTTGATATCTACCATTTCTTTGTCTGTGTTGGTTGTTGTTGATGTCTAACCTTTCGCTATTTCTAGATCTTGGTGACCTTTATGCTCCTCTTCCCAAAGCATTAGTTGATCCTCTAGGTCACTTTCTAGTAAAATTTTCTCATGAATCAGGTGCCTATATCTTTTTATTTTCTCCTTAACTTCTTAATCAATTGGAACAACATGTTGATACTACACTGCAAGCAACATTTTAACCTATGTGTTTTGGTTTCCACTTCTTTAATTTTTAGTAGCTCCTTATCAATATCTTGGATTTGGTCTCTAAATTCTCTATAGATTTGTTTGCCTTCTAGAATAGGTGATGAACTACTATTTACAAGACCTTTACCTCTGCTATTCTTATCTCTAATATCCCCCTCCTCGATCTCTTGGATTTTCTCATTTGCATGGATTACTTGAGTCATTCCTTGGTTAAATTTTATTTTCGATCTGAGCTTATTGGTCCTATTTGTTTGTGGTTCTTCAAATCTTTGTTCTATTTCCCTATTTTATTTCCATACTATGAACCTCAGGAAAATGTGTCTTAGATTTGATTTTTTGTTCGTCTGTATTAAACTTCCTACCTTTGGTCCTCTATGATGTTTCAAAAGAGTGATTTCTAGTATCCTTCCTTCATATTTAGAGCATTTTAATTTGTAGATTGATCTATTGGTTATTATTTTAATTGGATTGTTCTCTAGTGTTCTACGTTTTAGATTGATTAACATTTTGACTTCATTAGAGGATTTATAATTAGTTTCTAGACCTAAAAATTACCCAATGTAGAGCCTATTCTTTGGAGAGTGTGATAGTTTACTAGCTCTATTGGGATCTCTTTAATTTCTATCCATGTTGGCATTGTTAACGTTTTAAATGTCTCTTTGTTACACTTTGACATCCATTTAAAAAAGTTTACACTATAGCCTTTAAAGAAACATAAAGAACCCGAAAAGAGACTATCTTTAATTGATATACTTTTGCAATGCAAGTCAACCAAATAATTTTAAAGAGATACCATACTTACTTGTTCCCTACAGAAATCATGAAGCCAATCAGTTAGTTTGACTTTTTTTGTTTCAGGCTCATTCCAATAAACAAAGACTCCTAGTTTTTCACTTTGTGCCTAGTTATATTTACTAAAGGAATTGATGATGGCTATTGTGTGTTAACTATCTTTATTATTCCAGGAGGCAAAATTTAGTGCCTGGCTAGGTTTAGGGTTTATACTTAATTTTTGGGTTTGTTTTTCACTTTTACCAAAAGAAGGCTTTGTATTTCCTACAATAGATTCCTCATTCAGGGGGTTTTCAAGTTTATTGTGAAATTTGATAGTATTGATAGGGCCTAAGGGAATCCTATTCACCTCAAATAAGTTTATAGGTTAGGGATTATAAGAGATATATGAATAAGAGGTGGTTTGATCTAAGTATTTTTCCTTCCAAAATGGAACAATTCTATTTGAATTATGATAGGATTGTTTCAAAATGAGCTAATTATTCTTCTTTTCTTTGGATCTCCACAAATCCCTATCAATATTTTGAAATTTATAACATAGTTGATGGTTTACCAGATTGCTATTGTTTTTTCATTGCCCAAACTTTCTATGTTTCTTTCTTTTGATTATCACCCATCCTCCTTCATTTTCCTTCTTTCTTGTTTTACTCTTCATTTGGTACTGATGATCCATCCTTCCCCTTTTTCGTACTATGTCAAATTCATTTTGGTCAAGCAATCATCGTATATTGTCCTCATCCTTTTGTCCATATTTTGTTTTGGTGAAATGAATTTCTTGATGTTGTTTATTTGTGAGATTCAAAGGAAGCTTTTGTTTTCTTGTGTGGCATCATTTTTTTCCTTTTATAGATTTTCTTCTTCTTTAATCCAGACTCTTGGTGCTCGACTAGGGACCTAGGATACAAATTAGTTCGATGTTGACAAGGTTTTTGAGAAATAGTTTCGTCCCTGAGAATTCAATGTTGGGTTCACAATTCACATATCTATAGATCACAAAGCCATTTTTTTTGGGTGGAATAGATTAAGGAATATTGTTTATTGCTCTCTATTTTATTTTTAAGGCATATATTAATATTTTCCATAAGCTATATTCAATTGATCGTACTTAGGAAATCATGTTAAACCTATGATTTATAATCATCATATTTATTAAAATATTTTTTTATTAATATACAATTATAAACAACCATGACTTTACTTATAAGAAAATCATTTATATTTAACAAAAATGTTTTATATTTATTTTAATACTTTTTATGATTTAAAACCTTTTTAATTGTTAGACAAGAGTGTGTGAAAAATAAAATAGGGATAAAATGTTATAATCTTGAGTTGAGAAAAAAAGATTTGAAATTTATAATTTTAAATTTTATTTTAAATTTGATATTTGTTTACATAACAAAATATTGGTATCTAATGAACATAATATTAATAATATAGTAATTTAGCTGATATATGTGAAATAGGTAAGGAAAAAGCCAATTAAATTATGAGATAATCCTTCATTCATGTATATTTCAAGAAAAAAAAATTATTGTGCCTCATTTTCATTCGAATACTGAATAATAAAATTTGCACTTTGAAAAGGGACAAAGACAACATTTATAAGAAAAAAAAGGAAGCATCTATATAAAAATCATACTTATTTAGATTTTAGGTAATATATCCATGACCATTCTCAATTAGGAATGATATATCTAAAGTAATTGTTTTGTTTATGTTAGTTATACATTGTGTAGAATCAATTATTTTCATAAAATGTGGTAGCATGATATCTTGAGTCATAACTTTATATGGTCCAATAATGTGGATATATCTTTCTTGGATTCTATATGCATCACTTAGAAGAACAATTATTTTAGATTCATAAAAAATCCATGTATTGATTCTTTAATATCTTATATCAAGAAAATTTAATATATTGTGAAATGTGATACATGTTCCTTCTACTTCTCTAATTAAAACTCTTATTGTGTTCTCCATTGTATGTTATATGAGATTGATATTTCATTAAAATTAATACTATTATTTGAATAAATAATTAATCATTTCTTTCTCTTTGAATTTATTCAATTCTTATATATGCCTCCTTTTGGGAGGTCTACATTCGTTATGTTGTATAGGAGTTACATGCTTAATTGTATACCAATTTTGGCAATGACTCGCAATCTTGTTCCTCTCCCTAGACTAGGGAGATTTGGGCCACTATTTAACTATCTTGTATTGTTTATCTATGTTTTTTTTTTCTTTCTTAAGTAAAAGTCAAATTAAGCAATTCATTTTCATTTAGTTTATTTTATTACTCTAAGATATATTTGTATTAAAGGGGACATTTTTTCCTCATAATGTTTTTAAACAAATGCAAAGATGACAACAATGCAAACTTTGACAATAAGCAGACACTCTAGCTACATCACAACTCTTGTTTATATTAAACTCAACATATATGAATTTATTTAAAAATAATTGATGTGAATAAATTAAAGTATAAATAATTTTTAATTTAATTAAAATAATATATTTTAAAAATTAAATAGAATAAGAAATATTATTTATTTATATTAAATTTATCATACATGAATAAAGTAGTCATTTAAATAAATATATAAAAAATTAATAGGAGAAATATCAAAAACCATATTAAATTAAAAAATAACAACTTTCTCATAAATATACTAAATAAATTATAAAAACTAAAAATCAATATTTAAAGTGAAAAACTAAACTACTTTTTAAAAATTGAGTAAAATACTTTAAAAATTATAATCTAAACTAAAAAAAAATTTGATTAGTAAATGACCAAAGCCTTATAGATTATATTAATAAAATGAGATAAATTACAAGTATCTTTGTTCAAGTAGGCACTGGTAGGAAAGAATGGAGAAGAAAACCTCCAGTCTAGCCTAAGATTGAGGTCCTATACAAAAGTACATACTTAAAAGGGGCATACCCCATTTTCAGGTCTTTACAAAGGGCATCCTTCTTTACCATTCTATGCTTAGTTCCATGATGAAAACCACCATTTATATTTGAAATTATATACATGTTCCCCTATCACATTTAGAGTCTTAGAAAGACTTTCCTTCCTTTACAACATGATTTTACGTTTGAGGGGAGTTCTTGCTAGGGTGTTGTTACTCTTTTTGGTTGTAAAAGTATAGCCTAATGTGAAGTGTCTCACCCCATCAAATATAATTTTGGTTTTCATGTAAAGTTCCTTCCTGTCTCTCTACATTTTCAGAAAACTTCATGCTCACATTAAACATTATTCATCAATTATTATTAAATCTTCTATTATCTAAGAATCTTACCCCTTTTAAAACTTTGTCTCTTAAGAAGTATTGTTAGAATTTTCCATTTGAATTTCTATTGTATATGTTCAAATATTTAATGATAACATTATTTAAAATAGTGATAGGTATGAAAAGTGAAACAAAGGAAATAAAAAGAGGATATTTGTTAGGGAAAAATAGTACTATAAAAAGTGTAGCTATTTTAAACTATAAAATAAAGGAGGGTTTTCAAAGATAGTTTGATTAGTTCTAAATAAGTTTGATTAGTTCTAAATAGTGAAATTACTCTATAAGAAAATTTCTAAATAGATCCCCAAGTCTAAACATGACTATGAATAATACTCCATAATTAAATTCATGAAACTAGAAGGATTAGATCTTTGTCCATCTTGATATTAGAAGGCTAAGATAATAAGCTTTAATACAAGGTGATAAATCTTGTATATACATCTGTAAATGTAATTCTGACAGAAAATTTGCCTGCTATATTTATGGCCTTGATTGAATTTTGTGATATTGATTCTTAGTCCCAAGACATGTATATACAACTAGTTTATTTTACCAATCATCTTAATGTGAGAGTAAAGGATTCCATCTTACTCTGTCCTTAATAATATTATAACTGGTTTTCCTTGATTTTTTGAAGGGAGAGTTAATGATACTCAATGATTTGATAAATAACTTTTATTAATCTTGAATAATTCCTTACTCATGAATGAAAATTTATAGGTTCTACCATATATGAGGAATGTACCTCACTAAATTTAAATCAGTTTGATAAGAAAACATCACAAAACAAAATAAGACACGAATCAACTCATGGCTAGCAAATATCATTATATAAATAGTCTAATTTAATAAAAATTATCCATTTGAATAGAAAAACTAGAATCTTAGAGACGTGTACATTAACTTCCTCTTGGTTTGATATACAAAAACCATAGAACTTGTATTATATACTTCATTGCTGAAATAATATACATAATACATATCATCTGGTCTGAGATAATTACAAGGGGAGCCACTAAAAACTGTAGACAAACATTGGAAAAAAGAACAAAATACTAAAACTAACAGGATATAGACACAATAAGGGGTGAAAGACCTAAAGAAAATACCAAAACCTATACCCTACAAACATACATAATAACATAGAAACATAAAAAAGAGACGGAGGACCACTACGAAACCAAAACCCCAATTAAGAAACACCTAAACAAATATTGAAGATCCACCAAAAAAGAAAAGAGACAAGAGCTATTACATATCCTCCTCTTGCTTCCTAAAAACCATGATTAAGTCATCTTCTTCCTCAAAGTCCACTACATACATTGTTTTCTCCATACTGGATTTATAGAGATTTGAGAGAGAGAAATCGAGATTGTTAAGATCATCAAATTCTACCCCTAGTTCAATGTAAGAATTAAAAATACATAGATAATTATGAAGAAGCCATGCATAATCAAGGTCCACGACTATACCCTTCCAACAAGGCAGAAAGTTTATGCTTTTCCTAATCTTAGGCCATTTGTGGTTGAATTGGTTTATATCCCTTATAAATAAAATGGGGTGCCTAATAACATTTTCTTGCCCCAAACTGTCTGGTGGGTTTGACATGTACATTTCTACAAATGTGATTTCCAAATTCTTACTAATGCTCAAGATTGCTTCCTCAAGACCCTCTAACCAAATGGGATCGAAGATATTATAGCAAAGCTAGATGATCTCCCATTGTCCTACATGAGCCCTAAATAGATAGGCTATGAACGACCCTATAATAGAACCGTTAGTATGCTAGGTAAACCCATAATCGAAGGACCTTTCTCCTAAAACCCTACTCACAACAACCCTAGACATATTGTCTATTGGGTTAAGAAGCCTATTCTATCACTCTAGTTTCACTAAACCCATAAACGCCATTGTTCTAGCTTCATAGGCATGATATAGAGATATATATGACTCCAGTTATAAACTACGACTCAAATAACATATACAGTAAAGAGCGATGGTGACAGGTGAACGAAGGTGGAGGACTTATACAGATCAAATAAATTAACTCAGCCTTCGATAGGGGTCTAAATGATTCTATATTATTGGTCATTAACTGAACCAAGGAGAAAGAAGTGGGTCTACATCATAATGATACACCTATAGTAGCACTTATTTGAGTTAGCAGGTTATATATATTAATACTATAATCTTCAAAATGTTCTATAATCACTTTGCTATAATAACATCAATTATTTAAAGTATTAATTATTAGATGAGGGATGGTTGCAAATTAATATAAGTGAATATGTTGGTGAATAAAGTAGATTATCCAAACTAAGTTGAGATATTATAAGAATATACTTAGGTTACTGTATAGAATAGAGAAGATATCATGTCACGAGATGTTTTCTAGTGCATGGCTAATAATGTCCTCTCCATCCACACCCCTACTTTCTAGATGGCTTGCCTTTTTATTTCCCTCTTGATATATTTGACGAAATCTTGTTTCCTCAAACTTATCTACGAGATTATGAACGGTCTCAAGTTTTGAGTTAATGATCCAATTTGGTGTCTTCTTTTTCCTTAATGCATTAAGGATGATTTGAGATTCCCATTCAATGATTAACTTTTTTATACCTAATTTTAGGCTCAGGTTAAGTCCTTCCTGTAGTGCTTCTAATTTAGCTATAATATTATTACTTGTGATGCCTCTTGGTTTAGCTCTCTTAATGATCCAATCTCTTGAATCAGAATACATATCTCTTGACTAAGAATACATCCAATTTCTACTTTTCCCAAGTTTCCTCTTGATGCTCCATCAGAGTTTAATTTTTTCCACCCAATTAGTGGTGGTTCCCACATACAATATTTTCAAGCTTCGAGGTTTTTCTTATGATAAATTAATGGAGGATTGATTAGATTGATCCAATTTTTCTTCATCTATGTATCCCAGTTTGAAAATTACCCTTCTCTTTTACAACTTTTCTTAAGTAGTTATTCATCACCTATGTTATAAAGGCTTCCACTTTATTGGGAAGGAAGGGAATATTGAGTTTAGAGTTTTTAAATATTCACCAATTTCTTTCTATCCACACTTCCCATAGGAGAATGGAATGAGGAATGTTCCAAAGTTTACTATATACCTTATGTTTACTTCCTTCTAGTCATCCAAGTAGATGTTCATCTAGATACCGTGGGAAAGGAGAAGACCAGTTTAACATTTGGCAAAGCCAATACCAACATGCTTTAGTATATGGGCATTGAAATAATATATGTTCTATTGTTTTAGAATTTTCTTTACAAAGAGAGAATCTCAAGGGTCCCTCAAACCCCATCTTCCTAAATCTATTAGCTGCTAATATTCTATTTTGAGATTTTTCCCATAGAAACAGTCATGCCTTTGGCAAACAAGCTGAATCCCAACATAACTTGAGAGGAGTGTTCACTTTTTCCCATATTTGTGAGCTAATAATTAGTTTGTAACCTTTCTTTAAACTGTATTGGTCATCTTTTGATGCACCCCATATGAGTCTATCCTCCCTCTTTTTATGATTAATATGTGGTTGACTGAATAGCTACTCTAAGGTAAGTTTTTCTTTAGATGTTAAGTAGGTACCTTCTAGAGATTTCCACATCCAAATTTCCTCCCCGTTCACCCTTCTTAGCTGTTTATAATTGACTACTTGCTTTTTCCATTGATTAACTAAAGATATTTTGATATTTATAGGAACATTGAGGTTGTCCAGGGGAGGGTGGTTGTCCTAGGAGTCCTCTTAAAATAGTGCTTCTTCCTCTTTTCCTAAATCCTAGGTCACAAATTTACTAATTAGAGGTCAACATCTAAGCATAAAGTTCCAAACCTCAAACCCTTTTGGGGAGTTTTTGATTCTAAATAAGGATGTAGGATCAACCATATTTAAATATTTATGATATAGAATCTTGGCCCGCTTGCTATTTCTTTCTTGATACATTCGCCATACTAATTTTTTGCCTAATGCTTCATTTTGGCAACTCAAATTCTTGATACCTAGGCCTCCTAGTTCTTTGGGTTTACATATATTATCCCATTTATTTAATTCTAGTTTCTTTTTCTCTCATGTTCCTTTCCAGAAGAAATTTCTAAGTTTTTCTTCTAGTTTTTAATTAACATTCTTAAGTAAGGGAAGACATGACATTTGGTATGTTGTGATGGCTGTTAATACCATTTTAATTTTCAATGTTCTCCCAGCCTTAGTTAGCCATTTTCCTTTCCAATTTTCAATCTTCTTATCAACTCTGTCTAAGATGGTATTCCATGTTTTAGCACTTTTTGTATTTTTTTCTAAATGTATCCCTAGATACTTACATGGAAAGGATCCCTTTTTTATTCACATAGTATTGCATATGACATCTTCCACTTCTAGTGATGTATTGGTGAAAAAAAATTTGATTTCTCCACATTCACCTTGTGTCTAGATGCTCTTATATAGTCTTGTAGGATTTGTTTGATGTTTTGTGCTTCTACTATAGTATTTTCTCCTCGTAGAATTGTGTCATCAGTGAATTGTTGATGAATAACTTTCAGTATATTTTCTACTACAGTGACTCCTTTAATTTTTCCTTCTAATTAAGCTTTTGTGATTGCTCTACCAAATGCTTCTGCCATGATGATAAACAAGAAAGGTGATATAGGATATGTTTGATCCCTCTGGAGATATTAAAAAAACCTTCTAGAGAACCATTTATCAGGAGTGATTTTTTTTATGTTGCTATACATTTAAAGATAATGTTACTTCATTGATTGGAAAACTCAAATATTTCTAGTGTCTTGCATAGGAATCTCTAGTCTACCATGTCATATGCTTTTTGTATGTCTAATTTCATTAGCATACAAGCTTCTTTGTTTGTTTTTGCTGAGTGTATGGTTTCTTGAATGATTGTAATGCCATCTAAAATAGATCTACTTGGTTCAAAACTAGTTTGTTCTTTAGAAATAAGCTTAGGAAGGATGCTCTTAAGTCTATAAGCTACAACTTTTGATAGATTTTTTTAAAATCATGTTGCATAATGCAATAGGTCTAAAATCTTTAGGTCCTTCATAATTCAATTTTTTGGGTATAAGCATTAAGAATGTGTGATTGATCTCCATCAATAATGATCCAACTTTCCTTGAAGCTTCTATTGCTTTCTAGAGGTATATTCCTATGATGTCTTAGCATTTCTAGAAGAAAAATGCTTGAAAGTCATCTAGTCCCGGTGATTTATCTGGGCTAAGACTAAAAAGTTCTCGATTGACTTCCTCTAGGGAGAAGGGTTTATTTAGAAATAGATTATCTGTAATCGTGACCAGTTGAGGTATAGTTTTCAACATTGTTTCTCGTGCTTTTAGATTAGAGAAGTCAAAGTTGTTTAAAATATTCTTATAATATTCTACAATTATCTCTTCTATCTTAGTTAGATCTTCTTCTTCATTCCCTTTGTTAATTTTAATTTTAAAAATTATGTTAATTGGTCTATTTTTTATAGTTCTATTATGAAAAAAAATTGTATTACAATTCCCTGTTGCTAGCCAATCCTCCCTTGATTTTTGTTTCCAATAAATTTCTTCTTTTGCCAATATAATTTCTTGTTTTTCTCATAATTCTTTTTTTAATTATATTTTTCATTATCTATTCCTCTTTTAATTATTTCTTCATTTAGTTTTTTGAGCTCTTCATTGTTATCTATTTTTTCTTTAAATATATTCTTAAAATGTGTTTTGTTCCACTTTAAAATGTTTTCTTTTAGCATTTTAAGTTTGGATACGAAGCATTACCTTTTTTATCCTTGAAAGTTTCCTTCTTACCACCATTGTCTAATATTTCCCATGAAGTTGTTGTCCAGGAACCACATTTTTTCACATTTGAATGCGAGTTCTATGAATTCAATTCTAATTGGGAAATGGTCTCAACCCGCTTAGGGAAAAATGGATGCTTGTACTATCAAGTCCATAGTACTTAAGTCTCCTTTGAAGAAAAATCTATCTAATCTTTCTGCTATGTGACAAAAATCCTTTCCTCTTGTTGTTCCAAGCATATAGCCCATTACTAGTTGGTATATCCATTAAGTTGTTTTTTCTGGCCCATTCTCTAAAATATTTTGTTATCTCATTTATTGTCTATGAGCAACCAAATTTCTCTTCTAAATTTAAGATTGCATTGAAGTCTCCACTGATAATAAATTACTCATTGTGGTTGGCTTCCATGAATTGCTTTCATTCCACATTTCCTTCTTATTTGTTGTTTGGGTAGGCCCATATACATTAATAAGGACTAATTGTAGGTTATGTCTAAAGCTTTTAATTCTACACCCCATCCAATTATTATTTATGATCATTTTAGTATATGTTTTTTTCCAAGGGACGTCTCAGACAATTCCTATCCCTCTCGAGGCTCCATTTTATTCCACTAGATCTAGTCTCCAACTGCCCAATTTATTTTCTAGTTTGTTACCTTCTTTGTTCAGTTTAGTTTCCTAAATTAATGTTATTTTTGATTTGAATAAAGTCAAATTATGCTTTAGCAAGCATTTTTTACTAGAGGCATTTAAACCTCTAGCATTCTATGTTGTTATCCTCATTGTCCTATGGGAAAGATCTTCTGCTTCCCTACATTCAAAATTTCAATGATTTTTTTTCTAGTTCTTTTTTTGTTGTATTGTTGTTCTTAATTCCTTGAGTGACTTTCTTCCGCACTTCAAGTTTTACTTTCCGCATTTTGGATTTTTAAAACCTTCTTGGTTAATTACTATCCCTAGATTATACAAATGATTTTGATCCTTTATTATGTCATCTGATATCATTACTCCTTTTGAATCTTCTTCTTCTTGTTCTATCTCCTACATTATCTTATCCCCTATGTCCATTTCATCCAAATCTAGATCCCTACCCTTTTCATGCTCTTGATCCATACTTTTAGGTGTCATCTTCTCACAACATTGCTCTACTTCTTTTAAAACTATGAATTCTTCTCATGACATATAAGTGTTAGATCATTGTTACTTATCCTTTGTTCCACCCATAATTTTTGATCCTCTAAACTTGTTGTCTCTATTTTGTCAAGGAGGGTTGAAACTTTTGTTGGTATTTGAATATCCTCATTCTAGTTTAGTTCCTTTTGGTCATATGATTTTTTTCTATCATTGTTTACCCAGGAGTCTTTTCCATTTTTTGGAGTTTTCCAAAATTTATATGATCTTTTCTTTTCTTTATTCTCAATGGTCACATTACCCCAATGATTTGTTGAAGCTAGTGGTATAATAATTTCCTTTGTCTATTTTTCTTTGTTAAGAAGCTTCTTTATTATCTTTTGTTTGTTTTAGAGATTCTTCGTCAACCTTATATGTATGTTGTCCTTCAATGTTGGTAGTGTTAATCTTCTTCCTCTATAAATTTATTTTCTAGTTCTCTATTATAAATGGCGCCTCTATCTCTAAATGAAAGTGGTGTTCCTTTTGCCTTAGCTCTTTACTAGATCTTATGTTTTTTTCCTGATCTCCTTCAACTCCCAATTTATGAGAATCCATATGATCTGAATGTGATGTCTCCCACAATTCTAATTGATATTTTACATCTGATTATGTTAGTAGCAATTAATGAATTGTCTTATTATAATCTTTTAAACTCATCTCTATTTCTTCTTATTGAAAGATCTTTTCTTGACAATATTCACATTCTTGTAGGGTTCTTATTTTTTGATAAACATTAAAATGTTGGAGAATGAGATGCATTCTAACTCCTTATTTTCAGGGCTTTTTACCTCTTTTTTGTCTTCTATCTCTATGGATTCTCCCTCTTCTCTTTCTCCTATTTTCTTTTAGCAAACTTTTGTTGTGCCAATAGGATTGGGAGAAAGTTCTAAGATCACAACTATCTCAACTTTGGGCTTTTCTCTTCCCTTACTATTTCCAAAAAGTTCTTCAATGTTTGAAGTTATATGGAGGTGTTTCAAAGGTATTGATGAATCCAAGTGTTTGCTTTTATTGATCTTTCCTTCATATTTTTCAAAAGATAAATTGTAGAAGGATCTATTTGTGATGATCTTTTTGCTGATTGTGGTTGTTGCTACTTCTAGATCTAGAAGAAATTTAACATCACTAGAAAGATAATCTCTTGCTTCTATACCTATGAGGTTTCCCAGATGTCTTCCTATTTTCTCTATTATTTGGATTTGATTTAATTTAGGGGGAAAAGATTTGCATATAAGCTAGGTAAGTGCCTTAACTCTTTTAACCCTATGTTCATTTAGGTTTGGTTTCCATAAAATAAATTTTAATGTCCCCTAAAAAAATAATGAGAAATTGAAATGAATTGATTTTTAATAGTAATGTTATCATAATGAATGTAAATCAATCTATTAGATAGGATACTAATACTTATCTGGTCTTTATAGGATCCCTAGAGCCATTTGACCATATTTGTAGTTTTCCCATCTGGGCCACTCTAGTATCCAAAGATCCCACCTTCAAGCCATTCCTATTTTCTCTATTATTTGGATTTGATTTAATTCAGGGGGAAAAGATTTGCATATAAGCTAGGTAGGTGCCTTAACTCTTTTAACCCTATGTTCATTTATGTTTGGTTCCTATAAATTAAATTTTAATGTCCCCTAAAAAAATAATGAGAAATTGAAATGAATTGATTTCTAATAGTAATGTTATCACAATAAATGTAAATAAATCTATTAGATAGGTTAGAGATACTTACCTAGTCTTTATAGAATCCCTAGAGCCATTTAACTAGACTTGTAGTTTTCCCATCTGGGCCACTCTAGTATCCAAAGATCCCACCTTCAAGGCATTCAACCCATCTTTGTTCACTGTGTTGATTGCTAATGATCTGGACTTGAGAAATGTTGGGATATTGGATAGAAGATTGAGTCTTTTTATCATCTTCTTGTAAGCCTACTCTTCTATTTAAGAATTCTAGGGATGGGTTGGCTAGATTTTCCTCTTTCTCTAGGTTCACTAATGAAATAGATCCTATTTTGTGCTAGGCAAATTTCTACAAAGCTATTTTTCTATGAGATGGGATATATGGGCCAGGATTTGAGGTAGGGTTAATGAGAGGGAGGTGAGGCAAATGGATTCTAGGTTTTCTAGATCCAATAGGAATGTTATTTACTTATGATAGTAAGGAAGGTATCATAATAGGATAAATCTAAGTGAGATTTTGCTTAGCTAGTGTTAGGGCGCATCTTATTTTCCACAATACTGAGTGGATTATCTTCATCTCCTTTGATGTAAGGGAAGCACATTTTGTTTTTAAGTAGAAGACACTTTGTTTAGATGTTCTTTCTTTTTCAATCACCTTTATATTTTTGTTGCTCAACTTTATGCCTTTCCCCAAGATGTTTGTTTCGGACTTACTATCTTTTTTATTTCTAATTTTCCTGGTTTACTTTCAGTTTCTTACCATTTTCCATCCAAACTTTGGGAGAGCTTCATTTTTAGGAAATTTGATAGACCTAAGATCTTGGGGTATTTCTACAATGGCTTGAAGGGGAATTTGGGGAGAAAGTTATGATTTTTTTGTCAATTTTTGTATTATGTTCTTCATGGAGCCTGACAAGTACTTGAAAACTATTCTTGCGAACTACAATTTTTGTGAACGGAGTTTTGATTTTTTGATTTCCATGAAGGTTTGTCATTGCTCCAAGAGCTAGGGAATTTTGTTTTGCCCTTGTTGTATTTGGAATACATTTTTTTCATTTTGTCGACTGCTTTTTTCACAATATAGACTACTTTTTTTTCATTTTCGCTCATAAGTTTTTTTTTAAATAAGTATAATCTAAACCAATTTTAAAAATCAAACCAAACTTAAAAATAAAATCTTAGATGATATTTTAAAAATATTGGATTAAAGTAAGTTATAAAAAAAGAAGAGATTAATTTATTAATTCTAATATCCAAATTATTTGTCAATTTCTTTTAAAAAATTAGAAAAAATCATAACAGAAAATAAAGTTATCCCAAAAGAGGGACAATTTTCCACTTAGTAAAAGTTATGTTTGGGTACAAAGTTCACACCTATAAAATAAGTGAAAAAAATAAAGAGATTAACTTGTTATTTCTAATTTCAAAATTATTTGTTAATTTATTTAAAAACAAAAATCATAATCCACAAGCTCAATATGGAAATGCTAGCAATTTTTTTGTAATGTCTCAATTCCCACTAAGTTAGGATATAGGGACAATTGTCTAATAATCCTAAATGAGGAGAAACTTATTTTCTAAAACCCCTTATTTTTTACTATAATAATGACTTATGAATATAGATAGCATAAATGTTGCTATGCAATTAATATTGCCAAAAGATCTTATTTCCAACTCAATGATAATAACATTTAAAATATATATATAATATGGAGAATGAGCTTATCAACTTATATAGTGATTAGAATGTCACTTCAAATATACTTCTTAGCAGGCATGCAATCTTTATATTCAAATGCTTCAAACAACAAGGTTGACTTGAATTAATCTAGATATTTTTTAATGGGTTGGAATAGATGATATTGATATTCTTACTGAATGTTATGTGTAGTAACTTAATCTAGTCAATTAGATTACTTATCAAATGTAGTTTTTGTGAAATGCTGATGTCTCAAATTCTTTATAATGGTTTATTTACAAGCATCACTAGTCCAAATATTAATGGTTAACACAGTGCAAGGATTGCTATCTCTAATTAACTTTATCATTCCTGTATGACTGAATCTTTTAATTGTTAGTGGACAACCTCCATTAAGACTAAAGAACGTATTGAATAATGATTAAAGGATCCATTCCCTTGAATTAATATTACCCATGATTTGTTCATTGCACACAATTCTCCCCTTTTAAAGCTTCCAATTCATATCTACACAAAAGCAATAGTTTTGCTAATTTGGGTATTGTGATGAACATATCTAATATATTTATATTTGTAAGGATTGAGGTCTTGACAACTAGCGCCACATTAGTAATATACAAAAATACAAGGGATTTGGTTAGTATAGTCAAAATTCAAACCTACATATTGATAAATCAAATCATTTCCATTAAAGTTAATATGAAAAAGGTACATGGTTCAACCAACATGTTTTACATAAAATATACGTCTAAAACAAGGAAGAGTATCAACCACACTATCAAATGTACTAATAGTATATCAAATGAATTATTACATTAAGATCATTAACAATTTTGACAACTAACGACTAACAAATTATGAAGATATTTAACCAACAAGATTGAATCTACAATGAGACAAAGATTTTATAAGATTCGTTGATTGACTAACATAAGTCTCCAATGTTATTATAATAGACGACCTAGTCGATAAATAAAACATAGTATGTTAAGATGAATACCTTCCTGACAGGGGTTGTATACACTTGTACCACACAAATCACATTAAGGGTGAGATATTGTAAGATTACATTTCAACCCTACCACCAAACGTTTAAGATATCAATTCTATCACATTCATATTTTAAATTTAGTTTGAACTTAGCTTAGTTTAAGGTACTCACAATACAGTAATCATGCATGTATCTATACTGACAAAATGTCACTTTGACCACATAATTTTTTTACCAAAACCTTTTTAATCATACAACTTCTATATTAGTATGTAGGAATTATAACTTTGCCACACTACGCATGGTGGATGAAAGCATAAAGTACATACAAATGCAATCATTTATTAAACCACACTTACTTATGATACTTTGAATCAATGTCAATTTGATCAAATCTTAGCTATCATAACATCTCCAGAGTCAAGATATAATGCCCCACCTGGGAATCCTTGGAATCAAGGATAAAACATACACTAACATTTTTTTTGTTAATTAAAGCATGGATACATACATACATTGATCACAATGATCACAAGCAGAAGACTTATCCAATGTCTAAGAAAAGATTCTCAAGTGTTTCATTACTCACAAATGCTTACATTTCCCTCACGTTGATTAAACATGCAACATTAATTTTCATTATCCCAATCAACATTAGATTTAAAGTTCATTTTATAAGTACCCAAATACAAATTCCTAAATAATTAAACATACAAGTTCATTTTTTCCTAAAATACAAGAATAAAGTGACAACTTTTCTAACCCACCTAAAGTGTCTCATAATCAAACTATTTTGAATTAGGAAGGAAGAACATTAAAATGGGTATCTGAAAATCCAATTTGCAAATTCCAAAATGGTCTAGAAGTGCTTATTAATTAAGGTATGATGATCTTCCAATACTATCGTACGATGAAACTATTGGTCCTAACCGATACTGAGAGGGGGGGGGGAAGGGGGTAATCAATACTAGCTCCAAAATTGGTTACTCCTTGAACTAGTTAAAACAAACTCAGTGCAAACCACTTAACAACTAAAACAAAGATAAAAATAGTAAAGTAGAAGCAAGTAGGTTCACACATTGTAGCATTTAGTAGGTTGACACAGAGATTTGTATGTGGAAACTCTTGATTAGAGGATGAAACCCATGGTGGGGATAATATATCCACTAGCCCTTATAATGCATGTAAAGGGTTTCCCTATTAGAAGCTACAATTGTTTCTTCTGGAAACACATCTTTCTAGGAATGTGTATAACCTATCAGGGCTACACAAGCTTGTAAAAACTACCTTGTTGGAGGATTTTACAAGTCTCCTTCTAAGATACACCTTGTTAGAGGATTTTATACTTAGCTTACCAATGAAGTTTTTCCTATCAAAAGATACAAATAGATGCAATGATAAGAAATCATTCTAATGTGTTAGACCTAAGATGTAGCATTGGCTTGCCTTGTAGATCTCTGATGCACATCCTTGATGATGCACTGATATCCTTGTTCACTTGATGATTTCTTTCATCTCACCTTTCCCTTGGCTTGTTTACAACAACATGTCGCTGTATCTTCTTGTTAAGAAACTATTTCACTCTCTAGTTTTCTCTGTCAAAAACTCTCAGTATTTTGCACACTCCTCTCCCTCTCTTCGTCTTCTTCGTGTTCTTGCACTAACAATGGACAACTTCTTCAACTTCATCAACAACATTCTCTCTTTTTTTGATCTCTTATATCTATTATGTGATATCAGGGCACAATTACCCATAACCAAATTATCCTACTCATTTTCAAATTCAAATTTTGAATTCCATGCTTGGAGGTAGCCTTTGTCCTTGCTTTCTTCTATCATTTCACTCTTCTCTTCTATAATCACATCCATTCTATCCATTACTCCCTTGCCACATCTATGGGTCTCACTTCATTGATGACCTGGATCAACTAAGTTGCATGCATTTCTACCGGTAGTGGCATGGTATTTATAAGTGCATATCGGTTTACTCTTCTATCGATAAACATAGCACCTTGGGACATTTTCTTTCTTTGATCCATTGTCAATCTATTTGTCCATCAATGACAACACTCCTTGTAATTCACAATCTTTGTGCCAATGAGACTTGTAGGATCATCAAAAATACCAGAAGTGGTACGATATAATACTTTATCATACAATATGGTACAATAAAATGGCAATATACTTCATGTAATAGCCCTCCTTTAATATCATTCTAGACTTCGTTGTTAAGGTTCTATTTGACTCTTCTATGGACATGTTAACCCTTAACTAATATTTTTAAAATATGATACTTTGACATATAGGGTAATTGATTATACCAATATTAATGGTTACTTACTTGCAATGATGATGCTTTCATGTGTCCATTCAATGATTATGATTACCTTCATAAATTACTCTTAGCTAGTAAATGTAATTGCTTCCATTATGATGTCATATGATATGCCTTCAAATGATGATATGAGTTGTTTATATTAGAATATAATGCTACTTATACTCATGATTTATTGGTTATACTTACTCCATACTTACATGTGTTGGAAATAATAATGGGAAAGTAAGTTTTGAGAGAGGAGGGTGGTGAATAAGTACTTAAGACTTTTGCTTCTAAAACATATCACCAACATCCATCTCATAACTTAACATATAAAATGAAATATCTTAACATGCATCACATCCATAGCATAAAGTAAATAACACGTAACATAATAAATTGGTTACACAGAAACCCTCCAATGAGAAGGTACAAATGGGGTGGGGATTACACCCACAAATCTTCACTACTATAGTTGTAAAGTGTGGACAATAATGGCTACAAAGTTTTGACCATAAACTATGATCTACCCTGTAAGGGGTCTACCCTATTAAAGGCTTACAAAGACTGTTAGGTCTCACCTTGCTAAAGGATTTCAACTCACAATTAAGTAAGCACTTAGTTAAGAGATTTACAATAGCTTGTTAGGACTACTCAATTAAGAGATTTACTCTACATAATCTATTAGAATGATTCAACACCTGCTCTTTAGTTAGCACCTTTTTGCTTAATATTAGATCTCCTCTTTACTAATTGTATCTTGACCCTTTTGATCATATCTATCCTTTATAATCCTCTCACTACTTGTCTCTATTTCTCTTAGTCTGATTCTGCTTTGCATATCTCTTTCATAGCCATCATAGCCACCATGAATGCCTTCTCAACTTTTGGCATTCATCTCCTCACACAATCCTTTTAAAGTCTCTAGGGTTTGGTCTCTTTAAATAGGCAATGGTGGAGATGGGCAAGTCAAAATCAATAGCTATGGTTTATCCTTATTGCCATCTAAACCTTCTCTTAATCTGATTGGTTGCATTTATTGCATAGGGATTCATAATATGACTCCATACTTATCTCCTATAATCATAAATTCATGATTATATCAACCAAAAATAGTTTACATAGGAGTTTGTGCCATAACAAACAACTATACCAAAAATTATTCACTCAGCATCCAAAGGCTTTGATGCTCGGCCTTCACTGTGCTCTAAATGTTGTAACTCAGCTTCTGTAGAACTCGACACTACTTGTTACTCGACACTTGAATCACTCGGCATGTATAAACTGCTCAACACTTGAGTGACTTGGCACATACTATCTTCTCGACACTAACTAGTCATACTACTTGGCATGTACTATCTAGAAACTTATGCTCGTCATGCTTTGATCACCCAATTCACACTAATTGCTTGGCTTGCTCTGATCACTCAACATGCACTATGCACTATAATTATGCTAGACAATGAATAAGTGTTTTGACACTACCTTGTCAAAACCAAAATGAGATCAACAATCTCCCCCTTTGACATGAGTGGAAAAAACACTTTGTCATGGCATATACATCCTTATCGTGTGCATAAGTTAGACTATGTATATTCACTGCTCAGCTTCTGTATAAAATTTTAAAAATTTCAAAATTTTGCATATCTTCCATACCTTATTACTCCCCCTGAGTAAGTAATCCATTTGTGTGTTTTCTTCAATTACTCCTGCTAAGTAGATATTTGCCTTAACAAACATTTCCTCAAGACTTTCATAATCCTCCTTTTTTGACACTTATATCAATTGGGTTGTACACTAACAATGTGTTTATCCAAAATGGTTTTTGTAGCTCCTCTATTATCTTCAATGCTACATCCCAATTTCCTATTGTTGCATCTATGGATTGATATTGAATGTCTAGCTAGGCAATGAGGTCAACTAAGCCTTCATGTGTAGAAAGATAGGAATCTTTCTTCAACGGTGTCTTTGCATAGGCTAGTTCCTTGTGCAATACTTCCATGTGAGGTGTCAACATGGACTAGATACTAATCAAAGTAGACCTAAAATTAGCATCTTGTGCTTGAAGCTCAGCAAGCTTACTCTGAGATGACAATAACTTTTGAAAATGTAACTGACTATTACTTGGAGATTGTTGCAATGTGGTACCATGAATTGAAAATCTCCCTGCAGCTGGTCAATAACCTATTGAGTCTACTTAGTAAATATCTCAACATTGCCTAGCTTTGAGTATAGAGAGAAAATGTTCTCTAACACCTTTACATTTTCCATTTTGGTTGGTAGTTCAACCTGTCTGAGTGCAATAGCACTAGATATCTTCCCCAAAACCTTGGTATGAAACTTCCTTTTAGACCATTCTAATAATTTGACATTGGTGTCTAGGTCTCCATCCTTAATCTTGTCGATAATGCTGACAAATTTCTCTATAATAGGCTTATCTTCATTTATTTCTAGGAGGCTAAAAGCATCAATGAACATGTCTTTGATTTCATGCAAAACTTTTTTTTTCTTAAGTTCTCTCCTCAAGATTTTTTGCCTCTTCTTCCTTTGTAGAGCAGCTTGAAGAATGTTCATTTCTTCAGTAGTGATTGTATCCAAATCAAATTTTGGTAGCTTAATCACCTCATCTAAACTTACATCCTCAAATGATGTAACATCAACACTGTTGCATGTGCTAGAACTCAGCCTTGATATTTGTAGTGGAGTATCTTGTGTACTCAACCTCTGAAGAGCTTGACTGGTGATAGGAGATGTAGAGACTAGCAAAGTAACTAGTGTCTGTATGGAAATTTTCTCGTTAGATGCAGTAGTCAACTTATCTTCTTCAGTCTTTTCTCCTTCTTGCTGAGATTCAACCTGTGATGGTGGAATAGGTGCAAGACTTGCTTCCTTACCCTTGTTCTCTTATGTTCCATCCTTGTCAACAATCATTATGGCTGGTAAACTTGAACTGTGTAGGCTTGGCACTGATAAACCTATAGGTTGTGCTTCTGCCCCTTTCATCTAAATGACATTTTTTGGCATTACAGATGGTGTCTTTGTTGTAGTATCTTCCTGTTCAAGGTTTACACTTTGATCTATATGTAGATCCTATGATTTATTTTCCTTTACCTCTATAGGTTGTGGGGAAACATTTGATGTTTCTTGTTGCTTCTCCCTTGTAGATGCATTTTCTGACTTTTGTATCTCATCCACTCTCACCAATATTGGATTAGTGCATAAAATTGCTACATTGGTAAATTCTTGTAGTATTTGCTTCAAATCATCCTCAGTCAAAGAATTTACATTTTGTGATGTAGTATCAGGAACATCCTTGATGCTCATTGAGTCCTGTTGACTCTCTTGGTCATCATGTGGGGGACTAGCACTCAACACCTATACATCTTGTACATCCTATTTCTCTTCTCCAATTGTGGCTTGTTCTATTGTTCCTTTAGTTCCCTTCCTTTACTGGGTTCTCTTTTTCAATATTCGCTACTTCTTGCTCACCTTTCTCAGTTATTGCTTTAGTGGATAACCCATAAATAGATTTTAAAATTGATGTACTCTTGGTTACCACATCTTCTATTTGCTTCTTTAAAGTATGGAATGCTCGATATTTGGGAGAAAATTTCCCTTTGTGCTTCTCTATTGCCTTAGCAATCATTTTCTTATCTAATTTAGGCATCACTTGGGCTAAAGTAGTTTCCCTAATTTGTCTTTTAGTATTTAAATTGAATTGCCACTTTTGCTCAACTTTATCATATAAAATCTTTGGTATTGAATTGGAAATATGTAGAGGAGTGGTCTTAAAAGTTACCATCATGTCATAGATGGCCTCCTTTATAATATTTTTCTCTACACCCTAAATTATCAAAATCAACATGTGTGAAATCTGACAAATCTACATTGGTCTTAATATTTTCACACAAGTTATCAATGTCAGAAGAGGGATTGTGGCTTACTACTTTGAATTGATTCAAGTCATCAGACTCTATCTTCTCCTCATCTAAATCCTCTCATAGCTTGTATTTCTTCCTCAATCTCTTGAAAGTCTGTTAAGAAGGCTGGCTCAACTTTGCTGTGACATTAGCCCTTTTCCCTTTAGGCTTTGCAACTTCATTAGCCTGTGTAGTGGCAGCCCTCGTGCTTGACCTAGTTAAAGGTATAGATGGCTTTTGTGCAAACTGCTTCACAGTCTTCTTTGGTTTCTCCACTGCTTGTTTCTTTTCTTTCCTCTTCTTCTTGGAAACCTTAGGTGCTTCCTTAGCTTCTTCTTCCTCGACACCTTCTACATCAACATCTTCACCCAAACCTTGTGTAAGTTTTAAAGGTCCTTGACCTTGTGCTTTTTCTCCTTCATCATGATTTTCTTCTTCTACTTCGTCACTGCCTTTACCAAACTTCTCTTTTACTTCTTCATTATTTTGTTCTTCTTTCTTATTACTGAGGTAGTTTGTAAATTTATTGTTATTCTTGATTTAGCCTCATCATAGTTTCCAAAGGATGCAACATCCTTGTCAATTTCCTTAGCCACTAGAGTTGTGATGGTTGCAGAGGCTTCATCCAAATTAATTTCATATGGCAAGGGCTCTAACCATCTAACCTTGGGTATATTTCTTTTTGTACATATGTGTAATCTGCATCAACTAGGAAACACACATCATTGTAATGTTGTTCCACTAATGATATAGGAATCCTCAATCTTTTCTTCATGGGTTTCTTGAAATACTCAAAATAACTAGTCATTACTGACTCAAAATTGTCTCCAAGTTGCTCAATGAAGTATGTTATTTTCTAGGTTACTGATCTATTTGTCTTCCACATAACTTTACCAAAAGTAGGGATTGTGTTTTCCACATAGAATAATATGCAAACAATCAAAGCATGAAACTTATAATATGCACTTTTGACCTTCCTGATGGCTTCTAGATTTTTTAACAATGGTTGAAGTTGCAACTTGGCTAGGTCATAAGGATGATCTCTCTTTACAATTTTATAACCTAAATCAATTGTCATTCAGGAAAAACTATTTAGTCAGCTTGACTAAAAGAATTTGTGAGCTATAACTTTGACTACAAAGGCTATGAAGGGGTTTGAAATTGTATCAATTGACATCCCTCACTTGTTCCATATGACACCTGTGTTCTTCTCAATAACCTCCTTTGCATCACTCTGCATGCTCTTTGCTCTATCTAGGGTAGGATACCTTGATACTCTGTGCACAATACTTTTTGTAATTCTGACTAGTCCATTTTCTAACCAAATTTGATTTTCATGTGTACGACTCAACACAATTTTGATCCATTCAGTTTTGAAACCTTGAGGAAAGTCTTGGGCATGCGTCAACCCTTTTCGTTGGACAATCTTATTTTCCTCCTTCAAAACACCATTATCACACAACTTCTGGCAGGTTTCTCTAATTTCCATGTCTCCAGCTTCTCCAATCTTTCCAGTGTAGTAACATCTCACATCCTGAACCATTAAGACCTTTGGTGGTATCATAGATAGCACACCAGACAAATCTCCCTTGAATGCAATCATAGGAATAGCTCAGAATGGGAGTTATCTCACATAATTGCTAATTAACTAAACATTGAAAACTTCCTTCCCCTCTTTCCTAACTATTGTAGAAGAGCTAGATGCCATTTTAACTTCTTAGGGTTTGCAAAAAATAAAATAGCATAAATCAACACAAGCTAAATAACTCTCAAATCTAATGAATGAAGTCAAGTAACGGTTAAATCTATTTCACAAACACTTAAAACTCCTTTTTCAATTTTCCTTCATGCTCTTTGTGTTCTTCAAACTCTAGTAGGTGCAAATGAGTCAAAAATTGACTATATAACCCTTCAAACTTGACATTAATTACTTAGTGCTTACACAGCTATAAACTTGGTTATCATAGGATTTTCAACATGCTCGGTTAACATAGAGAACTCATCTCACACTGCCATATCTACATTACTCAGTAACAACTATAATTCCTTTCATGCTTGGCATCAAGTGCAATTCTTTCCATGCTCAACAACAACACAGAAAACAACAAAATGATAGATTTTCTCTTGGTTCTAATCACTTCATTACATCTTAATTCATGCTAATATGATCTTTTTAGATCTTAGATATTTGGAACTGATGCATAATTTAAATTTTCAAATGCCAGTTCCACACATACCTTTGATTGCCTAGTTGGGGATGATGTGATCACCTGATCCATTGGATGAAGTGACCTCATCTACAATTGATGTGCTGCAATCTTTCTTCTTTTTCCATATCTTGTTCATCTGCCTCTTCACATTTTCAACATCAACCTTTCCTTTGCCTCTACTGACTTCATTGCTCAATGCAAGTGATCGAGTTGGATAGTTTCTACTGACATGACTAGTCTTAAGAATACTAAAGCATACAATCTTATTCAACCATCTATTGTAGTTACCTCTGAAATGTGTTCTTGTGCAATTTTCAAGAATGTGACCATATTCTTGGCAATAGTGACAACTGTACCTTGTGTTGTAATCCCAATCATTAGAGTTTCTATTGTGGTGTACCTTTGTCTGTTTGTTTGATGTCCACTTGGATTTGGATCTACATTCATATGCCTTGTGTTCATACTTCTGATAGTTGTAACAATAACCTTCAAATCTCTAAGTGTTGGTAGTCTTGGACCTGTATTTGTGTGCCTATTCTCCTTTTTTCTTGCTTTTATGACAAGGTCCCTTGAATTTCTTCTTAGGGATTTGATTTCTTGTGTTGCTTCTGCAAACATTTGTTATATGACCCAATTTTCCACAGTGATGACAAGTGGGTCTATTGTACTTTCCTTTATTGTTCCTTTGTTCACCACTCATAGATGATTCTCCTTGCTTAGTAGTAGAATATCCCAAATCAACAAGATCATTCTTTGGCCTTGGTGCTTCCATCAGTTTTTCAAAGTACTTGATGGATTCACTAGGCTTATTGAGCTTTTCTTTTTCAGTCTTCAATTCTTTCTATAGTAGGGTATTCTATGTTTCCAAAGTTGTAATCTCAATGTCTTTCCTATTCAGTTCTTGATTGGCAATCATCAAGTGACTCATTGTATCCAATTGCATGTTTGCAAGCTTTTGCACATATAATGTCTTCTCTTCAAGTCTGTTCGCTAGAAGTCTTTTGTCTTCCTCAATCATGGCTCTATCTTCTTTAGCTTTCTTCTTTAGTTTAGTTGTCTCATAGTACAATGATACTGATTGAACTTCTTGTTCTATTTTTAGGTTCCTTACTTCTTTAGTTAGGGCATTGTTCTCTTCCATCAGATCTGCAATTATTGCATCAAACTCTTCAGAGTTTTCATCTTTCAATAATCCAGTATTGTCTACTTCGTGATATTGAGTGTCATCTTATTGAATAGCTATCTCTTTCCTTCTCTTTAATGAATATTGCAGTTCATCTCTTGCCTCCTTGAGTTGATGTAGGAAAAGTTGGTCATTCCCAGCTTGTAGACTTCCATCTTCAAGATCTTACCTCCAAAGCTGTAAAACTTTCCTTTGTAGAGAACTAAGCTTTGATACCAATTGTTGGAAATAACAATGGGAAAGTAACTTCTAATAGGGGGGGAGTTGAATCAACACTTTTGCTTCTAAAACATATCATGAACATCCATCTCATAACTTAACAAATAAATTAAAATAACTTAGCAAGCATCACATCCATAACATAAAGTAAATAACACATAACCCTCCAATGAGAAGGTAAAATTGGGGTGGGGATGACACCCACAAATCTTCACTACTGTAGTTGTAAAGTGTGGCTAATTATAGCTACAAAGTTTTGATCATAAACTATGATCTACCCTATGAGGGGTCTGCCCTATTAAAGGATTACAAATATTATTAGGTCTCACTTTGCTAAATGATTTCAACTTACAATTAAGTAAGCACTTGGTTAAGAGATTTACAAAATCTTGTTAGGACTACTCGGTTAAGAGATTTACTCTGCATCACCTATTAGAATGATTCAACACCTGATCTTTAGTTAGCACCTTTCTGCTTGATATTAGATCTTATCTTTACTAATTGTATCTTGATCCTTCTGATAAGAACTATCCTTTATAATCCTCTCACTACTTGTCTCTGTTTCTCTTAGACTGATTCTGCTTTGCATATCTTTGTCATAGCCAACATAGCCAACATGAATGCCTTCTCAACTTTTAGCATTCATCTCCTCACACAATCCTTTTAAACTCTCTAGTGTTTTGTCTCTTTAAATAGGCAATGGTGGAGATGAACTAGGTCAAAATCAATGGTTTTGGTTAATCCTTATTGCCGCCTTAACCTTCCCTTAATATGATTGGTTGCATGTATTGCATAGGTATTTGTAATATGACTCCATACTTATCTCTTATAATCATAAATTCATGATTATGTCGGCCAAAAATGGTTTACATAGGAATTTGTACCATATCAAACAAATATGCAAAAAAATATTCACTTGGCATCCAAAGGCTCTGATGCTCGGCCTTCACTATGCTCTGAATGTTGTAACTTGGCTTCTATAGAAGTCGGCACTAACTGTTACTTGACACCTGAATCACTCAACATGTATAAACTTCTTGACACTAACTAGTCATACTACTTGGTATGTAATGTTTGGAAACTTATTCTCAACATGCTTTAATCACTCGACTCACACTGATTTCTTTGCTTGCTCTGATCTTTTGACATACACTATGCAATGTAATTCTACTAGATAAGACTAAGTGTTTTGTCAATGCCTTGTCAAAACCAAAATGAGATCAACATGTGTATGGTGAGTGTGTTTGTCTATTTTACATTTCTATTTGATGTGCCCAATATGGATGGTAGAGGGAGTCATAGTCACTTGCTAGTCAAGATCTACATGATGCACCACTCCTCATCATTGCATGCTTAGCTTAGATATATGTGCATGTCCATGCTCATCATTTATTAGGTTTGTAGGTAGCAGACATCGACTTTCCAAAATTTATAGGATGAGTGTGCCCTATCTCAATAACTCAAAGGTAAGAATGGGGAGATAATATTTAGGTTCAATCCCAGTCATAACCTAATTACTTTCATAAGAAAGAGGACATGTATTTGGTTGCCTACTTTTTTTAAACTTGTGAGTTTATCTTTCCATGTGTTGTTTGATTTTGTTTTGGTTAGTCGTGTTTATGTTGCCTTTATGTGATTTTGGATATGTAATTTACTTGGTAAATAATTTAATTATGACTTTTGGATTAATCTAATGATATTAGAATTATTAAAATATTATTTGAGTAAAAAGAGAATATTAAAATGTGATGATGTTTAATTAATTAAATGTGTGCTCTAATTTAAAAGATTTAATTAAAAACTCTAATTTGAGATATTGGGTAAAATGAATTAAAGTATTAAAGATTTAATATTAATTTATTATAATTATTTCATTAATAATGATTAAATTAGAGTTGCATTTAAATAATGGACCTTAATTATTAATTGAAATAATAAATTATGTTTTTAAAAGTGCTTTGCATAAATAATTAAGTGGAGAAAATAAAATAAAAAGATTTTTTTTTTAATTAAAAGGCTTTAAGTGTGCATGAAAGAATTAAACAATTAAAATATTTATATTTTAATAAAGCAAATAGCTTTTAGAAAATTAGGGAATAGAAACCCTTGTTAGGGTTATGACTCTTTATTAGAGGGTTTGTGGTTCATTTTTGGACATAGGTTTTGGGAGAGCAATTTGGGAATTGAAGTAAAAGAATTGTTGAAAGCTAAAGAGTATTTGGATTGCATGTATTCACCATATTGTACGGAATTTTAGCTGAAAGAATAAAGTAGGGTTTGAGAACTCCTTCATAGAAATTATTTTGGAATAACTATCTACCTCATGTATGTCATATTGCTGAAATTTATTTGTTAAAATATGTAGAATAATTCTCATTTGCAATTAGGAAATAGAATTTGATTCATGCATTTTTGGAAACAGTTGTCAAATGTAAATTGTAGGATTATGTTGCTGAAAATTGATTTAGAAAACCTAGATTTGAGTAACCACTAAAAATTCAAAAATAAATTTTAGAGGAAAATGATTTTTTTATAAGCATGAGGTCAAAGCCATTGATTAAATAAAATAAAATCAGTACAACCCAACTCGAGGGGCACTAAGAGGACATAGTTGGGGGATAGTCCTTTAGTATAGCCCTATATAGATCCAAATATCCAATGGATTATAATTTATGTATATAAATATATGTCTCTCTCTCTCTATATACATACATACATACATACATACATACATACATACATGCATGCATACATATACATATATCTATATACTATGGGGAATGAACCCTATAAATATGATGAAGGGGTGCTCCCCTTAAAACCATAAACTCATAATAGAAACAAAGAAACAATAGCCAATGTGAGAGCAAAATATGGACTTTTTATTTGAGCCACAAATGCGGAATTACAAAATTCTCAAGTAAAATATGCTAACCCACATAGGTGCTTTCATTACAATAATCTACAAGACAAGCTACAAACTATCACCTAGAGCTGTCTTAGACAATATTCGAGCCTTTCTTAAATAAGCAATTTTATGCTGCTTGGGAAGGTTGTAGACATTGAAACTTAATATCTAGGGCTGAAAGACCCTAACAATACATATCGAGTCAGCCAAATACATCTTTGATAATTATTTTAGATATTTTGGGTAGCCCAACTTTGAAAGGTCATAAATCACGAACTGTTGCTCTGATTGGCTATTATAACCACTTTTTGAAAATGCCAGCTCTTAATCTATAGGCTAAAGACTATGCTAGTGCCATTCCGCCAAGTTTTCAGACCTCATCCGGACACTCCAAGGCCTCCAACGGCGAGCTTGAAGATTTTTCTACAAATTTTTCCACCGAAAATCCGAAATAACGTCACTGATACTTATGCTTGAGCAATGAGATTTTTATGGTAAGCTTACAACTCTAAAATGAACTTTCCTATAGAAAATGAGAACATTCCTAGCTCATATGAAAAACTTACTAAAAATAGCAAGTTCCCATAAATAGTAACCACCCTGTCTACTAGTCCTTATTAAAATAGAAAAGACTGAAATACAAATATTTTTGAAGTTATGCAAGATTGCTCTTACACCCAGGATGCTCCTGCATCAGATACCCAGGGTAATTTGAGAAGTGACTCCATCACGTTTCAGGTGTTTAGAGGAAAACCAAGATGATTAACCTCTTCCTTTGCTAGCCATGATGAAACCTCTACTGGCCTCCCTTTCCATTTGACCAGGTATTCCTCATAAGTTTTGTTCCTTGTACTTTTTCCAACATGACTATCTAGTATCTCCTCAATCTCCTTTGTAGCTGAACTAGTTGTTGGAATATTCCATTGCACTTCTACAACTTCATCTCCATCACCTCCTTCATAGTACTCTGTCAAATCTGAAATATTAAATACTAGTGAAATATTCAATTCAGTAGACAACTCCACTTCATAAGCATTTCCAGAATCGTGCCTTTTCACTATCTTGCATGGGCCAAACTTCTTCATCTTCAGCTTATTAAATGTACCCACTAGAAAATGCTCCTTTCTCAAATGAATCATGATATCATCTCTAATATGAAATTTCTTATACCTCATTTTCACATTTGCCTTAGCCTTATACTGTATATTCATCTTTATGATGTCCTTCCTCACCTCCTCATGGATGTTCTTCAAATGTTCAATAAAATCTTCTGCTTCAGCACTACTTATCTCTCTTTTATCCAACTGCCTCAATTCAAAAGCATTTCTAGGAATACTCCCATATACAATCTGGAATGATGATTTACCAATACTCTTGTTGAAAAAATTATTATATGCAAATTTTATCTGTGGTAAAATTAGATCCCATCCTTTTGGCTTGTCTTTAACCAAACATCTTAGTAAGTTTCTCAAACTGCAATTCACAACTTCTATCTGTCCATCCATTTGTGGATGATGTGATGAACTGAAATTCAAATCCATCTTCAACTTCTTCCATAATGTATGCCAGAAATACCCAAAAAATTTGGTATCTTGATCTGAAACTATACTCTTTAACAGGTCATGTAGTCGCACCACTTCTGTGAAAAATGATTCTACTACATGAACAACATCACTAGTCTTCTTGCAAGGAATAAAATGTGTCATCTTTGAAAACCTATCAACTACCACAAAAATAGAATCATGCCCATACTGAGTGCTCGGTAATCCAAGAACAAAATCCATGCTAACATCCTCCCACGGCTTCTCTGGTACTCTGGTATAGGTAATGACTGATACAATGGACTATATTTTGCTTCACTCCTTTCTTCATCTAACATACTCTAAAACTCTGTACAAACTTCTTCACATCTTGCTACAATTGTGGCCAATAATAATTTTCAACAACCAAAGCTATGTGTTTATCCCTGCCAAAATGTCCATCCAATCCTCCACTATGCTTCTCCTTGATGAGATTATCTCTCATTGAACTTCTAGGAATGCACAATTTTCTTCCTTTAAACAACATACTATCTTGGATCATGAAATCTAACCACCTTATCTTGTCAAGTGTAACAGGTTCTGTACAAGCCTTCCACACTTTACCAAAATTAGGATCATCTAGATACAAAGTACTGAGTTCCTTAAACCCAACCACCTCTATCTGCATTTCTGTCAGCAAAAGTTGTCTTCTACTAAGAGCATCTACAACTTTGTTAGACTTCTCACTCATGTGTTTCAAATTAAATTTGTAACTCTACAAAAACTCAACCCACTTTAAATGCCTTTGGTTCAATTTTCCTTGACTATTCAAATATTGCAAAGCTTGATGATCAGTATACAAAACAAACTTCTTAGGAAGAAGATAGTGTCTCCACTTCTTCAATGCTTGAACTATAGCATAAAATTTCTAATCATAGACATAATTTTTTTTTTTTTGCATCATTCAAATTCTCATTGAAAGAAGCAACGGGTCTACCTTCTTGGCTCAAAATAGCTCCTATTGTAGTACCACTAGCATCATAGTTTACTTGAAACACCTTATTAAAATTAGTAAGTGCTAAAACAGGCTGTTCAATAACTTTTTGTTTCAATAGATTAAAACTCTCATCTGCTCTTACAGTCCACTTAAACTCTTTCCTATCCCCTCTCATTGTTTCAGTTAAGGGTCCACAAATATTGCTAAAAATTCTTATGAATTTTATGTAAAATGTAGCCAGTCCATGAAAAGGTCTTACCTTTGTTGCACTCCTTGGAGCAAGCCATTCAAGGATAGCCTTCACTTTCTCTGGATCCATTTTCAAACCTTCAGCTGAGACCACAAATCCCAAGTACACCAACTCCTCCTTTATAAAACTACACTTCTTTAGTTTTAGCAACAACTTTTCTTCCCTCAACTTATCAAACACCTTGCTAATATGGATCAAATTATCCTCCAATGTCTTAGTAAAGATCAATATATCATCTAGGTAAATAATGACAAACTTACCTTGAAATTCCTTCAGTACCTCATTCATGAGCCTCATGAAAGTGCTTGGTACATTGGTTAGCCCAAAAGGCACGACTCACCACTCATACAGTCCTTCACTTGTCTTGAAAGTAGTCTTCCTCTCATCACCTTCTCTGATACGAATTTGGTGGTATCCACTCTTCAAATCTATCTTTGTGAAATATTCAGCTCCACTCAAATAGTTCATAATATCATCCATCCTTGGCAATGGAAATCCATACTTGATTGTGATGTTGTTGATAGCGTGAGAATCTGTACACATCCTCTATTCTCCATTTTTCTTTGGTTTTAATACTTCTAGTACAACACATGGACTTAGAATCTCTTGAATCAACCCCTTCTACAACAACTCATGAACTTGTATATTCAACTCTTCACTTTCTACTGGTGTCATTCTATGTGTTGCTTTGTTTGGCAAACTAGCTCCTAGAACCAAATCCATCTGGTGATTGATCTTCCTCATTAGGGGCAATCCATCAGGTAAATTATCTAATACAATATCAAAAAATTCTCCCAACATATCTGCAACTTCTATAGGTACCTCCTTTACTTCTTCTTTACTATCTTTTGGAATTATAGAAAAACACACATGCTCACATTTCATACCTTTGAGAAACTCTTTTCCATCAACAAAACATATTTTGGCAGCACTACGTACCTTTTCTTCTTTATCCTTCAATGGTTTCAACTTATGTTTCACTCCATCCTTGGTCAGAGTGTAGGTATTTTCTCACCCATCATATACAACATGCCTATCAAACTGCCACAACCTACCCAGCAACATATGACATATGTTCATAGGTATGATATCATATAGTACCTCATCCTAGTAGCTTCCAATCTTGAACTTCACTAAGCACTGCTCATTGTCTATAACCTTATGGTCATCTTCAACCCAAGAAATATGATATGGATGCGGGTGTTTCTGTCTCTTTAGATTCAACTTGGTGACCATCATTTTTAACTATAGAGTGTCAGTACTTCCACCATCAATGATCATATCACAACACTTATCTTTAGATCTGCACCTTGTGGGAAATAAACTCCTTTGATCAGGTCATTCTCACCATTGAGCAAGATTCTTCTATTAACTAGGACTTCTCCTCTTTCAGCATCTTCAAGATGTGAGGATCTGGCATCTTCATCAACATGTGCACCTCTAGCTGAGCCTTCAGTTCTTTGATCTATCCTTCCTTGGCCCTAGGTACATTAAAATGCTCTATGCTCTTCATCTCCATAGTGAAAAAATTTCCCATGGAAGCCTTCTCTTCTAGATCCTTGTCCTCTACCTCTTCCTCTTTGATCTCTATTGTTCTGATCGTGGAAACAATTCCCTTTGGTTTTGATTGCTACTTCTAGCCCTATCCTTGTTCTTCTGATCATTATTACGACCTCCATAAGATTGTTCGCTAGATCTTCCACCACGACCTCTTCCACTATTCTTATTGTCAAACTTCTTGCTCATTTTCTCCTCAACTCTTAGGAAAAATTGGTATACCTCCTCAATATTGTTCATTCGAACCAGACTCAACTCGTCTCGAATACTTGGCCTTAACCCATTAAGATAATGAGCAACTTTCTCCTTATCAACTTCTGCATGGTTGGTTCTAATGAGAACTTGGTAGAACTCTTTGATATACTCTTGAACAATTTTTCCTACTTTCTTCATTCCTTGCATCTTCTTCAACAGATCAAGCTCATAATCCATAGGAATGAATTGCCACTTCATTTTAGCTATCATTCGATCCCATCTGGTAATTTTTTCCTTTCCCTTTCTATTTCACTTCAACTGAACCTCTTGCCACCAAATCTTTGCATGTCCCTTTAGTTTTGCCTTTGCAAAATTGACCCTATCCGGATCCTCAATATCTTCATACTCAAAGTACTCCTCTAGTTCATTGATCCAATCAATCAGCTCTTTTGGGTTAATATTTCCTAAAAATGTGGGAAACTTAGTCCTGGAGATGGCCCTAAAAAGCCTCTCTTCCTCTGGATTGAGAACTACCTCTGCTCCAACATTTTCTTCTACTTTGTCCTCATCCTCACTTTCATCTCTCAGAGGAAGAATTATTCCTCTTTGCATTTGTTCTTTCAATGCTTGCATTTTCCTTTGGAGGGCTCAGAAACCCTCAGGTGTAACACCTAAAACTATTCCACCACACTCTCTTCATGGAGGGATTTTTGTGCTTCTGCTAAAATCCTAGTGCAAACTGCCTCACAATCAGTGATCAGTCTACACACTCACCCCAAACCACAGTCCTGGTATAAACTACCTCACAATTAGCGATCTTTCCACACACTCAAGAACTCTAGCTTTGATACCACTTGATGAAGGGGTGCTCCCCTTAAAACCATAAACTCATAACAGAAACAAAGAAACAACATCCAAAGTGAGAAAAAAATATGGACCTCTTATTTGTGCTGCAAATGTGAAATTATGGAATCTTGAAGTACAATATGCTAACCCACATGGGTGCCTTCATTACAATAATCTGCAAGACAAGCTGCGAACTATCACCCAGAGCTATCCTAGACAATGATCGGGCCTTTCTTAAATTGGCAATTTTATGCCGCTTGGGAAGGTTCTAGACATTAAAACTTAATACCTAGGGCTGATAGACCCTAACAATACATATAGAGTCGGCCAAATACATCTTTGACAATTATTTTAGATATTTCGGGTAGCCCAACTTTGAAAGGCCATACATCATGAATCGTTGCTCCAAATGGCTATTATAACTACTTTTCAGAAATGCTAGCTCCTGATTTATAGGTTCAGAATTGTGTTAGTGCCCTTTCGTTGAGTCTTCAGACCTCATCCAGGCAATCTAAGGCCTCTAATGGTGAGCCTGAAGAGTTTTCTACAAAATTTTCCACCGAAAATCCATAATAACTTCTCTGATACTTATGCTTCAGAAATGAGATTTTTATGGTAGGCTTACAACTCTAAAATGAACCTTCCTATAGAAAATGAGAACATTCTGAGCTCATATGACAAACTTACTCAAAATAACAAGTTTCCATAAATAGTAACCACCTTTTCTACTAGTTGTTATTAAAATAGAAAACATTAAAATACAAATATTTTTGGGGTGAAGCAAGATTTCTCTTACACCTAGGATGCTCCTGCATCAAAATCATCTTGTGAATGATGTGCCCTTCTATCAAAACTACCTGAAAAATATAGATCCAACCACCCACCAAAACTCTATACTACATGTTAGGAGGTTAGTGAGCCTCCAAATAATGATTATATGTCATCAAGATAGTTAAGAAAAAATATACCACGTTAGAAAAAGAAGTCATAAACTCAAGGAGTAAGGACAAGAAACAAAAAACAAAAGATAGAAAATAAAACCAGAAAATACACATGCCATTAATAAAGACATAGTTTGGAACAATGTGAAAACAATAAAATGTTGGGCTCTAAAGCTAAAATTCCATCCATTCAATAGACCCACAAATTTGTTAAAACTATTAGATTGTAATAGTCATTTGAACAAAAGGAGGGTGGCTTAGTCTATGTGCATGTGAGATGAGGGGATGAAACCTCCATTTCCAAGAACTCTACTTCCTTTGGTGGTAGAAATCCCAAGGATTCTAAGCTCACCTTAGTTTTATGTTTCTAGCTCATCTGCCACATACTTCTCCAACCACTTTCTTACTCAAATCGGTGATAGCTAGGAACATTGTTGGGATATCACTATTAACCCTATATCAGTCTATGTTCATAATAAATTCTTTTCCCAAAACCCTAAAGACAACCCACACCACTAGAAAGTGTGAGTTTAGGACTTCTCATAGATGAATATAAGTTATGGGTTCATCAAAGTCAATCTAAGAGGGAGGGATTTTTAATTTAATGATGGTATTCATCTTGGAAGTTTGACTGGCTACTCCTACTAGTCTGCTTCATATAAAGACATAAGGAGACCTTTCAAATTCATTCTGACGATTCGAATACCATGTGTTTTTTCATCTACTCGAGAGAGGAAACTGAAAAATATTTGGGATGACACTCTAATGGTCCTTGCTACTCAGGCAAGCATAATGACACAATGAAATAATGAGGTGAAGAGTTAATTCCCTTATTTGTTTCTTTAAAAACATGTAAATAGCATGGGAAAAGAACTAATACAATTCTTCATTAAATCATGCTTTCCATGAAATTGGAGATAACTTCTAATTCTTAATCACATTTATTGGTAAGTTTACATAAAAGAAATAATAATATCAGAGATAAAACTTATTTGTTAACGCCTTAAGTCCAATTGCTAATTGTAAGATCAGAGATTGAACAAATGCCACTCATATAGGCAATACTTTCCCTACATCAAGAAGATTTAAGTATGTGCAAAGAGGATCTTACATAGATAAAAGAGAAATGCTTTAATATAAATAATGATAAGGAAATCTAGGCTACCCATGCTAATTTTTTTAACTCCTAGTGATAACAATCACTAAAAAGTCCAAAGTTTAGATTATTAATACTTTTTAATTGATTGCAAGGGACATAGCAATCTCCAAATTTGCTAACTCATCTACCCTCTTATTCCCCTCCTAATAAATATGGTTAAATAATACTCTGTTGAAAGATTTAAATAATTCTAATGCTTCTGAAAGCTTTGCATCTAACCTCTAGTTGGAAAGAGAGCCCTTTCTTAAAGAATTTATAATAATAGCAGAGTCTCCTATTTCCAACTTTGTTAATCCCAACACCTTGCATAAAGAGAGACCCTCTACTAAAGCAAAATTTTCTACCCAGTTGTTTGTGGCCTCTCCTATATATTTTGCTATATTTTCTATTTCTTCCCCCTTATCATTGTGAATGCAACATCCTATGCAAGCTTACCTAGGTTCCCCTTTGAAGCACCATCAAAATTGAGCTTGAACCATCCTTTCTTTGGAACCTACCATACGCATTCAACCATTTTAGATATTTCTAGACTTTCATCCTTACCCAGAAAGTAGAGCCTCCTTCTATTTCCAACTTAGTTAATCGCAACACCTCACATAAAGAGAGACCCTCTACTAAAGAAATTTTTTATACCTAGTTGTTTGTGGCCTCTCCTATATATTTTGCTATATTTTTTATTTCTTCCGCCTTATCATTGTGAATGCAACATCCTATGCAAGCTTGCCTAGGTTACCCTTTGAAGCACCATCAAAATTGAGCTTGAACCATCCTTTCTTCAGAATCTACCATACATATTCAACCATTTTAGATACTCCTAGAATTTTATCATTACCTAGAAAGGGAGGGATCTTTAAACCATTCCATTAACCATGCATCTTCTCATTCTAATAAGTCATCCCAGTTAATTTGATGTTTGAGTTAAGCAACCTATTATTTGTTAATTCAATGATTGAAATTTCTATCTTATTTAAAAGTTGTTTTTACATCCATCATTTTGTCTTGAAAAATTCTTCTATTCCTCTTGTTCCATAGTTCCCAAAGAACTATAAAAGGGGAGGAGATCCAAAGGCTATGAAAGATATTGTTCGATCTTAAAGGGGGCCAAGATGACAATATACTAGTGATCGAACTAGGGAAGGCCATAAACAATCTGATTTGAGAGCATAGCCATTGCCAACTTGGGGAAGAGTAAGGGAAATGGAGGAAGAGATGATGAATAGTTTCTTCCTCAGACTCACACAAATGACACCTACTAGGGCTCTGAAAGCCAAACTTTCTAAGTCTTTCCGCTATAAGTTACACAATTTATTTGAAGTAGATAAAGAACTCTAGATTACATAATTGGAAGAATATATTAATGCTAAGATTATGGAAGATGAATCTATTAGAATATATTTGGTAGAATACCTGATATTTTTGCAGGAATAAAGAGTTGTGGAGGAACTATGACAAAAGATGTAGTATGAAAGAAATTGAAATATTTAACCCTTGATTATGCACACAAAGTTGAGATCATTGAAGAAATTATTTATATAACACCTAATTTTACCAAAGAAGCATTACTTGGGAAGTTGCAAACATTTGAATAGACTCTAAAGTAGAACCAAGGAGTGACAAGGATAGAAACAACATTTAGTGTACACAAAGATAGAGTTAACTTACATGAAGTGCAAGCACTAGTGAAGATTATGCTAGAGAGTGGACACTAAAACATGAGGATAAGAACATTGATGAACTTGCATTTCTTATTAAGAGAGAACCTGAAGGTAAGAATTTTTTCGCTTGTTGGATTTGCAAAGGACTTGTGCTATTTTCATCTAGTTGTCCTAAAAGAGAAAAAGAAGACAATGACTAGGAAGCCTTATAAGTCAAAGTTTACACAATATTGCTTGTTCGTTTATGAGGATAATTAATTTTATTTTAAGGTGGTAAATTTATTAGAAAGGGATGATGAAGATGATAAACTTGGATTTCTTGCTATTAAAAAAAAGGAAGTCTTGTGAAAGAAAAAGTAATAGAAGAGAAAACTTTATATCACATGTTGAAAACAAAAAGTTTGATTAGATTATAGATAGTGGTTTCTCTCATCATATGAGAGGAGATATGAATAAGTTTTTTGAGTTTAGTAGTTATGATGGAGGAGTAGTTAGAGTTGGAAATAATACACCTTGTTAATTTAAAAGAAAATGATTTATTACACTTGATGGCAAGACTTACACCAAGGATGCCTATTTTGTTGATGGTTTGAAATATAATATTTTGAGTGTTGGACAACTTTTGGATAAGAGATATCAATTACAATTCACAGAGAAGACTGGTATTATCAAGGATAAAGATTGTAACTTGATTGGTACATGCACAAGGACAAGAGGTAACTTTTTTCAATTGAATCCTACCGAGGTGACATGTTTGGTTTCAAAGGTTGATAATTGTTGGTTATGATAGAAGATATTCTGTCAGATTAAATTTGATAACATTGTGAAGTTAAGTACTACGCATGAAGTTAGAGATTTGGCTAAGATTGGGAAACTTTCTAACATGGTTTATAAGGAATGTGTGATGGCAAAGCAGAAGAAGACTTCATTTTCGATAAAGATGTTTACTACTACAATAAAGTTGGAGATTATGCACACAAATTTTAGTGGTACTACAAGAACAAGAGCATTGTATGCAAAAAGGTACTTTATATTTTTTACTTATGATTTTACAAGGATGATGTGGGTAGCATTTCTTAGAGAAAAATATGAAGATTTTGAGATGTTCAATTTATTTAAATAGAGTAGAGGATGACTTTGGATTGAAGATTAAGTATTTGAGATTAGATAGAGGAGGGGAGTTCATTTCAAATAAGTTTAGCGTATTTTTTGAGAATAGTGGAATTTAGACACAACTTTCACCTCTTAAGACACCACAATAGAATGGAATAGCAAAAAGGAGAAACATACCAGTAAGTGAAGTAGCTAGGGAAATGATGTTTGAGAACACTATATCACATATATTTTGGAGAGAAGCAATGAACACCGTGGTACACACAATGAATAGAGTGTAGATAAGACAAGGTTTGGGCAAGACACCCTATGAACTTTGGTTTTGATATACACCTACTATGAAATACTTTAGAATCTTTCAAAGTGTTATTTCAAAAGAAATGATGATATTGAGAAGCTTGACTCTAGAAATGATGAAGGAATGTTCCTTGGATATTCTTTAAAGAGTAAGGCATATAGATATTTTAATCAGAGATTGAAAACTATTGTTGGAAGCACTAATGTGAAAGTTGATAAAAAGTTTAGAATTCAAGAAAGAATACTTGATTATGATTTCAATGTAAATACTAATCAAAGGCCTAACAATTAGGATGTTGAATAGAAATTCTTTTATGAAACTAAGACTGATTTGTAGATTGAAATACAAAGATAATAACAAGGAGAAGAACCTATATCATAACCAAGAGAAAAAATTAGAATAGATTAGGGAACACCAAACAAATATGTTGCAAAGAATCACCATGTGGATCGAATAATTGGAAGTACAAACCAAGGAGTGATGACAATAAACAAGGCGAGTGAAGAATTATGTTTAATATCTCAAGTTGAACCTAAGACTACAAATGAAGCTTAGAAAGATTATTTTTGGATAAAGACTATGAAAGAAAAACTAGAACAGACTAAGAAGAACAAGACTTGAGAATTGGTCCCTAGACCTAAAGATTAGGATGTTATTGGAACTAAGTGAGTATTTAGAAACAAGATGAATTAACAAGAAGAAGTGGTAAGAAACCAAGCAAGGTTAGTATGCAAAGGTTATTCACAACAAGAAGCAATTGTTTTCCAAGAAACTTTTGCTACTATTGCTAGACTTGAAGCAATAAGAATGTTTTTGGGATATGCAACTAACAAGAATTTTAAGGTTTATCATAAGGATGTTAAGTAAGATTTTCTTAATGGTGAGCTTGAGGAAGATTTTTATATTGAACAACCTGATGGATTCCCCTAAAAAAAGACAAAGATATGGTTTGCAAATTGAAGAAAACATTATATGGATTAAAGCAAGCACCTAGATCTTTGCATGCAAGTTTGGATTAGCACTTGTAGCATTTAGGATTCAAGAAAGGTAATGTAGACAATAATATGTACTTGAGAAAGAATGAAGACAATTTACTAATTATTGTTGTATTTGTTAATGACATTATCTTTGGAGGAAATGATGAAGTTAGCAAAAAAATTATAGAAGAAATGAAGAATGAGATGAGTATGATAGGCGAGATGAAGTATTTCTCGGGATTGCAAATAACTCAAAATGAGGATGGAATTTTCATCTCACTGACTAAATATCCTAAGGATTTGTTTACAAATTTTAGTCAAGAGAATTGTAAACCAGTTGGGACATCTATGGTTACAGGATGCAAATTATCAAGTACAAATGAATCTTCTAGTGTAGAATAAACAAGATGCATATCTATGATAGGAGGATTACAATATTTAACTCATACAAGACTTGATATATCTAATGCATTTGGAATCATGGCAAGGTTCTAAAAGTAGACACCTAAATCTAATTACACCATTATGTAATCATATTTAGTCATCTCCTAGGACATTATTGATTAAATATTTATTATTTAATTAATTAATCATCATCCAATAGTTAATTAATTAATTAAATTAACTATAGCCTAATTGATGAAATCAAATGATAATCCAAAATTAGTTTATCAATTAAATCCCTATTCCTCTATTAAATTAAATAAATTCTCAAATCTATTTAATTTAATCCCACATCCCTTATTTATTGAATAAAGCATTTAATAAATCATCTTAACCCCTAGTCCAACCAATCCACCCATACTAACCTCACTTAGCCACCTAACTAACCATTCCATCAAAGCTAAGCCACTTGCCCCCTAACCTCCTTTCTAAGCTAAGCCTAACTCCCATCCTAAACATGTGCACAACTTTAAGCAAGGGTTAAGACCTGCTAACCCAAGCCAAAGTCAACAAGTCTCCCTTATCCTCTTCCATCCCTATCCAAGAGCAGTAATGGCTCTTACATGCCATTAATTCCTCTTACATCCCCCTTTATGTCTCTTACATCCCTCTTAGACACTCATCCTCCCTCATTACTCCTTTTGAGCAATCCTTATCCCATCCTCTCACACTCATCCTCCTTGTGACAAGTGTCACTCCCCTATTGGCTCTAAACAAGTACAATCCATGTGCTTCTCTTTCAAAGCATCTTAGCCCTCCCTCACCATTCTTCCATCCTTGCATCCTGGCCCTCCATTTCACTACCCCTTAGCCTATAAATAAAGCCCTTTCCTCTCACAATTCAAAAGTTCACTTTTATGCAAATTTATAATGGTATTTTGAGAGTCTCAAAACTACCAAAATACCATCATAATGCTGAAACCCATCCATACCTCCATTGTTAGAACCCTCACCCATACACACACTTGGTAAAAACCCCCACCTATTGGAAGCTTGAGCACACTGTGAGCATACATCCCCATCCATTAGGGACATATCTACATCATCGTAGGTTATGCCATAAGGAGCCTACCATTCTTGGTTGGCCTTTCTTCTTGGTGATAACCTTGGTCCTATCATAAGTGTTAGCTTATTTAGTTTTGTGAATGCTTTTATTAGTTAGTATTCATTTATGTGCTACTAGATTAGGTGACACACCAAACAGATCCTAAAGAGATACATTTGGCAATAGTAAAAAGAATTTTCATATACTTGAAAGGTACACTTGATTATGACTTATGGTATGACATATCACATGACTTTACCTTATGTGCATATACAAATGTAGATTGGGTAGGAAATGTTAATGACATAAAAAGAACTAGCAGTGGAGCATTCTTTTTACCAGGAAGATTGGTTTCATGGGTAAGTAAGAAACAAAATTTCATATCACAATTTACAATGGAAGCAAAGTATGTAGCAACAACAAACAACTATAATTAGATCATTTTGATGAAGAAGATGTTACAAAATATTGGTATTGAATTTTTGGAACCTATTATCACTCACTGTGACAATGAAAGGATAATTTTTATGTCAAAGAATCCAGTAATACATTTAAAGACTAAGCACATTGCGATAAACTATCATTTCTTGAGAGAAAAAGGTAGCAAAGAAAGAGACCAGATTAGAGTATGTTGGCACAAAGGAATAGATAGTAGACATTTTCACAAAACCTTTGGCTAAAGATACATTTGAGTACTTGAGAGACATTCTTGGGGTTATACCCCAATCTTCTTCATAGTAGTTGATGTAGGATTACACCAATCTAGTATATTTAGAGGTTATTCTTACATCTAGATTGTATGTTGGTGATGCTTCCTTGGGAGAGTAATCAATTTTGAACAAAGTTACAGAGAAATATCATGTATTCTTTAAATAGTGTCTTTGGACATGGTGCAAATTTTTAGATTGTATTACAGATGATTGAACTTCAAGAGTTGTAATAATGACAACTTTGTCATTGATGTCAATAGGGGGAGATATACATGAAAAACATTGATTGGTTAATGAGGGAGATTAGAATACAAAAAATACTTTATAACCTATCTATATCTATGAGGGAGAGATATGGTTATGAGGAGAGATATACATTCATGGGAGCAACATGAATGGAGGAGTAAAGGTAGATGAGGAAGCAATATATTTGGTATTTTTGGAACTTTGATGTTTTTCATTGTATGTTGCCATCAATGCCAAAGGGGAAGGATTGTTGTCACAAATTTCTTATGAAGGTCGTTAGTATTCTGTAGGAGATGATTAAGCGCTTATGTGTTGCATTCATGACTTGGTTTGTCATTGATGTCAACATATTAGCTTTCTAGACAATTCTGTTAGAGTTGTGGAAATAGTTTTGTTTTGTGACACCAAAGGTTGTTGATTTGCTTTTAGCGGGTTTAGTAAAATGTTTGTGGTTGTTTATAGATGCCATGTCTATGTGCATAGAAAGAATTATGAAATTTTCAATGAGTTACAAAATATTTATAGAGGACTAGTTGTGGATCATTTTGCTAGAAACTGTATGTTGTTATTCGTGTTGTACTTTTTTGATGGAATAAAAGCTAGTTTAGTTGGCTTGAATTTTTGTCAAAGACATGTTCATGAAGCTATGTTCAAGATGATGGAATTTTGTTTTCATTCTTTGAAGATTTGTAAAGGATAACATGTGGGTTATTCCTTGAAGGTCGATTGTGTTGTATTATTGATGTAATTTGTATTGTACCATGTGGAACTTAAATGTAATATCCTATGATGGTCCTATTGTTAGGATTAATGCTCAGACATAAATAAAAATTACATGCAAATATAACCAATATCAGAAAATAATATATCACACAGAAAAAACACAAGACACCAAGATTTAACGTGGTTCACCCAAACCTTGGGCTACGTCCACCAAAAAACAAGTTCAATATTATTACGATCCAGTGATTACAACCTAATTATAATCTATTAATCTCTTATAGCTCAATACCACCACAAGAACCAATTTTCACATCACTCCTTATGAAACAATCTCTAACCCTAAGCCCTTTTATACAAGTATTTGTCTCTCTTTAGGGTTAAAACTAGTTACAACATGTTGGCCATACATTGGCATATATAAAAAATAGCCAATTAGCAAATAGTAGCCCAAAATTTTGTGCCATTGACAAATAGTAGCTAAAAAAATTATGAAGTATGTATAGTACTTTCCTGATTAGTCACCACAAACTAACACCTATACTATTGATTGTACATTGGAGAAGCCTCAAGGCCGACTCAATTAGTTACTAGGACTTGGTATAGAAGAAAGATGTTTTCTTGGTTAGAAACTATCATATGTGTGTTGGCAGCGAGCCAACATCCCTCGCAGGGTTTGCAACATGGCTTAACCGCTTCCTTTGGTTCTATAAGACTATTGGTTGTATCGAGCATTGATAGGTTAATCTTTTGGTGCAATGGAAACTCTGGCCTTTCTAACAATTGGTATTAGAGCTTGGTCATAGTTTTGAATCTTGCAGTCCATAGCGAGTGATGCTAGGAGGGGGATTGTTGGCAGTGGGTCAACATCCCTCGCAAGGTTCATGACATGGCTTAACTACCTCTTGTGGTTCTATAAGACTATTGGTTGTATCGAGCATTGACAGGTCGATCTTTTGGTGGAACGACAACCCTAGCCTTTCTAACAATGTGGTCATATGTTATTGATGTAATGTTAGGCAAGCTTTGGATGTGAATTTGTGAAGGTCAGAGTAGTGTTTGATGTTGAGGATAAGTTGTGGACTTCAAAGGAACTGTATTAGAGAAATAAGTTGATGATTCAATTAGTTCATTTTTCTTGGATATGTCATCTTGAATCATTTAGTAAGAATAGTTCTGAGGCAATTTGGACAATGGGTTCAATTGTTTTCTTATTAGCTCCTAATAGGGTTGAAATATTTTGATAGAGATTCAAAGTCTCCTATGAGAGACTCATATGTATTGATTGTATTTATATGACTCCTAACAGGGTCACATCCGTTCACAAGGAAATTTTATACGAGTGCATCACTTGTGAGCACCATTCCCACTAGATTTTCCCCTTTGATCAAGGATTTCCCTAGTTAACATATCTTGTGTCACTTTGCATGGTTATCATCTTGTGGTTGATATGTCTTTTTATTACATGTTACAATTTTGTTAAAGTTGATAAAAGTGATTCAAAGCATATAACTGTTTCACCCCCTACCCGACTTTGTTATATTGGTGGACTTTACTTTCTAACACCTTTAGTATAATTTTAGTTGTAGTGGCCACTTAATCATCAACTATGTTGGATGATTTGTTGATTTTGATGTAATTGCTAGATTTGGTGAACTTGTTTTGATGAATGAAAAAATCTTTGTTATCAACAGTAACAAGAGCCATTGGAGTACAAATCTCAAGCTAACTCACTTGTAACTATTAAGGGTGAAGCATTGCACAAAGATGTGAAAAGGAAGCATATTCAGTAAGGATAATCTTATATCAATTTTTTTTTTGCAAGATAAAAAAAAACTTGTTGAATATCATGATTAGGCACAAGATAAGATATTTTATAATACAAGTGTTTGAATCTACTAATAAAGACACTACTTTTTCTTTACATGCATTAAATTATTCAATTTTTTTTTGAAGAAAAGTATTGTTTTGAAATTGTTGTATGAAAGCATTGGCAAGTGTTTGAAATGAATCTACAAAATAAGGGGGTAAAGAGAAAAACCATTGCAAAGCTTTGTCCCTAAGAGTATGTGTGAATATCTTAGTCATAAGCCTATAATCAAAAGAAAAATCACTACATATAGTTGGAAAGTCCTAGCATGAATCACAGGATCACCCTTATCATTATAAGTCTCAAGATGAGGTATCTCAACATGTTGCACGATAACAACATGAAGGAAGTCTAAGGAAAGGGAATTAACAATGTCACATATAGGGATGTACATATATGGAGTGAATTAAGCTACTTGTTATAGTGAAGTGGTAATGGTTTGAACTAAACTACTAATGGTAGGGTTAAAACATGCAATAGTAGGCATAGACACATTGAATGTACTAGCAAGGTTGTTAGAAGCATATGGAAAATTCAAATATATTGGTGGAGGATTGGAAGGAATGAGAATAGGATTAGAATATGTGAAAGGAACGACATTATATGAAGGTAATTAAGAAGGTATAGAAGTAGGAGGAGCACTTGAGGAAAGTAAAAGGTTAGAAAGACCAAAACTTAAAGGATTAGAGATTTGTGTAGAAATTGTTATGAGAGGTGGAACATAAGTGAGAATGCTAGGAAGAGAGGTGGAAATATGGATGGAAGGTTCAATAGTTGTGGAGGAAGGAGTGTATCCTAATGCTTGAGCACATTCCATCAAAGGCTTAACATAAGTGTTAACAAGGTGAGATATATTACACCAGGTAGATATGTTCTTATCATCATAAGTAATAAGCTTCTTAATATCTCCAATAGAAGCAATATTATCTAGAATTTGATTCTCTTGCAAAAGCCAATTTTCCTACTTATCAAACTCATGAGAGAGCTTATCAACTTGGGAAGGAGGAACTCTTAAGGCTTCATCTTCATCATAGGTAGAGTGAGAAGAAATATTCTCCAAGATAGGATTGAGATCTTGGAGAAAAATGTTGGTATTATTAGATGACCTAAGAAGAAAAGATGAATCCCAGTCAAAAGAGCCTTCGACTCTACGACTTCTCCTAATGGGAATGCTATAGGCTAGACTTAATGTAATTAAACTCATAAAAGAGGAGATCAAAAAAGGAAACTCTAATGAGATCTGACCACACTAACATCAATGTGTGTGTGTGTGTGTGTGTGTGTGTGTGTGTGAGAGAGAGAGAGAGAGAGAGAGAGAGAGAGAGAGAGATCTAACCACTAAATCTAACTCTAAAAACAAAGAGCTATAATGTACCAAGGGGAGATCAAGGGATCTAACTCCAAGATTAAAAGGAAGAGATGCGTCAGTTTTACCAAAAGAAGGCAAACAACCAATAGAAAAGAACAATCTAACTCAAATAAGAAACGAGCACAAGTCAAGTTCACCAAAATGTTTAGTGGTGAAATAGAAGGCTAATGAATTTAATAATATAAACTATGTGAGATGAATTCATTAACTAACCACTTCTACACTAATATTCAATACAAGAGAAAGAGGGACTTCCAAACATAGGTCTTATTATAACTCAAGTTAGATTAGTAAAATACAATGAGATTAAGGGATGTTAATTCTAAACCCAAATTATATCAAAGAAGCACCCAAGAAAACCCTCTTTCATGCAAAGTAAATTTTGATTAGAGATGTGTAAATGTGAACATGAAATTGAGCTAAATGATTTAATGAGAAGAGTAAGATAGTTCTAGCTACTAAATTTATGCAATCAACCCAATTGGGATATGAAAATAGGTCTAGACTAAAAAGTGAAATGAATGACAAAGTACTCACCTTGAAATGTATAGAGGAATATGCTTGTTCGCTTCAAAAATCACAGATATGAACCTATGATAGAACTTTTGACTATAAATTCATGATCACAACCGGTAACCCAAATATGTTATCTTTTTAAAGGCTCCAGAAAGATGTCAACTTGGTGGTAAAGTGTTCAAACACTTTATCGGAAAATGGGGATGTTCCTAGGACAAAGTAGAAAAGTCAACCCAACTTCTTTGGAAGTGTTTTGGTGAGAAGTTTGCATATTTGTGGTTGCAATTTGGCTATCCTTCCCTTACACATAGTAAAACTTAGTTTTTATTTTGGGGGGATGAGGATTTTCCTTGGTCAAGCCCTTAATTGGGGAATCAACTTTGAAATTGAAATGCAAAATATGTAAGGAAAGAAAGAAAAATGTAAGTAATCATCTTGCCTATAAGAACCCTTGTCAATAAGGATTTGCAATACTTGTGTGTTGTAGATGTAAAATTTGCAATGAAGAATGTAGGAAATCTCCACAAATGCATTGAATCTACCAAAACCACATCATGGAGTCATGGATGTAAATGTGCATCAATGAAGAAGATGATGAATACCTCAATGAAGAAGATGATGAATACCTCAATGTAGATCTCCTCCCTTGATGACCAAAAAAACCACTAGATCTTGAAGATGAATTGTTCAAAAAGGATCCTTGAGTCTTTGAATGTCTTGAATGTTTGATAAAAATCCACTTCCTTGAATGTGTGAATTCCTTATAGCTCATTCTCTTGATGTCTTATGATTGATGGGTGTCTCATGATGTGAAAATAAGTTGCCTAGATTCCTTAATACAACTTAATTGGGTATAGAAATAAAGCAAGCCAATGAGGTTACTCGATTCTACAATTAACAACCATGGGACAGAACTAGCACTGGGACTAAAAATACCTAGTTAACAGGTCAGCCTAGGTCGACCTACTCTAGAAGAGGTAAACCCAAGACAACTTTTTTAGAAGAGGTTGACCTGGGTTGACCTATTCCAGGGTTGGTCCACAAGGAGCTATCCCTGAGGTCTCAGAATCTACATTAACGAACATGAAAGATACATGGAAAATATGAGAAAGAGATGATTGAGCACAAATCCATCCATGGTCTATAATGTTAGTAAAAGATGGATATTAAAAGGTCTTAAATAATGGGTGCTTTCATTTTAAGATTGTACAACTTCTTGTAGTATATTTCCAATGTTCTTGACCCCTTTTAGAGCTTCTACGACTTCATCTCCTAAAAAATGCCAATATTTTTGGAAGAAATCGATAGGGAATGTTAGGAATAAACCATAGATAGAAATTACAATTACATGAATATATAACCAATATCAAAAAATAATAGATCACACAGAAAAGAACACAAGACACCAAGAGTAGCGCGGTTCACCCAATCCCTGAGCTACGTCCACCAAACAACAAGTGGATGATATTATTGCAATCCAATGATTACAACCTGATTACAATCTATAATCCCTTACAGCTCAAAACCGCCACAAGAAGCAATTTTGCATCACAACTATGAAATAATCCCTAACCCTAAGCACTTTTATACAAGTATTTTTACTGCTTTAGGGTTATAATTGATAATTACATGTACAATACTTTTCTGATTAGTCACTACAACCTAAGAATCTCCCACTTAGGGACTAATCAGGCTCCACACTAAACAACAATCTCCCACTTGGACACTGATCCTATAGCTATGCCGCTACTCCATGAGACTCCCACTAGATCAAATCACCCTGGACTGTGTTGTTCTTTTATTCATGCTCAGTCTAGAAGACCAACCGAAGCTAAAGAGGAGTTCAACTTCTCCCTTGTTACTACCTTTGTAGACATATCTACTGGATTGTCATCTATATGTATCTTGTCCATCTTTAATTGTCCATCCTCCAAAACTGACTGAATGAAATGGTACTGAAACTGTATGTGTTTGGTCTTTGAATGCAGAGCTAAATTCTTTGCAAGTTGAATGACACTCTGACTATCTATAAACAAATAATTATCCTTTTGAGGGTGTCCCAATTCTTCCAAGAAGAAATGAAGCCATATCATCTCCTTGGTTGTCTCCGTAGCAGCTACATACTCTGCCTCTGTAGTGGATAAAGCATTAACCTTCTGTAACCTAGAAACCCAGCTCATGGCTGCCCCACTAACAGTAAAGACATAACCTATAGTAGTCCGCCTAGTATGAATATCCCCTACAAAATCTGAGTCAACATAGCCCTATAAATTAGGAGTAGAGCCCCCAAAGTGTAAACACTTATTGGATGTTCCTTGCAAATATCTAAGAATCCATTTGACTGCATGCCAATGCTCAATTCCTAGATGAATCATATACCTATTAACGACTCTCGATGCATGTGCAATATCTAGCCTTTTACATACCATAGCATACATCAAGCTTCCTATAGCTGAAGCATAGGGTACCTTGGACATCTTATCATCCTCTTCTTGTGTCTTGGGACACATCTCCTTAGTCAACTTCAAATGACTAGGTAAAGGTGTGCTGACAACTTTAGCATTCTCCATAGAGAAATGTTGCAACACCTTCTCAACATAATCAAACTAAGATATTGTCAATTTTCTGTTCTTCCTATCTCTACAAATCTTCATACCAAGGATTTGTTTAGCTACCCCCAAATCATTCATAGCAAATGCATGTGTTAACTGGCATTTTAGCCCCTTAATATGATCCATGTTAGACTCAACTACAAGCATATCATCAATATATAAACATAAAATAATGTAGCTATCATCATCCAACCTCTTAAAATAAACATAATGATCTGAATGACACCTATTGTATCCATGCTCATGCATAAAACTGTCAAATTTCAGATACCATTGTTGAGGTGCTTGCTTTAAGCCATATAAATTTTTTTCCAATTTTCACACTAAGTTATCCTTACCTTTGACCTCAAATCCCCATGGTTGAGCCATATATATCTCTTCATCCAAATCACCATGAACAAAGGTTGTTTTAACATCAAGTTGCTCTAAATGCAAATCTTTAGTGGCCACAATACTTAAAATAGTATGGATAGAAGTCATCTTAACAAGAGAAAATATCTCATCAAAATCAATGCCCTTTTTCTGTACAAATCCTTTTACAACTAACCTGGCCTTAAATCTTTTCTTACCTCCATCCTCTTCTTTTAACTTGTTAACCCACTTATTCTGTAAAGCTCTTTTACCTACAGGAAACTTGCATAAATCTCATGTCTTATTCTTCAACAAAGAGTCAATTTTGTCTTTCATTGCAGACTCTCACTGAATCTTAGTATCTACCTACACAGCTTCATCATAACACTCGAGTTCACTAGCATTAGTAAGTAAAATTGAATACAAGGAGGGAGAAAATCTTTCTGGAGGCCTAATTTGCCTTGTTGACTATCTAACAGTCACTGTGTGTGTGGTATTTTTTGTTGTAGTTGTTGCACATCATGAGGAATGGCTGGAACATCATCTTTTGGAGTATCATCCAACACTACATAATCATCTTCTTTCTTCTCATGTTGCTACAACAGATCTTTGTACAACACTTTCTCATTGAATATGACATCCTTGCTTCTTACAATTTTATGATTTTCAAAATCCCAAAGCCTATAACCAAATTCATCAATGTCATATCCAACAAATACACATTTCTTTGACTTAGCTTCCAGCTTGGTTCTATTTTCAGAGTCTATGTGAGCAAATGCTTCACAGTCGAAGGTTTTGAGAGAAGAATAACTCACCTTCTTACCAATCCATGCTTCCTCTAGAATACCACAACCCAAAGGAGTAGAGGCACCTCTATTAATAAAATATACAACAGTATTGACAGCCTCCATCCACATGTGTAAGGGCAACCCAACATGTAACCTCATGCTCCTTGCACGCTTCATATAGTCTTGTTTATGTGTTCAGCCACTCCATTTTTCTGTGGAGTCCTTGGAACATTTTTCTGTATATGAATACCATTAGTGGAGCAATAGTCTTCAAATTCATGACTGGAATACTCACCACCATTATCAGATCTAAAACATTTTAATTTCTTACCAGTCTTATTTTCAACCAAGCATTTCCATTTCTTAAAAGTTTGAAATACATCAGATTTTTGTCTAAGGAAATAAACCCATACTTTTTTAGTTGCGACATCAATAAATGTAACATAATAATGAGAGCCACTAAGGGAAGATACCTAAGCCAGTCCCAACACATTGGTATGCGTAAACTCTAATTTCTCTTTTTTGTTTTCCTTCCCAATCTTCACAAAACTCACTCTCTTTTGTTTTTCATACACTTAACTTTCACATAAATCCATATTAATACATTTTAGACCCAGTAAAACTTTTTTTGAATGAAGTACTTTCATACCTTTCTCACTCATGTGACCAAGTCTGTTGTGTCACAACATTGTATCAAAATTTATAGTAGCTATTTGTTCTCCCTGCTCAATTACAACAACTGTTCCTGAACATTCATTTTTCTCTTAAACAATTAAAGTAGAAGGAACAATATGACCTATACAAAGATATAAGGTTCCCACTTTCACACCTTTTGCTACTACAAGGGAACCTTTTGAAACCTTCCAATTTTATCATTAAAAGTAAGTACACAACCCTCATCACCAAGTTGCCCTACTGAAATTAAATTCCTACTCAACCTTGGAACATGTCTTACCTCATGTAGTAGCCAATGATTTTCATTCTATAACTTAATTTTAACTTTTTTCTTTCCAACAATCTGATAGGGTTCATTATCCCCCAAATAAACAAGTCCAAAATCCCCTTGGACATAATCAATGAAATAACCTCTATGAGGTGTAGCATGAAATGAAGCAGTAGAATCTAAAACCCATGAATCATCAACACTTTCTAAAGATAGAAGCAAAGCATCCTCTTTGGATTTTTTACTTACAACATTTGTCTTCTTGTCTCCATCTAGTTTATCTCCTTCATTTTTCTTTTGATTGCAACAATCTTTCTTTTTGTGCCCTAGTTTTCCATAGTATCACCAGTCGTTCGGTCCTCTCGATTGAGACCTCCTCCCCTTTGACTTTCCTCTTGATTTCCCACAATTTTTAAAATTACTTCCTTTCTCAATCACTCTACTTCTACTTTGTGCATTCAAAACACTTCCTGATCTAGATCCACTTGAGATTTTCCTACAAGTTTCTTCACTGAAAACAACACCAATCACATCATCATATTTTAGGGTACGAGATCTAGGAACATAATTACTCACAACCATTACCAAGCCATTCTAGCTTTCAGGAAAAGAACACAAAATTAAGAGAGCTCCAATTTCTTCATCAAAATTGATACCCATAGAAGATAACTGACTAGTAATAGTCTTAAACTCATTTAAATGATCTACAATAGATCCACCTTCTGCCATTTTCATATTAAATAAATGCTTCATGAGAAATAACTTGTTTGAAGCGAAGGGCTTTTCATACAGTTTCACTAGTGTTTGCGTCAATTCTTTTGTCGTCTTCATTTTTGTAATATTAAATGCCACTGATGGTGCTAGGCATAATCAAATGCTTCCAAGTACCTTTCTATCTAAAAGATCCCATTTGTCATTTGACATAGATCCCTGATTCTTGGTTTTGCCTTCCAACAACTTCCATAAATCCTTTTGATAAAGATAGTCTTCCATTTGCATCTTCCATAAGTGAAAGTTCTGCCCATGAAACCTATCAACCCTCAACTTACCCTCATCTACCATCGCTCCCACTCAACCATGAGACTTTCCTACAAAGGATAACTAAAAAACAACCTCGCTTTGATACCACTTGTTAGGAAGAAACCACAGACAAAAATAACAATTACATGCAAATATAACTAATATCGGAAAATAATAGATCACACATAAAAAAACAAAAGACACCAAGATTTAACGTGGTTCACCCAATCCGTGGGCTACGTCCACTAAACAACAAATCGAATATTATTACAATCCAGTGATTACAACCTGATTAAAATATGTAATCCCTTACATGTCAATACCGTTGCAAGAAGCAATTTCACATCACAACTATGAAACAATCCCTAACCCTAAGCACTTTTATACAAGTGTTTTTACCGCTTTAGGGTTATCTTAATAATTATAAGTCGACCCAAAATCCCAATAAAATAGGGCCCAATTTTTTTTTCCAGGGTGATGCCCCAAGCCCCAAAGAATTTATGAAGTATGTACAGTACTTTCCTAATTAGTAACCACAATCTAACAGGGAACTCATCAAGTCTTGGAGCTTTGTTTAGTTACATTTGTTTTGTTATTGTTTCAATTTCATCTTTGGAATAGTTAGTTTTAAATAGCTTATTTTGGCTTTCTAGGATAATACTTGGGATGTTCTTTAAGATGTCATCTTGATGATTTAGGTTTGAACCTTATCAGTTGTTTAAGATTTTATTAAATTGGTTGATTGCAAAGTCTATTGTGGCTTTAGGGTCCTCAATGATTGATCCATTGGAATCCTTAGTCTTAGTAATTTTATTGATGTTCATGTGTATTTTGGTACTATTATAGAAGAATTTTGCATTTTTGTCTTCTAGTCATGTTTCATGAGACCTTTGTATCCAAAATAATTCTTTGTTAGCTAGGATGTCTTCTAATTGAATTTTTAGAGTTGTTTCTTTTAAATGTGATTCCTCGTCCATTCCTTGATTATGATTTTATTATTAGAAAATGATATTGTTTTTGGTTTCAAATATATTTCCAAAGCTATTTTTGTTCCAAGGTAACATATTTGTTTTGATTGATTTTGACTTAGTGACTAAGAAAAATAACTTAGGACACTTCACCTTGATCTCTTTCCACCATTGTCCAATGAGCCCTACTAGCTTTTCATCTTTTAACCAAATTTATTTGAAATTTAAAAGGACATCTACCAGGACCAATGTCCTCTATTATGTTTACTTGAATAGGGAAATGATCAAAACCTGGATAAGGTAAAATTTATGCCATTAGATTAAAGGGAAATCCTCCCCTAACTCCTTTGAATAGAAACCTATCCAGTTTTTTTGCAATGTTAATGTATCCTTGTCTCTTGTCGTTTCGTGTGAACACTCTTGTTTTGATTTCCATATGATGGCTCTTGTTTATCCAGGAATTGAGATCACAAGATGCAATAGGTAATTTATACATTCCTTTTTTTTTCTTGCTCAGATCCATAATGGTATTGAAGTCACATCCCAAAATGCAAGTTTGATTTGGAATGGTATTGAGGGTAGTTTCTTTTTGTTCCATAATAATCTTTTATCAAAACACTGTATAGGGCCATATATATTGACTAAAAGGAAGCTTAATTTGTATTAATACTTTTGACTATTCTTAAAATCCAATTTCTATTACCGTTAACTGGACTGAAGGATACCCATCTTGGGTCCCAAATGATGCTAGCTTCCAAAGGCCCCTCTTTGAGGATACTTAGGATTCCCATATTCCTAGTCTCTTTTTTAGGTTTTCTAAGCCATGCAAATTTATTTTTGTTACTTGGATCATTGATAGGTCTGGTGTATATTTAGAAATACAATCTTTTAGGAGACATTATTTATTAGGGGCATTTATGCCTCTAATGTTCCATAATAAGATTTTCATGGTGTTGTGGGAGGGTACTACCCCTTCCCTACATCAAACAGTGAAGTAATTTTAGGCTAATCTTCAGCGTTAGCATCCATTTCCCTAAGTCTAGTGAAGGGATTTCCTTCCCCTCTTCTTAGGAGTTTTGCACAATCATGAGTGGATGTTTTAAAATAAGTAAATGATGCCTAGGTCCATACCTTTTTCCTTGTGACTTAATTCAATCATTACTTCTCTAGGATTTGATGTGATTTTTCTTTTGCCTCTAGTTCCATGTTTTTGTTAATTAGAAGTTCCCTTTCTTTGTTAATTTTGTCCATATTTATGTTTTCATGAATCACACTGCTAGTGTAATCATCAAGTGCTTCTTTACTAATTCTCTCTACCAAATTTGGAGTTATGGGATTTGTCAATTTACCCATGAGTTATTCTATGTTTTTAACTATATCAATTTAGTCATGATGCAACTTTTGACTAATTGCCCCTTGTGTTATTTCCTTATTAGTTAGAATGTATAAATCCGTATCTAAGTTATTACTCATAGTAGAAAAGTGTTTTCTACAATTATATCTAAAGCTTCAAGACTCAACTTATTAAGAACCATTGATTGCTCTCTAGCTTCATTATTCATGTCCAATGATCTATTTTTTATATGTACTTATTTTGCATGCAAATTAAAAAGTTAGCCTTAACAATTTAAATATTTTTTCGTTTTTAATATTTTATTTTTCAATTTAATTACTGATTAATTAAATAAACTTATTTTTCATTGTATTATTAATCTCATTTTATTAGTATTTAATTTTTGACATATTTTAGCATTTTAATGTTTAATATTCACACTAAATCGATACATTTGTCATCTTTTATAAGTTCATAGTCCAATTATTCTTCATGAATTTGGTATTCATTTCACACAACAAAACTTTGAACCATATAGGTGACTTAATGAAGAGATGATAAATATATAATATAAAATTAACAATACATATACTATTATTTAATAACTCTATTTGATAAACCTGATGTAAGTTAAAAGGAAAATAATTACTTACTTTCATTGTATTTGTTTGTTTCATAAGAGTCTAATACAAAGATAAAATTCTAAATTATGGATGCACATTTAATTGTGATTGTTAATTCTAATTTCTTTCTACAATTTAAATTATTATTTCCCAAATATATAACATTTGAAAAAATAAAATAAATATATATATATAATTATTTTATTAATGTATCTATAATTTATTTATAAAATCTCTAGCATAATAATACAGATCTAATTTTATAATTTGTTGTTTATTTATCAACATGGTCATGTTATGTTTTAAATATGGTTCTAGAGGGAGATAAAGGGAGAGAAGAAAAGAAATAGAGAGATAATGAGAGTGGAGATGCTTTGAAATGTACTTAATTTTGAAAATAATATGTGGTTGAACTATAGTATTTGTTTAGAGAGTTTTCATGGTGAACTTAGTTGAACCATTGCTAAGCAGATATTTCCTCAAATGAATGTGAGATTATTAGACAACGCTTTTAAACCAGATGGTGGTAATTTTGGCAAAATAAAGCTTGATATAGAAATACTAAGCTCAAAACATAAACTTATAAGCAAATTCCCATGTGAAATAAACAAGTTTATTTGTGCTTAGAAGATGTTAATAAGGATGCGAACAACACTTTGTGTAGCCTCCATGCTTCTTGGTTTCAAATTAATTAACGATAAAATTCTTGGTTAGTATGATAAATAGTTGCAAATGATGCAATTAGGAATAATAAGGATGTACAAAGTATATTGATACATTTTTATGCCGATAGGCGTTCTATACAATGGCAAAACAAATCTAATTTCAAGCACGAGAATATGCCAAAACAAATTCTTCGTCAATAAAAAAGAAATGTGAGCAGTCAGAAACAATTTAATTCAATATAAATTTATAAAATCATAAAACAAAAGAACTTTTCCAAAACAATAGCTGGCCAAAATAATAGGAAGATATATGGCAAGGCCAAAAAAAGAGGGCCACATTTTTTATTTTTTTTAATTCTTCAAATATGAATCATTTTTTTTCTTTGCTAAATATATTTTTGCATGCACATTCATGCTTACTTTTCTTTGGAGAGTGGGAGAATTTGAAACAACTCTATAGAATACCAAGATACATCCATTGGGGGATATAGGAGCCTCTCACAAGTTATAAAATAGAGGCTCTTCATTTTATTTTTATATTGTGTTTTTGCAGGGAGGAGAATTTTGGAGGAGTAGATTGGATTTTTTGAAGAGGAGCAAATTGAAATTTTGGAGAAGGTTTTTTACAAGTGAGATTTGTATTTTTTATTTATTAATTAGTTTTTCATTTAGATTTAGTTGTTCGTTTAGATTTAAGTTTAGATTTAGATGTAGATTTAGTTTCAAAATTAACTATGATGTTTCTAATTTGATTTAGATTTCAATTTCAATTATATTTAGACTTACATTCAAAATATATTTGATTTATATTTTTTATAATACTTTTCATTTGCATGTTTCTAATGTGCACGTTCCAAATTAGTTTTATATTTGCATGTTTCATATTTAATCTTATCATTAATGTGGATGGCAATACCACCATGTTAATGAAATTTATATATTTTTTAAAGTTAGTGATTTGTTTAAAATAGACTAACCATAAATTTAGTTTATATTTTGACATTATTTAATTAGATTAGGCATATTTTTTATTAAGTATTTTTTAAATAAAAAAGTATAATGTTTATGTTTATAAGTTTTGATAAGTGGAAGACAATTCTGCCATATTTCAAATATTAAAATCTAAATATTTCATTTAAAAATATATATTTTTATTTATCTTATTTTGAGCATTATTCATTTCAAAGAATTTATGCTAATTACTAATAATTTTTAATTCTAATTATTTATGTATACTAATGTTTGTTTATAAGTTTGCAGATTAATATTTGAGCCATAGATGCCTCAAACTAAGAATCAAATATTATTGATACTATCTCAACGACTTTAGTGACCTCAAGTGATTTCTTTGAGACTTTGTTTGACAAACACCTACGAACAATTAAAGAGACATGTACATTTATAATTAAAGTTGTGGAAAGCTTAACATTGTCATTTGACTATGTTGAGGAAATTGAAATAATGCAAATGGAAGATGATGCAAAGTACATGCATGACACATCTGCAAAAGTGGATGAGTTTTCCTCAATGATGAAAGATGTCTTTCATGATCATTATACAAATAAAGGTCACAATACAATCCTAATAATTAAAGAATATGTCATATATTTACACCGTTATGAAGAAATATTTTGTATATATTCCACTCTTGTCTTTGATTTTAGACTTTTGCTTCTTCTAATTAGTTGTATTGGGAGTTGTGTTTCCCCATTGTTCTATGTGACTTTCATAAAGATGAGAACAAGGAAAAACTAACTTGTATTTGCAAAAGATTTGTCTAATAAAATGTTATTTAAAAGGGACATCTCAGATATATATGTTACATTCTAATTTAGTATAAACCCCATATTTTAATTATTAGCAACATTTTAATTCTAAGTATATCCCTTATTCCACTATATTTAATGGAAAATTATAACTCTACATTGATGTCCTTCATGAGAGTCATATTTATTGAATACGATTCTTAATCATCACAATAGAACTTGCATTAGCATTATTAAACATTCAACAATATGTAACATTGCTCTCACATCATAATGAAGAAATATTTTCCATATAGTTGATTCTTTTCTATTCTTTTGTACTTTTTACATATCTAACTAGTTATGTAGGGACTTATAATTCCCCTTTCATGAACAATATACAATTAAATTTGTTTCACTATTAAAGTCATGTTTAAAACCTATATCTCAATTTGTACCATAGCTCTACACCAAATACTCCAATATTACACCTAAATCTAATACTTACCTTAACCACATTCCTTATTTTAATTCAACACTAAACCATTTATCAACACTAACCATAACACTAAGTGTCATATAAATACAAATTTAAACCTTTGATCTTAACTATAACACTAACTCTATATGTGACTGTACTAAGCATTTAGTAAATTATATATCTAACCTTAACCCAATATTTAATTGTACTACTTACTATCAATAATATTAGAGAGGGCTAGATATTATGTTTTTATATAGAGACATCTTTAGTAGAGAGATATATTAGAGCTAGAGGTAGATATAGACATATGGTGGTGGGATAGATAGATGTTAGGGGTTGTATCTAGAGATAAATGAGAAAGAGAGAGAGATTAGAGGATATATCTAGAGAAAAAGGGGGGGAGAGAGAGATAAGGGGGTGTCTCTAGAGAGAGGAGGGGGCGATAGAGGGAGAGAGAGTACATTATAAGAATGAATCATAGGTGTCACAATAACACTAAACATGTGTTATAATAGCACTAACCCACATAAAAATTAACCTTACAATTAACTCAACACTAACCTACAGTATAATAATAGCACTAATGTTAATCGTAATAGGAGCAATAACCCTAAAAACAATCGTAACCACAATATTAACACAAACCCTAACAAACTTCTTAAATAGAACCTAGGAATTCCTATAACAATAATGTTAGGGGTAATAATAACGCTAACACTAAGTATAGGTTAAACAAATTTCAACAATCCATTTGTAAAGCAATTCTTTTTTGGATTTGATTGTGTGTATTTTTTAGCATCAACATTTCAGATCACACTAACTATCAGTTTCACAATAACACTAACTTACATAAACAAACCTAGCAGTTAACCTAACAACATCCTTGTGGAGATGGATGTCTCCAAGGGGCTCCCTAAGAAGATTAAGTTGGCTTCTCCAAATGGTTCTTGAATTCAGTTTCTTGATTATGGGGGTATTCCCTTTAGATGCAAGAAATGTCATAAGATCAACCATCTTGTTGCGCGATGCTCCTATGACAAGGTTAGATTGAAGAAATCACCTTCTTGGTGGTTGGGGGTTTCAGATGATCACTATACGGTTTAGAAAGTATCCATGGATGTGGATGGGTTGGATAGCTCTTCTCATATTGATCTTTCTTTGGCTGAGGATTTTGTTGCTGTCTCTAATGATTCAAATGTTGTCCCTAAGATGGTTTTGACTTAGAATGTTGTTGCTGACCCTTCTTCTGCTGCTGATTTTGATGATTTGATTGTTGTCCCTTTGGCGGCTTTGACTTAGAATGTTGATGTTGTCCCTTATATTGTTGTTGATTCTATTCAAAACACTATTGTTGGCACTTCTCTTGCTGCAAGGGTTTTGGGGGTTAGTGGGGATTTGCAGAAGGTTGTTGGGAAGGTGGGGTACGGTTGGACATTAGTTAAAGGGAAAAAAATCAAATCCTCCAAACCTTCATTTGATATGTCTTTACGTTCTCAAAAGACTGGACCAAAATGTAAATCTTGATGGTCTTTGGTTTCTTGGGTTCTTTGCCCTCTTGTTGGGAACTTTGACATGTCCCTCTAGTTTGTCGGGTGGTATTCCACAGTTGTTTTAAGATCCTCATTGTTATATCTTTCATGTCCCTTTGTACAAGGTTTCAGGTCCTTTCAAAACTTGTTTTTACTTAATCAAAACACTAAGCTTTAGTATAACAATAACACTAATGTTCACCATAATATGATAAACAACCCTAACAATAACCTTAACTATAACAATAACATAAAACCTAGAATAAACTTATTAAATATAGCATAACAGTTCCCCTAACAATAACCTTTGGTGTACAAGTAATACTAACACAAATTATAAGTGTCACAATAACAATAACTAACATAAAAAAAACCTAATAGTTATACTAACACTGACCTTAATTATAACAAAGAAGTAAGATTAATTGTAAGAGTAGTAACCTAACAATAATCTTAATCCTAATAATAGAACGAATTGTAAAAAAATTCTTAAATGTAACCCAATAACTCCCCTAAGACTAAGTAACAATAACACTACCACTAATCGTAGGTGTCATAATAACATATTAAGTGTTATTGTAACACTAATTATAATCCCAATAGTTATCCTATCGTAAGTGTGCTCCCAACCATAAATCTATATCTACCCCTAAATCAATGAATAATACTTGTCTTAACCCTAATCTTGTGTCCAACCCTTCATGTATCTTATGTCTAATCATAATCCTCATCATAGCCCTAACACTAACCCTAACCCTAACCCTACTCATAATAATAGGTTTAACTCTTACCCTAACCATGTACTACTAAATGGAATGCTCTTCCCAATTATAATTCTTAAGCCTTAAATCTAATCCTAACCCTAACCCTGCTCCTAATCATGTCTAACTCTAACCATAACCCTACTACTAAATGCAACCTTTTCCCCAGTTGTAACTCCTAAGCCTTAAATCTAACCCTAGCTCAATTAGTATTCTTGGTCCTAACCTTAATCTCATGCTTAACCCTACGCTTATCCTAAGTCTCAAACCCTAGCCCTATGTTTACTCCCACCACTAATTATAATCCTAACAATTTCCCTCTTGTAAGTGTACCCCTAACCATAACTCTATCTCTAACCTTAACTCAGTGAGTAATCTTGGTCCTAACCCTAATCCTTTGTCTAACCCTTCACTTAACCTATGTCTAACCCTAACCATACTACTAAATGTAACCCTTTCCCCAACTATAATTTCTAAGCCTTTTAATCTAACCCTCACCCTAACCTTAATCCTTAAATTAACCCTAATTGTAAGTCTAACTCCTTCCTTATTATAACTTTGCCACAAACTCTAACTTGAAGCCTTTTCACAAACCTATCTATAACTTTGTACTTGACTATAACCCTAACTATAACTATACCCCTAACTCTAACCCCTAAATGTAAGCATGTCTTAACCTTAACAATAATTCTAACCATAGGCGTACACCTATCCATTACAATACTCTTAATCCTAAGTCTTTCCCTAAGTCTTATAGAAAGGTTAACTATAACAATAAATATAATCTAAAATCTTAACCCTAACTCTACTCTTATATATAACTGTAATTATAGTCCTAAATACTTATACATCTAACCCTTATCCTAATTATAATGCTAACTCTAACCCTACTCATAATCGTAAGTATAAACCCTAACCCTAGTTCTAAACATAACCTTTTCCTAAATCATAAGTCCTAAGCCTTAAATCTAACCCTAACTATATCAATAATCCTAGTCCTAACAATAATTATATTCCTAACCCTTCACTTCTCCTAAGTTTGAAACCCTAACGCTACCTCTTCTTTTAAGTCACACTAATTACAATCCTAACAACTACCCTATCATAAGTGAAACCTTCACTTATCCTAAGTCTAAAACCCTAATGCTATTGCTAAGTGTAACACTAATTATAATCCTAATAGTTTCCCTATCGTAAGTGTGTGTCTAACCATTACTCTATATCTAACCCTAAATTAATGAGTAATCATGGTCCTAACCCTAATACTTTGTCTACACCTTCACTATCCTATGTCCCACCCTAATCATAATCATAACATTAATCCTAACCCTACTCTTAAATATATTTGTAATATTGCCTCTAATTGTAACCCTATCTATAACCCTTCTTCTAATCCTAAGAGAAACCCTCACCCTAAATATAAGCCTACCTATCACCTTACCAATTACCTTATTGTATCCTTGACTCTAAGCATAACCCTAACCCTACCCATGTTTGTAAACCTAACTCTAAATGTAACCCTAATAATATTTTTGATGCTAAATCTAATTGTAATCCTTTCCACAATTCTCCTCCTATCCCTAACATTTTTTTATAACAATATACTTAGAATAAAGAAAATTAAAGTTACACAAATCAAACACAACATATAGAATTATAAATAAATTTATGAAGAATAATTTAATACTAACTTTAACAAAATATACAACAATAATAAAAATTAATTAATAATTTGATAGTAACCTTATCAAAATAAAAAATGTAATAAAATATTTCTCCTATTGTGCCAGGATTGCCACTAACTTATATATATATATATATATATATATATATATATATATATATATATATATATATAAGCTAATTATACTATATACAAGAAAAACTAACCTTGACCAAGACCTGTCTAGTATCTAAATGAGCTCAACCATTTTAGATGAATCCTTCAAATCCCTCTACATTTAAACCATTGATCAAGAAAGTTACATGTAGCTATCTATATCTCAAATCTAGTAGTAGATGAAACCAACTATAATTCAAGACCATGTTTGATAAGCAAAGAAAAGGCATGCATTGATAGCAACTCAATTATTAATGCTTAAATGTCTACATAAGAAAAAAGATACGTAAAAATGCAAATACTTGGCTTTCATATAAAATATTGCAATTTGATGTCAATCTCTTATTTCCTTTTATATCATGTCCAGAATCTATAATGTGTCAAATCAACCTTTCTTTCTTAACGACACACATTTTCCTCCTTCCTCACTTCTAAATGTTGCATTTTTAAATTGTTGATAGTAGTAGTTAGGACTTTATGTGTAACTAGATATGTTTTTTATTAGGTGAAACAAGTTTTGAAGGGGTTATAAACCTTGTACAAAGAAGGTTTTGGGAGGAACCCAAAACCCACAATATAAGATAAGCATTAAGATCCACAAAGCAAAAGAGAGCAAAGGCACAACAAGACATAAGAATAAAAAGGAAATCAAGACACAACCTTCCCCCCTACAAACACGGAATGAGTTCTAAGAAAAATGCCTTCGAACAGTCTAAAAATATCTCAAAAAGAATTAATGCAAATGTATAATACTCACAAACATCCAATGTAGCAAGAATTGCGTATAAACTAATCCCAACTTTTTGGATGAAAACCTTTTAAATTTGTGTGCTTCAAACTCAATGCACATTCACTTCATACAAGAAATTTTCAACCCCATTAATAAAGTCACATTTTTAATTCCACGAAATCCTATGAAACTTTACCTAGCAAAGATCATTTGATTCACATAAGCAAAAACACAAAAGAATTTCAACATGTCGAATTAGAAATGAATATAATATTAGCTAGATAATCCAACATGTTATTAGGTTAATTTTACACTTTCTTAGCTATAATAGCTATGTTTCGAGGTGACAAAGAAGGGTCAAATAGAGGCAACATCATTACCTCTCCCACATTATGTTCATGTAGAAAAAGCAATCTATCAAGAAGTAAGAATGTCTCCAACAAAGGTCCAAAAACGGCTCGAAGAGACCAATATGGCCCAATAAGCCCCTGCAAATATAAATAATTTGACACTATATTGATAAACTCTTCATAAGACTTAATGAAGTATATTAAGTGATAAGCCTTCCTATGAATCTATCTTTTCTTGTGTGTCTCAATGCTCATTACCATAAACACAAAAATACAAACACTTGTGCATCAATACATGCATTAAAAATCAACTTTGCCTTGTTGAAAGTTGTAGACAATTTATTTCCTATTATTGTAAAAAACAAGTGCAAAATAAGTCAAAAGTACATGCCAAAGCTCTTAATGGATGCAAATGCAAAAATCAACAAAACAATCACCATGCAAGAATGGTATTTGATTAAAAGAACTTCGATGTAATGTTCCTTTTTTGAAATTTACTTGATTTATCATAAATTTTCAATTTGGGATCTACTTGTATTTGTAAATGGTAATTTATTTAGCCGTTATAATGTTTTGTAATGTTCCCTTGTGTGACCTATTAGGTTTTTGCCTATTATTCAATAGATTAGTTTCTCTAATTGTCTATATCAAAGAGCTAGTTGTGGTGATAGTGTTGAGGTCTAGTTGAAGTTTCTATGCATTAAGACATACATACATACATATGACTAGAGGGACATCAATAGATATAGGGGTTGCAAGAGAAGGCTTGGGAACCTCCTTAGCACAAAAGAACTATCCATAATTGTCCATAAAGAATTAACATCTAGATTTCTCAACTCCTTAAGCCACTTCTTAAAGATAAAGTTCCTTCTAGCCCTAAATCTAGGAGAAACTCACAACAAACAATCTCGTCTCCAATAATGTTGCAACAGAAGCACCTTAGTGAGAGGCCTCATAGTTATGATATTGATCCCAAGTATCACAAGAAGAATGAATTAAAATAGAATGATGAACTAGCTTATAAATGTCAACAACAGCATTAGCTCTAGTGAATCTATTGTAGGGAGACGTGGAAGAAGAGTCCAAAATCACAAAGGACCCAATCTGCTCAATTGTTTCCTTAATGTGATGACCACTACACACATGGCCAAAGGAAGATTATAGAATTTGATCCAAACAAGAATGGTCATGATCTTCATAGTTGCAAGGCCAAAAAATTAAGACCAAGAAGAAATGAAAAAGGTCAATGTGATAAAAATATAATCAATCCATTCTAACATAGAAAATTACAATCATCAACAGAAGCAAAGTAAAGGAAGAACCTGAAATTGAGAATGTCAATTTTAGGTGGTGCCAGGATGCTTTACTTGACAACTATCCATTAAGAAAAGTTTCCGATCGAAGGGTCTTTTTACAAGCATTGAACCAAAAGAGAAGTACTCACAACCTCAAAGGAGGCATTATCACATATGCATCTGACAAGTGAAATGCAATATAGAAACTACTGCTAATCACAACTCAAAGTCTCCCATAGAGTACACAACTTATAACACAATATTATAAGGCCAACCAGATCCAATAGAGGAGAATTGGAGAGTTTATATATATCTATCCCATGAGCTTCATGGCAGGGTATAGCTCCACTCTTCACTAATCTTGTAAATTGTAAGCTACTTTGCACATTGCACTCTTTCGACAAAAGGGAATTGTTTTGACTTTTAGAGGGCCATTTTTGCCCATTTATGAAGTTGGACACCCAAATAATTATGAAATATATGCAGAGCACCCAAAACAATCCATCCTATGACACATTTTGGCCAAAAATGACCCATTAAGAGCATATTTTTGCATACATTTCCAACATTTTGCATCAAGACAAGATTCTAGGGTAACTTCATTTCCAGCTTGTTCCTCATTCATTTGAAGTTGTTTTTGATGCCCTAGACATTGTTTTTGGTTGCCATTACATACAAATTTGATTTGGTCATTATAGTTGTTTTTCTTGTGCATTTTAATTCTCTATCATTTAACACTTGACAAGCAACAAATCTCAACTCCAAGACACGTTCATTTCAAGAGGATTGAGTCAAGACTAGAAATATAAATAATCCTCTGTTGGGCAATCTTTTTTAAATCCAAAAATCTTGTGGATTTGATTTAGATTTTGCTCAAGGATTTATCAAAACTTCTTCTCTTCTTTTTGGTGAAGAAAGGTAGGTTTTTTTGTGTTTATTTTAAGGCTTTTGTTTTATATATATTTTGTTGTTGTTAATGGTTGCAAATCTTTCATTTCATTTTCAGAGTTGCACATGTCTTTGTTGGAGAGTTGTCTTTTCTATCTTCCATCTTCATTCTCTGAGTTGCATATGCAAGTACCTCATCTTGCTTGCATATGCAGTTGGGATTAAAAACCTTGTTCTATGATTGGAGTATACACGGAAAAGCAAGCTCATTGACATCGCTATGCAAATGCATATCAAACACACAATTGTTCCATCATTACCACGTAACTTTAACTAAATGTTAGTAATTTTTTGTTAGTTCACTTGTAATTGAAATTCAAAACTTCACTATTAGTAGATGTCATACCATGCATCTTTCACGCATTCTTCCATTCATAAAGCTTGTTGTCCACATATGCAATCCCCTTTCAAAAACCTATTTGGTTTTTCTCATCATATAAGTGACCATTTTAAACTCAAACTCGTTCACCTTTTTGTTGTCCTAAAAAATTTCAAGTCATTCCCCTTGTTTTAATATCCTTCATTCTACATATGCTTGTATTTTAGTCAAAAATAATGCTTCTAAGTTGCCATTGGCAGAGATCAAGCTCTCAACTCTGAAGGGTCCCTCGGTTGAACCTCTAGACTATGAAGGGCTTCCCTTTAGGTGTAGAAGATGCTTCAACACTAACCATGTTGCAGCCAAATGTGATTTTTAGATAGTTAAAGTTAAGGGAGCCCTCCTCTTGGTGGAATGATGCATCTTCTCAACATTAATGATTAAGAGTTATTCTCAATCGGGTGAGTAGGATCCTTCTTTGAAGCTAGAACTAGGATCTGTTGGTTTTGCTCCCATTGTTGATACTTCTAATTACTCGTATGATGGTATTTTGAATGTTGCCATCCCTTTTGTTGTTGCTTTAGATTGTGGTTAAGTTTTGTCTTAGTTTGAGTCAGTTGTCTCTCTTGTTGGTTATGTTAATTCAGCAAGATTTGTCCCTACTAGTGGTGTTGATAGGTGTTAGAATGATTAGAATAACTAAAAGGAAGAATGAACCAGTTATCCTCGGGTCTAGATATACCAATTCAACTTTCAATAACTTCAAACAACCTAATCAAACTCATAAATCCACTTGGCCAAAATGGCAAATCATCAATATTCCAACTTATTCATATCAACACTTAGCTTGTTGTTTAGTGTTAGCCGAATTGTAGAAACATATAATAGTAAATAGCATGAAACATGAAAACAACATTCACACAAGTATGACACCAAGATTTAACGTGGAAACCCAATTTGGAAAAAACCACCAACTAACATGCAACCACTTTTTCACTCTTCTGAAGTGAGCTCAATTAAGAGCCAACCGTGTTAAAGATTACAAAACACATTGTTAGGTGTGACCTTGTTAAAGAATTTAATCAACCTGTTAAGAGTGGCCTTGTTAGAGGTATTTAAAACATACCATCAGAATGTCACCTTGACTAAAGGATTTACAACATGACTGTTAGGTCAACTTTGATTAAAGGATTTTACTCCCACAATGGTTAGAAAGTAACAACTAGGTTGATCTAATAAAATACAACTCACTTTGCATGTTCAAATCTCCATTCATCTCATTTCTAGTTCCTTGACTGGAATTCATCACATTTTTCATCTATGATATGCTTGGCAACACTTTAAACAATCTCTCTTTCACCAACTTCTCACTTTTCCATTGCAACTTTGTTCTTCACTTGTTCTCCACAAATTCGCCAACCAACAACAAGTGTAAAACATCTCATAAACCTCCTTAAATAGATGGGTTTAACCTTTTCCCACTTTAACATAACTGTAGATCTTAGGGATTGATCATATTTATTGAATCTACCCATCATTTTGTCCTTCTACTTCTTCTCTTGAAACTTATGGAAACTTCTCATTAAATCTTCGTCTTCGATCACTAAACAAACTCAATTCATGCATTAAATACGCCAGCTCATCAATCCTTATCTTTTACACATTTTGACTATTCTGTAAATTCAATTGTGTTGGCCTCCAATCTTGATTCTTTCACAAACTGTCAAAATGTTGACACTCGAACATCACTATGTTCTTCAGTGCAGTCATCACTAGGTAGCTTGGTCATTACTAATTTGTCTCACTCGGCTTACACTGGCTTTCTCGGTCATCACTATCCTCAATCATTACTTCAGTTTACCTTCATCTTGCTTGGCCATTACCAACACTCAGCGAATATTGTTTTGCTTGGTTGATACTTAAGTTCCTTAATCTTCTGCTCGGTAATGCTTAACTTCTTCATTGATCTAGTAACCTATCACTCGATCAAACTCATGTTTTACTCAACTTCTTGACTTCTATCAATCATCTCTTCTACACTTCAACTCATCTGTCTTCTTCACATAATACAATGATCAAACAATAGATTATCTTGTCAAATACTAACTAATTAAGTGCCCTTCATAGTTCCATCATACTTACTCCTCTTTACTCAACCACTTTACTAGTTCATCTCATCCTCTTCATCAATCAATTGATATGGCACTCTATACTGTTAGCAAATGTCTTACTAGTAAGGTTTGACATCAATGACAACATAACAATTGTTCCAATTGTAGCTCCAAGAATAGGGTAACTCTTAGATCATTTGTTGGTGTTATCCCTACACAAATCCCTCCTATGATTGTCTCTAGTCCTACTTCTCCACAGTTTGTTAGTTTTGTTGGCTCTACTCTTAATGTTGGTTTTGTTAGTTTTGTTGGCTCTTTGCTTAGCGTTGGCTTCTCTTCGGGTACTTCAATGTTAGATTCGTTGTCTTGACAGGGTGACGTTGCTAAGGTCGAAGAAGGTTGGATTACTATTAAAGAAAACATTCCAAGAAGTCCCCTCCTTTTGACATGACCCTTTAATCCTGTAAGATTGGATATAAAGGGTAATTGTTGTGTTGTTTGTTCGGGTTGTGTTATGGTTTGTCTTGGACTTATATCTTTTCCACGCAACTTCTCTTCTTAGTCGGGAAGCTTGTTGGTTTCCCCCCTTATCTCATCTTTATTCTATCTTGCCTTGTCTAGTTTCATCTAATGTGTAGTCTTGATTATCTTTAGTTAAGGGGTTTTACTTCTCCCTCAAACCTAATTATAGGGGGTTTCGAGGTCCCTTCAAACCTATCTCACTTAATCAAAAAAATTCCAAAATTCATACATGTACATCAAAAATCATGCAATGGGCCGATTTGTGATTTATTTTCTCACCTCATATGCAATGCTCGCTTTCCATTCATATGCAATGCTCCTAGGAAACCCCATTTTCAAGTTTTCCCCCATTTAAGAAGTTGGTTTTACCATAATTTCTTCATCCTTCATTACTTAAAAGTCATCCAATTGTTTCAAACATGCGTAACTCCATATATGCAAAGAAGAAAGAAGGACATGATGCAAGAATGATCACGTAATGGAGCCTACAAGGAGGTAAAAGAATGATTGCTTTGAAGACAAAAATGGTCAATGGACACTCAATAGAATAATCAAGGATGCATATGCGTTTTCCAAATCAAGATGCTTCTACCAAACCTGAGATTATCAATCATGAAGCATGACTATACCAACATGATGTAATAGAAGTCGTCTCTTGTCGGGCACTTAAAATGTTTTCATCATGTATTTGTAACTTGTATTTAACATATTGCATGTAATCTGAAAATAAGATGTAATGACATGTGCATGTGACAATATCACCTCCAAAGTTGTTTCATTTAGTAATGTTGCAAGTGCTTTAAGGCTTTTAGCATTGAATATGTCAAAGTAAGAAATTTGTTTAAGAATAAATCAAGGTGGTTGAGGGTTGTCCCTTTTCTCTCCACCTTTTTTTCTCCTCTTTTCCTATATAAAGGGGGGATCTTATTGTAAATAATCATTTTTTAGCAAGGCAAGAGAATTCTGCCGGTTTGTATATGCATTCTAAGACAATGAGCTTAGATGTAAATCTGAATTGTTTTCAATAAAAGGGGCAACTTTCTTTCAAGCTTTGTGTTGATTCAAGGTGTTATGTGATGACATTTTATGGATATCGAATGAAAGTTTTGGAGCTTATCTTATGAGGGATTTGAATACAATTGTGCAGACTTTGAGCTGCTTATTGCATTCAGAGCCAGTTAGAACTTTTGAAGAATTTGTGTTGCAGGAGGACAAATTGTTAAAGTTGCTAGTGGCTGCAATTACTTAGAACTGAAGACTTTGGGCTTCAGTTGTGGATATTTTTATTAAGTTTGGAAGCATCCAGTAAGAGACATTGTGCCTTGCTGGTTATTCTGCTTGACAACTTCCTAATTCAGGATAATAATAGAAGAATTTGGGTTCATGTACTTCTTTCATAAAATATAAAAAGTAAATTGCTGACCTTGGTATTATTCTTACGTCAATTCCAGGATCACCAGTATTATCGTAGCAACAAGGCACTCTGTTATGCTGGAAAGTCGTAGTTGTATGTGAATTATTCCTGAAAAAAGAGGAATTGATTAAGAGAACCCTTCGGTTTGTAATTTCATTTAAGTTCATGTTGAAGCCACCTTTGGTAAGAAAGTACCCTCCCGTATTGCTGAGAGGAGAGAGAAATCTCATGAGACATTGCCTAAAGTCACAATTTTGTAAGTTATGGTCATAGTTACAAAAAAATTAACCAACAGCTTATAAAACCTAAATTCATAGGAAGTATAAAGTTGATACCTAAGTTATAAGACAAACATAAGAAAAGGATTTAATTGGTGTGTAACTTAGCAATAGCAAGCTTTTGTAATGGGTATAACAAGCTAAATCATGCACCTATGATTTATAACAAGAAATAAAGGGTAATGGATGGGTTACATTATTAAAAAATTCAAAGGTATATTGTGGCATGAACTGTGGTAGTATTGTTAATTTGGCAGTTCTTAATATTTCTCTATCAACAGGGGTTTTGTATGGAAAGTCAATTTGCAAATAAGGGCTGAGAAATGGAGTTGGGTCAACTTAGTCTAATGCATCAAAACTATAGAATGAAGGTGGAATGTGTGCCTATGCTGGTGCAGCAATTGGAGAAGGAATCTTTTGGCCACAATACTAGTCACTCATACGATAACAATAGCTGACAAGAAGAATTGGTGATTGGAATTATTGTCTTTTAGTCAAAGCAATTGGCAAGCATATTTTCAAGCAAGACTAATAGATTGTCATTGATGTCAAAGGAGTATGGACTAGATTGTTAGAATATTGTTGCCTTTGATGTTAAAAAGAAAACTATTTGTTGAAGAAGAAAGTTGATAATTGAAATTGTGGCTGAAGACCACTAATCAATAATATGTTCAAAGGCATATATAAATATTAACTAGCTATTGACATTTATGCCTAATGCTGGCCAACTTCCTTCGAAGTCTCTTTACATTTTCAAAAGGAAAATTCAGTCCAGCTTACTTAATGATTATGAAGACAACTCATGTATATAAAAGGACAGAGATGAATATACTCTGACAGTATGCAACAATTAATGCAGATAAGAAGCCACCAATTATGAAGAGATTATGATTAAAAGAGTGCAACAATCCATCAATTATGCAAAGAATATGATTAATAAAATGCAACAATTTAAAGTGGAAATTGATCATAAACAGCAGCTATTATATCATAAAAGACGGCAATGATATTATGACTTAGCAATGATTATCCTATAATAAAGAGCGGTGATCTCTAGGGAAAACGACTAATTTCTAAGGAAGTGTTTCACAAGGAATCGTTAAAGGTACTGATTAAAATAATAATGAAGGCGAGGGACTAAACGAATGGTCGTGGCCTTTTAAATGGTTGTCTATTCTAAGGGATGCCTGCCTTCTTGAAAAGGCATAAGAAGTATATAAACATAAAGAGAGTTTGGAGAGAGAAAAGTAAGAGACATGTGAGGAGAATTGATTGATATACCATACAACTACAAGGAGATTTCAAGAAAAGTAAATGAGAGAAGAAAGATAAGGTAAGCAAAGGTGTGGAAGACAGATTTATAAAGTACCTATAAGAAAATATATGAAACATATGTGATCGAAATTGGGAAGACATCCATACAAAGATAATTCTTCAAAGGTTCAGTTCCAAGAAGGAAAATTGTTTTGGAGGTTGGCGCCTTATATTGAAGAGATTGATGTCTCTTATTGAGTTGGTGCTCAAGTTATGGGGATTAGCCTCCAGTCGATTGGTGCCTACAAATTGAACAGTATGGTGCTTCTTGCTAAGTTGGCACTTAGCAATGGAGGTTGGTGCCTATGAAATTGTAAAAGAATTACATGTAAGATATATTTTCCTGTGGTTTCCTCCCATTAGGATTTCCACATAAATCTCATGGTCTTCTTGTATTCATTGTTGTTTGATCTTGTATGGTAATGATTATTGTGGTTGATTAAATTTAGGAGACAAAAAGTTAATATTTTACTTATTCAACACCCCCCACTCCCTAGTATAATTGCGTGATTATAGGTTTTTTATATAGGCTTCATTGCAAGGTAAGAAGGACCTTGTCGTTTCATAACTTGAATGGAAAGGTAACTTTTAGTATAGTTAAAGGCAATGGAGAAGACCATTCTAGTGGAACTAGATGTGGATGATAAAGAGAGGGTGTCATGTCCCCTTTTCAAATAATTAAAAATAATAATCTTTGCTAAGGCAGGCAGGCCCAAAAAGGTGAAGTTTCAGCAAAGGGGGATAATCTTTGGAAGCGAATGGACTAATAAATGAAAATTATTATTAAAATATGTTTCATTAACCCATCTTGGACGTGAGTTAGGGTTATTCCCTCTTTTAAGGGGTTTGGAGGCATTTTGGGCTCATTCCAGAACTTGATTTTTGCTCATTTCTTTGTTATTCTTCAGAGGCTGCCAAACCTGTGGAGAAGGAGACCCAAGAACGGGAGTTTGCAGGTTTCCAGGGAGACCCAAGAACGGGAGTTTGCAGGTTTCCAGGAAGGCTAAGGACTGGAGTTTGAAGCCATTCCATGTGCATGCTCATACAGAGTTTGCCTTTGTGCTGAACAGTGCAGATTTGTGGGTTTTCGGGTGTGTTTTTGGTATGAGTTTGGTGTTTTCAGTTGAGTATTTCATATCAGTTTGGGTTGCTGTTGTATTTCAGATTTTAAGATGTTAAAATAGAGCTGAATATATGTATTGGGACGTGATTAAACTTCTGAGATAGATTATTAGTGTTTTTGTGGTGTTTTCGGGCATTTTTGTGTTAATTTCGGGAGCCCGATGAGCATAGTTTTTGTCCTACATTTGTGAGTTGTTGTGTAAAGGCTATACAAATCTGGAAATGTCATTTTGTAAGCCGTTATGTTGCTGAAATTCCTGTAAAAATGTCCATTTTCAGATTTATTAATAATTTGTGAAGTTGTGAAGTTTTTTGGCACTATTTCAGACATACCCGATTTGGGTTTATTTGAGAAATTGGTGGATCTTTGTAATATTGGTTGTTTGGTTTTAAAAAATCTGATTTGAGGCTTGAAATATCATGTAAAATCAGAAAAGGGACATTTCAGTGGTATCAGAGCCATGATCTTGCCAGCCTGAGGGTTTGTAGAAGTTTGCATGTCAGTTTTGGCAACTACCTAGATCTTGCATGTCAGTTTTGACAACTACTCAAATCTTGCATGTCAGTTTTGACAACTACCCAAATCTTGCATGTCATAATTTATGGTTGCATGTTGCTTCTAATTAGTTGCATGTCAAAATCTATGGTTGCATGCTACTTCTAATCATTTGCATGTTAGTTCTTGGTGAATTTGGTGGTTGCATGTTGCTTCTAATCAGTTGCATGTCGAAATCTATGGTTGCATGCTACTTCTAATCAATTGCATGTTAGTTCTTGGTGTTTGAAGAAGTTATAACCTGTTGGGGTTACACTCTACTTTATCCAGAATGGACAGGTATAGTATAGAGTCTCAGAGGACACGATCTTGGACAATTGATATCCAGAGTCAGAACAGTAGAAAGGATGGTTATTGAGACATTCGAGATAAACTTAAGAAAATAAGCCATGACATGTCTGAACAGTTGGTTGAGCACCACCGTATAATGAATGACATGTTGTCCGACCCAGCTAAGGTGGATAAGTTGACTGGATTTCTATTTGGCAGATTTTCTCACAGGGCAGATGACACAATTACCAAGAACTTGCATGAGGAGTTTGAGAAACTAGCTTATAGCCAAGCAGAGGTCTCAGATTCTACTCCGCCACAGGAGGTAGTGAGAAAGGATATTACGTAGATTGATAGTAATGGTCAACTTGATACTCAAATTGAGACAATTGTATACAGGTCGTTAAAGGGTGATATCACAGGTATTCAGGATGGTATAGTTACAACAGGTAGTGCCTACAGCGTAGTGGGTTCAGATGATGATTATGAGGATGTTGTTGTGCATGATGGTGAGATACCTGGTAGAGATGAGCAGACATTGAGCATTCATGAATTTGTTGAGAAAGAGTACCAGGCACAGTTAGATGCTTCGTCACATGAGGTTGAGGCTGGTAGTACTTCACACGATTTGTCCAGCCAGCTGAAAGTGAACAAAGACAGTATTGTGACTTCATTATCTCATCATGACAGGTATGTGGAGTTAGTTGGTATTGGCCATATTACTCAAGTGAGGATTTTGCTTGAGTTACCAGCTGATTCTAGTTTACAGATATGGACTCGAGATTGTTATATTGGCATTTGGGATTCAGTTGACTGGAGATCTTTAACACATTTTGGTAGCAGAGTTTGTTTGGGTGCTATCATGGATTTGATTAGCAGATTGCATGGTGTTGTCTTTTCTTGTGCTAGCAGCTTGTCCGATGTTGGTATTAGTTTTTATACACTGGTGTTGGGCTTTGTTCATATATCCAGTCGACCATACTTGCTGGAATGTGTTGATGATCTTTCATATTTGGCAGTGTGTACAGATGAGTCCCAGGATCATACTGGCATTGTTGACATCCAGGAGGATGCAGTGGGTAGTTTTGAAGACTTAGTTTCCTTGGGTACAAAGGAGTTGGACAGCAGTGCTACAATTTTTGATACTCTGTTTGTTGATATGAGCTTTAGAGTTGATTCACAGGATATGGATGGTAATAATATAGAGACTAGTAACCTTGAGGATACTCCTTTAGACAGTGCATCAGAGGAGGTTTGTAGGAGACAGTCAAGCCAGTGCCATCATGTGTCTAATCAGTTGAGAGTTAGTGAGTGAGACATTGCTATCGCTTGCCAGCATTTTGATGCTGCTCGTCAGTTGTTAGCCGTTTATGGATGGGGTTCTCCTACTAGTGATGAGCAGGGAGGTAGTTATCTTTCCTTGACAGAGTTCCACTCTTTATGGGAGGCTATCCAGATTCTAAGACAAGATTATATGCAGTTGGTAGCCGATAGAGATTATCTTATGGAGTGGGGCAGTACAGCATACGATGCATTGTTGGCCAAGGAAGATGAGGTGAGTGAGCTTACTCAGCAGCTTGAGGTGACTTCTGAGATTCTTGAGAGTACACAGTTGGCTTTCAAGGAGTCACAGTTTCATTTGGCTAAGGTGACCATGGAGTTAGAGCGACTACAGTCTTTACCTGATTCTATACAGTCACAAGCTGTGGTGTTTGGTGATCCGAGGATGTCCATGGCCGAGATTGTCAGAGGCAGTGGAGATGGGGATGCATCCATCCTTGATACTAACATTGGCATATCAGGTTCATTCCCACTAGAGTCAGGTTCAATTGAGTTGGGTGTTGTAGCAAATTGTTGTATGCCTGACATGGTGGTGGCCTCTAATACTGATGGCATGGAGACTAGAGATGTATCAAAGATCATGTGTGATGTTGGTGAGTCGGCAGTTGGCATGGTTCCTACTAGTAATACTACTCCCTTGGTGATATCTTCGGAGGTCGTAGTCAGTTCCAACATGGTTAATGATCAATTGCAGTTAGTTTCATCTGGATTACAGTCTGAGCCACTGATTGAGATTGTCGCATTCTATTGGCATTACACTATGAGGTACGCTCATCAATTTACCTTTGATGACCATGTTGATGAGATGATGATACAAAGATGTACTTTGGTTCCTAGTGCTTGTCATCAGTTATGGGACAGTTTGACGCCTCGGGATGAGAGTTGTGATGGGCATGACATGGTGATAGGTTCTGCAGTTGATAGCTTGATAATACATGACTTAGAGCAGGAGTTTGGGAGTGATGCTTCAGCAGTTGTTGTTACTGATTCTATTCCTTTGGCTATGACATCTCCTAGCTTAGCTGGTAGTCAGTCATAGTGGGCTATATCACTTGTTCATGGCAAATTTGGTTTGGGGTCCATTTCTTACTCTTTATCTTGTAATGTCTTTTCACCATCAGCAGTGCATGGGAGTTATGGTTATGAGATAGTGGCCGGTGATTTGCAGAGTTGTGTTGACTGCAGGAGTTGTACAGTGTGTGGATTCTCCATACTTGGTACAGTTTCATTCGAGAGCGTTCACCATTGTTGCAGAGTTGGATTGTACATTCCATATAGGCCAGTGGGATGCGTTGATGGTATTAGTTTGATTTGTCCACTTTACTTAGGTTTTGATGTTCTAAGAGTTTGTGTCTCATGGGTTTCTGACTGTGGCAGTGGTGATTTTGGAGTTTGGTTGAGCTGTAATTGTCAGTTTGATTATGGATTCCTCTTAGTCATATTGCAAAGGATATTGCAGGAGCCTGTGTTAATTGGCAGTAGTATAGTTCATGACTACATTTGGGATCCAGGTGGATTGATTGGTTTATTGTTCAGCCATTGCTTGAGGACAAGCAATATTTGGGAGGGGAGGACTTGTCATGTCCCATTTTCAAATAATTAAAAATAATAATCTTTGCTAAGGCAGGTAGGCCCAAAAAGGTGAAGTTTCAGCAAAGGGGGATAATCTTTGGAAGCGAATGGACTAATAAATGAAAATTATTATTAAAATATGTTTCATTAACCCCTCTTGGACGTGAGTTAGGGTTATTCCCTCTTTTAAGGGGTTTGGAGGCATTTTAGGCTCATTCTAGAACTTGATTTTTGCTCATTTCTTTGTTATTCTTCAGAGGCTGCCAAACCTGTGGAGAAGGAGACCCAAGAACGGGAGTTTGCAGGTTTCCAGGGAGACCCAAGAACGGGAGTTTGCAGGTTTCCAGGAAGGCTAAGGACGGGAGTTTGAAGCCATTCCATGTGCATGCTCATACAGAGTTTGCCTTTGTGCTAAACAGTGCAGATTTGTGAGTTTTCGGGTGTGTTTTTGGTATGAGTTTGGTGTTTTCAGTTGAGTATTTCATATCAGTTTGGGTTGCTGCTGTATTTCAGACTTTAAGATGTTAAAATAGAGCTGAATATATGTATTGGGACGTGATCAAACTTCTGAGATAGATTATTAGTGTTTTTGTGGTGTTTCCGGGCATTTTTGTGTTAATTTCGGGAGCCCGATGAGCATAGTTTTTGTCCTACATTTGTGAGCTGTTGTGTAAAGGCTATACAGATCTGGAAATGTCATTTTGTAGGCCGTTATGCTGCTGAAATTCCTGTAAAAATGTCCATTTTCAGATTTATTAATAATTTGTGAAGTTGTGAAGTTTTTTGGCACTATTTCGGACATACCCGATTTGGGTTTATTTGAGAAATTGGTGGATCTTTGTAATATTGGTTGTTTGGTTTTAAAAAATCTGATTTGAGGCTTAAAATATCATGTAAAATCAGAAAAGGGACATTTCAGAGGGATAAAAAGAAGGAGAAAACAAAACATTATGCAAAGATGGATCTTATATGGAGGCTCAACAAGTTTTGGACCAATTTGTGGGAGCTACACCTCTTGGATGGAAAGGTGTTTTTTAGTGTACGATAAAGGCAAATCAAGAAGATATTGCTGCTCTAATTGGATGTTGAAATTTATAAGAAAACAAAGCAATATGCAATGATGTAACTTTTATGGAGGCTCGACAAGTTTTCTTCCAATTTGCAGGAGCTACGTCATTAGGTAACAATACCTTTGAAACCCTATTTATATGAGTCTATGGAGAGACTTCGTTGTATGTAAAGTTCTTTTTACATTTTTTATGAGCTGAAGTCAATATAGATATAATTCTAGCTAAGGGGTACTTGGGCATTGGGAAATGCTTCTCTCTACGCTTACTCGAGTTTTCATGTTGTAATCCTTTATTAGAAAATTCGTATGGTTTACATAACCAATTGCCCATTGCTTCTTTTGTTAAAAGCATAGGAAATATCACGAGAAAAACCATTTTTATTTCTTCTAAAACTAAAAAGCTTTCTCAATCTACTATTGCACATATTTTAGTAGAGATGGATCTATCTTTGGGTTTGTCATTCGAAATTGTGATGTTCCTAAATTTTATTGTAATAATTAAATTAAATTAGTTAATTAATTGATCCCAAAACTTAAATTATATAATTAAAAACCTTTAATTAATTACTTAAATTAATAAATATGGGGCCCAAATTAATAAAAAATATATTTATGTACTTGGTGTTCCAATTGATTCATGCATATCTCGGGCTTATATTTTATTTTGTTGTAGGTGTTTGTTATCGTGTCAACACTTGTGCACCTCGAGAGCTTCCCTCCAATGGGGTATTTATGAGCAGCATGTAAGATGGTTGGTTTATGTCTTGAATTGATTCTATTGTACTTCAAATTCTAGTTGGAGTTCTACTCAATTTGCCATTTTGGAAGTAAAAGATCTGCCCTATTTGGCTTATGTAGTTTTGGTAGGATTCTAGCCTACCCTATTCTACTTATTGGGTTACTTTTCTCGGATTTGGCAACTCCAAGCATCATCATTGTTCACAAATAAAATATCTCTAGTGGCAAGAATTGCATGTCTTTGTTACGTGCAAAAGATTATTATATTTGAATAAGCTCAGCAACATTGGTCTGACATGGTATATAATATATATAAACCTCTCACCATACATGAGAGATTAGTAGGCAATCCTCACTCTATACCCTCATTGTGCACCACTGTCTTCCCCCAAGTAGTACGTACCATAGTTCAACTTCTTGTTCTTTCCCACTTCTCGGCAAGGCCAAAAAAAAAAAATTCTCAGCAAATATTGGAGAGAAATTGGCAATTTCTCAAGAAAATATCAAGAATTTTAAAAGATAACTTTAATTTAATTAAAAATGCATTTTTTTCACAAAATTCAATAAGTACATGCATGTATTGAGTCAATAAAATGAGTAAACAAACCAAATAAGTTTATCTAGATATATATAAATGCAATAAGTAACAAAATCGCATCCTGATGTGGAATGCTGATGTAGTCACAGACTCTGTACTTTGAAACAAGCTACAAATAGTAATTACCAAATTGTCTTTGTCAAAATATAAGCAAATACAAATGTCAAGTTCAATATGAAACTAGTCTACATCTTCCTCTTCCCCATCCCAGTAGTTCTAGTAAAGTTCTGCTCCTAATCCACTGGAAATCACTACAAATCAATGCCAAACACTTAGGTGTTGCTCCAAAACCCTTCTCCACCCAAGACGCTGAACACAGCAAACAAAACAATAAAATGACATTTTTTGTGCATAGGTATTTACTAGACGCCGCCCACGAGAAGACTGAAAGTTATCGCAAGAAATTGGTGACATATCGCCGACTTCTCGCCAACTTCTTGCCGTGAGAAGTGCAAAATCTCGGCCCCCGAAATGGGCGATAAAATCTCAAGTTTTCTCGCTGCCTGGAACTTCTCGGGAGAAGTTGATTTATCGCCGATATATAGCAAGAAGTTGAACAATGGTTTGTACGAAAACCAGATCCTCATCATTGTATGCCCACACATTTCTTATCACCATTTATACTTCCACTTCCCCAATCCTTTAAACAACTACTCATAAAGGATTGAGTGACACAAGTCTAATTCGACCATGTGGTCATACCGTGCATCTTGAAGAGAGGAATTATCATACGGTGCTTCTAATCGCCGTACGATGTTGCATACCTATACATCCATTGGACAATAGCTACACCGTATGCAAGGGATACATTGGCGACCACATGTCACTATTTATCTAGACTGTACGCCATCTTGCACTATCGTACAAACAACATTTTGTCGTGAGGATCAATGTATAGCTCACCAACATTCCGTACAACCTCTTCATGGGTTTCACAGAACAATTACAACAGCTTGCCTTGAGTCAATTTTGGGAGTCAACTTTCCCTTAGGCATTGCCCTCAGGTACTTTCCCTTGAGTGTTTCCCTCAACTGTTCTCATCGGGCATTGCCCTCGGGTACTTCCCCTCTAGTGTTGCCCTCAAGTACTTACCCTTGGGCATTGCCTTCAAGTATTTCTCTCAAGTACTTTTTCATCGAGAAAAATCGGGTGTGTCATTGGGAACATTACAGCAATATCAAGGATATTTTTGATGTGAATCTTGAATTGATTCTATTGTATTGCGAATTCCAGTTGGATTTTTGCTCTATTTGCTTTTCGGAAGTGAAAGATCTTCCCTATTTGGCTTATACAGTTTCAAAACGATTTTGGCCTACCCTATTCTACTTATTGATTTCTTTGCTCAAATGTGCCAAGTTTGAGCACCATAACTATTTGCAAATAAAATACCTTTGGTGGCAACAATTGCATGTCTTTGTCTGTGTGAAAGATTATTATATTTGAGTAACCTCGACGCCATTGGTCTGACGCAACATATACTATATATGAACCTCTCAATTTACATGGAATATTAGTAGGAATTCCTCACTCTATACCCTCACTACTTACCATTATATTCTTCCCTCAATTAGTTCGTACAATAACACAACTCTGTCACTATATGCCCGCACATTTCTTATCACCATCTATACTTCCACTGCCCCAATCCTCTGCATGACTGCTCGAAAACAATTGAGCAGCACACAAGTTTGATTTAACAATATGGTCATATCGTACATGTCGAAGAGAGGGATTATCGTACAATGCTTGCAATCACTATATGGTCTAGCATACCAGTATGTCCATTGGACAACAACTACACTATACGCCAGGAGATACATTGGCAACCGTCTGTTACTATTTGTCTAAAACGTACACCATCTTGTACTGCCATACGGACACCATTCTATTGTGAGGGTCATTGTACAACTCACTAGCACTCCATACGACCTCTTGATGGGTTTAATGAAACAATTACAACAACTTGCCACAAGTCAATTTTGGGAGTCTCGACTTTCCCTCGAGTAGTTTCCCAATCATGTTGCCCTTGATTGTTGCCATCAAGTGTTGCCCTCGGGTACCTTCCCTTAGCATTTCCCTTGGGCATTGCCTTCAACTGTTTCCATTGGGAACTTTTCCCTCAAGAAAACTTTGGTGTGTTGTTGGGAACAATACATTAGTATCAAGGATGTTTTTAGTGTGCATCTTGAATTGATTCTATTTTACTACAAAGTCTAGTTTATTTCTGCTCTATTTGCCACTTCAAAAGTGAAAGAACTTCTCTATTTGGCTTATGCAGTTTCGGTAGGATTTGTCAGCCGATTGGATGGTCTCGACGGTGTTTCTGTAGCCGACGGGGTGATGTCCGGCGGTGTTCCTATATTTTGTAGCCGATGTCGTCGGTAAATAGTTTGTAACGGATAGAATATTTGTGGCCGACGGACTCCTTCGGGAAGGTTCAGCGGTAGTATTTATATCCTGTCTGGGATCATTGTAATGCATCTTGTGATATGATATGCTCTATATGTAATGTCTGGCGTATGCGAATAATAATATAAGTTCTGTTGTTCGTGTTCCAGTTATCTGTATGCATTAATCTAGTTTACCCGTACGGTAAACATTTGGCGCCGTTGCCTTATGAATCTGGAAGGTGGGAGGAATGAAGATTAATGCCAAATCAGCTTAACAAAGATCAGAATAAGGTCAAGGAAAAAGATGGAACCCGTACTGCGCAAGAGAATTTAATTCTGGCACAGCAAGCCGAACGCCGACGAAGATTTCAGAAGATTGCCGACGGAAACCGGAGCGCAGAACAATTGTTGGAGGAAATTCGGCAGCGGGTGGAATTGGTGGAAGAAGCACGGGATGAGTTCTTGAAATTGTGTTCGCCGAGGGAAGAAAATTCAGACGGAAGAGCATCAACTCACACGGCTTGCAGTGCCGAGGGAGCACGAGCGTGGAGTGACCTCTTTGTCCGGGATAGACTTCCGCGGTAAACAACTTCAGAAGATCCTTCTTCTTCACCAAGGTTCGCAGCTGTCGACACCTCCGGTGTGGGAGAGCAATCCGCCGATGTGAGAGTGCAGACCGCCGGTGTGGGAGTGCAGACCGTCGGTGCGGGAGTGCAGACCTTCGGTGTGACATTGCAGACCTCCAATGTTGTGATGGCGGGACCCAAAGAAAAGCTGCCGAAGTTTGAGGGCGATGGTACAACGGACCCCATCCGACATTGTAAGACATGTGAGACGATCTGGCGAGCAAACGGAATCACAGATGCCAACGAATGGGTCAGGCAATTTTCGGCAACCCTACGAGGTGTGGCGATTGATTGGTTTTCGGATACGGATCCACAAAAGCTGAATAGCTGGGATAACATTAAAAAGGAGTTCCTGACGGAATTTAAACTCTTACGGGATGATAATGAAATCGTAGCAGAGATTTTCAATACCAAACAGGGGAAGCACGAAACTGTCCGCATCTACGCTAGGAGATTAAAAGACTTAATAAACAAAATGGAAAGCAAGCCAACGGACGGATTGCAGAAAAGATGGTTTGTGGACGGCCTATGATCGAAGTTGCGGAGGAAAATGAAAATTGTGCCACCGTTGTCATATGTGGACGCGTATAACAGAGCACTGGATCTTGAAAGTGAACAGAAGACAAAGAAGAAGAAAACTAGCTCCTCTGATTCTGATGACGACGAGCCTGCCGGAGATGATAGCAGTGATGACGAAGGTAGCAGCAAGAAGGTTCGTGCCCTACAGAAGGATATGGTTCGCATGATGAAGGAGTTTAAAAACATGCAGAAGGAGCCAAAAGGCAGTGAACTGTGGTGCACGGAGTGTAAGACCAATGGTCATACTAAAGGATCGTGTCCAAAGAACCAATTTTGTGACATCTGTCAGATCATGGGCCATTCAACAAAGGACTATCCCTTTAACATGAAGACAAGTGGATCTCCGCAGGTGCTTCTTACGCAGCAGGCTTCCTCGTCGAGCAGTAACGGAAATGCAAACATTGATGGTGCCACATCCGAAGGGTACAGGAATAATAGCAGAGGGCAAAATAACAAAAATGCAAACAATAACAATAATAATGGGAGCCGAAGTCGAACTTAGTATGATGCAAACGGACGGCCAATCGTTCAATGTCAAGCATGTAATTTGTGGGGTCATTTTGCGCGGGATTGTACAGCGGCAAACACACCGAAATTATTATGCAGATGGTGCAGACCCGGCGATCACAAAGATTCCAAGTGTCCAAAGTCTGGAGTAAACTTGATCACTGTTGGCACAGATGTAGAGGAGGCTTTGGCAATTACACGGAGGCAAGCGGAAGAAAAAAAAAATGGGGGAAATGCAGGCGGAAATTGGAAAGGCATCGTCGGCAAGGACATCTCAGTTGAAGGACATCACCGGCACCTTGGCAAAGACCTTCGCAGAACAAAACATTGCATGGCAGATCTTACAAACGGAGATACCGATAAAGATAAGTGACCTCCTTCTCACAATGCCCCAATTACGGACGGCCATTCTGAATCATACACCGTTTTTGAAAGCAATGGAGGACACAGGAAGGGACAGTAGGGAAGTGATGACAACAAACCCAATGCTATTGGCACTCACCTTCGGACGGCGTCCGACGGTCGTCGAGATGGGTATTTTTGGAAATGTTTTGACAGAGACAATTGTTGATGGAGGGTCCGACGTGAATATCTTACCGGAGGATACCTGGAAGAAGTTGGGGAAGCCGACGCTATGGCCACCTACATTCCAGTTGCTCACGGCGGACCAGCACGGGATCAAACTGTTAGGAACCTTGAGGGCACAACCGGTAACCATTTTTATTGGATTTCGTAGTCATTCCATTGAAAAGAAAAGGATATGATGCTATTCTGGGACGGGATTGGTTGGTGCAAGCAAAAGTAAAACATGATTGGAAACGAAATACCCTATCAATGGAGCGCGGAGGCAAAAGATTCATAATTGACCTACACACGCAAATGGTTGGCGAGGAGGCAACATCGTCAGATTCTGAAAGTGAAGGCGAGAGTGATGACGAAGGAAAGAGGAGAATGGAACCGAATGAAGGAGTATTGAGACTTGACGGAGGATCGAATGACGACGACCTGGACTCGGTGAATGGCCTTTACCACTGGCAGATAGAAGACTACGAACTCTTTCCGAGTTGTAATATGCTAAGGGTCGATGAAGGTGAGAAAAAGGAGGAAAACGAATGTCCGGAGGAATGCAGGGAAGTGGAAGAAGGAAAAGTTGCCATGGCTGAAGCTGAGGGGAAGAACATACAGTCTGAACATAGAAAAACGAAAGATCCCACTGTTCGGTACATGGTCAATGGACCGTGCGGAAAGAAAAGGTTACACCGCAGCATAAAATTAGTGGAAGGGCACCGACAACAAGGAAATAATCTAGTTGCGCGACGACCACAGGCATAGTGGGCGACAGAGGTGGCACAGAACAGACGTAAGGCATACGATAGTCGGAATGAAATCAAAGTGGAAAAGTTTAAGGCCAGATGGCTTGGAGCATATCAAATCCGGGAGGTCAGCGACAATCGAGTGGTAAAGTTGGGAACATGGGACGGGCAAGAGGTACCTCACGCAGTCAACGAATCCTACCATGCCAGGAAGATGTTGTCACCGTCACAGAATGATCAGATGATTCCCTTGTTGTCGTCGTTGCAGAATGGCGACGCCTGGAGGCAAATTTGAGGTGCTTTGTATATTTTTTGAAAAAAAAATTTAAAAAAATTGAAAAAAAAAATTAAAAAATTTGCCGCGGACTGTGTCCCGCGGACACATGTCCCGCGGGCAGCTGTTCGGACCTCCCGCGAAACCTTTCCGCAGAGCATTCCCGCAAAGTTTTTTTTAATGTTCCTGCGGAAGGCTATTTTTTTTTGGCTACCCGCGGATTTTTTATTCTGATTCCCGCGGCCGCACGGCCTTCTCCCTAGATTTCTTCTTGGCGTTTGTTCTTGCAGCAGACGCTTGTCTTCTTCGGAGTTTTCTTGTTTTGCGGATGGTTTTATGCGGGTTTTTCTTAGTTCTCTCGCGAAGGAGGTTGAGTTCAGCTTGAAGGACAAATTCAACTCGGAGAAATTAATATCATTCTCTTGGCAGGGACCAGCAGGATAGGAAAGAGGCACAGCAGCGGGCGAGTAACAAAAAGAAAAAAAAAAAAAAAAACCGACGACAGATTCAAGTTGTTCGGAATGAGTAACAGATGATGCCAAAGGGAAGGGGAAGCAGCAGTGGTTACCAGAAAGAGTCTGGAATTGGCAAAAAATGGCAAAAACAGTGCGTTCCATGCATTTTTATGTGGGTTCCGGAGTGTTAATTTGGTCTTGGCGGCGAGGGGACCCTCGACCCCACCGGGGGCGTTGCCCCCTAGACCCCCAGTCGTTGCGGATATCAGTCGTGGGAGTCTGACCAGTTGAGAAGAGTTGAAGTTGCTGCAGGCATGGACTTTCTGTGTACCAGAGGCAGTGGGAGTAGGTGTTGGCTGTGAGGCTGTCTTGGTGGATGCGTAGAGAGCTCGGGAGGAGCTGATCATCCAGTTGGAGGCAGTGCAGCGACACTTGGCTCAGGGTACCGAGGAGTTGGACAGAGAAAGCAACACGGGTGGCTATCAAGGTCAGCTTGAGGAGACAGTATTGTGTTAGCAGAGGCTACAGGCACGGGATGAATGTGGAAGTGATGGGATAGAAGCAGATTTTTCTTATTGCAGTTAGTTCGTTAATGTATTTTGTTTTTTAATTTGTCTCAGATATTTTGTTAGTCGTTAGGAGACGACTGTTTTTTTGGGGGGGATGGTGTCAGCCGACTGGATGGTCTTGGCAGTGTTTCTGTAGCCGACGGGGTGATGTCCGGCGGTGTTTTTGTATTCTGTAGCCGACGTCGTCGGTAAATTGTTTGTAACGGATAGAATATTTGTGGCCGACGGACTCCTTCGGGAAGGTTCGATGGTAGTATTTATATCCCGTCTGAGATCATTGTAATGCATCTTGTGATATGATATGCTCTGTATGTAATGTCTGGCGTATGCGAATAATAATATAAGTTTTGTTGTTCGTGTTCCAGTTATCTGTATGCATTAATCTAGTTTACCCGTACAGTAAACAAGATTCTAGCCTACCCTATTATGCTTCTCCCATTACTTTGCACGGATTTGGCACGTTTGGGAACCATTATTGTTTGCAAATAAAATATCTTTGGTGGAAACAATTTTGGTGAAAGATTGAGTGAGACACAAGTTTAATCTGACCATATAGTCATATCGTACGTCTTGGAGAGAAGAATTATCGTATAGTGCTTGCAATCACCATACAATGTTACATACCTATACATCTATTGGATAAGAGCTACACTGCATGCCAAGGGATAGATTAGCGACTGTATGCCACTATTTGTCTAGACAATATGCCATCTTGTGCTACCTCACGGAACACATTCTATTGTGAGGATCACCATACAACTCACCAACACTCCGTATGGCCTCTTCATGGGTTTCACGGAACAATTACAACAGCTCACTTCAAGTCAATTTCAAGAGTCAACTTTCCCTCAAGCACTACTCTCAAGTACTTTTTCTCGAGTGTTGACCTTGATTGTTGTCATCAGGTGTTGCCCTCTAGTACTTTCCCTCTAGTGTTTCCCTCAGGTACATTCCCTCAAGAAAATGTGGGAGTGTCATTGGGAACATTATAGTGGTATCAGAGCTAGTGATTTTGCCCATCCATGGGAATGATTGAGAGGTTTTGAGATTTTGAGATTTGGATCACATTATGACACCCAACTGTGATGGAGAGTGATGGTTGAAGGCACTACAAAAGAGTTGCAAAGAGCTTAGCAAGGGTGTTGATGTTCCATTAGATATATTAGAAGTATCTTTGTGTAAGGTGGACAAATTACCTTCAAAATTTATACAAAGCATCGTTTCTCTAATTAAGGATGCCTTAAGTCAACCCAGGTTATTGAGACACTGTGAGAAGGAAATGAAGTTGGCAGTTGCAACATGTCTCAGTGGGATTTTGAGAATTTTGGCTCCTAGAGCACCGTATGATGATAACACCATGATAAAGATATTGCATTTGATCGTTAACAACTTTGTGAGCCTTGATGATGTCAATGGTGATCCTTTTGGTAGGAGATCTACAATATTGGAGAATTGTGCAAATGTCAAAGTAACCTTCTCTTAGATCTAGAGTTACAAGACTTGATCCATGATATGTTTCATCACTTATTGGTCACAATCAAGGAGTATCATGATACTAAGGTTTCGGTTGTTATGGAGAGCCTTACATTTTCTGCATTAAAGAGATGGACAAAATATCTCAACCTACCATATCTATGATGTGGGTTGTTCGTAATCTAGAATGTGTCCTTTCTATGGCGACATGCAAATTGGTCAATAATGTATTCAAGAATTGTGAAGACAAACTAATATCTCATTTGAACAAGAGGGAGAAACTAGATGGCAACAATAAGGGTGATGCACATGATGAGAATGAAGGTATAATTACATGGCTTCTCCAGCCACATGACGATCTGCTAAATCTTGCTACTACACCTACATGTGGAGAAAACCTAAAAATTGAAAAGGCTTCTTACATGGATCATGCGAAGACAACATAGACAAATCAAGGTCACAAAAGCTCTACCACTGCTCTATTTCATTACCCAGGCCTTCCGTTCATTGAGTATCGATCACTTCCTTATGCACAACAAGTTCTATTTGTCGAGGCTCTGCTCATCGCTAAGGCTCTATTTGTTGTTGAGCTTGTCTTCATCGAGGCTCTCTCTACCGTCGAGGTTCTATCTATCAAGCGTCTATCGACTAAGGCTTTGTCTTCCTAGGTTCTCTCTACTGAGGTTCTCTCCTCTAAGGCACTCTCTGTCGAGGCTCTATCCGCCCCAAGGGCTCTTCTTGTTGCTAAGGCTCCGGCCATTGTATAGGCTCTGGCCGTCATAGAGGCTCTCTGTCGAGGCTCTCTCTGCTAATGTTTTGTCCGTCATCGAGGCTCTATCTGTCGTGGAGGTAATGTCTATTGAGGCTCTGTTTGTTGAGGTTCTCTCCGTTAAGGCTCTGCTCACTGCCAAGGTTGTGTCCATTGAGGACCTGTCTATCTCCGAATTATTGTTCGTCAACGCTCTACACATCATCGAGGCTCTGTCTAATGCCCAAGTTCTTTCTGTAGCTCTATTCGTGATAGTGTCTATCTTTGTGTTCGGAGCAAAATTTGTCACTGTTAGCATCTATGACTGTGGCCATACTAGAAGAGATTGTTGAGCATGATGATGCAAACGATTTCAAAGATTCGCATCGTTGGGATTTTAATGTAGGGCGTGACAATGTTTAAATCAGAGTGCCACATCAGGAGTTGGATAACTATGTGTTGCAAAGGTAGTTTGATGTCAACTCAATGTTCTACCTGCACGTTTGATTTGGGATTTAGGAGTTAATGGTGTTGATCGGATGGCAAATTGCTAGAGGATAAGCAAATCTTTAGGCGATGGATAATTTAATTTAATTAATTAATTATTTGGTTCTTAAATTTATATTATATAATAGAAAGGACCTCTATTAATTACTTTAATTAATAAATATGGGGCCCAAATTAATTCAAAAATATTTGTACTTGGGGTTTCGATTGATTTATGTACATCCCATGCCCGTGTTTTAGTTTGGTTGGAGGTGTTTGTTGCCGTGTCGACACTTATTCTACACCTCGGGAGTTTTTCTGCAACGACGTATTTATGACCAGCGAGTAGGATGTTTTTGGTATGCGTCTTGAATTTGATTCTATTGTAATGCAAATTCTAGTTGGGGTTCTACTCTATTCACCATTCTGAAAATCCAAGATCTTCCCTCTTTAGCTTATGTAGTTTTGGTAGGATTGTGGCCTACCATATTCTGCTTATTGGATTACTTTGCTCAGATTTGGCAAGTTTAAGCACCATCAGTGTTTGCATATAAAATATCTCTAGTGAAAATAATTGTGTGGTGTTGTTCTATGCAAAAGATTATTATATTTGAGTAAGCTCAGCAAAATTGGTTCAACATGGCATATAATATATATGAACCTCTCACCGTAATGAGAGATTGGTAGGCAATCCTCACTCTATACCCTCATTGCACACCACTATATTCTTTCCCCAAGCAGTCTGTACAACATCCACAACCCCGTCACTGTATGCCTGCACATTTCTTAACACCATCTGTACTTCTACTTCTCCAATCCTTCATACAACTTCTTGGAAAGGATTGAGCGACACACAAGTTTGCAACGGTGTTTGCAACCACCGTATGGTGTTGCACACCTCTATGTCTACTGGACAACACCTACACTGCACACCAGGGGATACATTGACAAGCGCATGTCACTATTTGTCTAGACCATACACCATCTTGCACTAGAGTACAAACACCATTTTGTTGTGAGGATCACCATATGGCTCATCAACACTCTATACGGCCTCTTCATAGGTTTCACAAAGCAATTACAACAACTTGCCTCAAGTCAATTTTAGGAGTCGACTTTCCCTCAAGCATTGCCCTTGGGTACTTTCCCTTGCGTGTTGCCTTCAAGTATTGTAATCGAGTACTTTCCCTCAGGCTTTTCCCTCAGGCATTGCCCTCAGATGTTGCCCTCAAGTACTTTCCATTAGACATTCCCTTGTGTACTTTCCCTTAGGCGTTGTCCTCGAGTACTTTTCCCTCAAGATAACTCGAGTGTGTCAGTGGGAACATTACAAAAATATGACTAAAGTAGGCCATAATATCTGGAAGCAACGTCTTCATTATGAAGAGTTGGCTTTTATATGTAGTAAATGTTTTAGGCTCAGGCATTTATCCAATCCATGTCCATGAAAAATAAGAATCTTTTGGCAAGGCATCATGGTGGCATGAAGTAATGTTCTTGTCATAAAATAAATAAGATATTGGAAATTTATTTATGGAACTAATTGATTTAGTACATCTCAGACCGATTTCTATTTTAATTATTTATATGGGTGTTTGTTGTATCTTGTTTACGCACTTAGTTTCTCCCTCAATGGGGTATACATGTCTCTCATGTTGAGTTGTTTCAGTATGCAATTTAGATTATTTTATTGTACTGTGAATTCTTGTTGGAGTTCAGTATTGTTCACCATTTCGAAAGTGAGAGATCTTTCCTACTTAGCTTGTGCAATTTCAGTGGGTGTCATTTTGGCAAGTTGGAACGCTATCCTTATTTGCAACTATGATCTTCTATTTAAATTTTAATCTTTCTATACTTTATTGTGTATTATGTGCATCATAGGCAAATCTCATCTGTATCTGGAATTTGATTAAATCATATCGATAATCACACGTCATTGTACCACCTCCCTTTCCATAGTGAACGACAACTTCCATCAGCACTGTACGCCCCAACACCATCGCTCAACATCCTTCCCTTTGTTGGCCTTGCCATAGTCACTGTACGACGTACTCTGTGATACCTCTGCATCATACGACAATTCTAATTCCTTCCTCTGCCAACTACATCTTTCATCACCATCCAACTCCTTTGTACGTCATCTAAATATATCCACTGTATGCTATGGACTTCGTACAATCACACCTTGTTTCAACCATACGCCCTGATCCCACTTTTATCATCATACCTCACACACCCTTCCTCACCATACACATGCTTGCACATTACATACATTGTACGCCACACCACATCCACCCTCACCGTACGACCTAGCCACCTCCATCACCTATACGATCAACATAAGGCATTGTTAACTCCTAGTCGAGCATGGACTAAATATTACAATGGTATCAAAGTCGCTAATCTTGCCAACCTATGGACAATGAATGAAGGTTTATAGCCACAAACGATGATGGTCCCACTCAATTAATAGAATGGAAGATTCATAAGAACCCACTCCCTCCAAAGTCATGGCAATACTGAGGGAGCTCTAAAGGAATCAGGCACAAATTAATGACACTCAGTGGCTCATGGAAGAACATGGCGTTACTGAGGGAGCTCTAAAGGAATCAAGCACAAATTAATGACACTTAGCGGCTCATGGAAGAAACCTTATGGAAACTCGGTGAACAAAAAATATCTGGAGAACAAAATGATCATGACTCAGTTACAAAAAAAGAAAACCCTCATCTGGCAAGATCTCGACCTTCCATGCCTACACTCCCTCCACAGAGCAAGGGAACCAAACTTTGAAGAAGAGCAAGAACAGTTACTAGAAGATTGGAGGGATGCAAATATGGAAGGGGATAAATCATACAAAGATTAAACCGAATTAAGAATGAGATATTTAAGTGGCAGCAACCGTGGGTATTTTAAGGATATTCTAAAAAAAAAGATTAAGTAAGGTGAATCTATCACCATTTGATGGATCGGGATCAATATTTGCACAGGCATGGGTAATGCAGGTCAATACCTACCTCCAACTCAACTCAGTCCTAGAAGAGGAAGCAATTAAATTCGGTGCACTCCATCTAGAGGTAGTGCCGCATGAATGGTGGCATTACGGCATGGTTACTCTCAAACATGACCAACTAAACTCTTATGTGGAGCCTACAGAAAAACTAATAGATTGGTTTGATGGCAAAGATCCAGAAAACTTTAAAGAATCAGCAGATTTAAAGCATATCGGGTCAGTGGCCAATCACATCACGAAGTTTTAGAGACTTTCCATACTCAATATGAACATATCAGAGAGATGACAAACCATGCTATTCATGGATGGCTTAACAAAACCATTGAAATGTTGGGTAAAGGGTTTCAATCTTGTCGCCCTCTGGGAAGAAGGCTCGAAGCATGGCATTATCATCAGCCTCATCTTCTCGTAGTTACTCACCAAACCGTTGTTGGCTCTGAAGGAAAAAGACAACAAAACCCTCACCAAAGAAGCCTACGTTGGATGAAGCCACCAAACAAGAACTCAGGCGGAGGAAATTATGTTTCAAGAACCAGGAACACTTCATTGAGGTTAAGTCGAACGGTAAAGAAGAACTAGATGATTCAACGCTCGAAGGGAATAACAGACAACAAATTAGCCTAAACCGTACAAAAAGGATAGTTGCACTCTTACGGCGTGGGGGCACCATCACTCTCACAGGTAGCCACAGGTGCATAATTTTTAAGGTATAGGGAATCCTTCACGGACAGAGGGTCATTTTAATGTTGGACATTGGAGTCACTCTAAATTTCAAAACCTCATCACTGGTAAAACAAAGGGATTTTTAGACAGAACCACATATGAGTTTCCAAGTCAAGGTGGTTAAAGGAACACTTTTACCATGCACACACCTAGTTCCCCAGCTAAGTATTACCATGGCAACCACAGGGTAACAAAAACCTTTTTCATAGTGGATTTCGATGAAATGGAAGTTATACTTGGCATCTAGTGGATGGAAACTCTAGACGAGTATACACAGAGATTCTAACGGATGAACTTCACTTTCATAGTTACTGGGAAGAAGGTGGCCCTGAGGGGAATGGCAAATGATGGTCCAAAGGAGGTTTCAGCTCATAGGATGGAAGCCATCTTCAGGCATGAGGATGTAGCATGGGTTGTACATTGCTTTCTTTCAACAAAACTAATAAAAGGTCAATGGGTGTACTATCAAGATGATGAACTTTAGGTCATTTTGGATAAACATGATAGAATTTTTGCAGACATTCCTCCTAATGTACCTCCCCATCGAGGTTTTGGGTGTATCATCGAATTGGAAGGCGACACTAAGCCAATCATCACCACACCATACTGTCGTCCCAAAAAGTTTAAAGATGAGATAGAAAAAATAAGTTAGGAACTTCTCAACAAAGAATGGATCTGTCCCAGTTCTAGCCCCTTTGCATCATTAGTGGTGCTAGTGAAAAAGAAGACATTATGCATAAGTGTGGACTACCGTGTGTTGAACAATGAGACAATAAAAAACAGATACCCTATTCCCAAGATTGATGAACTGCTTGATGAGTTGCACAATGCGGTTTATTTTTCTAAAATAGATCTCCATTCCGTATGTCATTAGATCTGAATGTGGGAGAAAGTTGTATAGAAAATGGCCTTCCAGTGTCACCACGAACATTATGAGTTCCTGGTCATGCCATTTGGGTCAACAAACACACTAGCTACATTCCAGTCCTGCATAGATTGCACTTTCAACAAATAGTTGTGTAAGTTCCTGCTGGTATTTTTTGACGACATTCTTATTTACAGTAAAACATGGGAAGAGCATTTGAGGCATTTGGATGAAGTCCTCGAGATCATGGAGGCCCAGTCATTGTACGCCAAGCGATCCAAGTGTGAATTCAGGATGACAAAAATATTATACCTAAGATAATTATCATAAAAAGAGTGTCTTCCTTAGGCCTCTTTGGGATCTCTGGAAACATTACTTGCATATGTTTGACCATTACAATATATATTGTCCCTAAGAGATTCTTTTGCAAATCTCTCCCTTGGATTCCATTCCGAATCCGACATCCAGATTGTGAATGTCCTTTGATCACACAGTCCTCCCTTGGAGAGACTTCACATTCCTAGTGAATGCTCTCTATCCATACTCTATTGGACCTCTAAGAAGGTTATGAATTCTCTTATGTAATTCTTACACAATGTTTTTGGTTCTCAATTCTTAAAAATCTCGTAGCTTAGTCTTCTATGAAGTTGTAAATATCTTTTCATGCAACTCCCAGTCAATAGTCTTTTGTGATTCACGTGGTGACTGTGGCTTCTCCTTGCTCATGCGTGTGTTACTTCAGGGGCTCCGGCTATAAGCTTCGGTTGTTAAGTATCCTCGCACGCTATGATCCTTGTTGATGAGTGTCTCCTTACTCGGGTCTATGTGTTCCTGCAATATGGACGTTGAACACCGCATATGATTGCTTTAATTTGATATCGCATGTGTTACTAACGCCAAGGATGTCTACATTTTGATGCTCTTTCTTTGTGCGATGTTGAACTACAATGCCCATCGACTGCTGGAATTTTGACAGTATTTGTCATATGTGTGCAACGTGTCAATCGCTGTGTATTTCCTTTTAGTCTACACGATGTCTTATTTGACGCCTTCTACTAATAAATCTTCATCTGTGTTTACTCTCCCGAAGGTTCCCTCCCTTTGCTCGAACACTTGTATATATATGTAGCTTCAGTGCATTGACCAGTCGTATCTCTTGAATAGGTGACAATTCGCCATAGTCGGGAGTTGCATTTTCTTTTACTATAAAAATAGATTTGCATATTATGAAAATAGATTTACTATGTTTAATTTAGTATTTACTTATTGTTTGTTTATTATCATCCAATTATTCATAATCATTATTTTCCTCAATCATCTAAGATAAAATTGAAAATTTATATGCATATTTCAAATGGAGAAGAATTTCTTATTTAAGAAATTATATTTTATTATTTAGAATGTATTTAAGGGTTATCACAAGTTTATAGAAAAACTAATAGATTGGGTCGATGGACAAGATCCAGAAAACTTTAAAGAATCGGCACATTTAAGACATATTGGGTTGGTGGCCAATTACATCACAGAGTTTTAGAGACTCCATACTCATTACAAACATATCAAAGAGATGGCGAACCGTGCTATTCATGGATGGCTTAACAAATCCATTGAAAGGTTGGGTAAAGGATTTCAATTTTGTAACCCTCTCGGAAGAAAGCTCGAAGCATGGCATTATCATCAACCTCATCTTCTCGTAATTACTCACCAAACCACTATTCACTCCATAGGAAAAAAGACAACAAACCCTTGCCAAAGAAGCCTACGTTGGATGAAGCCACCAAACAAGAACTCAAGCGGAGGAAATTATGTTTCAAGAAGCAAGAACACTTCATTGAGGTTATGTTGAACAATGAAGAAGAACCAGATGATTCAACACCTGAAGGGAATAACAGACAATAGGTTAGCCTAAACCGTACAGAAATGATAGCTGCACTCCTGCAAATTCTTATGATCTTCAATTAGACTTAAAGTTCAGTTTCTAATGGTAGAGAATGATCCTTTAGAATAGTATGTATACTCAGATTGTTTGAAGCAGATATCACTAATCTTTGATGCAAGTTCAAAACCTCTATACTTGATATTAAATGAATAACAATATCTTTGATTTTCCAATTCGCAGGAAGATGAATACTTAGAAGAACAGACTGCTATGTTTTCGTGTGCCTTCTAAATTGTATTCACAACCCTCTAAATATCAAACTAAAGGACATCAACTTTAAATGACACATCCCTTCACTTGGTTGGTTTTGCATCCCTTCATAAAACCAGCGACTTGTTTAGAAGAATTAATATTAAATAATAACTAACAAGGTGGTTAGTTTCTTTGCAATATTAATAAGTCTAAAATCGCCGCCTAGAGGAGAATATAAATACCAAGCCATACATTTGATATTTTAGAGATAGTGCAATCTGCACTCACAGACCTGGTGATTATCAGGTTATAACATTAACACTCCCTCTTAACCTGATAATCACACACAGAGATATCATATCTAGTAACATCAATACAGATGAATAAGCAAGAATTAATACTCTATATCTGTCTAAATTTTCTTAGTATGTGATATCATAGAACACATAACACAATGTCATATTACTCAACCTGTGATATGACAAATCACTGCTAGTAGTGATAAGATACATGTTGTGACTCATAGAAACTGGTATTTCTAAATCACAATGAGATCCTGAGTTTAAGATCTACCAGAATACAGGATAAACCCAAAAAATTTCTAAAAATTCGTCCTTTATCCATCCAATTTGTGACCCATGAACATAGCAATGTCAATGTCACAAGATGATCTAAAACTCATCTGGATCTTACGTAAAATCTACTATTTAGTACATTATCTAAGAGATCGTCATCTCTCATAATGTCTTTTATACAAGTATTCATTATTTCAAAGAACATCACCTCTTAAATAATGATTACACATGGTGGAGCCCATAATAGTCAATAGCCTGACAAAAATAAAATTATTTTATTAATAATCAAAAGAGTACAAATGGATTACGACTCAACCATAACAAGTCTCTTGCTGAAATGTTCTATCTTTACTCTAGATAGAGGTTTCGTGAGTATATCTGTTGTCTGATCTGCAGTACAAATGTATTCCAATTTAACAAAATTCCTGTCTACCATATCTCTTACATAATGGTAAGGAATTTCAATATGCTTGGATCTATCATGGAAAACTGGATTCACTGAGAGCTTGATGGAACTCTGATTATCGCAATGAATAATTGTAGGATTCATGGCTTGCCAAAATAATCCCACAAGTAACTTCCTCAGCCATACTGCTTCTCGAGAGGCCATTGCTACTGCAATGTATTCGGCTTTTGTGGAGCTCTGAGCTACTAAAGACTGCTTTCTACATATCCATGAAATAATAGCTGATCCTAAACTGAAACATCCTGAAGTGCTTTTCCTATCTTTAACACTTCCACCCCAATCTGAATCGGTGAATCCATGCAAATCTGAAGCAACTTTCTCATATTTGAGTCCATAATTAAGAGTTCCTTGTAAGTATCTCACAATGTGTTTAACAACAACTAGCTGAATCTCCTTAGGTTCACACATAAACTGACTTAAGGCATGAACAACATAGCAAATATCAAGTCTTGTATTTACTAGGTACATCAAGGACCCAATCATTTGCCTGTAGAGAGTAGAATCTATTGGAGGTGATTCTGCAACTGCTTCTTTAAGTTTATGCAAATTGGTCTCCATTGGAGAAGACATGGACTTGCAGTTCCACATTCCAAATTTCTTCAAGATATCTGAAGTGTACTTCCCTTGATTCAGTATGATACTATCAGCATTCTGTCGTACTTCTAATCCTAGGAAGTAATGGAGAAGACCCAAGTCTTTCATCTTGAATTCTCTGGTTAGATCTTTCTTGCACTAATCTATAAGATGATCATCACCTATGATTAATAAATCATCAACATATAATATCAATATTACCATACAATCTTTATCTCTTTTATAATATAAGTTTGGATCGGCTTCATTCCTAGAGAATCCTAAGCCAGTGAGATATTTATCAATCCTTTCATACCAAGCCCTGGGAGCCTATTTAAGCCCATAAAGAGCTTTCTTGAGTCTGCAAACAAAGGTGTTAGGATCATGGGTTTCATTCTGGTTGCTCCAGATAAACTTCTTCTGAAATCTTTCCATTGAGAAATGTTGTCTTTACATCCATCTGATGTACCTTCCACCCCTTAGATGTGGCAATTGCTAAGACAGCTCAAACAGTAGTATATCTAACAACAAGAGCCAAGGTTTCTTCATAATCAATCCCTTCTTTCTGAGAAAAACCTTTGGCTACAAATCCGGCTTTATATTTCTCAATACTTCCATCAGCAGAATGCTTTATTTTGAATATCCATTTGGAAGAAACAATGGATTTTCCTTTTGGCCTTGGAACTATTTCGCAAACATCATTTTTCATAATTGATTGATATTCTTCTGTCATAGCTTCTTTCTAGGCTGGATGTTTAATAGTATCAGAGGGATTGGTTGGCTTTGTTTTGGATAAATCAATCATATTTGCTATATAACTAGAGAATCTTTTAGGTCTTTTACTTTCTTTGACTGATCCTAAAGGTGCAGCAAAATCTTGAACTGCTTCAACTGTTTTTATGGCCCAAAGTGGTCTTTTCTTTGAACTTTTCTCAAGGCTTTATTCATCTTCGACCTCTTCTAAGTTCTCCCTCTAGGATTCATATTCACTAATTCTTTCAGAACTTGATAAAGGAGAGGGTTCATTGGAACTTATTGCTCTTTTGAATGCAAGATCTTCCTCAAAGATTACATCTCTGCTAAGTTCAATAGTTTTCTGTCTAGGTATGAAAATTTTATATGCTTTAGAAGTTTCACTATACCCTACAAAGATACCTTTCCTCCCAGATGGTTCTAATTTGGTTCTCTTTTCTTTTGGAACATGAATGTATACAGGACATCCAAAAATTCTGAGGTGAGTTATATTGGGTTTTACTTTAGTAAATACTTCTTCAGGGGTCTTATCTTTAAGATAGGAGTGAGGGCTTCTGTTTTGAATGTATACAGCAGTACAAAAGGCTTCTGCCCAAAGATAGTATTCTAGATTTTGGTCAAAAATCATGGCCCTAGCAGCTTCTATAATTGTCCTGTTCTTTCTTTCAGCTATCCCGTTTTGTTTTGGGTTATAAGGAACAATGTACTCACTCTTGATCCTAGATTCTTTACAAAACCTTTTAAACAAGTCTAAGGTATATTCTCCTCCATTATCTGTTCTAAGGGTTTTAATTTTATGTCATGAAAAATTTTCAGTTAATGCTTTGAATTCTTTAAATCTTTGTAGGATTTCTTCTAATTTTTTGCATTTTAAGAAATAAATCCATGTTTTCCTAGAGAAGTCATCTATGAACAAGATATAATACCAGAATCCTCCAAGAGAGGGAACGGACATAGGTCCAAATAAATCTGAATGAATTAACTCAAGTACATTATTTGTTTTCCTAGTAATATCATGAAAGGGACTTCTAGTACTTTTACCCAAAGCACACCCTTTACAAATACTAGAGTGATCTTTATTTAATTTAGGTAATCCGGTAACCATCTTTTCCATAGTTGATAAGGTTTTAAAGTTTAGATGCTCTAATCTTCTGTGCCATATTTCATTTGAATTTTCTGCTTCGTGAACTAGGGCTTGAATGGATTTACTGAGTTCTATATTCAGTTCATACAAATATCCCTTTCTTTGACCAATTACTTTAGCTTTCTTGATGGAAGAGTTCTTAGCCCAAGTTAATACTTTGCCATCTACGAATGAAACATTGTGTCCATCATCTTCTAATGTTGTAATTGAGATTAGGTTTCTTTTAATCCCTAGTACATACAGTACATCTTTAAGAAGAGGAGTATTTCCTATCTTTAGCTTCAAAGTGCAACTACCAATTCCTTCAACTGAGTGTGCGGAGTTATCATCAATAGTAACTTCACCGTTAACTTTCTCTGACAAGGAATCTAGAGTTTCTTTGTATCCTGTTATATGTCTAGAGGATCCACTATCGATCACCCATGCCTTATTTGAGATTTCATTTAATAGAGAGGAATATAAGCCACGGTTCTCAGGGTCATAAGTTTCTTCTTCTCTAATAACATTTGTATAATTTGCCTGTTGTTTGGAATTTTCCAAACAATTTGATCTATAGTGTCCAAATTTTTCACATTTGAAGCACTTTATTTTAGAAAGGTCTTTCTTGGGCTTTCCATTCTTCTGATTTCCCTTTTTCTTCTTGAAGTGCCTTTTCTTTCCTTTATAAGAATTGGCATTAAGAACATGAAGTTCTTCATCTTCTACTTTTGGTTTTCCTTCGTTATTTAGTTTTCTTGACTCTTCCTGAAGACAATCATTCTTGAGTCTGTTAAAGTCCGGAAGCTGATCTCTAGCACTTATTCCTTGTGCGAATGTTTCCCATGATTCTGGCAATCCATCTATGGCCATGAGCGTTAGTTCGGTGTCATTAATGATGGTTCCTATGCTTGATAATTCATCTCTAATGCAAGCAACTCTTAAGAAATAAGAGTTTATTGATTCTCCTTTCTTTATCTGGATGTGATTTAGTTGTCTTTTTAGTGCAAGGACCCTCGTTGCATTATTTACTTCAAATGCATTCCGTAATGCATTCATCATATCGTAGGCAATTTGGTGTTTTGTAAGCATAGCTACGATGTCATTCTTAACTCCATCCAAGATGATTTGAATGACTTTTCTATTTCCATTGGTCCATATGGATTTGTGAGGTTCAACTGGTGGTTGTTTGGATGCTCCATCAACAAACTGTTTAACATTATTTTCTTCAAGAATCATCAAGATTCTGAATTTCCATGTTTCAAAATGTTCCTTCCCATCGAATCTGTCCTCAGGCCTGATTGTATATGCCATTGGAAATGGAAGACAACTACTGAAATAGAAAAAAAATCTGATCACTGAAAATTTGTAGAGCCCTAGATCTGATAACAAGGCTCTGATACCATGTAAATTCCTACAAATTCTTATGATCTTCAATCAGACTTAAAGTTCAGTTTCTAATGGCAGAGAATGATCCTTCAAAATAGTATGTATACTCAGATTGTTTGAAGCAGATATCACTAATCTTTGATGCAAGTTCAAAACCTCTATACTCGATATTAAATGAACAACAATATCTCTAATTTTCCAATTCACGGGAAGATGAATACTTAGAAGAACAGACTGCTATGTTTTTGTGTGCCTTCTAAACTGTATTCACAACCCTCTAAATATCAAACTAAAGGACGTCACCTTTAAATGACACATCCCTTCACTTGGTCGATTTTGCATCTCTTCATAAAACCGGTGACTTGTTTAGAAGAATTAATATTAAATAATAACTAACAAGGTGGTTAGTTTGTTTACAATATTAATAAGTCTAAAATCACCGCCTGGAGGAGAATATAAATACCAAGCCATACGTTTGATATTTTAGAGATAGTGCAATCTGCATTCACAGACCTGGTGATTATCAGGTTATAACATTAACACAATGTCTCAATGGTTATAGTTGCACTGGTAGACACACAATAATGACACGGATGACCACAACGACGATGACAACGATGACAGGCACAAGCTCAGCATCGGTAACAGACACAACGGTGACTGACACAACGATGGTGACAGACACAACAACGACAACGAATACCATGATGGTAATGATGGTGACGGATGTAACAACGGTGACTAACACAATGATGGTGACAAACGCAACGACGACGATGAATACAATGGCATCGGTAACGGACACGACGACGGTGACTAACACAACAATGGTGACAGACGCAACGACGACAATGAATACCACGATGGTGATGATGGTGATGGATACAACAACGACGATGGATACAAACTCAATGACGGTTACGAACACAACGACAAAGACAGGCATGACGATGGCGGACATAACGGTGATTGACATAAACTCGATGATGGTGATGGACACAACAACAGTGACAAACATGATGGTGACAGACATGGCGAGGGACTTTGCAACAGACATGGTGACGATGATAGCCACGATGACAGTGACGAAAACAAACACAACTATGGTGACGGATACAACCACAATGACGGACATACAACTTAGGCAACAGATATGACCATGGTGATGGACATAGCTTCAGTGACAAACACACAGTCTCAACAACAACCTTGGTGATGGGCATAACTTGATCTGTACATGTCTTCACAAGATCTATGCAAGCAACCTCTTCAATTTTTTGGTGTTCTCTCCAAGTTAGTGTAGAAGAAAGATTTAACAATTCCTCTTGAAGCAACCCTGTAATAATGCCTTTCTTCTGGTGTAATGCATCGTCCTTACTATTGCCATCTATTTTCTCCCACTTATGCAAATGAGATATTAGTTTTTCTTCACAATGCTTGAAAATATGACTGACCAATCTACATGCAACTATAGAGGGGACACATTCAAGATTACGAATAGCCCATAACATATATGTGATGGGTTGGGATATTTCATCCATCTCCTCAATGCATGAAATCATAAGGCTCTCCATAGCAACTAAAACCTTAGTATCATGATCTTCCTTGATGGTGGCCAAAAAGTGATGAAACATGTCGTCAACTAGATTTCGCAATTCAAGATCTAAGAGGTTACCCATTTTAACACTTGCACAATTCTCCAAGATTGTAGATTTTCTACAAAAGGGATCAGCACTAATGTCATCTAGACTCTAAGAGCTGTCAACAATCAAATGCAAGATCTCTATTATGGTGTTATCATCATAAGGTGTTCTAGGAGCCGATATTCTCAAGATCTCACTGAGACATGCTGCGACTACCAACCTTTTCCCCTTGTCATGGTGTCTTAAAAGCCTGGGTTGACTTGAGGCATCTTTAATCGATGTGAGGATTCTCTATATAAATCTTGAAGGTAATTGGTTAACCTTACACAAACATACTTCCAACAAATCTAATGGAAGATCAACACCTTCGCCGAGTTCCTTGCCAATCCCATGTAGTGTCTTCAACCACCACTCTCCATCGCTGCTTGGCGTCATAACGCTACCCCAATCCCAAAATCTATCAATCATCCCAACAGGCTAGCAAGGTCATTAGCTCTGATACCACTGTAATGTTCCTAAGGTGAACTCGGCCTGTAGGTGATCTCGATCCGTAGGCAATTACTTAGGTAGCATTGTCGTGTGCTCCCAGTAGCAAATGCTTCAGGTAGTTCTCCCTCCGTGCTTCAGGTAGTCTTTCCAGTGCCTCAGGTAGTTCTCCTTCGTGCCTCGGGTAGTCTTTCCAGTGCTTCAAGTAGTTTTCCTCCATGCCTTGGGTAGTCTTTCCAGTGCCTCAGGTAGTTCTCCTCCGTGCCTCGGGTAGTCTTTCCAATGCCTTAGGTAGTTCTCCTCCGTGCCTCAAGTAGTCTTTCCAGTGCCTTAGATAGTTCTCCTCCATGCCTCGAGTAGTCTTTCCAATGCCTCAGGTAGTTCTCCGTGCCTCGGGTAGTCTTTCCCCTGCCTCAGGTTGTGTGTTGTACGGTGTCAATGTGCAGGATGGAAAGGCCGTACGGTATCTTATTGGTCGTACGGTATGTTGGGGTATGACCATACAAACAATGGGAGGCCGTATAGTAGACAAGGCCAAGAAGGCCGTACAATAGCTTCAGCCGAGGCCGTACGGGATTAGTCCGTGTAGTTTTTTGTGACAAGGAACAGCTTGCAAGTCGTGGTTTGTCAAGAAGTTACTGTCGATGGGCGAAATCGAGACAAGCCAAATAGGGAAGGTCTTTCACTTCCGAAATGGCAAATAATAGAGAACTCCAACAGGAATTTGTAGTACATAGAAAATAATCCAAAAGCATACTAACTACAATCTACATGTCGTGCTTAAATACCCTTCAGATAAACATCCCAAGGGTGTACAAAGATAGCCGACGGTCAACACCTACGGAACAATTAATTAAAAATGGGTCCGAGATATACTAAATCAATCGGAACCCACCAATACAAACATTAATAACTTGGGCCCCAAATTATTTAAAATTGGGAACATTACACATCATCAGTGGTGCTAGTGAAAAAGAAGACATTATGCATAAGTGTGCACTACTGTGCGTTGAACAATAAGACAGTAAAAAATAGATACCCTATTCCCAGGATTAATGAACTACTTGATGAGTTGCACAATGCAGTTTATTTTTCTAAAATAGATCTTCATTTTGTATATCATTAGATCTAAATGTGGGAGAAAGATGTTGAGAAAACGGCCTTCCAGTGTCACTATGGACATTATGAGTTCTTGGTCATGCCATTTGGGTTAACAAATGCACCAGCTACATTTCAGTCCTACATAAATTGCACTTTCAACAAATAGTTGTGTAAGTTCCTACTGGTATTTTCTATGACATTCTTATTTACAAAAAAACATGGGAAGAGCAAGTTTCTACAGGAGTTTTGTGAAATACTTCTCAACTCATTTTACCTTTAACGAATCTAATAAGAAAAGGTTCTTTTCAATGGAATAAAAGGGCACAACTCATCCTCGATAAATTGAAGAAGGCAATGAGTACTAATATGATTCTTGTATTACCAGACTTTACTCAACCCTTCATCTTGGAGTGCGATGCCTCCAAGGGAGTCATTAGTGTCGTATTGATTTAGGATCGACACTTGATAGCATTCAAGAGTCCAAAACTCACTCAAGGAGAAGGATTATACTCCATCTATGATAAGGAAATACTAGCCATCTTGCACACCCTAACCAAGTTTCACCAATATTTGGAGGGTGCCAAGTTTGTTGTCCATATCGATTACAACATTTTGAGATACTTCCTGTAATAGAAAGATCTAAATAAGAGACAACAAAAATGGGTAAGTAAGATACAAGCCTTGGATTTCGATATTGGATATGGGAAAGCATAGAATAATGTTGTGGTAGATGCTTTGTCAAGAAAACCAACCATCTGTTCATTAGCCCAACTTTTAGCTAATTGGAAGGCATACTTATCGGTGGAATACTCCAAAAACATTTGAGCGTGTAAGCTAATGGATGTAAACATTTAAGATGACCACTACAAGGTAGTTGATGACATCATCTACTAGAAGGACTAGATATACTTGGTACCTGAATCCAGATTGGAACAAAAAATCTTGAAGGAAATGCATACCTCAACATTGGCCAAACACTTGGAATTCCTGAAAACCTACATACAAATCGGGGAGAGATTCTCGTGGAAAGGACTTAAGGATGATGTCTTGCAATATGTGAGAAAAAGTGCAACGTGCCATAAAAAAATTAGAACACATATTACCTGCTGGATTGTTACAACCCTTGCCAATACCGAATAGGAAGTGGGATAGCATTTCCATGGACTTCATCACCAAACTCCTAAAGGTAAATAGAAGGGACTGCATTTTCGTGCTAGTTGACAGGTTGACAAAGCATGCAAACTTCTTCACCATTCCCACCGAGTTCCAAGCCACGAAAGTGAAGAACTTATTTATCGAGGAGGTTTTCTGCCTCCATGATTTGCCCTGAAACATAGTTAGGACAAGGATAGTGATTTTCTCAACACCTTCTGGACAAAACTATTTCGATTGGCAGGTACAAAGTTGTCACCAAGTACCAACTACCACCCCTAGACCAATGGGCAAATGGAAATCGTGAACAAGTGTTTGGAAGGGTACCTTCGAAACTATGTTTCAACATAGCAACGAGTAGGGGTCAAATGGCTGCACCTAGGGAAATACTAATACAACACAACATATAACATGTCGATTGGGATGGCATCTTTCAAAGAACTCTACAGATATGAGTCCCTTTCATTTGTGGACATGGTTTTGGGTGAGAGTTGTGCACCTAGTGCAAAGGACTGGCTACAAGAAGGACAAGACATTCTAAGGTTTTTGAAGGAAAACTTGCAAAGGGCACATAATCAGAAAAAGTAAAAGTAAGGCCACACTTCTATGGTCCAAACTATGTAACTAACCGTATAGGTGAAGTTGTTTATGAACTGGAGCTGTCAAAGGGAAGCCACAACCACAATGTCTTTCATGTATCCTTCCTGAAGAAAGCAGTGAGAAAAAACATCACTCTATCTGCTGACTTGCCACCTCTCAATGAAGACGAGAAATTTGTATTGGACTCTATCAAAATCCTTGACGTACAAGAAAGGAACGTAAGGAACTGCACCATCAAGGAATACTTGGTACGCTAGAACCATTTTCCACTAAATGCCACCTAGAAGGGGGATCAAGTTCTACAACATCCAACATTGCATTTGCTTGAGGGCAAGCAAATTTTGGGACAAGAGAATTGTAATGTTCCCATCATAAAATAAATAAGATATTGAAAATGTGTTTGAGACTGATTGATTTAGTATATCTAAGACCCATTTCTATTTTAATTATTTCCGTAGGTGTCTATCGTATCTTGTGTTGCCACTTAGTTTCTCCCTTGATGGGGTATATAAATCCGTCAGGTTGAGTTGTTTTTGTAATGCGATTTAGATTATTTTATTGTACTGCACATTCTTGTTGGAGTTGAATATTGTTTGCCACTTTGAGAGTGAGACCTTCCCTAATTGGCTTCTGCAGTTTCGGTGGGTGTCATCCCTACCCTATTCTGCATTGATTTTTGAGCTCAGATTTGGCAAGTCAGAGTGCTATCATTGTTTGCAACTAGAATCTTCCATTTAATCTTTCTATACTTCGGTGTGTATTTTGTGCATCATTGGCAAACCTCATTTATATAAGGAGTTCGATTAAATCATATTGATAATCACATGTCGCCATACCACCTCCCTTACCATAGTGAACGATAGCTTCCATCGACACCCTACACCCCAACACCATTTCCCAGCATCCTTCCCTTCATTGGCCTTGCCATAATCACTGTACGACATACTCTATAATACCTCCACGCCGTACACAAATTCTAATTCCTTCCTCCGTCAACTATATCTACCATCATTGTACAACAACTCCATACGTCATCAAAATATCCCCACCATACGCTATTGACTTTGTACAGTCACACCTTGTTTCACCTATATGCCCTCATCCCACTTTCCATCATCATACCCATTACACCCTTCCTTACCATACACATGCATGCACATTACATACACTATAAGGCACACACCCCTTACCCTCGTCGTACAGCCCAACTATGTCCACCCTTACTATACAATGCAACCACCTCCACCAACCATATGGTCAACATTAGGCATCATATGAACACATTCAAGCATATTTGGTTGTGAAGTTGAGTTAACTCTCAGTTAGGCATGAACAAAACATTACACATAATGCTAAAATGCAATTATTTATTGCAAATGATTCCCAAAATATATATATATGTTTATATATACACTTGCTCTTTTGGTTAGAAAAAATTGATGGCATGACCTTTGTCTCCTACAGGTACTGTAGAAAATGTATGAAGAAACCATTTGAAGAGAAAATAGTCTACTCAAAATGAATATTTGCTACATCATGATATTGTTTCTTAAATTCTTCAGCCCTTAGGTTATGCAGTAAAGAAAATAGAGGTAGATTAGGAGAATATATCCCCTAATCTAGAAAATGTAATGCCCTGTACATACAACTCCCCTAAAAATCAATATTTTTCTGCTAGAATGCTTGTATGGATGTCAAACGGAGTGTAGGGACAAGGCTGGAGGCCATACGGTGCAGGTTGTATGGTATGTTATGGGACACCAAAAGTGTCGTACGATGGGAGAGATGATGTACTGATAGTAGTTTGGCCATACGGTGGTATAAGGGGGCTATACGGTGAAGTGAGAATGATTAGTAGAGTAGCCGTACAGTAGGAACTATGGGGTCTGTACGGTGAGCATATGGAGGTTGTACGGTTGGGTATATGGAGGCCGTACGGTTGGTTGGGAGGAGGTACGTCTTAGCTTGGAGACTATACAACGAGTAATAGTAGTTGCGCAGAGTGTTGTGAGAAACAGAGGAGGTATGGAAAAGAATGATTTTAGATCTGCACTTTAAACTATTAATTCCGAATTCATCAAACAATACCAAACAATAATAGAGATTCGACACAAACAACCTTCAATTAATAATTGCCAAAAGATGGTGCTCCGACTTGCCAAATCCGAGTGAAGTGTTACAGGCAACGGAATAGGGTGAAGATTGAATCCCACCGAAACCGGACAAACCAAATAGGGAAGGTTTTTCACTTCCGAAATGGCGAACGACAGAGAACTCCAACAGGAATTCGCAGTACAAAGAAATAATCCCAATTGCATACCTAATGACTACCTACAAGCCGTGCTTAAATACCCGTTGGGGAAAATTTCCGAGGGTGTACAAAGATAGCTAATGGCAACGCAAACTACGGAAACAAAACAAAAAATGGGTCCAAGATATATTAAATCAATCAGCCTATTAACAATAGTTTGATTAATGATTTATTTTATAACGGGAACATTACAGAAAAGAAAGGATTAAAGTAAGTCTTATTATTACCACCAAAGCACATAATCGAGGTTGGAACTAATCAGCAACAAGAGAAAGTGAAGAAGATCTGGAAAGGATCTCCAAAATCAAAAGACAACACTTTTGTTAGGGTGTTTGGGGTCAAACTTTCTGGCATGTCTCCTTTTTGTCCCAGGTTTGGGCTCATTGGGGTAAAACCCCTACTAAAACTTTTTTTCTTCAGGTTGCTTGGGCTCTTGATCCATTTTTCTCATTTGGCATACTTGGTTGGAGAGGAATCGGAGGATTTTTCTAGATGCAAGGATGGGTGTTGTACAATTGTGGTGGAAAATTACTCATTCTCTTTGTGAGATTGTTCTGGTAAAGTGTGATATGAATAGAGTTCCGGACCCTGGAGACATTATTTGCAATTGTCTTATTTCCACTTCGAGAAGGTGCTTCGGTGTTTGTTGGTTAGGGTAGGGTAGGAGTAGTAGATGTAGACATCCTTTGCGATAGATCAATCGAGAGTGGCATTGGACACCCGTTCCTCATGAAGTTTTCAAAATAATATTGATGGCTCATCTAAGGGAGTTCTAGGCATGTTAGCATTGGTGGAGTTGGTCGGGACAGTTCTGGTGATGTTCAGTTTACTTTTCTTGTTTATAAGGGCTTTCATACTCATAATTTAATGGAGGCTCTTGCCATTCTGTATGTTGTTGGGCTGTATTTGGATCTTAGCTGGAGCAGGATTATTTGTGAGTCTGACTCTCATGTGGACTTTGTTTACTAAGCAAGAGTTTGGGGCTGTTAGTTCACAGTTAGCTTTGTTTATCAGATGGATTCTCCAATTGTGCAGATCCTCCGGATCTGTTACCTTCACACATTCCTAGGGAGTGGAATGGTATTGCAAATTGTTTGCCTGAAAAGGCTTTGGATCAAATGCAGGATTAGAATATAGTGGATAAGACGCAATTGCCTCCTGATATGTCTCATATGTTTGATCAGTAGTGGGTACCGACAGGGTTATGTAATTCTCTCTCTGATGGGAATTTTGCTTGTTCTGTTTCACTTTTCTATCTCTTTTGTGCTTGAATAAATTTTTACTCCTCTATTAGTTTAAAAGATGAATCTGTTAAAATGTTTAAAGAAATGGCAATGTGTGACCCAGAGAGCTTTGGGGTGAACTTTTCCTTAACGAAAGAAGTTTAACCTTAAGGTATATGAGGAAGTTGATTTAAAACAAGAGCAATCCCCCAAGGAAGACAGTTTGATATTTCCCTTTATCTCTAGCAGAAACGAAAAAATAAAGAAAATACACCACCTCCAAAGCTGTTGAGAATTTATGGTAATGAAGGACCAATATGTGTAATACTGGTTCACTTTCTTTTATTGCAAGGGTAGAGACCATGAGAAAACCCCTAGCAAAATTACGTAGGAAAGGTAATACTGATAATGCACCAACTTCAGCTCAAGTCTGTTTCCAAGTGTAGATGGCATTATAATGAATCTTTAAGGACAGGTATGATAACCACAGACACAACTGCATTCACTTAAACATGTTGAAACTTGAAACCAGTAAAGCAAGGAATGTTGTTTTTCCTTGTGAATTTACATTAAATTTATAGAAGACTGCCTACCCAATGATTTTAAACTTAATCATTCCTAATGCTTAACTCAAAACCACCAAGAACAGCTAGGAGTTGCATGACAACCTCAAGATTTAACACTGATCATATTTGAAGAAAATGGTCAAATCTGTAGCTGCTGATATTGTATGAATCCTACTAACGAAAATTTTTACAACCACGAGGATGTCCTAATGCAAATTGTCTTGATGAAGTTCAGCGCTTGAAGACACAGTTTCCACATATTTTGAGTTTTTAGTATTGAATTGCTTCCATTTGAAAGACCTCTCATTCTTGGTTTGAAAAAATTATTGGGGTGCAAAGGATCTCACATGTTAAAGGAAACAATATAAGGTGACGAGAAGTAACAAAATGCAGTTCAAGGTCAGAATTCACATAAGATTTAGTAAAGGGATAGAATGGGAAAAGAAAAATACCAAATTATCTTCCCAGTCCCTCCATATGTTGAGAATGTCTTCAGCGGGAAGAGGTGGAAGACCAAGTCTTTCCAGTGCGCAAGTACTGTAATCTTTGAACATAATTGATTTCTTAACTTTGTTCAAATCTGAAATCTTTCCACACTTCATATTACACCTAAGATGGGCTGAGGAAGCTGTGGAAGTTCTATGTGAGGGCTCGTCAATATCATTCACTATAGCCTTGTCTTTTTCACAAGCATTTTCCTTTGGCGTTTCAATTTTCAAAGCCTCAAAAGATGACACCAACTCTGCTGACTTATCAGCATGTTTGACCATCAACTCATTGCTAATCACTGGAGCAAAACCCTTTTCGGATCTGGACCCTTCACCCCATCCTGTTCTAAGGCATGGTACTTTGTTGTCGACAAGTTTAGAGGACATGTTAACATTTTCTGCTAATGGTTCCTGTATAAAGGCATCTTTTCTTCTTTTGCGTCTTCGAGTTTTCCCTAGTCTACCAACTGATGGATTTGATTCCAAGACTTCAGGATAATATTTTTTCAGAACCTACAAAAGCCAACAAATAACAAATTAATTGGACTGTCCCAAACATTAATATATTTACATGTATTGTAAGTGATCTACCAAACTCATTCACCTGTCACATTTTTTTCAAGCATTTCCATAAATATCACATTCTTCACAAGTTCAAATTCCTTGGTACTTTCATTTGCAGAACTCATAACTTATCTTTACAATGGAAATAGTTATATGTATTTTTGTCTGGCCATAAAACAATAAATACAGAAGCCTAAAAACACCTAATCAATCTTTGTTAAGAAACCAGAAAAATCAAATAATCTAATTGGTGATAAGTCCCATGTGAGTTTGTAACAGATTTCCCTCACCTGACCTTTATCATCATATATAAATATCTGAGAAAATTTACACCATTTCCATATCTGACAAGTTTACAAACATTTAAGATATCAATAAACCTATATTTCACTGAGTCACCTTTGGTGAGATTTCAAAAAGTAAGGACAAGATTTAGGATGGTTGCAACTAATCCCAAATCCTAGAAAAACAAGGATGGCAGTACTGAGAGAAATTATATTATAATTTATAAACTACGAAACATTTAATGCTACAAACCTTAAAACTAAATATGATATTTGCATTGGAAGTGTAAGACAAAATTTCTTTATTTTATTGGAAGCTTGAAGTCAAATTTCATCTTTCATTATTTTTTTTCTATGATATTCTTAGCTTCGTGTTGAGGTACCCAAAGGGGCACACAGATATTCATCAAAGCATGTTTCGGCATCTGCAACACCCCTATCCTCCTTCCTTAGGGGAGGCATCTCCCTGAGATACCAAGTTATGGGAATGTAATCCAGTGGAAAACATTAAAAGAGCATAAAGGATGATAGCCACTTAGTGTAATGTCCCCAATTTATTTGACTGGGTAGGCCAGCAAATTTTATAAAAATAATAAATAAAATTATTTATAAATGTTAACTATTAAATAATTGAATAAGTCAGTTGGACCAATCTGACCTAACGCTGACTCTGATGAATATGATATTTAATAAGTAATAGTGTGATGAATGAGGCCGCCTTAAAGGGCCAACCTATTTTGCTAATTTCTATAAATGGAGGTGATTCCATTTGAAGGCGTCACAGAATTGAGTTTGTTTATCCCTGCTTAGGGTGTGCCTAGTCTGAGATGGAAACCTCAGCACTAGTCTTTATAGGAAGAACAAAATCTCTACCTGTGTCATATTCACAGAGCTGGAACAGATCTTAGAAAAGTAGGATTCTCTGCCATCCTGTACATCACTTGGGCAAACAGAGTGAGTTTATATGCATTCTTTGGTCTGAACATGCAAATGTACATGGAATAGGGCTGATGAAATTGTACTAAACGAGATATGTGTTGTGAGGTTTTCACACCACCTCCCCAATACAAATAGGGACCCCCTCTTTTTGTTCTAAGCTTAGATGGTAGAGCGATTTTGGCAACAACTTGAAAATTTTGCAAGCCTTCCAAAACTAGACTTACTAAAAAATTTGGCAAGTGCAAAAAACAAAAAATTTAGCAAAATTTGGCCAAGTCTCAAAAAAATGAAAAAAAAACTGGTAAAATTTGGCAAAGTGTGAAAAATGAGAAATTAAAATTAAAATTTAGCCAAAAATAAGTGACTTAACTAAGCCCATATCTATTTCCACTTCAATTTGTATGTGCACTAGATGCACTCACCTATATAATCCTTGATTTCAACTGCACTTTGGTTGCACCTTGCCTAAGTCACTCTTGATTCCCACTGCACGTTGGTTGCACCTTGCTTAAGTCGCCCTTGATTTCCATCAAGAAATTGTACAAATCTTGCTTAAGTCATGAGTGGTTTCCACTTCATGCATAGAGGTTTTGCCTAAGTGGGTACTAGTTTTCACTTGTTAATGGTCTTCTTGGTTTTGCCCAAGTGGCTAGTGGTTTCCACTCCAAGATTAATAAGCATTCTCAACCACAAAATCACCCTACCTCTCCTCAAGTTTAATGAAATGCTTTGAAATCATAAAATTAATTGGGAGATTGTGAAACATGCTCAAATTTCAATGATACAAACAACACAAAAATTAACATTTTCATTAAAAAAAAATTAGCAGAAAGTGACGAAAATGCAAAAAAAATAATAAATAAAAAATTTCATTTAAGGCGAGGTTTACCTCCATTTTTTAGAATGGTGAATTTTAAATTGGGGGGAGATTAAAATTTACATCGACTTTGCAACATAGAGGAAGGTGAGATAGTTGAAGGTATGGAATGCAACATAGAGGAGATGCAACACAGTTTTCTCAATATCCCAAAACCAAACCATCATCCTAAATGACAACATAGAGGAATGTGAGATAGTTGAAGGTATGGAGATGCAAGTAGAGAAACCTGAACCCTTTTTATCAACCCATTATCCTTTCAATGCTTTGGGTTTTCATACGTCATTAGCGCCTCCATTTCAGAGCGGTCCTTTTGTCCCTATCTCCCACTTGCAAGAGGCAACTATCCAGTTTTCTTCTATAGAATCGAATCCCTATTCTTTGATTGCTCCACAAGGTGGTTCTCCCCAACATATAGATTTAGAGAAAGAAATGGAACCTAACACTAATCATTTGGTAACTACTAGCAATACTGCTCTAGAAGAATCTCTAATGGATGTCCCTAATTAATCCTAGTCAGGCCAAAGCCTTTCAAGATGATCTAAATAAATTTGACATGAAGGAAATTATGTGTAAGGTTGGATTCTCCCCCTCCAATATCGAAGAACGGATTCAAAAATTATACACAATTATTAAAGAAAATAGTCATCAATTGGCATAATAGTATCCAACCTTCTGAGGAAAATGTAAGAACAAATCTTCCTTATACAGAAGAATTTAGAACTCAGGCAAAATGGTTAAAATATTAGAAGAAAATATCACTATGTTTGGTGAAATGACGAATGATATTGTTGTCCTGCATTTTGTCACCAGTACGAAACTTTTTCAAACTAGTTTCACATTTCTCTAAGTTGAATTTGTTATTCAATTGGTTAAAGTTGATCAATCAATCAACTCCAATTCACGTAGCAAATTCTTTTACTGAAGGCTTTCGTCAAGTCTTTTACTTTTTCTATTTGTCGAGCCTCTGCTTGATTTTTGAGGCCTTCATCGTCTTTTCTTTCGTTTTTGAGTGTGTTTCTTGGATTTTAGTCATTTGGGTTTGCTAAAGTCATTGCTTTCAGTTTCCCCTTCGATTTGATCTATCTTAGGGCTCAATCCTAGTTGGCAATCAAAAGATATAACCAATTTAGTGCCCAAAAAGTGGACCTTTTTGATGCAACTGCACGAATTAAACATATCATGTTATATTTTTAATTTGACATTCACTTTTTGAAAAATATAACTTAAATTCACTTTATGTTATGTTTTTAAGTTACTTTATCATTTAAATTTCCACTTAAAGTAACTATAGTGCACTTTATGTTATGTTTTTAAGTTGAGTTGCCTTTGATTTTTCACTTAAATAACTATATTAACTATATAGTTCAATTTAATTTTTCATATTTAAATCAAATGCTCTAGTAAATATTACTTATTAAATGATATTTACACATTATACTGTTAATATGATAATGTAAATATAATTTGTCTCACTTAAGTAATATTTTATCAAAATTAAATTGACATGTGCTTAAAAAATCACTTATATGTGCAATGACATCTTAAAAGTGGACCATTTTTATGCAATTGCATGTAAAATCACTTAAATGTGCAATGACATCCAAAAAGTGGACTTGTTTGATGCAACTGCATGTAAACTCGACTTAAATGTGCAATGACATCAAAAAGTTGACCTACATGTGTTACATGCATATGCACCTAAAAGGGGTGTTTTTGCCTTGGGAGAGCCCATTACATGTTTTAGAAGTTTTGAAACAAAAAGGTGCATTTTGCTCTCAATCACATGCATTTTCCCTTCATAAACCCGTTTTTGAAGTTTTGAAGCAAAACTCCATGCATGTGGCCTCCAAGAACACGTTTTTGCTTGGAATTTTCAAATCTCTCCATACCATGTCATGAAATTCATTCCATAAGGGGCGTTTTGGTTTTTCTAAGTGTTTCCAAGCATTAAACGTTGAAATCTCATGCAAAAAACATCTTTTATGACTCCATTCAAGGGCACGTTTTGGCAGAAAATGCCCAAATTTTGTCATTTTAGCTCATCGTTTGCATTTTGATGGGGTGTTTATGAGTTGTAATCTATGTCTTTGCTGTTGGAAATCATGTTTTTCCTTCTCAATGACAAAAACGTCTCATTTGTTGGTAGTTTGGAATCACAGTTTTGGTGAAAAACGTCCTATTATCTTGCATTGAATAAAAACATTGGAGTTGGGAGGATCTTTAGGGCACGTTTTCCATATTGGGCATGAAAGACGCCTCTTTGAGTGTTCATTTGAATTCCTCTTGCAAAGTTTGAAAAGATCCAAGTTTGTTTGAGAATTTTTCGACATTGGAGCTTCTTCCTCCATTTTTGGCACACAATCATCATGTTAGTGGACATTTTCCTTCTTGCTAATTAATTTGTGTTAATCTTGCTTATTTTGTGCATGTTTTAGCTTGATGCTTTACACTTGTTGATTTTGTTCCCATGGAAAGTGTATTTTTCCTTAAAAAATGATGAAATGGTTCATTTTCATGTTTTTGGTTTTTTTCCAAACTCCAAATTCGAAATTGCATGTTGAAGTGGCTTGCTTGTTGACATGCTTGAGTCTTTTGCCAAAGGTACGTTTTTCTTTTGAAGATTTTTTTGTGTTTTGTGTGTTTGCTTTTCGGTTTCTTCATTTTGGAGAAGTTGCAAGTTCATTCCCAAGAACTTGGTCATGTTTCACTTCACTTCATCTTCCATTTCATGCAAAAGCATCATCACATTCCAATTTCATCTTTTCATACCACAACACTTCACACCTCATTCATCAAATGCAATTACATATATTTCATCCATCATTCACATGTACATGTAATCTCATTTTCCATTTTTATTTCTACTCATTTCACTTTCCGCATCCAATCACACAACATGATTGCATGAAAAGTCTTACATGTAATTGCATCTCTAAAACCAGTTTTTGACTTAAAAACACTTTATAAAAGGTCAAAAATGTCATGTGCATGTTTTCCCATGTACTTTAACTTCACCTTTCCACAAAGACGACTGTAAATTTCACTTCGCCTCAAGTTGCATTGCATTTCCATCTTTCCATATATATGCACTTACACTTCATGAGCAAAATACATGTCATTCTACTTCTTATATCATTACACATTTCACCTCATCCGTCATCCACACTTTCATGTAAGCTCATTCTCCATCCGCATACGCATGTCATCTCACTTTCCATTCTTCATTACATGTTGCATATATCTCTAGCACAAATTTTGTTTCTGTTCCTCTCTACAATATAGAAGGTCTGTTTGGGGCCCCACTACCACTCAGCAGTAGCATTTTACTTAGCAAAGGCAAAGCATAGCCGTCAAGACCACTACCAATGCCCTCCTACAACCAGCACCTCCAGGCTAATGTTGATGATTGCCTGTAGGGCTCCTCCTTTACTCATGTTGATAGTTTCCTTCTGGTGCACCGACCCCTACTATTTGGATGACTACTATTCTATGGGGCATCCGTAGCAAAGGCATAGGCCATAGAGGTTTCCCCAGCATATGATCTATATCCAGATTGAAAAGCCGACCATATGTGGCGCAAGTAGGCATTGGACCAGATGATCGCATGTTGAGTAGGATTTTTTGGCAACACGATAGTAGATGGGGCTCGGAATAGTTGCTCCCCTATATGAGTAGTAAGCAACACAAATATTGGAACTTTATCTTTTATGTGTTTGTGAGCAGATTATTCAGATGGCTAAGAAGCAAGAGCATAGGTGGCTAGAGTAGTTAGGGGACCACGACAACTGCTTCCGGTGGATACAAATTAGTTTAGGAGCGGAAAACTTCGTGGTTGGCAATAATAGAACCACCCTATTCTAGTTGTTTGGAGGAGATAGTTGTACCGGGCCCCACGCCTGATAATGGTTATAGGAATGCCACTCTATACATTAGGGGGGCAGTGGGAGAATGAGATTCAAGTGCTCGGCCTCATCCATACCCCTCCTTAAGTAATCGAGGTCTGCCCTTGTTCAAACCTATGCCTTTTTTACTAGATCGATCCTCCTTGCTCGGTTCTAGCTGCAAAAAATGCCCCTACCCCCTATTTTGGACCCTCAACAATCAAAATATTAAAAAAAAGGGCCATAAGAAACCTTTAGCAATCAAAACATAGTTTTAATTCAAACCCTCAACAATCAAACAAGAGCCAATCGCCTTAAAATGGTAGGGGATTCAGTTTCATATTAAGGGTAAGGGGATTGACAGCTAGCAGCAATTAGGGTTGCACCGGTTTAATCATTAATGCCCTACGGGGATCCATGTCCAGTAAGATAACGTAAGGTAAGATTAGCGAATAATATGTTATCGAGTTCAACATTTTAGTTCACCTATTTAAGATCCCAATCTAATTCCAGTTGCCCCTACAATTCTATGGGGTTTAGAATAATGGACGGGTCCATCCAAGCAAAGGATCATTCATGGGCTGGTTAATTCATGTGATGCAAAGGATGTATCATTGTGATCACCAAATTGCTCAATAAATTGATCAGCAAAATCACACCATCCAGAAATGGAACCATCCAGAAAACTTCTATACCATTCTACAGCATCCTCAGTTAATGATTGAACAAAAAGTTTCATGAATACATTTTCATGATCTTCCTCAAAATCTTCAATTACACTTTTCAGATTAATTACATGTCTTTCAGCAAATTCTGTTCCTTTTCCTGAAAATTTCGGAATAGCATTCCTTAAGTCATTTGATATAGGATTTGGATATCCTCTAATCCCATTGAAATCAAGTTGTCTATATCTTTCAATTGCCAAAGGCTGCCTTATTACTTGATTTCTAATGCCCTGATTTTGCACCATTTGACCGTGGATGTTTTCATTGTTATTATTTTGATTCAACCCATAGGGCTGTCTAATGTTTCCACCATTTTGTTGAATTCCTCTATTATGTTGCCCATTGTTCCATGTTCGATGATTGTTATAGAAATGTTTGTTAAAATTATTATTTTGATTTCTATCTCTTTTGTTCTCATATAATGGATTGACATAACTAGTAGCAAACTGTGCCTCCAGATTCTTTCTATGAGGCGGATTGTACTTTGGTGGTGTATTCATTTCATTTTGATCAAACTTTTCTTCCCTCCACCTATCTGACTTTTCTTCATTACAAACTTTTCTAGGCGGGGAGGCACAAGGTCCTTTGATATTCCTATCTTTGCAAGGATATTATCTGGCTGCATATTTAATGTTTTAGCCAATATTGCACTATTACCGTTTATTGTTTCAGCCATCTTCTTTATTATCATATCCCATTGCATTATTTGTTCTTGTTCTTCATCATCCTCAATGCGAGTTATCTCACATTCTGGCTCTTCATCAACCCTAGGAATGTGAAAAAATAGATTACAATTTTCTTCATCCTTTTCCGGACTGTTATGACTTGATTCACATATTTTGGGTTGTTTGTCGGTCCTTCCCTGAAAATTTATGTATCTTGTATACAACATTTTTGCCTTTTGATTTTTACCTTTCTTATTTCTCGACTTTTTCTCAAAAGTTAATTGTTCAAGTCTCTTAGGTCGGAGATTTACTAATCTTCTACCCCCCATAAACTTTAAAAGTAAACAAATGATGCTCAAAATATATTATCAAAACAAAATAGAGTCGCCACTTTCTCTAAAGAAAAAAGAAATAAAATCTAAGTTCTTTATCCAGCAGAGTTAATGCCAATAACTTAAGAACAATTTGCTGAAAAATAACAAAAGAACTTTTTGTCTTAATTGCTTTCAAATATTTATATGAAATGTAGACAACTTTAGATTAAGCAAAATTTAAGACTTTTGAACACAATTAGAAATCTCAAGAAGAACCTTATGAAGTTTACTCAAGTGCTGATAAGAAATTTAAATGTTAGAATCTAAAAATTATAAAACAGCAAATAAAATATTAAAAGAAAGCTTACTAATACGTTCGTGATTTTGGTGAATGCTTAAAAGAAACGAAATCTAAGAACTCACCACAAAGCTATGCTTAAATGAAACTCTAGACTGGTCTGATGGAATATGCAAAGCTTACTTGTGACTTCCCCAGCAGAGTCGCCAATCTGTTGGTTATCAAAATCGCTAGTTAGAGACCTACGAGCCTTGCCTACTCGATGTTGGGTATCAAACTGATTTTGGCCAACTTGACAGGATTAATCTAATCAATTCAAATCCTCTGTGCTTTTGGCTCCGCCAAACCAAGGCCTATTCACCCAAATCCTGGATAGCAAACACTTGGGTCCAAGATGATTTACAGTGGATTATAACATAAAAACAAACTCCTCAACTGGCAAGTGTTCAAGGAAACTTTCTGGATTGCGATTAATAACTATTATTCTTCAAACTTTGATTACCTTATTAAGATTATATGCTGCTGAAAGGAAAAAAATTTTAAAAACGAATTATTAAATGAAATCAAATCCTTAAAGAAAGAAGCTAAAGAAATGCCAGCATTTGATTTAAAATTTATGAGCAAATTTATGATTAGTGCCAAATTCTAAGTGGGTAATAGAGTCAAACATATATTTCTTACATACAACTTTATGATATTGGTGATATTATATTTGTTGATAATTCAATTATTATGATGCCACAAATTGTTACACTTTCGCGTATTCAAATTAGTCTATCATGCTTTAACCGTACTGGTAAAGAAATCAACGCATACAAACAATAATAGCAGAATAATATTCGCATATGTCAGAACATACATTAGGCTTCATAATATTCGCAATAGTAGATGATTGATGATTTACAATGATCCCAGACGGGATATAAATACTACTGCCGAACCTTCCCGAAGGGTTCCGTCGGCCACAACATTACATCCGCTACAAACTATTTACCCGTCGGCTACAAAATACAAAACACCAACGACAGTCAATCCGTCGGCTACAAAAACACCGCCGGAACCATCCCGTCGGCTGACACCATCCCCCCCAAAAAAAAAGTCGTCTCCTGACAACTAACAAAATATATGAGACAAATTAACAAACAAAATACATTATCGAACTAACTGCAACAAGAAAAATCTGCTTCCGCCACATCACTTTTACATTCATCCCGTTGCATTTGTAGTCTCTGCTAACACAATACTGTCTCCTCAAGCTGACCTTGATAGCCACCTGTGCTGCTTTCTTTGTTTTCAATTCCTCAATACCCTGAGCCAAGTGTCACTGCACTGCCTCCAACTGGATGATTAGCTCCTCCCGAGCTCTCTACGCATCCACCAAGACATCCTCACAGCCAACACCTGCTCCCACTGCCTTTGGTACACAACACTCTATGCCTGCAGCAACTTCAACTCTTCTCAACTGGTCAGACTCCCATGACTGATATCCGCAACGACTGGGGGTCCAAGGGGCAATGCCCCCAGCGGGGTCGAGGGGCAGCGCCTTCGCCGCCAAGACCAAATTAGCACTCTGGAGCCCACACAAAAATGCACGGAACAGACTATTTCTGTCATTTTCTGCCAATTCTACACTCTTTCCGGTAACCACTACTACTTCCCCTTCCATTTGGCATCGTCTGTTACTCATTCTAAACAACTTGAATCTGTCGTCGGTTTTTTCTTTTTTTTTTTTTTTTTTTTTTTTTTATAAGTGAGTTTCCTCCGCCCGTTACAAGAACAACTTCCACCCCGCGGAAGGAATCTTACTCCTGTAATTTTTCCCACTCCTCACAAAACTCTGAGCTCCTGCTGGTTACACGTAGGTAGCTCCCCCTTAGCTTCCTTCAGCAATGCGATTCAAATTTCTATTCTGATCAAACTCCAGTAATACGACTCGAGACTGCCGATTATGCTTTTGCATCCTCCACAGAGACGCCTCTAAAAATATCAAAAAGGAATACGTCCATCAATGCCGGCTCTACAACACGCCAAATTTCGCTATTCAAGAATGCCTACAAATGAAATCTGAAAGCAAATATTCTCCACCGCAACATCTTTAATGGCAGTAACAAACTTTTTGCTCGGCATGCTCCAATTCGCAGATCAAGTCACTATAATGGCTGCCTCAGAATCCATTAGCGGTATGTATGGAGGCGATTTTCTCTTCTCAACGGAGACACAACAAAATGGAAGACCTGTTCCTGCTTTCTCTTCAGATTGAAATATCGACAGATCTCTTGAAATCCAATTTACTTGACACGTAATTGCAGAAAAGCACCAATTTCTCCTCCCCCACGCCGGCAAGAAAACTCTCACTGTTTGTCTTTAACAGCCCCGAGGACTGCTTCCGCGAACAGGATAGGCCGGAGGAAGGAATTGACCGGCAGGAAAAAAAAACTCTTACTATTTGTCTGGCGGAGGAGTTAGAAAATTTAGAGTCCGTGGGGCCCCTTCTTTCTTTTTTTTTCCAATTTTTTCTTTTTCTTTTTCTTTTTCTTCTTTTTCTTTTTTCTTTTTTTCAATTTTTTTTTTTTTTTTTTTTAATTATCAAAAAATATACAAAGCACCTCAAATTTGCCTCTGACCGTCGCCATTCGGCCATGACAAGGGAGTCCCCTTCTGCAACAACGACAAAGTCTTCCTAGCACCATATATTTTGAATTTGGATCCGTTGACTACCGAAGGTACCTTCTGCCTGTCCAAAGTTGATAATCTGATCGCTCCATTGTCGCCAACCTTCCGAATCTTATATGGTCCAACCCATCTGGCCTTAAACTTTTCCACTTTGATTTCATTCTGACCGTCGTACGCCTTACATCTGTTCTGTGCCACCTCCGTCACCCACTGTGCCTGCGGTCGTCGTGCAACTGGATTATTTCCTTGCTGTCGGTGCCCTTCCACTAATTTTATGCTGCGGTGTAACTTTTTCTTTCCGCGCGGTCCATTCACCATGTACCGGACAGTGGGATCTTTCGTTTTTCTGTGTTCAGACTGTATGTTCTTCCCGTTAGCTTCAGCCATGGCAGCTTTTCCTTCTTCCACTTCCGTGCATTCCTCCGGACATTCATTTTTCTGTGTTTTGTCACGTTCGTCGACCATTAACATATTGCAACTCAGAAACAGTTCGTAGTCTTCTATCTGCCAGTGGAACAGGCCATTCACCAATCCAGGTCGTCATCATTTGATCCTCCGTCAATTCTCAATACTCCTTCATCTGGTTCCATTCTCCTCTTTCCTTCGTCGTCACTTTCGCCGTCACTTTCTGAATCTGACGATGTTGCCTCCTCACCGACCATTTGTGTATGCAAGTCAATTGTGAATCTTTTGCCTCCACGCTCCATTGATAGGGTATTTCGTTTCCAATCATGTTTTACTTTTGCTTGGACCAACCAATCCCGTCCCAGAATAGCATCATATCCTTTTCTTTTTAATGGAATGACCACAAAATTCAATAAAAATGGTTGCGTACCAATTGTTACTGGTTGTGCTTTCAAGATTCCCAATGGTTTGATTCCATGTTGGTCTGTCGTGAGCAACTGAAATGCAGGTGGCCACAACATTGGCTTTCCCAACTTCTTCCAGGTATCCTCCGGTAAGACATTTACACCAGACCCTCCGTCAACAATTGTCTCTGTCAAAACATTTTCCAAAATCCCCATCTCAACAACCGCCGAATGTCGTCCGGAGGTGAGTGCCAGCAACATTGGGTCTGTTGTCATCACTTCCCTATTGTCCCTTCCTGTGTCCTACGTTGCTTTCGAAAACGATGTATGATTCAGAATGGCCGTCCGTAACTGGGGCATTGTTAGGAGGTCACTTATCTTGACCAGTATCTCCGTTTGTAAGATCTGTCGTACAATGTTTTGTTCTGCGAAGTTCCTTGCCGTGTCGGTGATGTCCTTCAACTGAGATGTCCCCACCGACGATGCCTTTGCAATTTTCGCCTGCGCTTCCCCCAATTTTCTCTTTTCCTCCGCTTGCCTCCGTGTAATTGCCAGAACCTCCTCTACATCGGTGCCAACAATGATCAAGTTTACTCCAACCTTTGGACACTTGGAATCTTCGTGATCGCCAGGTCCACACCATCTGCATAATAATTTCGGTGTGTTTGCCGTTGTACAATCCCGCGCAAAATGATCCCACAAATTACATGCTCGGCATTGAACGATTGGCCGTCCGTTTGCATCATACTGAGTTCGACTTCGGCTCCCATTATTATTGTTATTATTCACATTGTTGTTATTTTGCCCTCTGTTATTATTCCTGTACCCTCTGAATGTGGCACCATCAATGTTTGCATTTCCGTTACTGCCCGACGGGGAAGCCTGCTATGTAAGAAGCACTTGCGGAGATCCTCTTGTCTTCATGTTAAAGGGATAGTCCTTTGTCGAATGGCCCATGATCTGACAGATGTCACAAAATTGGTTCTTTGGACACGATCCTTTAGTATGACCGTTGATCTTACACTCCGTGCACCACAGTTCACTGCCTTTTGGCTCCTTCTGCATGTTTTTAAACTCCATCATGCGAACCATATCCTTCTGTAGGGCACAAACCTTCTTGCTGCTACCTTCGTCATTACTGCTATCATCTCTGGCAGGCTCGTCGTCATCAGAATCAGAGGAGCTAGTTTTCTTCTTCTTTGTCTTCTGTTCACTTTCAAGATCCAGTGCTTTGTTATAAGCGTCCACATATGACGACGATGGCACAATTTTTATTTTCCTTCGCAACTTCGATCGTAGGCCGTCCACGAACCATCTTTTCTGCAATCCGTCCGCTGGCTTGCTTTCCATTTTGTTTATTAAGTCTTTTAATCTCCTAGCGTAGACGCGGACAGTTTCATGCTTCCCCTGTTTGGTATTGAAAATCTCTGCTACGATTTCATTATCATCCCGCAAGAGTTTAAATTCCGCCAGGAACTCCTTTTTAATGTTATCCCAGGTATTCAGCTTTTGTGGATCCGTATCCGAAAACCAATCAATCGCCACACCCCGTAGGTTTGCCGAAAATTGCCTGACCCATTCGTTGGCATTTGTGATTCCGTTTGCCCGCCAGATCGTCTCACATGTCTTACAATGTCGGATGGGGTCGGCTGTACCATCACCCTCAAACTTCGGCAGCTTTTCTTTGGGTCCTGCCATCACAACACTGGAGGTTTGTACTGTCACACTGGAGGTCTGCACTCCCACACCGGCGGTCTGCACTCCCACACCGGTGGACTGCTCTCCCACACCGGAGGTGTCGACAACTGCGAACTTTGGTGAAGAAGAGGGATCTTCTGAAGTTGTTTCCCGCGGAAGTCTATCCCGGACGAAGAGGTCACTCCACGCTCCTACTCCCTCGGCACTGCGAGCCATGCGAGTTGATGCTCTTTCGTCTAAATTGTCTTCCCTCGGCGAACACAAATTCAAGAACTCCTCCCGTGCTTCTTCCACCAATTCCGCCCGCTGTCGAGTCTCCTCCAACAATTCCTCCGCACTCCTGTTTCCGTCGGCAAGCTTCTCGAACCTCCTTCGACGGTCTACCTGTTGTGCCAAAATTAAATGTTCTTGTGCAGTACGGATTCCATCTTTTCCCTTCGCCTTATTCCGATCCTTGTTAAGCTGATTTGGCATTAATCTTCATTCTTCCCACCTTCCAGATTCATAAGGCAACGGCGCCAAATGTTTACCATACTGGTAAAGAAATCAACGCATACAAACAATAATAGCAGAATAATATTCGCATATGCCAGAACATACATTAGGCTTCATAATATTCACAATAGTAGATGATTGATGATTTACAATGACCCCAGACGGGATATAAATACTACCGCCGAACCTTCCCGAAGGGTTCCGTCGGCCAGAACATTACATCCGCTACAAACTATTTACCCGTCGGCTACAAAATACAAAACACCAACGACAGTCAATCCGTCGGCTACAAAAACACCGCCGGAACCATCCAGTCGGCTGACATAACCCTTATGTGGACACAATAGATACAAATAATGGAAAAGATTATATCTTGCACTATTTGTATTTATCAAATCTGAATAGCAATGAATAATTTAATGTACTTATCGAAACAGTAAATTATAAACAAATAATCAAAAAAATCACAAAGGACGAGTTATATATACTTTCAACTCTAAAACAAAATAAAGGCCTTACAGAATATATTGTCGAAAAATCGAAAAATTGATACTGAAGACACTCAAATTTCCAATTCTCTATTCAATACCACTTTGATCCATACAATGTCTGGAATTAATACTCAAAAATCTAAATCTCTTTTGCTTAGTTCAGATCTCCAACTCGTCCTTTAGAAGGAGAAAACTTCAATGGTATCAATGCTAAAAAAGAGTGCCAAATTTTAATGAGAGCAGTCGAATGTTCCTCTTTTTTGAATTTTACATTATATATTTATAGAGAGTGAAAGGGCATTGGTTATCCAACCAAACCTTGCACCTCTTCATAATAAAAACTAACCAATGTTTAGATTTTTAATATGATAGTAGCAACAAGCGATTAATTACTCCTTCAAAATCTTCCTTTATCAGCCAGTGCTTATATACTTTTAAAAGGTGAATTTGATTGCATATAATCGAAGATGCACTTAATTACAAACCTGCGGCACTTGTCTTTAATCGCATATCCTCTATCATCCGTGTTCTTTGTGTCCATCTGAAGCTTACTGGCACTGAAGGCAATCATGAAACCTTTGCGTTCTCCATTCTGTATTTTCTTTATCCAGCTATCCCTCAATGCATAATCATCAAAATCTCCTCTCGACAATGATTGGTAGCCTTCTAGCGGTTCATCCCATTATGCAATCTTCAGACCTGCACCAAAATATTCACTAAATTATAAATTATGGTTAATAATAAATATTCTTTGTTTCAGTGGCTTTGTGAAAGACAGGCACTAAAATTTCCATAGTCATGGATGAAAGGCAACACAAGAGTCACGCCAAAAGACCAAAATCTCCTGGAAAACCAAGGTTTGAAACTCGTTGACAACGCCTCAACATTCAAATGATATGGATCTGACTTGCCATTACGTTAAGGTTTGATCGGGATTAACTATCTCTGTCATCTTTTCCAAACATACATTGTTTTGTCATTGGTTGTCTATAATTGAATATCGTTTCATTTGTTTTCATTTGCCGTAAAACTCCAACTCTTGCCTCAAACACATACCAGCAATTTTCTCCATTAAATATTATTCACATCCACTATCATGGTTGGTATATAGGCCGACATGAATTCATTATATCTTATATTCTTCATTCCAGGACAAAAAGAAAACATTGGCCTTTACACCTTTATTGTTTTAATTTATATCACTGCATAATTAAAACTCCATCGTCACCATCTTGACCAATCTTCCAGCACCCAGCTTTCGTTTCCATCTCTGCTGCATGTCTTTAATAAATGTTTTGATGGTCGCTATACAAATAAATATACTATTACTGTTGTTATTTATTTATGGAGTCACTTTGTCTATTTCACAATGTCTTCATTGTATGCATTTATTTCTTAGTATCATGACATGAATTTGGGCTTTGATGTGAATAACAATATGCAAAGAACAGAATGAAACTCGTTAGGAATGATGGTATTTTAATCTGTTCGAATATAGGTTGCAAGAGACACAGACTGCCATATATCTCCATGGTTGCAGTTTAGTTGACTTGTTAATTTAAAACTGAGTATATGCCTTCAGAAAATCTCCTTCCTCACATGACTAAGCCAAGGTTTACAGTATTGATTGCTGCATGTGTTATTGCTATCTGATGCAAACCCTCAGAGCATTCTTGATGAATCTAACTGTTTGCTCTGATTCAGGAATTCTCTTCAGGCCTTTTGGTGCCTCTATAAACTTCTGTGTATACCATCAGGGATTCAGCCGTTGTAAAAATCCTGAATACTCATCAATATGCTGCTGCTGCTGTATGGCAATGACACTCACTCTGACATAAAACATGCCAAACTTTGTCTTTGAAAATAAATAGCATACTTGATTGCAGAAGCCTCCTCAGTCTAATAGTTTGCAAAGACTCTCCACAATATGGACATATAAAATAAAGATCTCAAACTTGGTCAATGATGACGGGCTACTTTATAAATCCTTGACATCAATCATGATTCCCTTCCAATCTTCACTAGTGGAGGCAGAAATTTAAAGTTCCATCAGACCCTCAACAATCAAAACATAAAAACAAGGGGCCATAAGAAACCTTCAGCAATCAAAACATAGTTATGATTCAAACCCTCAACAATCAAACATTCATGCAAATGAAGGCATTGATTTGCCCTATATAGTCGGGGCCGCTGTTCACCCCTAACGAGTCCCACTTGCCCCAGCCTATAGCCCGGTGGGAAGCAATAGATAAACAGGTGCTATTGCATATCCGTAGAAAGGGGTGGGTCGCTCTGCTCCCCACATTAACTGAAGCCATATAGCAAGAACTACCACTAGACTATAGCTAATGAACATAAAGAATCTAGGTGGCATGGCTGGTGGGAAGTGTCAGGATCCCCGTGTCAGCTACAATTGCTTCAACGGGAGCTGTTGTAGTTGGAAATAATAGAATTGATTGGCAAGTTTAATCCCAGTATCTTCATTGTGCGTGGCAATGTTCTATGATCTGAAAGCATGCATGCAGAGGCAGTGTTCAACTCCTCGTTAATCAAAACTGAAATGGTAGGGCTCTACCTCACCAGGGAAAAGATTTTATAGTCTTGAATTGAGCCCTTACCTTTTTAATCAATTGATTGATGTTTATTAATCATGTAGTTGGGGACAAGTTCTACTGGACATAGTACAGCTAGAGCACTGGGTATATATTGAGCCCGTAATGGTACCTCGCACTTCAAAAATTTCTCTACAGCTGAAGCAAGAGGGATGAAACAAAGTTGTCAAAAGGACTAGGTTTCTTCTCAAACAAGTAGCCCCTTAGTCATTGGAGGCATGCAAGTGGATCAACAATTGGCCCAATTGAGTCACTTGGCTCTACCACATGATCAATAGCTATAGTACTCTTCAACCAAGCAATAGCCACTAACGGCCCCCTTATAGAAAGACGTAGAGAATCGAGATGCCTGCAAAGGTCCCCACCCTTACCCTTACCCTTACCCTTATAACAGTAGGGTAGGGGCCTCGGTAGCCCCTACCCTTACTATTGTTCATGCCGCCAATATGATGACTAGTCATAGTTTAGTAAAGATCTGGCCTGTAGTTTCTTTGGGCAATGAATGACTCTGTAACTCTACAGAAGGAGTGAGGGCCACATGAACACCGCCAACCCAGGAACCTAGAATAGAAACGGACTCAACCAGATCACTCGGCTCAGGCCTATTGTTTCTTTAGTCTAGGTCTTGCTTTCATTTCTTCCCCACTCTATTCTATATATATTGGAGATCACCTTTTTCCTTTCGCCTGAGATTATTGCCTATTAGTTTATTGCACCTGCCTAGAAAACAATGTGCAGCAATCTCAGCTCAGACTAAAGGGTTATTAGTAATGGGCTCAGCTGAGATCCATCCTTCACCGAACAAGTTTTAACTATCTATTACTAAATAATATTAATTGAATATAATTGAATTCTTTTTTTGTCAACTAAATTTCTGACAATGAACACTGCTGGTGCGGTCGAGTGGGAGACTTTGTGCATTCTCCCCAACCAAACGGGCCAACCAACCATTTCTCGCTTAAGAGGTTGACTATGTCATGCATTACATCTATATATATGAAGCACCCTCTCCTATACGAGTTAGATATTGCTATGGGAATGGCTTAGAAGTACCTCAGCAATTGTTTATTATCAATACTTGGATGTGGGAGAGGTTACTATTGAGAGTGCTCGGCACCATTTGAACCAACAGGTGTACCCTACCATTGCTCCTATGGGAATAGGTTTGTTGCACGTATTCCAAGGAAGGTGCAATTATCAGTAGCTACTCTTCTTTACTAACAATTCCTCTCAATGACCCTAAGAACCCATCCAACTTCCAGGCCAGCCACTTTATTTCACACTGTAATATCCCTGTCATAAAATAGATTATTAATCAAATCTCTGTTAATGGGCCAATTAATGTAAGATATCTCGGACCCATTTTAGTTTTGCTCTCGTAGGTAAGTGTTGCATCGGCTATCTTTGTACACACTCGGAAAGTTTTCCTAACGGGTATTTAGGCACAGCTTGTAGGTAGTCGTAGGTATGTGATTTGATTATACTTCTTGTACTATGAATTCCTATTGGGATTCTCTGTTGTTCGCCATTTCGGAAGTGAAAGATCTTCCCTATTTGGCTTGTTTCTGGTTTTAGTGGGATTCAACCCTCACCCTATTCTGTCGCCTGTGATAATTCGCTCGGATCTGGCAAATCAGAGCACCTTCATTTTGTGAATTGGAGAAGTCGCTATGTTTAAATTGATCAATTATCTGTTGTGTAACTGGGTAATTCAATCTCTTTGTTATCTGCATTTCAACTCTCTTTGTTACACCACCCTTACCCATACTCCATTGCCTTCAACTCCGTCCATAACCACTACGGCCTAGGCATTCCCCTTTAGGCACACCATATGGACCAAGCATCTCCCCTTCAAGCACACCGTATGGCCTAGGCATCCCCCACTTTAGGCACACCGTACAACCAAAAGTTCCAATCTACGTTCAACCTTCCTTCAACTCAGCATACAACCAACTCACGAAGTCACCATACGGCCCACTGTTTCACCGTAAGGCCATACAACCCAACGACATCGACCTCCCTCTCCGTACACCAATCCAACCATACCGTACAAACCTGTTATTATATCGTATAGCCTCCCCTCACTGCATTGTAGTCACCGTACAATAGCATTTTGTCATTAGGTACTAGCATACGGTCAACATTGATTGACGTCTCTGGTAAAAGGTTGATGGTCTCCCGGTAGGGTTGTGACAAAAGGGTAACAGAACATTATAGTGGTATCAGAGCTTTGATCCTACCAGCTTGTGGACAGTGAATGAGAGTTTATATCCGGAAAAGAAGAACCCATTCCGTGGATAGAATGGCTGCAAAACCAGAACCCACAGCTGCTGAACTTGTGGCACTACTAAGAGAACTTGCAAGAAATCAAGCACAGATCAACAATACTTAGCAACTCATAGAAGAAACTCTCAAGAAGTTGGCAGACAATAAAATTTCCAGTGAACAAAATGGTCACAGTGTGGACTTGGTGTCAGGTAAAGAAAACCCTTATCTAGCATGCTTCTAACCTTCCATGTCGTCTTTTCCCTCACGAATAGAGGCACCACACAGAGGGAAGCAGCCGACCTTTGAAGAAATGCAAGACCAGCAGAAAGAAGACTGGAAGAATGAAAATTTTGAGGAAGATATATCCTACAAAGATTACGCAGATCTGAGAATGAGATATTCAAGAGGCAGAAAACGAGGATATTTTAACGATGATCTCACAATAAAGTTGAGTAAAGTAAATTAGTCTCCATTTGATGGATCGGGATCCATATCTGCTCAAGCGTGGGTAATGAAGGCCGATACTTAGTTTTAGCTTAATACTAGGGCATGATCAAGTAAATACTTATGTGGAATTCACTAAGATTGATAGATTGAAGTGATGGTAACGATCTGGAACTCAATTTCAAAGATTTGGCACAACTGAGACAAACTGGATTGGTCGACCAATACATTTCGGAATTTCATAAACTCTCTATTTTGGTTATGGATATTTCCAAAAGAAAACGGATAGTGCTCTTCATGGACGAATTGACAAAACCACAAAAAGGTTGGGTAAAGGGGTTCAATCCTGCCACCTTAACAAAGGCTATCAAGAAGGCACGGAACACGACATCATCATCAGCGTCATCCTCTTGAAGTTACATTCCAAATTGCCGACATTTCTGAGGGACAAAAATAATAAACCTCCGCCCAGGAAGCCATCGTTGGACGAAGCTACCAGACAGGAGCTCCGAAGGAAGAAAATATGTTTCAACTGCAAAGGACCTTGGGAACCTGGCCACGGATGCCTTGGAAAATGAAAAATACACTACATTGAGGTCATGTCCGATGATGAGAATGACTAGGAAGAAACAACCGTTTAAGACAACCAACATCACGACGACAAGACTATTACAAGGTAATTGGTAAATACTTGCTTATTAATAACAGAGACCGAAAGGTCAATTTATACAAAAGGAAGAGACGATGTTTCCTTAGGAAACGATCGTAATGAATAGAAACATTCTATTCCAAAGAAAGCAAAAAACGAAAGCAAACTAAAGCTAAAGATATTTACAAGATAACCATTAACTAATAATAGACGTCTTATCTATTATTGTAATACCCTCCCTTAATGGTTAATCTATCTAACACACCAAGCTGTCCTTTGAATTTGACAAACTTATCAGGACCAAAAGGCTTGGTGAGAATGTCTGCAGTCTGATCTGAGGTAGGAACATACTACAGATCTATAGTCCCGTCTTCAACCAGCTGTCGTATGTAATGACAATGAACATCCACATGCTTGGTTCGTTCATGGAAGACTGGATTCCGTGCTAACTTGATAACGCCTTCGTTATCAACAAACAGAGTAGTCGGTCCTGCTGGTGACATCTGCATATCCCCAAGCATCCGACGAAGCCAGACAGCTTCACATCCTGCCTTAACAGTCCCTCTATATTCAGCCTCTGTAGAAGAGAGAGAAACTGCCTGCTGCGTCTTGCTGGTCCATGTGACTGCACCGGATCCCAAACTGAACACATATCCAGATGTTGACTTTTTATCATCAACAGAGCCTGCCCAATCTGAATCTATGAACCCACTGAGTTTAGGATTAGAACTCCGAGAATACAGAAGTCCATAATCAGAAGTGCCCTTCACATAACGAAGCACACGCTTTGCTGCCATCCAATGATCAGCCTTAGGAGCTGTCATAAAGCATGAAATATAGCTGACTGCGAAGCTGATATCAGGCCTAGTAGCAGATAGGTAGATGATGCTGCCTACTAGTTGCCTATACGTAGTATCATCAACGGAAGGAGAATCAGACTTGGCTGATAACTTGAGACCTTTCTCCATAGGTGTAGATGCAGGTTTGCAATCCTGCATTCGGAATTTGTCTAACAAGGCTCTGGCATATTTGGACTGAGAGATGAATATACCAGAAGACTGTTGCCAAACTTCAACACCTAAGCAATAACGCATGAGCCCAAGGTCAGTCATATCAAAAGACTGGCATAAGTGTTGTTTGACTCCCTGAATCAAAGATGCCGAACTGCCAGTGATGATCAGATCATCCACATAGATAACCAGAAGGATGATGTCACTGTCAGTAGTCTTGATGTACAGATTTGAGTCTGAAGAACTCCTCTTGAAGCCTTGATCACTGAGGTACGTATCAATCTTGATGTACCATGCCCGAGGGGCTGCTTCAAACCATAGAGAGCTTTTACCAATCTGAGAACCTGATGGTCTTTACCAGCAATCTTGAAACCAGGAGGCTGCGTCATGTAGACCTCTTCATGGAGATCACCATTCAAGAAAGCACTCTTTACGTCCATCTGATGGACCTTCCAGCCAAACTGTGCTACCATAGCTAGGACTAATCTGATGGTGCTCATCTTTGCAGTAGGAGCAAAGGTCTCCTCATAATCAATGCCCTGACGCTGAGAAAAGCCCTTTGCCACTAAACGAGCTTTGTACTTATCCAAAGTACCATCTGATTTGTATTTGATTTTGTAGACCCATTTGCAGCTAATGGGTTTCTTCCCTGGGGGAAGATCAGAAAGGACCCAAGTGTTGTTCTTCAGCAGGCTCTGGTGTTCAGATTGCATGGCCTGTTCCCACTCTGGAATTCCTTTAGCCTCGGAATATGTTTGAGGTTCAAACACACTGTGAATGTTGGCCATAAGAGCAAAGTTAACAGAATCTATAGTTTTGCTCTTTTTTCGAGTAGTTCTCCCATCAATGAGCTCATTATCATGAAGATCAGCAAGTGTCTTAGCCCACCACTTAGGCCGGAGAGGAGAATGACCAACAGTAGTACTAGGAGATGCTTGATCAGCAGGATCCTGATCAGAAGAATTTGGATCAAACTCAGGTGAAACATCTTCAAAACGAGGTGATCCTACAGGAGAAGCCGGAGGTGGCTGTATAGGTATCACTGGCAGGACTGGAGCTGTAGGAGCTACTGGAGCCCTCCCATCAGGTGGACCTAATGGAAGCCGAACTCCCAAATCATGAACCTGCATAGGCTGGTCTGCTGGATCAGGAACAGGAGAAACAGGCATGAATGGTCCTCGCTGATCATCAAAGACTACATCGCGGCTGTATATGAGACGAGATGTCTCAACATCAATAAGGCGGTAGGCTTTGTGAAGACTGCTATATCCAGCAAGCATCAGTTTCTGACTCTTGGCATCCAACTTGGTGCGTGAAGCATCAGGGATCCAAACAAAAGCAAGAGAGCCAAAAACCTTCAGGTGACTGATTCTGGGCTTGCGACCTGACCAGGCTTCTTCCGGAGTTTTACCTTTGACCGCCACTGTGGGTGACCGGTTCAACAGATAAACTGCAGTGTTAACTGCTTCTACCCAAAAACGCTTCGGAACATGTCTGTGTTCGATCATGGAACGAGCCATCTCGGTGATTGTCCTGTTCCGACGTTCAACTACACTGTTCTGTTGTGGCGTGTGGGGTGTGGTGAACTGGCGTTGGATGCCATGTGTATCCAAGAAGCTGGAGAAAACATTAGAACAAAATTCCCCCTCATTGTCTAATCTAAGAGTAATAATAGATTTCCCAGACTCTTTTTCAACTAAGGGTTTAAACTTCTGAAATACAATAAATGCATCGGATTTCTTTTTAAGGAAATACACCCACATTTTTCTACTGAAATCATCTACAAACAACAGAAAATACTTGTACCCAAGAACAGAAGGAGTGGCCATAGGGCCGCAGATATCAACATGAACAAGCTGAAGTACTTGAGAAGCTCGCCAAGAATCGCCACTGGGGAAAGGTGTGCGATGTTGCTTCCCAGCCTGACATGCGTCACAAACTCCAAGGTGTTGGGTTTGAATCTCTGGCAAACCAAGAACAAGCTCATCCCGAGCAAGTTGTGAGAGATAATGCACATTTAAGTGCCCATATCGCTGATGCCAAAGTGAGCTGATGGAAGATCGCCGAGCAGCCATAGCTAAGTCCTGAGAATCACCAGAATCAGTAAGTCTGTAAAGACCATGATCCTCAAGACCAACTGCAATAGTAGACTTAGTCGCCCGATCAGTGATGGTGCACTGATGTGAACTGAAGGTGACTGCCAAGTGTGGAGAATGTCGCAGCAACTGACTGACCGAGAGTAGATTTAGTTCCATCCCTGGAACGTAGTACACATCAAGGAATATGAGCTTCCTCCCAACAGACTGAATTTGAATGTTGCCTTTACCAACAACCGTGTACTCTTCTCCACCACCAAAGATAACAGAATTTGAATAAGGCTGGTAGTCAGTAAACCAGTCTCTGCGGTGAGTGAAATGTCGAGAGGCACCTGAATCAATGTACCAGGTAGATGACTGTACATGATCTGTAGGTCTTTTAGCCATGAAGGCATAAAAGGCAGATTCCACCTGCTCAGTGTGCTCTGCACTGTTCGCTTTGGGTTGCGAACCTGATTGCTTAGACTGGGCAGCTAAGCGTTTCCGACATGCAACCTTCATGTGACCATACTTGTGGCAATAGTTGCATTGAATGTTCTTCTTTCTGGTACCATCGGATGCTGGAGCAAAAGACTTCTGCTGAGATGGTTGTTGAAACTTGCCCTTATCCTTCTGAAAGGATTTCGCAGCAAAGGCTTGCTCAGTGGAGGTGGAACTGGAGCTGCTACCGAACTGTTGTTTCCACCGATCTTGCTGAAATAGCAGGGTGCAGAGATCAGTGAACTTTAGATCAACACCAGTAGATGTGATGTTGAGAGTCTCGATAAAATGCTCATAGGAATTTGGTAAACTCCGAAGAGTGATTACCACAATATCCTCTTCCTCCATCTTGCGACCGATGGCAAGTAACTGATCACGGATTTCCTGAATCCGATTCAAGTGTGCCTGGAGCGAGGTCCGCTCATCCATGACAATAGAAAACAGAGTGTTTTTCAGAAAGAAGGCTCTGCTCTTGTCGGAAGTCTCATGAAGACCTTTTAGATGTGTCCAGATTTCGGCCGCTGTCTTGCCGAATGGAATATGAGAAAGCTGGTCATCAGCTACGGAGAGTTTGAGAAGCATTACTGCCTCTCGATTGTTCAAATCCCATGTATCTTGATCAGGACCCGGAGAAGTCGGACGCTGCTTAACACCCAGAACAAGTTGATCGGTGTTTTGATATTCGAAGATTGCGATGATGCGCTGCTTCCAAGTTCCATAATTGCGACCATTGAATTTGGAATTATGCTCGAGCAGAATATTTTTCAGAGATGCCATGGCACGTTTTTCAATGAAAAACTGTGAAAATCTGTGAAGGCACGTTCTTCGAGGCAAAAATACGGAAGACCCAGAAAAATCAAAGAATGCCCCAAAAGAGAGCTCGAAAAATCCAGAAGGAATCTGCTGTCATTTTCTGAATTCGCTGGCTCGAAAATCGAGGCACCTAGAAAAAACGGACGACAACCCAGTTGAGCTCTCAAAAAACCCACCAAGAATCTGCATACAAAAAAAAAATTCAACCCCAAAAATTAGGGTTTCGAAAAAAAACGGCCCTCGCTGAAAAAAGCTTGAAAAAACTTCAGATTTCTTGATGAAAAATTGTCGGATCTGCTTCCCAGAGCACGATGACAGACTAAGACGGCTAAGAGCATGAAGATTTGATACAGAAACATGCAGATTTTCACCCCAAAAACGCGAGTATTCAAAAAATGGCCACGATTTCCACGCGATTTGCTGACCGTAATTCGGGAATTTCTCCAAGCAGAAAAACCCTAGGTGGGTTTTGGAGAAATTAGCTGAAATAATTTTGGAAAAATTTAAACAAATAATTTCAAAAAACAAATTATAAATTTTTCCGAAAAAATTTAAGTATTTAGCTCTGATACCATATTACAAGGTAATTGGTAAATACTTGCTTATTAATAACAGAGACCGAAAGGTCAATTTATACAAAAGGAAGAGACGATGTTTCCTTAGGAAACGATCGTAAAGAATAGAAACATTCTATTCCAGAGAAAGCAAAAAACGAAAGCAAACTAAAGCTAAAGATATTTACAAGATAACCATTAACTAATAATAGACGTCTTATCTATTATTGTAATAAAGACATGGTTAGTTTGAACCATTCAAAAAGAAATGCAGCATTGGTATGGCGCAGAGGAACTATCGCCCTAGCTGGTAACTTGTATTCGCCGAGGGAAGAGAATCTAGATGGAAGGGAATTAACTCGCATGGCTCGGAGTGCCGAGGGAGCACGAGCGTGGAGTGAACTCTTCGTCCATGATACACTTCCGGAAGGGACAACTTCAAAAGATCCTTCTTCACCGAACTTCGTCGTTGTTGCAAATAAGACACCTGTACCAAACAGCGATAGTGTGGGAGCGCAAAGCGCTAGCATGGGAGTGCAAAGCACCGGTGTGGGAGTATAAAGCACTCGTGTGGGAGTGAACAGCGTCAGTGTTGCAAGACCGAACAACGCCCGTGCACAAAATCCAGAAGTGATGGTGGGACCAAAGGAAAAGCTGCCGAAGTTTGATGGCGATGGTACGGCCGATCCAATCCGACACTGTAAAACATGTGAAACAATTTGGAGAGCAAATGGCATAACAAATACAAATGAATGGGTCTGACAATTTCCGGCAACCCTAAGGGGTGTTGCAATTGATTGGTTCGCCGATGCAGATCCCCAAAAATTAACCACTTGGGACAACCTTAAGAAAGAGTTTAACACCGAATTTCAACTGCTCCGCAACGAAAATGAGATCGTAGCTGAGATATACAACAGAAAACAAGGGAAAAATGAAACAGTCTGAGTCTACGCTAGGAAATTAAAAGACTTGACAAACAAAATGGAAAATAAGTCGGCTAATGGGCTATAGAAAAGATGGTTCATTGAAGGCCTACACCTGAAGTTGCAAAAAAAGATGAAGATTGTGCCACCATCGTCATACACTGAAGCATACAATCGAGCAATGAACTTAGAAAATGAACAGAAGACAAAAAGGAAAAAGAAGAGTAGTTCATCCGATTCAAATGATGACGCATCCTCGGCAGAAGATAGCAATGATGATAAAAACAACTGGCAATACAAGGACATGATCCATATGATGAAGGAATTTAAGAACATGTAGAAAGAAGCCAAGGGAAGCGACCTATGGTGCACGGAATGCAAGATAGAAGGTCACACTAAAGGGTCCTGTCCAAAGAACTAGTTCTATGACATCTACCAGATCATGGGACATTCCACAAAAGAATGCCCCTTCAAAATGAAAACCAGAGAACCTCAACAGGTGCTCCTCACACAAGAGGCTTTCGTGTTAGGAGGTAGTGGAAATACGAGTAATGTAAGTGCCACGTCGAGAGGATGTAGAAATAATAGGCGTGGGCAAGACAACAACAATGCAAACAATAACAATAACAATGGCAGCCGAAGTCGAATTCCGTACGATGCATACGGATGACCGATGGTTCAATGTCGGGCGTGTAATTTGTGGGGCCACTTTCCCTGAGATTGTACAACGGAAAACACACCAAAATTATTATGCAGATGGTGCGGACCCGACGATCATGAAGATGCCAAGTGCCCGAAATCCAGAGTAAATTTGATCACCATCCGGATGGACGAAGAGGAGGTTCTGGCAATTACACGGAAGCAAGCAAAATTGTACCCCAACTCAACGGAAGAAAAGAGGAAATTGGAGGAAGCACGAGCAAAAATTGAAAAGACAACACAGGCAGAGACATCTCAGTTGAAGGACACCGCCGGCACCTCAACAAGGAACTGCGCGAAACAAAACATCGTACGCTAGATACTAGAAACTAAGGTACCCGTCAAAATAAATGATCTTCTTACAATGCCTCAACTTCGTCGCACTCACAAACATCGCGCCAGCTACTAAGTTACCAGGAGAACCAAGAAGAGGGAAGGAAATTCCCGCAGGTGGAGAAGACCCAATACTGCTAGCCCTCACATCCGGACAACATCCGATGGTCGTCGAGATGGGGATTCTCGGAAATATTTTGACAGACACAATTATCGACGGAGGGTCCAGTGTGAATGTCTTACCCGAGGATACCTGAAAGAGGTTGGGACAACCGACGTTGTGGCCATCTACATTCTAGTTGTTGATAGCAAACCAACACGGCATTAAATCTCTTGATGTCTTGATGGCACAACCGGTGACAATTGGCACACAACCATTCCTACTCAACTTCGTCATGATCCCGCTGAAGAGAAAAGGATACGACGCCATTCTAGGCCGCAGTTGGCTTATTCAAGCCAAATTTAAACATGACTGGAAGAAAAACACTCTATCACTTGAAAGCAACGGGCAGAAATTCGTCATTGATTTACACACCCAAATGGTAGGGGAAGGAGCCCTGTCATCAGATTCCGAAGAAGAGGATGAAGGGAGGCAACATATGGAAGCAAATCAGGAAGGAGTCCTGCGGTTGGAAGGAGGATCAATGGACGACGATTTGGACTCGGTGAACGGTCTCTTCCACTGGCATATGGAGGACTACGAGTTGTTCGAGAGCTACAACGTATTGACAATTGAGGACGAGCACAGCGGAGATGAATTTCCAAGAGAATTCACGAAAACAAAAGAGGGGGATGCGCCGCTGGATGAAACACCCGCCCATGTATTCAATAAGGGAGAGCCAATCAATTACAACGAAGCCACACTACAGACCATGAATTTGGGAGATGAGGCCAAACCTAGAAACATACTGGTAGGAGATAACTAGGATCCAATACTGAAAGCAGCGACATTCAAGATATTTTTGGAATACAAAGATGTATTCGCATGGACCTACAAGGATCTGAAAGGAGTACCCCCGGAGTTGTGTGTGCACTGCATCCCGTTGGTCGAAGCAGTAGTACCTGTACGGAAGCAACCCTACAAGATGAATAAGAACTATGTGGCACAAGTTACAGAAGAGATCAACCGAATGCTGGAAGCCGATATTATTTTCAAAGTGCGTACAAGTGAATGGGTGTCACCCATAGTAATCTCACTGAAGGACACCACCCAGATCTGGATATGCGTTGACTTTAGATGCCTTAATGCAATCACAATCAAGGATCCCTTCCCGATTCCATTTACAGACAGTATATTGGAGGAGGTCGCAGGACACGAAATTTATTCCTTTATGGACGCGTTTTCAAGATACAATTAGATTTCCATAGCAGAGGAAAACAAACTGAAAATGACATTTGTCGTAGAAGATGGGGTGTATGCATACAACCAAATGCCATTCGGCCTATGCAACGCGCCGACCACATTCCAGCTAATCATACTGCACATCTTTAACAAAATGTCTGTCAGAAACTTCAAGGCGTTCCTGGATGATTGGTCTGTATTCAGCGTCGAGGACAGACATCTGGCAACACTAAGCGAATGTATGGAGAGATGTTGATGGGCACGACTAGCCCTAAATTCGAAAAAATGTAGATTCACTATTCCGCAGGGAAGACTACTCGGACACATAGTCTGTAAGGAAGGATTGACAGATCTGAACAAAGTCAGAGTCATATTGGAAATGCAGCCATCCACCAATGTAACAGAGGTAAAGTCTTTCCTGGGACACAGAGGCTATTACAGAAGGTTCATTAAAAATTTTGCCAAAGTATCAGACCCGCTGGACAGGTTAACTTGCAAACGAGAATCGTTCAGATGGGAGAAGGAACGGGATGAGGCATTTGAAGGCTAAAGGTACGATTGGCTACGGCACCCATCTTGGCATATCCAGATTGGAACAAGGAATTCCATGTTCATGTCAACGCATCCAACTATGCGATCGGAGCAACCTTGGCGCAGACAGGTAGCCACAGGTTGGATCACCCGATATACTTTGCCAGCCGACTGTTATCAAAAGCAAAACAAAACTATAGCACAACAGAATGGGAAGCCTTGGGAATGGTCTATGCTATACAAAACTTTCGTCATTACTTGTTGGCGACACCGTTCATGTTCTATGTCGACCATCAGGCTCTGTTGTACCTAGTCAATAAACTTGTCATCCAAGGAAGAATCAGCCGGTGGTTACGTCTATTGCAGGAGTTCACCTTCAAAATCATTGTATGGCCTAAGAAGAAACATGTCAGCGTAGACCATCTGTCACAAATCAAAATAGGTGAACTAGCGGACGGAGTGAACGACGATTTTTTAGATGCACAGTTGTTTCAGATTGCAATACTGCCGAAATGGTACACAAGCATTGGAGAATACCTTTCAATAGGATAGTTTCCAAGTGAGATGCCACCAAATGAAAGATGAAAATTGATAATCAAGAGCCATACCTTTCAATTGATCAATGGATTACTCTACAAGATGGGGCCTGATCACATCCTGCGATGGTGTGTTAGAGGAAGAAATACCACGGGTGTTAAAGGAAGCACATGAGGGTCCAGCAGGAGAACACATGGGACCTGATACCACGGCACGATAAATATTGCTAGCAGGACTGTGGTGGCCAACAGTGTACAACGACGCATGAGAATGGGTCGTTGGATGTGACACGTGTCAACGGTCTGGGAAGTCGTTAAAGAGAGACTTCATGCCACCCAACCCCTCCCACGCACAGGAGCTTTTTGAAAGGTGGGGATTGGATTTCATCGGACCTCTAAAGGTGAGCAAAACTAGGTGGTGTCGATACATTGTCATAGCGACGGAGTACCTGACCAAGTGGGTGGAGGCATGCGCACTACCTGATAACTCAACTGTCAACACAGCAAGATTTATTTATGAGCAAATCATTACCAGGTACGGGATTCTATTTCCGGCATGGGTAAATTAGATTAATGCATACAAACAATGAACATGAACAACAGAACTCCTATTATTCGCATATGCCAAAGAGATTACATAATGCTTGAATGATGATTTACAATGATCTCAAATGGGGTATATATACTTCTCGCCGAACCTTCCCAAAGGGATCCGTCGGCTACATGACAATGCTAATCTACCTGTCGACTACACAATCTTTACCGACGACCTGAACCCGTCGGCTACACAGTTTCTATCGATGACATCATCTCCCACAAAATAAAGTCATCTCCAAACAACAATTACAAAATATCCGAGACAAATTAACAAACAAAACACATTAACTGACTAACTACAACAAGATAGATCTGTTTCATCACTTTCCCATTCGTCCCGTGCCTACACCAAAATAGTCTCCAAATCACATTGCATTTGTAGCCTCTACTAACACAATACTCTCCCCTTAATCAAGCTGACCTTGATAGCTACCCGTGTTGCTTTCTCTACTTCCAACTCTTAGGTACCCTGAGCCAAGTGTCGCTATACTACCTTAAACTGGATGATCAACTCCTCCCAAGCTCTCTATGCATCCACCAAAACAACTTCACGTCCAACACCTACTCCAAGTGCCTCTAGTACACAGACACTCCATGCCTGCAGCAGCTCTAGATTTCATCAACTGGTCACACTTCCCATGACTGATAACCGCACCGATTGGGGGTTTAGAGGGCAACGCCCCCGCCACCAAGACCAAATTAGCACTCCGAAACCCACACAAAACTCTATGGAACACACCATTTTTGTGATTTTCTTCCGATCCCATGCTCTTTCTAGCAACCGCTTGCGTTTTCTACCAGTTCATGTCTTTCCCTTCCCTTTGGCATCATACATTATTCATTCTGAACATCTTCGAGTTGTCGTTTTTTTTTTTTCCTTCTTCCTCTGCTCATCCAGTGTTGTGCCTCTTTCATCTGTTCTACCTCTCTATTACTCCTAACTGCTTTGATGCTTTTGCCTTCCCACGGATAATATGCCTCAAAATATATATTTCCTTGTTGCTTTTTTCTTTCGCAACGGTTCCCTTTCAACTAACAACTGGAAGATTACTTACTTGCCCACATTCACTTGCCCGCATTCACCTATTGCTTGTGCAAGTTTAAAAAAATGCATATGTGGGAGGTTAAAATATAGCCCCAGCCACAGAAATTCATTCCACAAAAAAAAAAAACCGCCCGCTGAAAGCATAGACACCTTCGTTGAAATTGAGTAGCATCCGCGGAATAGGAGCTTTCAAAATGAAGCTGCGGAATAAAGGAATGAAGCCGCGGGCTCATTGAAGGAAGAAAACAATTTCATAACAATCCACGCAAGACAGTGTCCGCAGAAGCAAGAAGCGTTAAGCCACGGGGAATATAAACAACCCGCAATGCAGAGTCCACGGGAGAGAAAAAGTTTACCCGCGGGGGAAATAAAGAAAACCTGCGAAACCCACTACCCGTGGGACACCCTGCCATGGGACAGGTATCCGTGGAACAATCCACAAGCAGTCTCATTTTTTTTTCAATTTTTTCAATTTTTTTTTCCAAAATTTTCAAAAAAAAATCAATTCTCCCTCCAAACTTCGTCATTTTGTGACGACGAGGGAATTCTCGGACTTCTTCATTCTGTGACGACGAGGGAGTCTTTCTGGCATGGTACATCTTTAACTTCGAACCATTGACTGCCTGAGATACTTCTTGTTCATCCAAAGTCCACAATTTTATTGCTCCATTGTCACCTATCTCTCAGATCAGGTATGGCCCGACCCATCTGACCTTAAACTTTCTTGGTTTGATCTCATTTCGTCCATCATACTCCAACACCAACTGCCCCGGCTTAAACCTATTCAACTTTAGATGTTTATCATGCCACGCTTTGTGCCTATTCTGTGTCACCTCTGTGGCCCATTGTGCCAATAGTCGCTTCTCCTTGAGCTTGTTCAGATTATGCAACCTTTTTCTTAGGCTTGCCATGCGTACCATGAATTCCGTCGGCTGCCATTCCTTGCCGTCAATAGTTATATTCTTGATTTTAGAACCTTCACTCTCTACTGCTGAAGTTTTTATTAAACCCTTTCTCTTTGTTTCTTGTGCGGACCGTATGATGTGTTTTTCTTGCTGTCGGCACCTCGTGGTGTGGTCTAACCTTTTCTTTCCGCGCGGTCTGTTCACTGTGTTTCATACAGTGGAATATTTCCTTTTTTTGGATTCATACTGTATGTTCTTCCCTTCAGCTTCAGCCGTACCCGCCTTTCCTTCTTCTGCTTCTTTGTGTTCCTTCGGACATTCATTTCCCTTTTCTTTATCACCTTCGTCGACCCTTAACATATTACAGCTCGAAAAGAGCTCGTAATCCTCCATCTGTCAGTGGAAAATGTCATTCACCAAATCCAAATCATCGTCCGTCGATCCACCTTCCAACCATAGGACTCCTTCCCATTGGGTTCCAATCGCTACTTTCCTTCATCCTCTTCTTCGGAATCAGATGATACGGCTTCTTCGCCAACCATTTGTGTGTAAATCAATAGTGAATCGACGTCCCCTACTTTCCATTGATAGTGTATTCTTCTTCCAATCATGCTTAACCCTTGCTTGTACAAGCCATCTTCGGCCCAAAACGGCGTCATATCCTCTCCTCTTCAGCGGGATGATGACGAAATTGAGCAAGAATGGCTATGTTCCAATCATCACCAGTTGTGCCATCAGGACGCCAAGAGGTTTAATGTTGTGCTGGTCTACTGTCAGCAATTGGAATGTAGGTGGCCACAACGTCAGCTGTCCCAACCTCTTCCAGGTATCCTCGGGTAAGACATTCACGGTGGACCCTCCGTTGACGATTGTGTCTGTCAGCACATTTTCGAGAATCCCCATCTCAACGACCACTGAATGTCGTCTGGATGTGAGGGCTAGCAGCATTGGGTCTTCTCCACTTGCATCAATTTCCTTCCCTCGTCCTAGTTCTCCTGGTAACTTAGCAATTGGTGCGATATTTGTGAGTGCCGATCGGAGCTAAGGCATTGTGAGAAGCAGATCATTTATTTTGACGGGTACTTCAGTTTGTAATATCTGGCATACGATGTTTTGTTCCACGCAGTTCCTTGTTGAGGTGCTAGTGGTGTCCTTTAACTAAGATGTCTCCGCCTATGTCACTTTCTCAATTTCCTTCCGTACTTCCTCCAGCCTCTTCTTTTCTTCCGCCGGGTTGGGGTAGAGTTTTGCTTGTTTCCGTGTGATTGCTAGCACCTCCTCTTCGTCTGTCTCGACGGTGATCAGATTTACTCCAGACTTCGGGCACATGGCATCTTCATGATTGCCGGATCCGCACCATCTGCATAATAATTTTGGTGCGTCTATCGTTGTACAGTCTATAGCAAAGCAGCCCCACAAATTACATGCTCAACATTGAACCATCAGCCAACCGTTTGCATCATACTGAATTCGACTTCAGCTGCCATTATTATTGTTCGCATTGTTGTTGTTTTGTCCTCTGCTATTATTTCTGTACCCACCCGAAGTGGCACCATCAATGTTTGTGTTTCCGTTCCCTCCTAACGTGGAAGCTGCATGTGTTAGAAGCACTTGTTGAGGTCCTCCTGTTTTCATATTGAAGGGGCATTCTTTTGTGGAATGTCCCATGCTCTGGCAGATCTCGCAGAACTAGTTCATCTGAATCGGATGAACTACTCTTCTTTTTCTTTTTTGTCTTCTACTCACTTTCTAAGTTCATTGCTCGATTGTATGCTTCAGTGTACAACGACGGTGGCACAATCTTCATCTTCTTCCGCAACTTCAAGCATAGGCCTTCAACGAACCATCTTTTTGCAACCTGTCTGCCAACTTATTTTCCATTTTATTTATTAAGTCTTTTAATTTCCTAGCGTATACTTGGACAGTTTCATTCTTCCCCTGCCTTGTGTTGTATATCTCCACTACGATCTCATTGTCATCGTGCAACAATTGGAATTTCATGATAAACTCCTTTTTAATGTTGTCCCAATTGGTTAACTTTTGGGGATCCCTATCGGCAAACCAATCAATTGCGACACCCCGTAGAGTTACCAGAAATTGTTAGACCCATTCGTTTGTATTTGTTATGCCATTCGCCCTCCAGATTGTTTCGCATGTTTTACAATGCCAGATTGGATCAACCGTACCATCACCATCAAACTTTGGCAGCTTTTCCTTTGGTCATACCATCACTTCTGGATTTTGTGGACGGGCGCTGTTCAGTCCTACAACACTGGCATTGTTCACTCCCACACCGGTGCTTTGTACTCCCACACCGGCGCTTTGCACTCCAACACCGTGGCTTTGTACTCCCACGTCGGCACTCTGCGCTCCCACACCATCTTTGTTTGGTACAGGTGTCTTATTTGTAACGACGGCAAACTTTGGTGAAGAAGGATCTTCTGAAGTTGTCTCTTTCGGAAGTGTATCGCAGACGAAAAGTTCACTCCACGCTCGTGCTCCCTCGACACTCCGAGTCATGCGAGTTAATTCCCTTCTGTCTGGATTCTCTTCCCTCAACAAATACAAGTTCAAAAATTCCTCCCTTGCTTCTTCCACCAATGCTACCCACTAGGGCGTCTCCTCCAACAATTCCTCAACGCTTCGATGTCTGTCGGTAATCTTCTAAAACCTTCATCTACATTCGGCCTGCTGCACCAAAATTAAATTTCTTTGAGCTGTGCGGATTTCATCTTTGTCCTTTAGCTTATTCTCATTTTTGTTTAACTGATTCGACATTAGTCTTCATTCCTCAGCCTTTGTTCCAAGTCCATTGAGCAACGACACCAAATGTTTACCACATGGGTAAATTAGTGATGCATACAAACAATGAACAAGAACAGCAGAACTCCTTTTATTATTCGCATATGCCAAAGAGATTACATAATGCTTGAATGATGATTTACAATGATCTCAAATGGGGTATATATACTTCCCGCCGAACCTTCCTGAAGGGATATGTCGGCTACATGACAATGCTAATCTGTCCGTCGGCAACACAATCTTTACCGACGACCTGAGCCCATTGGCTACACAGTTTCTATCGACAACAGATTCCATTGTAGTTAACAAGTCATAGGGGTGAACACTTCGTTAACCATGTTATCCGACTGCTCACCACTGAATTCAAGATCTATCATTCATTATCGAGCCCGTACTACCCGAGAGCAAACGGACAAGCCAAGGTTACAAACAAGACCCTGGTATCAATTATCTACAAGTCGTGTGGTTGAAGGTGAAGACTGGGAGGAAAAATTACCTTTTGCCCTTTGGGTTTACCGCACAGCGTACAAGGTGACAACGAGGCACACACCGTTCCAGTTGATGTTCGGACAGAAGGTAGTCGTACCAGCGGAATTCATGATACCAAGCTTGAGGATCGCGCTGGAAAATAAGTTAGGTGACATGGAAAGCTTGAGGGAGAGGCTGCATAATCTGAATAAGCTCGAGGAGAAGCGACTACTGGCACAATGGGCCACAAAGGTGACACAGAACCGACGCAAAGCATGGCATGATAAGCACCTGAAACTCAACAGGTTTCAGCCAGGGCAGTTGGTGTTGAAGTATGACGGACAAAATGAAATCAAACCAGGAAAGTTTAAGGTCAGATGGGTAGGGCCATACCAGATCCGAGAGGTAGGTGACAATGGAGCAATAAAATTGTGGACTGTGGACGGACAAGAAGTGCCTCAAGCAGTCAACGGGCCAAAGCTAAAGATGTACCATGCCAGGAAGACTCTCTCGTCGTCACACAATGACGAAGTCTGAACAACTCCCTCGTCGTCACAGAATGGCGAAGTCTAGAGAGAAAATTGAGCTTGTTGAGGAAAATAATAAAAATGAGAAAAAAAACCAAAAAAAAAAAGAGATTCCACCAACGGACACCTGTTCCGCAAGGTGGTTATTCCGTGGAAAGCGTTCGTAGACCTTTTTATTCTTCCACGGCTTTGATTTTTCCCCCACGGACTAAGCTCCTCTCCGCGGCTTTCTTTTACTCCCCGTGGCCTAACTCTTTACACCACAGACATCATTTGGTGCGGGTTATCACTTGTATCCCCACGGACTCCATTTCTGTTATTGTTCCTGCGGGTTGTTTTATAGCTGCATCGGGTTCTTTTTTTGAAAAGCGCGGAGGTTGTAGAAACAAATGAATGTGAGAACATTGGATCAGCCGAGCTTAGTAACGTGAGCCTGTAACTCGAGTGGAGGCGCACAGGGTGGAGGAACAAGAGAGTATTATGGGCCGGCGAGGTGGGATGATGAGTGGCATATGAATGTGGCGCAAGTAGAGAGTTGTTGGAGGTGCATCCATCGAGGGAGGGATGTGTTTTGTCTCGTAGCTTAAGGCAAAGGGGAAATTGTAAGTTGAATCATTATATGTCCCGCAACGTATCTCTTTTTTTACGGAGGGTAACACTATGTTTCCACGGAGGTGTTTGTGAGTTCGGCGACCGTGGGCAAGTCAGTTAAAAGAAAATCGACAGGAAAGGAAAGAGGCATCGAAAAGGGAAAAAAATTTATATCTAAGGCATATTCTTCGTGGGAAGGCAAAAGTGACAGGAACCCTACATTATAAAGGTAAGAAAGAAGCCATTATTATGGAATGAGTAGGGAAACGGAAGCAGTGGAAAAACCAGCTGAAGACAAGTATGGAGAAGAATGCCAGAGTTTTGGCTTCTGGAATCAAAGTTGTAGGGCCATCCGCCTCCAGCGGTAAGAAGCAAAAAGTAAGAGCCGAACTCACACATCTTACTATTCAGTTTGAGGGACTCAATGGCAGAGAGTGCCGGAAATGGTGGCAAGAGACTTCGGACACAGAGGTAATTAAACAAATTTTGGTTCGAGCACAAGTGCATTGGGCCATCCAGCTTCCAATTTTTTCCATTCAATTGTTCGAATCAGTTTTGCAAACCATGATAGAAGCATATAATCGACACAGCAGAACCAGCACATTTCTGTACAAGAAGCATCGGATGACAGTTTATTTCAAACCAAAGGATTTCACTAGGGCTTTCGGCATCCCTGGCCCAGGAGGTCAGAAGGTGGAGATCAAGAACCACAAGCTGTCTCAGGAACAGAAAGAATATTGGATAAGACTGGTAGGCTATGATCTTTCACCTGAGGAGATGGATTCAGTGGTAAAGGGGTCTAAGTGCAGAGGGCTTCGGCAAGATTTTATTCGAGAGGGCCACTAGCGATGCATTATGGATGTCATCAAAAGCAAGTTGACAGGGGCAACTAGGGCTTCGGATATAGCATTGCCACAGATTGTATTCATGAATGGCACAGCATACGATTGGGCCACAGTTCTCACTGACCGGGTGGAGTAGTTCATGACACTCCAGCAGTAGACATTCTTTATGCCGCACCATGCCATTGGCCTATTTCTAGAGGCAGCTGTTAATCAAATACCAATGGATGATTTTGAGGCTCCACCACGGGGAAAGTTGGCGCAAGGAGAGCCTCCAATATTCTATTTGAGACATTTGGACACGGGTGGAACAATAGTGGGGCAGAGAAGGTATTCCAAGGATTGGAGAATTACGGGGACACGAACACTAGACGGGAGGACACTTCAGAAAGCAATGAGGCTAAGTACAAGGAAGAGAGTACTTCTGTGGAAGTTGGCAGTGAACCAACAGTTAGCCAGTCCACATTTTTCACCCCGCCGCAGTTGCCAACTTCGGCGCATTTGTCCAACTCCATTTCACACATTCCTTCGTTTGGTCAGCGTCATGCACCGATCGTTATGACCCCACCGGCAGTGGCAAATGTGGTCCCACGGGCAGTAGCAGATGTCCCACCGGCAGTGGTAGACGATGTCCCACGACTGGCAAATGTTGCACTAGCGGCCAATAGAAAGATTGCTTTTCCGACAGACGCGGCAAATGTTTCACCTGAGGGCATACCTTCCCAGGATTATATGCCAGACCCTGGTGCACCAGCAAAGCCAGAGTTGGTAGAGTTGCCAGTGCCAAAGCCTAAACTTGGATGTGATTGGTTCAAATGCTATGGTCACTATTTCATCGTCCTTGTTGCCGAAGGCACAGTCAGCACAGCAAAAGGAGAGCATCGAGCCAACACGGACAAGGCAGCCCGAGAGAATGGAGGTGATGGATAGAGCGAGCAGAATTCTGCGACAGCAATTCCGACTCATTCCTGCAAAGGTCGGACTGTCCATTTAGTCCACAAGTCATGGAGGAGTTTTCCCAAGACCAGCAGTTGTATCGGAGCCACAGGAGGTGGCAGTTCCACAGTCTGAGGATGCACCCAAGAAGGAGGCAGCACCAGATGTGGTCATTGTTACTGTAGGAGTGGCAAAGACGAGTAGTGATGGGGAATGGATCATGGATGATGTGTCGAAGGAGGATTATGGGTCAGATGAGGACAGATGCAGAGATTACCTCAAGGCTATGCGCGTTGCGCTGTAGAAGGGACACAATGTGGCATTGCAGGCTATGACTCAACGGAGAGAGTGGCATTTGGTCTGGGCTTACATTCGGGGGGTTTGTCCTCGACGGTTTCATTCCTTCTTTGAAGACAGAGAATGGCCAGCAGTTGAGACACCGAAGATGTTGGCGGATTGGGCCAATGAGCTAGAGTTGGGGCCGTGCAACACTCCCATGGAGAAGCTAACACATGATATAGTAGGATTGTACAAAGAAGTCTATTATGCTCAGGGGTGTGCGGAGGCAGAAAGGGAAGCAAACAAAATCACAGCTGAGAGGTCTCTGGCAGCAGAAAGGGAGGCTAGAGAAAAGGTAGATACTGATTTGGCCAGCCAACAAGCAGCGTGAGCAATTGAGCATGCAACACTTTTTCGAGATAAGGAAGCGGCTGAGCAAGAATTGCAGTTAGCGAAGACCAAGGCTATAAATACAGCAAAAGTAACATGAATCGGAATCGGATCGGAATCGGCAAGGCCGAATCGAATCGTGAATTGGCAAATTTGAAAAAACCCTTTAAATTTAAAGATTTTAACAATTTAAAATTTATTTCATGCACCCTTTATTGAATATAACTTAAACACACTATAACATCATCAAATAGAAGTTAAAACTTTACATAAACATGGAAGTTTGGAACATAAAATCCATCACATACGTAACTATGTTATCTAAAATGTAAATTGTAGGCTAACTGAAGTAAATAGAATCAAATGATCATAATGATTTAAATCATAGAATGTATGTAAGATGATCCATAAGACATCAAATCATAAATGTATGTAAGAATCTAAGATGAAGATCCATGAAAGTTTGAAACATATGTCTATCAATGATTCAGTATCAATATCTGTAAACAAAATATAAAAACAAGGCTCCAGCTCAAGCCTCAGACTCATAGTCATCATCATCCTCAACATCATCCTCAAGCTCGACTGCAACCTCAGCCTCAGCCTCTAAGTATCCAATTTTCCTAGTAGCAAGGCATCTAATGTAGGTCCTAAAGGACTGCCGAGCCATATCTCCCGCATGTAAGATGGGCTCACGAACGTCGCTAGGGCCTGTGTCTGTGCGTGTGTGTGTGTCTACCAATGCCTGAAGAACGTGCTCTAGCTGCCTCAGCCTCTATATTCACCTGGTCAATCCACGCACGGTCTTCCTCAGTGAAGACTAGATCCACAACCTCTGTGAGCCACTCTGATTCTGGATCAATCTCCTCCAGAATGATCGGAGAGGAGTCAATGCCCAAAATCTGTCTGATCCTAAGATGGAGGTTGTAATGAACAAAGACAAGATCATTCAACCTCTGCACTGTCAACCTGTTTCTCCTTTTCGATTGGATGTACTCGAACATGGACCAACTGTGCTCACATCCAGAAGCACTACTTGGCTGACTTAGAATGCGGATGGCAATTTTTTGAAGTTTTGGGGTTGTGGCCCCAAACATTTGTCACCATCTATCTGAAATAAGGGAAAATAAAAACAATTAGTCTCATTTACAAATTACAAGTTAACTCTAAAGTTACATAATCAACTTTAAGTTTAGAATCTAGATTCATGAACATCGAATATATTATTTAATTTTTACCTAGTTATATTGTTTCTCGAGCATCTATGGCCATCCTGCTAGAGAAAAGTGGCCCTTCTTTATTATTGGACTTATCGAGCTCAATAATTGCAGCACTGCTATCCTCATCAGTACTCAACCTTTGGATCACTATATATAATCCGGTGAGAACCTCCTCATCCGCCTTGAAGTCAGGACAGAAATGAAATGCCGAATTCAAAAAGTAAGTTGTTGCATGGATGGGCCTATGGAGCTGATTCTGCCATCTCCTATCAATGATGTCCCAAATAGGGGCATACTTCTCCTGCACTCCTCCACACTGGGCTCTAATGGCCTCCTTGGCCCTATCCATGACCTCATATATGTAGCCCATAGAGGGCTTCTCCCCATCAGCAGTTCGTAGCAGAGATACATGGGGCTCAGTGGCCTACATATAAAGTAAAACAAAAATTTGGGTCAATACTTATATATAGAATAATTCAATAATATAACTTAAGGTAAAACTAAATCATTAAACAATTAGCATAGTAAACTCTAAAATATTAAATGTTAAATTGCAATAAATTTACCTTAAGGATTTCTCTAGCAAGTTTCCAAAAACCATCATCATCAAATATGCAATCCACCACATCTATCCCTGCAATGGTCGCAGCATAGACAGATGAAATCCACTCCCGCCCAACAAACATGCTCCTCAAATCATCCCTTGATGTCAACAAGGACTGCACAGTGATGAAATTCGAGGCAAACCTTGTGATCCCTGGGCGAGCTAACTCTTTGTCTCCTGTGTACTTCCTCATTGTGCTAAGGACAAATGAATGATTATAAATAAACTTGCATATGTTTTTTGCCCTTTCCACACATTACTTGACCCACTCAAGTTTGCCAATTTCCTCCAACATGAGGTCAATGTAGTGTGCCACACAGGGGGACCAAAATATGGTGGGGTGCCTCTCCATCAAAAGTTTACCTACAACAATTTTAAGTTAATTAGAATTAGAAATTCAAATTTCAAACATGTTAGAACTTAGGAAACTTAGAAATTCTAAGTTAAAATTAGAAAAAGTTCAAAATTCAAATAAATTAATTTTCAAAACTTGAAAAGTTAAAAGTTTACCTACAGCAACATAACTTGCTGCATTATCCATCACCACTTGCACCACATGTTATTCCCCCACCTCTGCTATGACTTCCTCAATAACCTCACATAAGTATGTGGCGTTTTTTACAAGAGCAGAAGCATCAATGGATTTGAGGAATATGGTATATCCTACAAGTAACAAAACAAATTATAATTAGCAATCAAAAAATCAAAATTTGAAATAGTCAATCACGATTCAAAATTATGTTTGTAGGAAAGTAAAATGATCAATCACATCCACAAGATACAAAAAAATTGAGTGTTCTTTCCCTCCTATCTGTCCTACTATCAATCATGATGGTGCAACCCTTTTCGATCCACTCCTTTCGGTTGTCCTCAAGCTCATGCCTCATATCCTCAACCATTTCATCTAGGAGGTATCCACTCAACTCCGCCTCAGTTGGGGCTTTAAACCCCGGACCACAAATAGCAACTGCATCTATCATGTTCTACCAATAAGGAGCCCTGTCACAAATAGATAATGATATAGATTAGAAATTTAGATGTCAAAAACTCAAATCATAAAACAAGTAGATATAATTAAAGTTTTACTTTTACTTTTAACTTTAACTTTAAAGAAAACAAAGAAAAAAGAATCAATTAACTGGCTGCAATAAATTGAATGTTGCAAAAGTACCAAAATTTGCATATCTCTTTTCTGGCAGCATCATGAATCTCCTTGTTCAAACCCATGCCCTCAAGTGTGGGTTGGGAACCAGGAGTAGTGCAAGGCACAAAGTAACTATCCATTCTGTTTTTTTGCACTCTAGGCTACAATAGGTTGGTGTTGGACTCTGTCTCAGTATAAGACCGACTACCACTAACACTCGCATGAGCACTAGAACTAGGACGAAAAGGAGGCCTGGAAGAACCCTCTCCAACACAACCTATGGATGCGGAAGCTGATGCAGATGCAGATGTAGATGCAGCTGCGGATGCGGGAGCACGGGAACCAATACCTCTTAACCCTTCAAGTTGCATTTACCTATTCAACTTGTCTTGTTCAATTTTTTCTAATGCCACTAAACAAGTGCATTTTGCCTCAGTAGTTTGATGAGTGCAAACTGTGACATCATGGCCAGTTATGCCAGCAATGTGGTATTTCAATCTATAGATACCTCCAGAATTTATTTTTTCTTTACAAAATATACATTTTCTTTGATATTTGGTTCTTCTAGGAAACTCTTCATTATATTTTCAGCATTCATCGTTTTTACCCATTGTGGAAATTGGAAAATGAAAGCAAAGGGCTGCTACAATAAAAAAAATCATGTAAAATATCAAAGTTTGTAACTAATAAACAAAAGCTACAAAACAACAAACCCTAGTTTGCAATTTAGTAAAAATTAAAAACATTCAAGATCAGCAAATGAAAACTTAAAAAATTAAACAAAAAATGCATAATACACTAACATGCAAAAAAAAAACCAGCACTTACCTCTTGCAAATGAGTTGAGGAGTGTTGATATTGACTCCTTAATGCTCCCAATGCAATTTATGGCCTCCCCAAATGGACTGCTGATCTCTTTGGTGCTCTTCCTTCTTGCCGGTTGGAAACCTATGGTTTTTCTTTTCTCTTCTTCTCTCTCACTTTTCCTCTCTTCTACTCATGCTTAACAATAGAAGGCCCTTTAGGGTTATAACAAAGAGAATAGGTCAAAAAGAAAGTTAAAAAAAAAGTGTTTTTTTTTAAATTTACAACTTAACATTTTGCTGGCCGCAACCGATTCACGGCAACACCCGACGGTGATTCATGCGATTTTTGGAGTGAATCGCTGATACATGCGATTCAGGCGATTCACCCAATGAAATCGCTGATCACGATTTTCTACATCGCAAAAATCAGCATGCATGAATCTAATCGCCGAAATGCAATTCGCACGATTTCAACGCGATTCTCGGAACTATGGATACAATGCTTCTTTTGAAAGAAGCTATAGAGGTTAATGCACGGATTCAAAAGGATTTGAGCATCCGGTCAAAGCAAGTCTATGAATTGTGCCGGCAGCAGCATTCTTCAGGATCGCAGCCTTCTCTCTAGTGCATATTCCTTCTATATTGTATTTTGTGGTCTCCTATTTTTTTTAGTTTTGAAGTCGCCAGGAGACGACTTTTTTTTTGGGGGGGGATGATGTCATCAGTAGAAACTATGTAGCCGATGGGTTCATGTCGTTGGTAAAGATTTTGTAGCTGACGGGTAGATTAGTATTGTTATGTAGCCGACGGACCCCTTCGGGAAGGTTCGGCAGGAAGTATTTATACCCCATCTGGGATCATTGTAAATCATCTTATCATCAGTATTATGTAATCTCTTAGCATATGCAAATAACACAAGGAGTTCTGCTGTTCTTATCTGTTGTCTATGTGCATTGATTCATTCATTTACCCTAGTACGGTAAACATCATGTTGACAACACTGGAGTAAGCAACTCTAATTCAGCACATGGTGTCTACAACACTGGAGTTTGCATAATTAACTAAGTTATCATGTAGACAACACAATTATTCGCACTCCTAATTTAGCACATGGTGTCTACAACATAATTTTGCGTGGTACACCATTGTAGGTTTATCCTCTCAATCGCACTTACTCCTGTGCTTAATGGAGGATAACCCATATTTGGTGGACATGTGTCTGGTTGTATGACTTATCATGTTGCTGATTCTTATGCATTCTAGAAGCATTCTAGAGGCCTTTATATACAGGCACTCCTAGTGTACTTTCATCCATATTGAATGAATATTATATTGTCATGTTGATCATACTCTCTTTGGTCTATTGTTGTGCTTGTGTTTGAGTTCCTTGGTCTTGGGTGATTTTGCCCTAAGACAAATTCTTACATGGTATCAGAGCTGAGGGAGATTTTCTTCACATAGCCGTTCGAGACCATTGTTGCTTCAACACCTCGACCCAGATCCAAAAATCCACAGAAATTGGGAATGTCTAGAGCCAGAACAGACCTCACCATTGTGTCTGGAACATCGACTCGGTGAAAATTGGCTATAAATTAGTCTTTGCTAGACCAAAGTCGATTTTGAGGCAAAAAAATTTGCAAACTGGCACCTGAAGGCCCCAATTTGCAATTTGGGTATGGTCATTTATTTGATCTGTGCATTTATTTTCAAATCTGAATTTGAATTATTCTCTATAATTATTTTTTGGAATTTTTTCAGCCCCACAAGCCCCTGCAGAGAAAAAAAAATTGCAAGAACCGAGCAATGACACCTCGGCCCCTACAAGGAATATTCACAAAATATTCCTTTAAATCTGGTGAGCTTCATCATAATTCTGCTATGTTTTAATTCCACCGGCCAAGCACATTAATTCTAACAAGCATGGGTCACATCCCAAACCAACGAACCACCTCCATAACCCGCAGGCGGACTTCCTTCGATGCTTATCCATTGAGCAGGCTTCATTTCAAACAACATAGAAGTTGTTCTCCCCACGAATGTGAGATTAAACCCCAAATCGTCAACAGAGTTCCTACCCACGGAATCCCTACCGCCGGCGATGTCTTTCGAAATCTGGTCCTAGCATCTAAGATTACAAAACTCGGAGAATAGAAAATATTCCAGCCTCCCGCCAGCCTCAAACACTCCAAAACTGGCCCGCCTACTGAACTCTGACATGTGGAGAGCGGTGCACACGTGGTAGCCACAACTGAGACACGTGGTGTTTGACAACCATGCCACATTATGCCACATCAGACTCCCTCTACTACTACACATCATCCGCAACAACCACAACGTGTGCCCCGTCAACCACATCAGCAATCCAGTCAACATACATCTAACATAGTCACCCCAACACGTCAGCAATTTTCGTACAATTTCGTACATCCGTACAAGGTGACGGCATTGTCCGTACAGAATGCGTCATCGCTGACATCATCAAGGGGCCCGAGTATGCTGGCATCATCAAGGGGCCCAAGTACGTTGACGTCAGCTATTCACTATCCCAAAATTGACGGTCTTCTGACCGTCATCAGGAGCCGAATTTGAACTGCTGTGACGATCGTATGATCATCAAATTTAACCCCATTTTTTGGTGATCCAACCCCTCTCCAGATTGTTTTTTGATTTTATAGTGTGACTTTAAGAGGCCATATCTCTATCATCTAGACTCCAAATCAAGTGCGATTTTTTTTTATTTTGGGTAGAATTTCCTAAACTTTTCAATGGTGCAGCTCTTTTCTGGTTTTGGTGCACAGATTTGTCAGAAATTGCATTTTTTGGCGACTGTACCTGTCTAATCTTGCATTTTGCAACTTCAATTACTACGTACAAGCTCATCTGGACATGAAAATAGGTTTTTTTTTTTTCAAGTGCATTATTTTTCGTCTACTTTCCAGATCTGCAATCAAATTATAGGGTTGTGTGGACAAAAGTGTCACTTTCAGAATTAGGTCCTTTTCTGCATTGTAATGCTTTCATATATCTTCAGAATTGTTGTATATCTGAGATACATTGTAATTTTCCGGTTTTGAACTCAATAAGGAGGTTGTAAAAAGGCAAAATCAGAAGTCCGCTAAGGCCAAAATTGGCAAGTGGCCATTGTAAAAGCACTACATATAAAGTGCCAAAAGCATCTTTTTTGGGGGGTGTTCTTGGTGTTGTATTCCTCTTTTTATGTTGTTTTCTTTCATTTTCTGCATCATGGCACATTTTAAGTTTCCAAAATTAAGTCCACATAACTATGCTACATGCTCCATTAAAATGTGGTGTCATTTAATGCATAAAGGAGTTTCTCAATATGTTGATAGTACCCTTCCTAAACCAACAGGGGATCAAGTGTCTACAACTGAAATTTCAGCTTGGGAAACAATGGATAGGAAAGCCCTAGGTGATATTTGTTTGGGGGTTGAAGACAAGATCATATATCAGATCCAAAAGTCTCGTACATTCAAGGAAGCTTGGAATACCCTTCAAAACCTATATGGTAAAGTGTCTGAGGAAGATGCTTTCAAAATTGAAGATGAGCTTGTCTCCCTAGATCGAAAGGCATTTGATTCCATACAGGATTTTATCATAAAGGTGAATGAATTAAGAACGAAGCTTGATGATTGTGGGAGTCCTATTAAAGATGACAGGTAAATCTATCTCATTCATAATAAGCTGCTATCTGAGTACTCTACATTTGTTTCAAAGACAACATTAGGGTCTGCCTATCAGAAAATCTCTTTTGATCGCTATGCTATACTATTGGATGAAGAAGAAAAGAAGTTGAAATCAATGGGGATTCTCAATTTGTCCAGGTCTAAGGCATTGGTGGCCAATAATGAGTGTTCTCAATCTTCAAATAAAGGAAAGGGCAAGAATAAGAAGTGGAAGAATAATAAATCAGAGGATGCAGAAAAGACAACACCACAATCAAATCAACAAGGCAAGTCTTCCTCGAATTCAAATAAGAAGGGAGAGAATAATAAGGAGAAGAAAAAGTGTGCTTATTAGAAGAAATTGGGTCATGATGAACATGAGTGTTATCATAAAAAGATTGATGAGTTGACAACCATCATGAAGAAACATAATGTTCCATTGCCTAATGCTTATAAGGAGAAAGGATCCTCATCTTCAGATTCAAAGGGCAAAGGGCAAGCACTCATGGCAAAATTCAAGTTCTTCAACGGAATGGATTCTTGATTCAAGTGCCTCATATCATATGGGTTCTTCAAAAGGAGATTTTTCTTCATTGAAGCAATCTAAGGTATCGCACATCTTTGTAGGAGATGATACAAAAATTGAAGTTGAAGGGAAAGGAAATGTGGAGATGGAAAATGGAGAGTTAAACGATGTTCTCTATGTTCCTAACCTAAGTTCTAATCTCCTCTTAATTTACCAAATCACTCACCTTGGAGATGGCCACATAGTTGAGTTCCTTCCTAACTCAGTAGAGGTGCGCAGTCTAAAAGATGATTCATTGGTTGCAGTGGAGAAAGTTAATCATGACAAAAGCTTGTATTTTTTCTCCCACTTTGTGCCTAAGTCTCCTTCACAAGCCTTGTTGACTCAATCCAATTATGGCATGAGCGGTATGGACATCTTGCCTTCCGCTATCTTCAACAACTTTGCTCAAACAAAATGGTCAAAGGTCTACCTATAATCAACTGTTCCAAAGGTGAATGTTCAAGATGTTTAGCGGATATGCATCTAGAAGAGAAGTTTAATAAAGGGAAGTCTTCAAGAGCACTAGTTGTTCTTCAATTGGTTCACATAGTACTAACAGGTCCTTTTGCAATGACATCAGTCAGCCGGGGTCGCTACATACTTTCATTGATGACTTTTCACGCTACACATGGGTCTACTTTCTTCATCACAAGAATGAAGTGTTGGATAAGTTTCTAGCCTTCAAGACTCATCTTGAAAAGAAATCAAGGAAAGCCATCAAAGTTCTTCGAATGGACAATGAAAGCAGATATGTGAACAAAAGACTTAAAGACTTTTGTAAACTTGAGGGTATTGATTTTCATAATCCATCAGCATTCAGTCTGCACAAGACAGATGTTGCAGTACTGAGTATACAAACTCTTAAGTCAATGGCAAGTTGCATGATATAAGCCAAGTCTCTAGATCCATCACTTGAAGTTGAAGCAATCAGCAGTGCTAATCACATACTTAATAGGTCTCCTCATAATGCCTTAGATGGAAAGACTCCTTTTGAGGCATGGTGCGGCAGAAAACTAGTTGTGAGTAACTTCAGAGTCTTCGGTTGTCCAGCATGGCCAAACATTTCTTCCAAGGGATGCAAGGAACCACCACCTAGGCCTTGTACTTTCATCGGATATGAAGACGGTGTTAAGGCATACAGACTTATGGATCCTAAGACTCATGAGATTTTCATAGAGAGGAATGTACACTTTGAGGAAAGTTCACCCAGCTTATCCTCTAATCCTCTCTGCACATCATACATTGTGGAAACTAATAGTGACACTAGCGATAGTGCTTCAACAAATTTAGATACGTGGGGTTCTATCGATAGTTGCAGCAAGAGGTCACATCAACATATTCCACATGCATATATTGCCATAGTCATAGGTCTAGAACAGTAGGGTACACCTAGTCTTCCAACTCCAGCATCAGTCGATGACATCCTGACAGACATTGCAGGTTTCTTTGTGGAGTCACACATAGCCAATTTGGAAGACATCATTGATGATATACATCTTCTCTTTGATAAAGAAGATCCTTCTTCAGTTGTCGCAAGGGCTCACTCTGACTCTCATGTCCATTCTCTACATGACCGATCTTCACAGGTTGATGTGATTGTGGATACTTATGTACAGCAATTGCAAGAGGTCTCTTTATCAGTTGAGGAGACAGTAGATTCTTTGGGACAGGTTCTACATTTATCCTTGACATGGACAGTTGAGTAGGTTTCAGAGGCATCATTGATCATTGGAATTCTTTCTACACTCTTTCTACACACAGGAAAAGCATCTCTTATGTACCTATGATATTGTTTCTTCCGAAGGGAAGGAACATTATTCAGCAGTCTTGGATCAGCTTCTATATCGGAGCAGCTATCACTGATCAGCACTCTTCATTGAGGGGCGTGGGGGACTACCTTGTCTCTCTTCTTCTTCTCTCTTGTGGGGGGGACCTTTTCCTCTTTTGGGATTGTGTTCTTCTCATATTTCTTTATTGTATATACTTGATGTATGTCGTTATGGGGGGATCTTGATTACTCCATCCATCCATGCATCGTCTTTTCATCTCTCTTTTTAGGGGAGGGTTTTTCCCATGAGGTTTTCCCTCCTCTGCTTTATGAGAGATTGCATTTCATTATATTCATTGGTAACTAACATGGCCTAGTAGCCAGGACCCATCATGCATTTCATTCTAGCTTTTGTAAGCTTAAGTGCATTCCCCTAAGTTGCACTTAAGGGGGGGTGTTGGTGTAAATAAGTATTTACTTATTACACTTTACTTAAGTTTACTTAGGTTAATGCATTATTTTATTATTTAGTTGGTGAGACACTTGGGAGTTTGCGTACTCTTATGAGTTGTCATGTTGACAACACTGGAGTAAGCAACTCTAATTCAGCACATGGTGTTTACAACACTAAAGTTTGCATAATTAACTGAGTTGTCATGTAGAAAACATAGTTATTCGCACTCCTAATTTAGCACATGGTGTCTACAATAAAATTTTGCATGCTACACCATTGTAGGCTTATCCTCTCATCATCGCACTTACTCCTGCGCTTAATGAAGGATAACCAATATCTGGTGGACATGTGCCTGGTTGTATGACTTATCATATTGCTGATTCCTATGCATTCTAGAAGCATTCCAAAGGCCTTTATATATAGGCACTCCTAGTGTACTTTCATCCATATTGAATGAATATTACATTGTCATTTTGATCATACTCTCTTTGGTCTACTGTTGTGCTTGTGCTTGAGTTCCTTGGTCTTGGGTGATTTTGCTTTAAGGCAAATTCTTACAGTTCTGAGATCTATTAAGCAAAAAGAAGGTTGATACAAAATTGTTCAACAATATAAGAATGAGTGAAAATTTTACATTGTGGGAGGAATAATAGTCAATGTTTCATTCCCACTTCAACCATCTTTAGAGGGGAGATGTTCCCTTCTCACATAATCGAAGAAGACAATTTCTTAACCTTCATGTGCTTTTATATCTATCTACTCATTGTAGTCCCTCTCCTATTTGTAATTATAGACATACTATAAGAGATATTTGCCTTGATCTTTTCCTTTATGCTTGAGGATGTTGTTGCAAGAAAAGAAGGTTGGTACTTTACACATGCTACCAAATATTGAGAAAACTCAATCTAATGATAGTAGCTCCAAAGACCTTGATGATCAAGATGGATAAAATGAGGCTTTTAAGAAAACATCTTTGATTATTGAGATTATGAGATTCTTAGTGTTCACCAGATTTTGAATTTCTACAATCAAATCCATCTACGATTGTGACAAACTGATGAGCCATAATTATAGTCTTTTTCATATGTTGGCACTCATTTTCAAGCTCACTGAGATGATGATGAAACAACAGTATAAGAACTGAAAAATGGTCTCCAGAAGTTTTGGCACTTAATAGAAGTAAAAGTCCAATTTGTGAGAATATGGAAAAATACCTCCTTATTTGTGAACATCGATGTACTGCTGATATGTACTGTTACATTGTTGCCATCTGTTCACAAACCACTGAAATGATGAATGAATTTTAGGCAATTTGAAGAGATAGAACAGCTGCGTGACATAGATAATGGCTGAAAATGGATCACAAAATCCCTAAGAAATGTATTGAAATCAGATGTTTTGGAGGCTAAGCCCATTGCTGAAACTGACAACAAATGCTTTAAATTTAACAAAGGCTAAAACTTCTTCAAAAGCCAAAGGGCACATAAAACTGCTTGATAACAAATGCTTTAGATTTGAAGAAGAGTTTTGGAAGGAATGAAGCATTCTTCAAAAGGTAAGAACATCTCTGATAAGATCACTGTTATATTGTTGCCTTGACTGTTGCCTTGAACTGCATATTACATCATGTTGGTAGTTGATCGGATTGCCATATTTTAATTCATATTCCCTCTTGATATTTGAATGCGTCTTCTCCCATACATTCCACGGTGGTAGAGAATTGCTTTACTCCTGCTATGGTTATAGCTCAGCATTGAATCGAATTATGCATCAAATGTGAGGGTTCACTATTTATGATTTATCAACTATTTGCCTTGTATCGGTTAACGATGGCATTTGCAGAATTGTACATATCTTTTAACGTCGACTCTTATTCCCTTTTTTTTATTCAATTTACATCTGTAATTAGGCTCTGATACCATGTTACTTTTAAGAGGATCGCCTACAGATGTAATAGCACTGTCATATATTTTTGGTGTGTGTTTTCCAAATGCAACAACCTCTTGTATTTATAATGAGCATAGACCATGAAGAGACATGTCCCTTTATGGGACAAGGGACATGTCTATTGGTTAATTAGATAAAAAATATAATAAAAAATTATATTCACATATATATATATATATATATATATATATATATATATATATATAATTTCTCTCATAACTAATATCTCACATAAATTATCTCATAAATATATATATAAATTTATTGTTAGGTTTATCCAATGTAATCTACCAAACATTAACAATAATTATAGTTATAATATATAATTATAAATGTAAATATTTTATTAAAGTATAAATACAAAATAAATAGTCACATGATATAATATATTATCATTAAAATATATAAACAAAATAACTACCAATACAAATTCTTTGGTTAGAAGATTGTAAAGGTGCAATCTAAGCTTTGAGTCATGACTAAAAGGCATAACCCTACATTAATTTGATCTCTCACGACCATTCCATCTCAAGGGACATTTTCTTGATATATATATATAAACTTCAGGTTTAGAGATATAAAATCCTTAAACATCAAATCTTATTTATATCAGCATTTTGAGATATACGCTCACCACAATAACCCATTGACTAAAATCTCTCCGAGAAGTGGCAGATATCTCTGCTTCTCGCAAGAACTTTTGCAAAACGAGAAAACTTAAGGTTTTTTGGCAGAAAATTCAAGCCGAGAAGACCTCAATTGTCGCCAATAAGTTGGTCACTTCTCTGCGATAAATTGCAAACTTCTCACGATAACTTAACTATTTCTCACTAATGGTACCACTAAAATTGGGACGCCTTGTTTATTTTGCAATTTTAAGTGTTTGGAGGAGAGAAGGTTTTGGTGGAGAGAAATAGTGTTTGGCAACCTTGTCAATCGATTACAAGTGGACTTGACATGGACTGCTAGGGCTGGGCCCCTCTCACTCCCATAGTTTTTACTAGAGCTAGTGGGAAAGGAAGAGGAAGATGTAGATTAGTTTCATATTGTACTTGACATTTGTATCTTTTAACAAAGATAATTTGCTATTTTTAGTTTACTTCAAAGTTCAGAGTCTCTGACTATGGCTGCCAGCCATCCGCATTCCACATGAGGATGTGATTTTGTTACATATTGCATTTATATACATCTAGAACAGCTTGTTTGGTTTCTTTACTCATTTACTAGCTCATTAGATGCTTCTCCTTAATGAATTTTGGAAAAAAAAATGCATTTTAATTAAATTTAAGCCATTTTTAATATTGCCAATATTTTCCAAAGAAGTTGCTGAATTATCACCAATATTTTCTGAGAACTTTTTTTTGCCTCATCGACAAGTAGTAGAGAATGAGATTTTGAACTATGCAATAAACAATATCATTAACTTGGAGACATCGATTCAGCATCCTCTTTAGAAGTACTATTCAACGGGACTTGGGCAGCATTAAGAGAACAGAAATTCTGGATGGGAGATATTTTACACAGAAGACAAGGAGATGAAGTGGGAGCGCCAAAATGGAAAAATGGCATTCCATAAGGGGAAGAAGGATTACAGTCAGCGCCTAAGAACTCTAGGCAGAAAAAATGTACAACTCAGCAGTAGATAGAATTGAGGTTCTAAAAGCATGGTATTCAGAAGTAGCACATGATATAACCAACGGTAAAGGAGCAGAGAGACATGGTTATCTTAAGGAAAAATTGTATGGAGCAAACAATGAATTTTGCCTTGTCTAAATTGATATAAATGCTAAAACAATATCCATTCACTCTTATTTGAAGGCCACCATCTCCAGACTTAGTTTTAATTACGCCAGTAAATCCCTTTAACAATCTGATCTCAGGAATGAGTCAATTCGACTCTGGCCAATCCTTGGAAATTACAAACGACATTATCTATGAGCTCATCTAATATAGCCCACTGTAATTGCAAGAAAATGGTAGAGAGAGTAATTGACACAACACCCATGACAGATTATTTTGTGATAAAGGAAATTGGAGAAAGACAACACTTATTAGAAGTTTGTATCAATAAGATTCTGTTCTGTGATGAGTGACTCATACATTGCTACGTTCTCCTTAATCAAAGATATTGTCAATCGATTATAGCCACAGCCGAAGGGATAATAAAATAGGATGAGAAATACTGTGACATAGAGGTGGAATCATTGACTAGTTGATGAAGATAATATGTAATGACTGATAAAAATGTCACATAATTCAGAAATATTGAATCATCAAATACAGAGACATCAACCGACAAAATATAAGAATTATAAAGTTGACTATTTATTTAGCCAAAGTCTCTCTAGGAGGAATTGGTATATGAAGATAGTTCAAAAGAATACCAGAGCCCATGTTACTAATCATCTCAAGATTACAGAGGTTGAAAATTTAGACCAGACACAACATCAATATTGATAGCAATTTATAGCTATCAATTGGTATCTTATGAATAAACTTCTTTAGATTAGTCTTACTCAATATCAACCAACAGAGAAATAAAGAGTTGTTTACAACAAAAAGCTATAAAGAAATCACCTATAGTATAAGTTTTAGAATACCGGACAGGCTGGGGACATTACAGAAACCTTGTGAATACTGGAAAATATTGAGCATTGGTGCAACAGTTACAAGCCTAAAGTTGAGGAGATGATTTTCTACCATTCCTTTTAGAACTCAACCACCTATTAGGTTGAGACACAGTTCATTTGTAGAATAAGTTGTTAGATCTATGAAGGAATTTGGTCAATATACCCTCAGATTAAATATCAAGAAGATTCAAGATAAAATCTAACAATTTTAATGTGGGATGATGCCACTTCTTAACAAAACAAGAATGCTTCAGAAAGCCATGGAAGAGAAGACCATCAGTTTTGCCTCTGTTCATCTGAATAAATGCTACATCCATAAATTAGCTGTGTAGAATAAGTGGTCACAAGCTGATGATGTAAGAAATAGTGGTTTCTAATTCTATAACTAGTGCACAGTATTTTACTCTTGAAATGTCATTTAAATTTAAACATTCTGGTTGTTTCTACTTTAAATTTCTGGCTTGAATAATTGATTTATGAAATGTCTATGCCTAAGCTGTGGGATTAAAGGTTCTTCTCCGATTTCTTAGTCATCAAAATAATCTTGAAGGTAGGAATCCTTTACATGAATAAAAATTTAATCAGCTAGACAACACAGAAATCATGAGAAGAAGAAAAAAGTTTGAAGATAAGAAATATTCATACAGAAAAAGATGAGTTTTGAGAAAATAAATGGGCAATAAATTAGCAAAGTTGGAGAAATAAAAACCTATGACAAAGAAAGAGAGAAATGTTTTAATTTTTGGTTTGCATATTGATTACAAATATCTCGCTCATTCAAGCATAGATGTGAGATCAATATAAGATCCTTGCGAACAAACACACCAGAAATCACCTATGGAAGAACAAGAGACGCTACTAAGGAATCCACTTTTATCTAGAAATCACCTCCATATTAGAAGCCAATTATGGAAGACCCAGAATCACTCCTTAGATTTCTGTTTTATATGTCCCTACGAGAAATTAACTTCAGCCCAAAGTAATCAGACTCAGACCCAACTCGGACTTAGCAAGGGTAACTCGACTCGTGACCCAACTCGAACTCACCTGTGACTCTGTAGTGACTCGGCAAAGTGATAAAATCCTTGAAATTTAGAGATTTTTTTGAATTTAAATTAATTCCATGCACCCATTATTGAATAAAGATTAAAGACACAATAACATCATAAAATAGAAGGTCATTTGATCACATACATCGATTACATAACTACAAAGGCAAAGAAATTAAAAATCAGCCGAGTCAGATGAGTCAGCCAAGTCAAGTCACCCAACCGAGTCAGCTGAGTCAAGCGAGTAAGCGAGTCAGCTCAATTGACCCACTGAGCTAGGGTCACAGGTCATTTTGACCCGGCTGAGGTAACTTGACTCGCTGACTCGAACAACTCACCCGACTTGCAGTGAGTCTTGTTACTATGCTTCAACCTCCACAATCAAAATTATTTCAACCAATTAGATTGAACCCATTTAATAAGAGACATGAGTAAGAATAGAACATAATTGATTATAGAAGAATTCGATGATAAAAAAATAAAGAAAGTTTTTGAAAAGATTCAGTTAAACCTTAAGTATCTTAGCTACTTTTCTTTACAACTAAGGTAATGATTTGTTATTGCTCATTTTTATTGAAGAGCATTTAGGTTTGATGTCCTCAAATTTGACATCACAAAACTAAGACAACCCTACATAATTTTCTCATGAATTCGTAGGTTTAGCCTCTTCATTTTAATGTATTGATAAGGTGTCATTAAGGCAATTCGTTATCCCTGAATTGTACTCTATGTAGCTTTGTTAATGTATTTTTTTTTGGAAATTGCGTTAAATTTAATCCCCAATGTTCGCAAAAAATAGTTATTCTTCTCTGATTGCAGGTGCTTGATTTTTGGTATACTTTTGCATCTTTTGTTTGTTTTTCTTCTTGTTGTAAATTGTTTTAAGTCTTGTTTTTTCCTTATGTTAATAACCCTTGTAATTCTGCTCGTTTCGAGCTAACTTAAGCCTCATATAGATTTGTTTAGCTCAAGTTATAGAGGAAAAGGTGGGATTTTTTAGGCCAAAAGCACGTCGTGATTAAAAACCCATTGGCAAGAGCATAAAATAATATTATATTTTATATTTAAAGTGGATTTTGGCACCCACATTAAATTTCAACTCATTCTATGTTGATTTGACCATAGCTTTAATATTTTATGAAAATTAGCCTTTTTAAGTCTATTTTCATGTTACTTTATTGAAATGATAGTTATTTTATTAAATTTAATTACATGAGAGATTAAAATGCATAAAGGTGGGGTTTTTATCACTCAAAGCACATATCAACATGATAAACAATTATAAAAATCCCACTGCCAATAAATTTAAGTCTTAAAAGCATATTAGTGAGCTTTTTAAATACAAGAACATGTTATCTGATCATTTAAAACACTAAAGGTGAGGAATTTGAACACAAAAGCATGTCTTATTGGATTTTTTAAGTTTATCAATGTGTTTATTAACTTGAATGAGTAATAAAAAGCACATAAGTGGGGAATTTCAACCCAAAAACTTACCAAAACATGTGTTTTCCTTCCTCAAAAACACATCTTTACTTCTTTGAGGCATTTTTAAATGTGTTTTTGCATATGGTGGGCTTTTCAAATTCCAAAACACGTGCTTTACGATTCAAAGAACACGCCATTACTTATGTTAGTGTCAAAATGCATAGTAGTTCAGATTTGTAAACCAAAAGCACATGCTTTTGGCTTTGAAAATTGTGTCTTTAATGAAAAATACAAGGCTTTGAGTAAAGTAGCGATTTTCGTCCTAAAGCACATGAATGTGTTTTTGCATATGGTGGGCTTTCCAAATTCCAAAACACGTGCTTTACGATTCAAAGAACATGCCATTTCTTATGTTAGTGTCAAAATGCATAGTAGTTGAGATTTGTAAGCCAAAAGCACATGCTTTTGGCTTTGAAAATTGTGTCTTTAATGAAAAATACAAGGCTTTGAGTAAAGTAGTGATTTTGGTTCTAGAGCACATGTTTTTGCAACCAAAAAGTGTCTTTACTTCATAATATGAGCCTTTCTTATCAAACACCCAAAACTGACATTTTTAGCCCCAAAACACATGTTTTTGGCTCTCAAAACATCACTGTATTGGTCGTTTTCCATCAAAAATGGGTTTTGCAGCCTTCAAACGCTCATATCTTAAGCATTACTTGATTGTTTTTAATGATCTATAGGTCTCTTCTGCCTAAAATCACCCCAAGAACACATTGGGCTACTCAAAAAGGGAGTTTGTTGAGTGTTTTCTTCATTTCTCAACCCATCTAGGACAAGTTTTTACTCATCTTGCATACCATTGCCACATGATTTTAAAACCCATGGTGGTTTCTTGCATGCGCATACACGTTTATTTATGATGGAAATACAAAGTCTCATCATAAACAAACATCTTTCCATTCATCTTTCACACTTTTTCCACACATAAAGCTTGCCGTCCACACATGCTATTGCCCTAGAAAAACCCATTTTTTTAATTTTTCCATCATATAAGCACATTTTTCTAAGCTTAAACGCATTTATCCATTTGTTGTCTCAAAAGTTTCCATCCATACTCCATATGCAATGTTTCTAAGTTTTTCCCCTGTTTTAAGAGCTCGTTTTATGCATGCAAAAAAGAAAGGACACGAAACAAGCACGATAATTAATGGAGCCTACAAGGAGGTGAAAGAATGATTACAAACATATTAGCTAAATATTTTGTAAGCCACTGTGACCACAGCTTACAAAATGGGATTTTTAGGCAATGGTGTAGTGAGATAAATCTCTCCTCTCACCATTAGGGAAGGCTCCCTTCTTACTGTAGGTGGCTACAACGAAGACCTAACTAGAATTAACAATAGGGTGGTTCACTAAATCAATTCCTCTTTCTTCAAGAATGATTTTATATTACCAACTACTATTTGCAATTAAACAAAAGGAATTTATTGCTACGGTAATACCGGTGGCTTAAGTGTTGACGTAAGAACAACCTTAAGACAGTAGTTATATCTTGACTTGGGCGATTGATAGCAAGAACTCAAAGTCTCCTACAAACAATCTTTTTGAAATAAAAGAGCGAACAACTAACAAAGCTCAAAGTCTTCATTTAGCTATCCAAGTATGTAATAATATACTAAGAAGTTAAGCTCAAAGTTTGAAATTCTTAGCGCTTGCAGCCACTATTTAACTAAATCAATCTCATTAATAAAAGCTCAAAGTATTTCAAAAACAACACCAAAATTCTCAAATGCTTTCAAAGAGAGAAGTAACAACGATGAATGAATCAATGTAACATAAGAAACAAAGATCGATTCCAAGTATATCAACACAAAGTTTGGAAAAAACTTGCTTCTTTATTCACTTCAGAAATTTGCAACAAAAAATACAAAGCCTTCTAGTCACAAGCTCAGCCTTCTCCTCTATAGCAAAAGATGATTATTTACAATAAACTCTCTACTTTATATAGGAAAAATGAAGACAAAAAAGTGGAGGAAAAAGTGGAACCTTAACCAGCCATCCTTATCCTATCAGCTACTTTGACTTTATTCAAAATTGCATGCCTAATGCAATTGCAATTAAACTACATGAGCTACTTGCACAGGTACATGTTATCCTATACTTACAACAAATTTACTAAAAGCATATAAAAATGTAATTTGGAGTTTTCACATGGTATCAACCAATTCTCCAAATTTACGTAGGGATTCTCGTACAATTCTAGCATCCGGTTCACCAATGTGTTGCAAAATCATGATAACCTTTTGGAGTCTGCTTGCTTCCCTTGATGTTTCCTTGCTTGAATCCTCCACTTGATTATGCAAATTCTTCAGTGAAATTTTCCAATTCATAAGCATGTCAAGCACATGGATGTTGAAATCATCTGACTTAAGTTGTAGGCTAATTGCCTCTGCAAACTCGGTGAGAACTTCTTGTTGATTTCTTACTTGTTGTCCTCATCAATAACTTCACATGGCAATTCTTTCAAAGCTCCTTTAATCTTATCTTCCTGAGTAGGCATTATGAGTATTGTTGCCTTTACCTCTTCAATGAGTTTTTGCAGAACTTTTTTTTTGTTTTCCATAACATGCATGAAGTCATGATACATTTCAAGAGATGTAATAACATTATACTCACACAAGAAATTTAAATCAACTTCCATCATGCTGCTCCAAGCATCAAAATCACCGTCTATCAATTCAAATTGATGATTAAGTGATTTCAACATGTCATTGAGTTTAGTAGAGATTTCACCTTCTTTCTTCAACTCTCGGTACGCTATGAGAAACACTTGAATTCCTTCTTTTTCAATATCATTGCCCCATTCATCAATAGTATGTGCCTTCTGCTTCTCCCTCTCTTTGCATTCAACTGAAACAGGTTCACTGGCTACAGAAGACATCTTCATCTCTTCAATGATTCTCAACAAGCGTGCATTATCTTCTTTTAGTCTCTTTCTTTTCCCATTTGTTCATCATTCTTTCGAGAAAGAAAATTAATTGCCTCATGCGCATCATGTTGATAACCCAACCTTGTCTTTTTACCAAGCTCAACCCTTGTGATTCTATAATCAGTAGGTTGCATGTCTTCAGTAGATTTCTCCACAAGTGGTTCAGCGAGCTCAGCAAATTTGATGTGATTTTCATCAATCGTCACTCGAGAAACTACCTTTCCTTTTTTATTCTTGGAAACCCTTGATTTACTTGATTATCAGCCTCTTCTAGTGGGATCTCTTCTTTCTTTCTCTTTTGTGTGATAGTGCTCAACCATGGAGGAAAACTGAAAGATGATGCATTAGCTGAAATGGTGGTTACCATAGTTAATTCAGGATTATCTTGCACAACAATAGTAACTATAGCCGGTGTCTCCGTCTGAATAGCCACAAGAGGAGTGCTATGTGTGACCTCAGTCATAAATTGTTCAAACTGTGCTGAAGTTACATCCATCAATGTTGTAGACTGAACAATGATAGAAGGAATAGACAAAGAATATGTATCAAAATACATTTTCAAAATCATATAGATCTCCTTGTGCCTCTAACGGAGGAGCAGCCGGCGTAATAGTCACAAAATTCTCGAATGATGATTGCTTAACAAAGAATACTCCCATAGCAACGTCTAAAGGAAAATCATGAGATTCATCTGTCATTGGAGCTGAATCTGGAAGAGAGGTTGCAGCAAGAACTTACAAAGGAAAGATAGGATGTAATTGCATGTAATAGTGTCACCTACAAAGTTGTAACATGTAATCAAGTTGTAACAGCGTTAGGCATGCAACTTTGAATCAAAATCAATTAGGAATTTCCTTTTAAGAAGTCAAGGTGGTTGAGGGTTTCCCCTTTTCTCTCGACCTTCCTCTCTCTTCATTTCCTATATAAAGGAAGGAGATATTGTAAAGAATCATCTTTTGGGAAGGCAAGAAAATTCAGCCAATTTGTATTGTACACTCGAAGACTTTGTGTTTGGCTGTAAATCAGATTGCTTTCAATAAAAGAAGCAACCTACTTACGAACTTTGTACTGATTCAAGGTGTCATGTGACGATATTTTCTGGATATTGATTGTGAGTTTTGGAGCTTTGCTCGAGAGGGATTTGAATTTAATCGTGCAGACTTTAAGCTGCCTATTGCATGCAAAGCCAATTTGAACTTTTGAAGACTTTGCTACAAGAGGACAAATTGTGAATAGATAGTATTGGCTGCAATTACTTAGAGCTGAAGACTTTGGGCTTCAATTGTAAGTGTTTTTATTAAATTTACGAGTATCCGGTAAGAGACTTTGTGCCTTACTAGCTATTCTACTTGAATCATAATTTGGGATAATTGCAAGAGACTTTGGATTCCTGTACTTATTCCACAAAATATAAAAAGTAAATTGCTGCCCCTATTGTTGTTCTTCCGTCAATTCTAGGATCACAGGCATTGTCATAGCCAAAAGACACTTTTTGTTAAATTAGAAATTTGTAGTTGTATGCAAATCATTCCTGAAAAAAGAGGAACTGATTAAGAGAACTACCATTTTTGTAATTTTAGTTAAGTTCCTATTGAAGGCACCTCTGATAAGAAGAGAGCATCCCCTATTGCTGAAAGGAGAGAGAAATCTCATGAAATGTTGCCTAAAGTTAAATTTTGTAAGCTGTGGTCAGCAACATACAAATGTTTTAGTCAACAAGGTTTTATTTTGGGTAGGTAACAAGAATGCATGCTAAACTAATATGTAATTGTTTAAAAAGTAGTTGTTCTTAAAAATTATCTGATCATACAATCCTAGTTTATAACTAAATTGCAAAATAGATAAATAAAACATACTTCATTATACTTATATATTAACTTAGTAAAAGCCGAAAGCTAACATGAAACAAGGGTGAATATTAACTATTTAGTATTATCATATAATGTAAAACAATCAATTTGCACAAATTTAAATCATACCATTTGAAATGTAGCTCTTAGAGCATGTACTTCAAAATTCTTTACTGCATCATCTACAGTAAGGATTTTCCATCTCTCTGCACTCTGAAGAAAAAACAATAGAATTAGGAGCACTGTAACGATGTCAAAATTGTCTAGCATATCCCGTACAAGCATCTGAATTCTCAAAAGTATCATTCCATTAAGAGAGAAACTACTTAGATCTTTGATGTCATAACAACATGGTCAGTTGAAGGAAAGAGGTTATACACTTTAGTAGCATCAAAAGAAAGAAAAGTTTGAAGTTTTCCAGTTTTATACTTTGTGACATAGGAGCACTTTAGAGACAGATGTTATTGATAGCCAACATGACTGTCAGAACTATATAAAAAGAGTTTTTAAAAACTTTTTCTAAGCCAATATGCTCTGTGAATGACCAAAGAATATACATTAATAATCTAGATACTTTTATGATTCAACAAAGGGCACTTTCTACACATGTAGAATACCAAGATACAATCGATAAAAGAACTAATGATATGCAAATTAAAGAAACTTTCTGAAAATATTTGAGTTTGAGGATCCATAAATTATCAAGGACATGAAACAATATTTATGTTCAACATTAGAATGCATCCTAAAATGATGCATGACAAAAGTTTTATATCATTTTAAATTTTGAATTTTTGGAGTTATTCAATTTGTCAAGTCTGGATACTGAGCCCGAGTCCGAGTCAAAAATCAGCTTGTCGGGTCTGAGACAAGCCCGTGCCTTGTACACTTTTGGAACCAAAATTGTACCAGGACTAGATTCTGGGCTTTCTCCAAGGAACTTGTTAACCAAGGTTGGAACCATAGTTGTAAAGCTCAGACTCACCAATTACAAGTACTTCTCACGCTTAATCTAATTCTTGCACTTGAACTAAGTAATGGAGAAAACATCAACTTGCTATTTTAAAATAATCAATAATTTATATGCAATATGATGTGTGTGTGTGTGTGTGTCTAATTGTAATAACCCAACTGGCTCTTGCTACTAGAAATAAGATCCTTCTAAAATTTCTAGACTTTTTTGCAACTAAGTCAACCATCAAAATATGCTCAAGCTTGCAACTCAAAACTCATATTATTGTTTCACCACTAATGACTTTATTACAATGCTATAATTATTACATCACAATTGCTCATGATCTAGCAAACTATTATTCAATATGCAAGAAAATCCAGAAACAATGCAACTTGCAACAGTTCACAATTTTGATCATTTTGTAAACTATACAAATATTCTCAACACATTTCATTTGCCTTCACTATTAAAATTTAAACAAGGAACCCAGTCTAAATTAGCAGCTCCAAATCGACGTAGACTGTGAGTGCACACATGAATTGCAGCAGACTGAAAAATGCATACATTTACTTGTAATTCCCCGCTACACAACCACAATTGTTTCTATTACTAAAATTCTACACATGCTGAATTTTACTCCAAGTAACATTGCAGAAAGAGATATTCATTTTCTATTCATTTACATTTCATCATTTTGCAATCATATAAAAACTCATGAGCAAAAGGAGATTCAATGTTCATTGTATAAATCATCAACTGATATGTATATGCAGATCTTTACAGAAAGAAATATTTTGCTTGTACTTCAAGTAGCTGTATAATTCTTCTCTGTCAAGTGTGTCTGAATTTTCATTATTCACTTTTGGTGTATCACCTATTTGTTAGTTTAACTGTAGGTTTTAGGTTTATTTCCAGTAATTTCTCTCCTTTTTCCTGCAAGTTTAAATTAGGATCATGGAAATGTCACCGAATACTCAATAGGAGCCGGCCTGGAAACCGGAGGTCTCCCTTCTTTTACATGTCCCACGTAGAAGTGATTCCCATGTTAGGTCAGAATTACTAAACTTTTTCAATTCAGTACTGGGTGCAGATTCTGGTACTTAACAGTTTCCAAGGAGGAAATCTACCCAGCTTGTATACTCACACCAAACCTGTTGAAATGATAGCAGGCAATCCAGAACAGATTGAAAGGAAGAGAAATTACCGCCCAGGCCCAAGCACACTAATCACTGATACTTGCTGCCCAAAATTTCAGTATTCAGGATGCCCCAAACAGAGATAGCAATGTCTGAAAATGCAAATGAAACTACTCACTAAAAACATAGATAAAACACCCAATTTCTAGGTTAAACAAATGCCCAGTAATATGTAATTATGACATTTGAAAATCAGAGAATGACACACCACAGACCAGGAAATTCTAGGAGTTCAAATACCCAGCCAATACACCCAGAATGTAAATTAAATACTTGCCCAATAGTAGCATAATTGGCATCTAGAATTGCAAGACACACTGACACCTCTAAATGCACACTGACACCTCTAAATGCAAATTTATTGGCCTTCCAAGTTACAGTATTACAGAAAGGAAAATGCCCTAATCTGGTTGGCAAAAAATAATCAAACAAATCCTGTATACCTCAGCACAGAATTGGATGTACCAAATCTCTTCAACAAAGACTTGTCTTCTCAACTAGAGGAAGCACAGTATGAAAAGACATTAAATTCACCAATGAACAATCAACTCCTCAGCCACAATAGAAACAGAAGAGAAAGCTCTAGAATCAAACACTTAAATCAAACCCTTATACTTCAGCAAGGGCACAAAAAATTAGAACTCAGTAAGCCACAAAGGCAACAAAAGCAAATAAATATTCAAGCATGTTTTTCCCAATGAAATGAGTTCATATTTATAATGACTTTGTTTACAAAAATTTCCAAAAGAACTCAACTTCTGAAATTGTGAAAGTTTCCCAAAAGAACTCAAGTCTTGAAACTCTCCAACTTAACTCTTTTGGCAAAATTTAATACTTGGCTTGGGCATAATATTAATGAAATAAATGGCCCTTTCCAATGATCACTCAACCCTCAACTTAAGTGATATTATAAAGCTAAATTATAATTTTATAATAAGTCATTTAATGATTTAATAATAATTTGGCCAATAAAAATATTATAACTCTCAAAATACTCATCATTTAATTATGTCGTCTGAAATAGGAGTCACACCTATTATTTCTCCATGTGAGCAAATGCACTTTCCAAAAATAGAAAGGGTCCATCTCAATCACCACCCAACTTACCACAAATAGTAAGTACACAAAACTAAGCCCAAATGAAGTCCAATCTAAGCCAAACGAAGACCAACCTATAACTTACTGAAATGTGGAGAAGATAAGACCTTACAAAGCCAAGACACTGCCTCAAAAGACCCTCTATCCACAATAATTAGCCTACGAGGATCACAATAATAGGCTAAACTCTCAAACTCTGATACTACCAAACATGGGGACATTACACTAATAGAAGTTTTTAATATATTGATATGGACTATGCTATGAAATATAATTTCCTATCACTTGTAGTCATAGAGATTTGTTGCTTCTGATGTATAATTATGTTCAATAATCCCATTCCTGATATAGGCAATGTGTATATGCAATATGCTCCGTTGACAATATAAGTATGCAAATGTGGGAATATCACCTTTAGCGATAGGTTGTTTCAGATCTTAACTTGTATACTTGCAACTTTAAAGATTGATGTTGTTTCTGATTATACTTTCCATGATTGTAATTACTGGTGCTGTCTCTTATCTGCAATTATATTAATTTAACCAATTAATGCCAATCAGGCAGTTACTCAAATAAGAAGATCAAAATATTGATGGTAAAAGGTTCGAATAAGATGCCTTCAATGATAGAAACAAAGCCTTCTTATATCGCCTTCCTTGAATGAGGAGTTGCATTGTATGGGACGAGTCCTTTGTCCATGCATATCCTTTGCTACCCCTTCCCACAATCAGGTCAGTTTTAACATCTCTTCACTATGAGGATTGTATCTCTTCATGATTCGTGATCATTACTAATGTGCCTTTTCTTATTAGCTTTGCATTCTTTCATTCAATAATCAATTTGTCTTTTGATATTGATGATAATATTCTCCTTACTTATAAACTTGACTAATCAATAGTTAATTGACTTCTTCCTTAAGCATAATTCTTAGTCCTTCATATTGATCATATTATAGTTACTCAGCTATAGTCATTGATAATGTATTCTCTTATATTGATTCATATTGTCTTTGATCTCTATTTTCTGATAACAATCAATTGCAAATCCTTTACAGATACAACATATTGATAATCTCTCAAACATTGAATCCTACTCCTTACTTGATTTGGATGTTGACAATTAACAATATGATTAAGGGTACATCTTAATCAATCATGTCCACTCTTTGGATTAGGATTATCATGATGCCGAATCTATCTTCTAATTTGATCAATCATAGTAGTTGTATTAACAAAGATGTGGATGTCATTCAATCTATATATCACATCTATGCATCGATGATGTATACACTGCTCTTCATCAATTTCCTTAATATTGATCCATGCATCAACTAATAGGATAGATCTTCGATCTAGTCATTGTATTGCCCCTCAATATGACCATGCTTCTAGTTTAAATTTGGGATATTTCATTGAATTTTTTATGTGTACGTGTTGGGTATCATGGCAATTTGATCCTAAATTACAATTGTTATCCGCCAGCAAATGATGCATGTGAGCATTGTTATGTATTGGCTTTGAACTAATATGCGTATAAATATATTATAAAAATATTAAATATTACTTATTGACAATCAATCTAACATAAGTTGCTATTATCTAATATATATTACGAGATGAAAATTAATTGATATTGTTTTGATTATAATATTTTAGTAAGGGGAAATAAATAATAAATAAATGCCCCTTTATGATTAATAGTGAATATTGGCTATTAGGCAAAAAAGTCTACAACGCAAAAGTAACTTGCGAGCCTCTCATGTGGGGAGGTCTTGGGTTTGAATCTACCTTTGCTTAACATATAATATAATTAATTCTAACAAATAATAATAATTAATCTAGGCTTCGGTCGTTTACCAATCAAAAAAAAAATAGTGAATATTGGCTATCTATGATAAGCTAATTTTCTTAACTTCTTATTTTTGGTCCGTGGCTTTTAGTAGAAGGCGTTATACAATCTCTCTTAATTTTTTTTATTCATTCTTGCAGTCCGGTGCATGCCCATGCATTAGACGAGAGAATAGTGGACTGCTCTGCTCATAGATTGCAGGTTTTCATTGCCATTGTCTTAAAAAAATAGAGAATCTCATATTTGAGGGGATACACATTTTTCCTTATTATTGTGGGGCGAGGAAGGATTCTAATCACTGATAGTCATGCCATCTTTCCTGAAATTTAGTGACAGCCTTTCCACGATGGTATTTGTGGTAGAATATTAGGATGGGAAGCACTCTATTGGTTCCCAAAACCGCAGATTGGAAATCCAAGAGCATTGCCAATTCTCTAATAGGATTACTCGATCATTTTTTGCCAATGAACAGGAATAACCTCCTGATTTGATTCCCCTACACTTTAGCCTTCGCTAAACATAAGTGGTTACACCTTCCTTAAACCCTTATGACTTGGTTCAAAGCTTTTCTATAGTGAATTTAAACTTTGTGAGTAAGTTGGCAAAATCTTTAAACTTGATCAAAATAAAGTTACATGAATGCTTGAAATGATTAAATGTTTATAGAAGATTTTATCAACAATTGAGTTGATGCTTGCAAAAAGGAAATACAAGAAAGAATTGCTGACTTCAACTTTAAATCCACTAATTGTTTTCCAATGACTCCAAAGACCAATGCCTTGTTTATTCGGGCAATAGAGTTTATCACAATGAAGATTATTATGTTCAACTTTATGAGACAATATACTTTAAAATATCATCAATTATTCATGTGTTCGAAATGCAGAAGATACAACACCTATGCAATTCAATGCTAGTCCAAAAAAAATTTAACTTCTTTGGTGGGAAGCCCAATTAAACATGGATGAGGAAACACATATATACTTCACACTACCCTGATTACCAAACAAAGAATGCTATGACAAATCTAATACGTAAGCATTGTCGGAAATAATCCAATAATCACCTTATTGATCACAAAGGACAAACCCAAATTATTATTTTATTCTCTTTGCCTTAAATGACAAATAAAGGTCTTTTATTTAGCATTAAAATATTATATATCAGTCTGTGTACAAGCCATGCCTTTTGATCTGCTATCTTCCTAACAAAATCTGAACATTCCTTAGTAATTCTCTTGCTTTTTTTATTCTTATTGTTTATTTGTAATGGACAGATTTACAATTTATATCTTGAAAACAGAAAATAAGGTGTCTTTTCATATATGAAAGGGTATGACCTTTCTTTTAAATATTATGTTTTATAATTTTCATCCCTAGTAATCACACCTTTGTAAGTTTAATTTATTTAGCATATTATTACTTCTAAATAACATATCGAACTTGTTTATTGTTAAAACACCACTTCGCTCAGGTGTCTTCCTGGGTCCAAGAGTTGTCGCTTCAAAACTTTGCATGAATATATCCAGGGGCATAAATCGTTCTTCTTTGCAACATATCCTAGCGACTATTCAAAGTTCGATACCTTGTTTGTCTGTGTGCATGTTTGTGTGGACTAATAGAGATCCCAAAAGACCAGTGTCACTCTTATTCAGAATTGAGACATGGCTCATAACTTCTTGATAATGGAAGACCATCTCAAGAGTAAATGAAAGCACAGAGAAATAGGTGTGCAAGGTGTTTGATAAAAAATTTGCACTCAATCTTTTCCACTGCGGGGGCACAAAATGGAAACGAGAGTATGTTGATAGGACCCATGTCAAATGACAAAGCTTCCACCTGTTCCCTTCATTAGCAGTTTCAGCCACAACTTCATTGCAAAGATATCAGACAGCATCCTTCATCTATATCGCTTTCTTTCTCAAGACATCTGATGGCACTTTTCATCATATCAAACTGGATATCAAATATTTCATGTTGTTGATGCATTAATGGCTTTCACCATCTAATATTGTTGGAGAAATGTCTTGTTTTATTATCAATCAATCTTTGAATACTCCTGATTCCTTCACAGTTTCTATGCAAGCTTTATTCATATTTTCTTGTTGTTGCAATCATATCACTTGGGTTACTTACAGTGATGTGTTTTACTCATCCAGAATTGTTAAGTCTTACAGATAGTGAAACATCATCATCAGATTAGGCAACTTCAACAAAGAACACGACTCTGACCTTCTCAATTGCTTTCATGCCTGGAAGCCTTCTCATTTTCAACAAGTAATAACATCATATTTATCCAAGCATCATTTATATCATGAATGTTCACTTCAAATATTTGTCAGTATTAAATTTCACATTTTTAATTGCTTCAATGGTTATAAGCATGAAAGAATATCAGCCCCTCATCTGCTCCATCTCTCCTTGATGTTTTTGAACATTATATATGTGAAATGCAATCCATTATTTCAACAGCTTCTACATATTTGAAATTTGACTATTCAAGACTCTGTTTCCATTTCCTGTTTTGGGTCTATTTTGAGATTTCCCAAATCAATTTTAGGCCTGTATCCATTACTGCCTTTCATGCATTACTGCTTCTTTCTATGGTCACAAAAAATGGAGGAAAGTGCCACATATACAAGAGGGATATCCTGAGCTTTACAAGCTTAAACACCCATAGAAATAAGAGATGAACTCCATTCAGCTCTAATGTCAACTATAGACACACTTTTATCCCCCATAAGTAGTTGTGCAATCAATGCTTCATGCCACTTCACAGTACACTTGAGTGGTACTAACGAAATCATAACAACATGACCATCTCTGACTAACTCTACAATCTTAGATCGATTAGAACCAAATACTGAGGCCCAATTAGCAAGTGCCCATGCAGCCAATGGTACTACAACATGCTTACTTTGTAAATCATCCCAAAGACCAGGATAATCAAACTTTCCATTTGAGGCAACAGCATTTGTAGAACTTGGTGGAACTGAAACATAGGAACTGCCACTTTTTGCAGCTAACTTTTTAATTACATTATTGTTCGGCGAGTGGTTTCAAGAGAAAGAAAATTGAGTGAAATGTGAATGAGATAATAAATAGGTATTCCTTATTTTTATTTGATATCTTGTATGACATCAATGATAATATTCCATCCCTTGTTAAATGAACTCTTATCATTATTATACAAATGGAGACCCTAACTTTTTGCAAAAATTAGGGCTCCATCACACTCACCACACATTCATTGGTGTTGGGGGTAATTTCATCATTTTCTCGAGGTGTCCCTTACATGGAAAAGTGGTTCTGATATTTGTATGCTCGAGGAGGGCTGCATATAGACTTGAGGTCTTACGGAAACTCTATAAAGATCCCTCTAAAACCACTAAGTTACGAGTGCTACGAGTGTCTTTCGTGTTCTTGACAATGGTGGAGGTTGGTCTGAAGTGGGTAACATGCTCATGAAGGTAAAGTTCTTTTGGAGACCATACAAAATCTCCCTTATCCATCAGAAATTAGTACAAATCTATCGCCTCCTCGCACTTATTTTGCTGAATGATTGGGGGTTTTCATCGTCATTGCCTAAAAAAAATGGAGAATCTTGTAATTGAGGGGATACATATTTTTCTTTATTATTGGGGGGGCGAGGAGAGTTCTAAACTGATAGTCATGCCATCTTTCCTAAAATTTAGCGACAGCCTTGCCACAGTGGTGTTTGTAGTAGAATATTAGGATGGGAAGCACTCACCACACATTCGTTGTTGTTGGAGGTAATTTCTTCATTTTCTAGAGGTGTCTGTTACATGGCAAAGTGGTTCCGATATTTTTATGAAAAGAAGGGATGCATATAGAGTCTAGACTGGAGATCTTGTGGCGACTCTATAAAGACCCCTCCAAGAACACTGACCTCTCCACTCAAAAATTGGGGGTTTTCATTGCCATTGTCAAAAAACAAAATGGAGTATCTCATATTTAAGGGTATACACATTTTTCTTTATTATAAGGGGGCAAAGAGGGATTCCAATCACTAATAGTCATGCCATCTTTCTTGAAATTTAGTGGCTGCCTTGCCACAGTGGTGTTTGTGGAAGAATATTAGGATAGGAAGTGCTCGCCACACATTTGTTGTTGCTGGGAGTAATTTCACATTTTCTAGAGGTACCCCTTACATGGCAAAGCAGTTCTGATATTTGTATGCTCGAGGAGGGCTGGTCTTGCAGCAACTGTATAAAGATCCTTCCAAGACCACTAAACTACGAGTATCTTTTGTGTTCTTGACAATTAGTGGTGGTCGGTGTGAAGTGGGTAACATGTTCATGAAGGTAAGGTTCTTTTGGACACTATATGAAATCTCCCTTATCCATCAAAAATTAGAAGAATTTTATCGCCTCATCGCACTTATTTTGCTGAACAATTGGGGATTTTCATCGCCATTGCCTTAAAAAAAAGGAGAATCTCAGTTTTGAGGGGATACACATTTTTCATTATTATTAGGGGGCAAGGATTCTAAATTCTAAACATTGACAGTCATACCATCTTTTCTGAAATTTAGTCGCAGCCTTGCCACGGTGGTTTTTGTGGTAGAATTTTAGGATAGGAAGTACTCAACACACATTTATTATTGCTGGGGGTAAATTCATCATTTTCTAGAGGCATCCCTTACATGGAAAAGCAGTTATGATAATTGTATGCTTGACGACGGATGGTCTTGCAATGACTCTATAAAGATCCTTCCAAGACCACTAAACTACTAGTGTCTTTTGTGTTCTTGACAATAGTGGTGGTCAGTGTGAAGTGGGTAACATGTTCATGAAGGTCAGGTTCTTTTGGACACCGTATGCAATCTCCCTTATCCATTAGAAATTAGTAGAATTTTATCGGCTCATCGCACTTATCTTGCTGAATAATCAACCGAATAAATTTGTGACTTACTTAGACCTATGTACTACTTAAAATGGAGGATCTTGATCATTATTTAAATTCCTTGAGGAAATGTTATGAAACATTGTTAATGCATTATTCTGTTTGGTAATGTTTCTAGTCGGTGTAAGGCAAATGTAATAGCATGCGTCAAACCAACTTCAATATTTTTTTCCTAGAACCCAACATGGTCATCTTAATTGGTATTCCCCATACCAAAATTTATCTTTGCCAAGTCCCCATTTTTCTGAAATAAAATTTAATAAACACATAATTATAATTAATATTAAAATTTAATAAATGAATAATTTTAATAACTTCAATATAACATAATATGATAAAAGTCTTAATATAATAATTGACAAAACGACATAACATATCAATGCAACATTTTGTTATTAATATAACGATAAATACATTACTAAAATATTATTAATTAACAAAATATAATCATAATAAAAATACAAATATAAATAAATTTCATTAACTAGTGATAATTAATTAATTAATGAAAGTATCAAGCAAATGTTTGTAACCAGGAGGACTGGTTGTGACCTCTCCTTCCCCGTCCATCATATAATATGGGATATCAACAACGATAAGGAGTGAGGAAACAAAAAAAGGCACATATACAACAGAGGTAATTTATTAAGTTGTAGGAGACATTATAGTTCATATGAAGGAAGAGAAATTACGAAGGGAGAAGATAGAATCCAATCAGCACTGTACAGTCAGCAGATAAATTGAATAGGAATGGGGAAGCACTTCAATAGAGGGAACCAACACAGAGAATCATCAAGAGGAACAATTGACAAGAAGGAATGATGCAGAAATCAATATCCATGGGAATTAGTGGCTAAGGTCTGAGAGGGGCAAACAATACGATTATCATTGCCTATACTGGTGTGAAAGGAAAAAGGAATCATTAATATCAACACAAAAGAAGAACAGCATGGATACATTGGGAAGAAAAGACAGGTCAGCGAGGATGACACATAAAACTATAAAAAATAAAGTTACTCATAGTAGCGAAAGATAATAAATTATTGATCAATGAAGTCATATTATTCTTTGAGGATCTTAACTATACAAGATTGGAGTTATAGAAGTGAGGGCTCCGTATAAAAATACACATTGAAGGGTTGAATTATTGTGGTTCTTCCTTGGGAGCCTAATGCAAGAGCATCCTAGGTGCAAGGGTGATCTTGAATCACCCAAAAATATTTATGATTTGTCTTTCAATAAGGGTTATCTCAGTGCAAAATTACTATTTCTGGAGTATTACCATTTTTATTAAGTTGGCCTTTTGAGCTCAAAATGTTCTGATTTCTTCCCTGGAAGTTCATTCTAGATATATCAGCCTGCCAATAAAGTTTCATTGCAATATCAAATCTATTTGTGAGGTTATTGAAAATTTTCAGTATTGGTAGCAAGATATAAAAACTTTGAACTAAGTTTTGAAGGCTTTAGAGGCTCCAAAAAGGGATCAAAACTTGGCTAACTAGAGCTTGCACGAGATCAACCACTAAAGAGCAGTTTGTGGCATTTTCAAAATGGGGTCATAATAGTCAATCAAAGAAACTGGTGATGAGTTGTGGTCTTCAAAAGTTGCACCACCTAAAATGGGCAAAATTGAAATTTCTTTAGAATCCTTTGAGTTCCAAAAGTTGTTGGGGCCTACTCTAATGAAATAAAATATGAATAATAATATTTTAGGGTTGGCCAGACTAAGAGTCTACGGTTAATATTTCTAGAACCTTCTTGAGCGGTGGAAAATTGTCCATATAAAGAGGGCTTGTAGGGTTGTCTACAACAATTCTAGATAGATATATGGTGGCTTTGGTCTATAGAATATTGTAAAGAAAATGCACATGTGGCTTTGAATGTTCTATTTCTGAAAATTGTCATTCCCTTATGTTGGAGATAATAACAAGCCCATTTTTTGTTCTTCCAAATTGTTGTTATTTCTCTATTCTATTGTGTGTGTCAATAAGGGGAGTACCCTTCATCAAGTGGTATCATAGCAAAAATTTCTAAGTGTGTAAACAAATCACCGATGCTGAGGTAGTTTGCACAAGGACTGTGGTAGTGAGTTTCAGCAAGAAGTGAAAAAATGCCTCCATGAAGGAACCATAGTGGAAGAGTTAGTGGTGTGACTAAAGATGGTTTTAGAGCCCTCCAAAGACAAGTGCAAGCATTGCAAAAAGAGATTCATAGAGGAATGAATATTACAACAAGAGATGAAAGTGAGGATGAATTTGAAGAAAAAGGGAATGTTGAACAGGAAAGAGCAAAAGTGGCTAGGATCCTGAGGAGGATAGGTTTTTCAGAGCCATTTTCAAGATTGGAAAACGACCCAAGTTAAAGTCCCATAATTTTGGAAAAATTTAACCCGAAGGAGTTGATCAACTAGATCAATGATCTAAAAGAATATTTTTAGTATGAAGAAATCAAAGATCCTAAGAGGGTCAAATTTGCAAAGGGCAAACTAAAAAGCAATGCAAACATTTGGTGGCAAGAAACTCAGTTGGAGTGAAATAAAAGAGGAATGGAAAAAATCACAAAATGCGATCGAATGGTGAAAAAATTGAAGAAACAATTCATTCCTATCGATTATGAGCTTGATTTTTTGTAGAAAATGCAAGGATTGAAGTAAGCGAGAGGATTCGTTCAGGAGCATACATACAATTTCTATTGAGTCCTCATTAAAACATTTACGAAAGCTAACAAGGTGGAAGTTTTCCCTTACCTTAATGAGTTGAGGCCAAGTATTCAGAAAAGGTTGAGTCTAGTGAGAATGATCAGTATTGAAGAGGCTATCAATTTGCCTAAAGGGTGGATGAAAAATTGAACAAGAAGTTTGAAAGCAAACGAGGTGGAAGATCTCGTGGTGGAAGATACAACGGGCAACCTTATGGAGGCTGAAATGAAGATCATAAAAAGAGTGATGAGGCCAATAGCATTTAAAATTAGAGGAGAAATAATTTCAACAATTCTTGCAATTAAAATAAGAGGGATCGGAGAGGAAGAGGAAGAGATCAAGGACCAGGAAGAGGAGGTTTTTTGTGGGACATGTTTCCATTGCAGAGGACATAGAGCTTATGAATATCATCAACATCAAGAGAAAACCAACAAAATATCTAAAGGCAATGCACGAGTTCCACATGTAGATGAAGATGCCAAATCATCACATTCTAAAGATGCCAAAAGAGGAAAAGTCCTAGTTATCAAAAGAGCCTTGTTGAGTGATGAGAATGAACCTAAACCAAGGAAGAGTTTGTTCACACTAGATGCAGATGTAATGGTAAGGTATGCAATGTCATTGTTGATGGTGGTAGCACAGATAATCTTGTTTTTGAGGAAATGGTTAATAAGTTGAAGTTGGAAAGAAAGAAGCACCTGAATCTCTACCGAATAGCTTGGTTGCAGAAGAATCATAAGGCTTTGGTCAGTGAACAATGTTTAGTAAAGTTAAAGATTGGGAACTACCATGATGAGGTGTTGTATGATATTATGTCTAAGGATGTTTGTCATTTATTATTAAGGAGGCCTTAGTGGTATGATCCGCATGTAGTACATGATGGGTTTGCAAATACATATTCTTTGACAAAGGATGGAGTTTGACACAAACTGAAGCCATTGAAGGAAACTGAGAAGAGGGTATGTAGCAATGCCAAAATATGTTTAATTGATGGAAATAAGTTTCTAGAATGTATGAGGTATGAGCACGTGTTTTTCTTTAATTCCAAATGTTGGTAAAGAGGATGTAGAACATGTATCTACAAAAGTTATAGGATTAGTTTCAAGATATTGTATTCGATAATGTGCCTAATAGGTTGCCACCAATGAGAAATATTAGTCATCGAATGGATCTGATTCTAGGAGCTAGTTTTCCAAATAAAGAAGCTCACAGAATGACTCCAACAGAAAGTGAAGAATTGAATAGATAAGTACAAGAGTTATTGCATAAGGGATTGATTCGTGATAGTTGGAGTCTATGTGATGTACTAGCAGTAATAAGACCAAAGAAAAATGGAGATGGAGGATGTGTATAGATTCTCAAGTCATCAGTGAGATCACTATCAATTACAAATTTCCCTTGCAAAGGGTGGATGATATTATGGACTATTTGAGTGGATTTGTGTATTTCACGAAGGTAAATCTAAGGAGCGGATATCACCAAATCCAAATCAAAGAAGGTGACGAATGGAAGATGACTTTCAAGACAAAGGAGGTCTTGTATCTTTGCTTAGTCATGCCTTTTGGGCTAACCAATGTACCAAGCACATTCATGTGGCTTATGAACAAAGTATTGAAAGAGTTTCTAGGTAAGTTTGTCGTTGTTTACCTAGATAATATTTTGATCTTCAATAAGACATTGGAAGAGCATATAACACATATTCCTAGCGTCTTTGAGAGGCCAAGGGAAGAGAAATTGTTGGTTGATCTGAAGAAGTGTACTTTTGTGAAGGGGTTAGTGTATCTGGGATTTGTAGTCTTAGCGGAAGGTCTAAAAATGGACCCAAAGAAGGTGAAGGCTATCCTTGAATGGCCTACCCAAGGAATGATAGAGAGGTAAGATTTTTTCATGGTTTGGCTAGCTTTTAAAGAAAGTTTACCAAGAGTTTTAGCAGTATCTGTGGACCCTTGACCAAAACAATAAGAGGAGATAGGACAGAATTTAAGTGGACTACAAGAGTAGAAAAGAGTGTTGAATCGTTCAATAGAAAGTTATAGAACGGCTTGTTTTAGCACTTCTAGATTTTAATAAGGTCACTCAAGTAGATTGTGATGCTAGTGGTAATACTATTAGAGTTTTTTTGAGCCAAGAAGGAAGAACTATTTCTTATTTCAATAAGAATTTAAATGATGCTAAAAGAAAATATTATGTTTATGATCAGGAGTTTTATGCTATTGTTCAGCCATTGAAGAAATGGAGACATTATCTTCTTCCTAAGGAGTTTGTTTCATATAATGACCATCAAGTTTTGCAATATTTGAACAGTCTAGGAAAGTTGAATCAGAGGCATTTAAATGGGTTGAGTTTTTATAGAGTAACACATTTCTTTTGAAACAGAGGAGTGGGAAGTCTAATAGGGTTGAAAATGGTCTTAGCCGGAGACTTCTTTTGGTTAGAAAGATGTAGGGTTCAAGAAACTCGAGTTTCTATCCAAAAAATCTTAACTTTGGTGAAGTTTGGAAAGCTTGTACAAAACCTATTATTCTAGACAGAACTAGGTGGTTGGATTTCATCATCCAGGATGGTATGCTATTTAGAGGATGACAATTATGCGTATTAAGGAGTTCTATGTGGGAGAATCTCATCAAGGAGAAACATAGCGCAACATTGGCTAGACATTTTGGTCCAGATAAAACCATTGCATTGGTCAATAAGAATTATTACTGGCCACAGTTGCAGCAAGATGTCAGAAGTTTGTACAATGTTGTGGAGTGTGTCAAATGGAAAAAAGAGCAAAGTGAAATACAAGGTTATATCAGCTATTACTTGTACCGGAGAAGCCATGGGAAGATATCGGTATGGACTTTGTTCTTGTTTTACCAAAGACTTAGCAAGGGCATGATTCAATTTTTGTCGTGGTTAACAGTTTTTCATAGATGGCACATTTTATTCGCTGCAAGAAGACAAATGATGTTATTCATGTCGAAAAATTGTTTTTCAGAGAAGTGGTGAGACTACATAGTCTACTGAAGAGCATAGTTTCAAATCGAGACACCAAGTTTGTTGGGAACTTTTGGCAAACATTGTGGAAGAAGTCAAAGACAGATTTGAAGTTTAGCTCATCACACCATCCACAGACTGATGGATAGAAAGAAGCAGTGAATGGAAGTTTGGGAAATTTGTTGCCATGATTGGTTGGAGATACATCAAAGCGATGGGGTTTGGTTTTACCACAAACAGAATTTACATACAATAATTTTGTCAATAAGAACACGAGTAAATCACCATAACAGTTAGTATATGGAAGTAGTCCTAGAAATGCTTTTGAATTAAGCAAGTTGGACAAAGTGGAGACAAGTAGTGTTGAAGCTAACGATTTTGCATAACACTCAAAGAACATTCATGAGGTGAGAAAGCAAATTACTAAAATGAATACACAATACAAGGCTAATGCAAATGAGAAAATGAGACATAAAGAATTTCAGATTACAGATGAAGTCATGGTTCATTTGAGCAAACAGAGATTTCCAATAGGAAAATATAATAAGTTGAAGATGAAGAAGTTGGGCCATACAAGATACTAAAGAAGCTATCTCACCAATGTTTAACATTTTAGATCTAACAGAGTATCATGAAGGAGGTGTTGAAGATGAGGTCACAAAAGCATAGTGGAGTATTCTAGCTACTACTTCAACTAAAGAGGAAATTGGGGAAATTTTAGATAGTCATGTTGGAAGAAGCACAAGAAACAGAACATATGAAGAATTTCTATTTAAATAAAAAGGATGACCTATTGAAGATTCATCATGGCTGAGAAGCGAGGAGGTTAACCATCTTGGTTTTCCTCTTAACACTAGAGATATGACAGTGTCAGTTTTTAAATTACCCTGAGTGTCTAATGTTAAAGCATACTAGGTGTAAGGTAAATCTTGCATCACCCAAAAATATTTTTGATTTGTCTTTCACTCAGGATTATCTCAGTGGAAACTTACTATTTTTGAAGGCTTACTATTTTAGTAAGTCGATTCAGCTCAAAATGTTTTTGATTTCTTCCCTAGATATTCATTTTAGATAAATCACTCTACCAATAAAGTTTCATTGTAATATCAAGTCCATTTGTGAAGTTATTGAGATTTTTCGGTGTTGGTAGTAGGGTATAAAAACATTGAACTCATTTTTTAAGGCTTTAAAGGCTCTAAAAAGGGGTCAAACCTTGGCTGACTAGAGCTTGTGCGAGATCAGGGTTTGCAGAGCAGTTGGTAAAATTTCAAAAATGGCATCACAATAGTCAATCGAAGCAATTGATGATCAGTTACGGTCTTCAGAAGCTATGCCACCTAAAATGGGCGAAATTAAAATTCCTTCAAAAAAATTGAGTTTTAAAAGTTGTTGGGACATACTCTAATGTAATAAAATATGAATAATAATAATGTTTTAGGGTTAGTTGGCCTCAAGGTCTAGGGTTAATATTTCTATAACCTTCTTGGGCAGTGGAAAATTGCCTATATAAAAAAGGCTTGTAGGGTTGTCTAAGACAATTGTGGATAGATATATGGTGGCTCTGGTCTACGAAATATTTTAAGAAAAATGCCCATGTGGCATTGCATGTTCTATTTCTGAATATTGTAATTCCATTTATTAGAGAGAATAAGAAGCCCATTTTTTGTTCTTGGAAATTGTTGTTATTTCTCTATTTTGTTGTGTGTTTGTGTTAATAAGGGGTGTACCCTTCATCAGAGCTTATATCTATTACTCCCAGTATACATTACAATTCACTACTGATTTATTATGGGCACATTTTCATATCGTATGAACAAGGACAACTAAAAGTAAATTGTATTAGAATCTAAGAAAATAAATGAAACTACTCCTTTTTGGAGCTCAGTTAAGACATTAATTAGTATCGGAATATAAGAAACATAAAGTATACTAGCATAACAAGCTCTATCAATAGCTATAAACAAATAAACAAAAACATAGAAGCATCCCAATTCAAACAAATTCACAATTAATGAGAGGTTTAATATCTGATAACTCATCCTTTAAATGGTAAGATATATGTTGGTGGATATTGCATCACGTTTCTTTTTGAGGAATTTCTCTTTGAAGTATTTTATTACCAACCAATAGGATCATGTCTTGCTTGTTTATTTTTCAAACATATTGCACCTAATTCTTGGATAAGAGATGATAGAGTTAACGTGGTTAGCAAAGTAAAGAGTGGATAGACTATAGAGGTATGTTTTCTTGAGAATATTATTGAGGACTCTAGGAAATAGATGGAGTTATTCTCATTATCAGTTAAGAAGAATAGACTCAACTATGCTATTTGAAACTGATCTTTGTATGGCATGGTTGGTTACAAGATATACAGGGAGAGTTGATCTATCCATACAAACAAATTTGAAGGTGGCAATAAAGCTCAATAATTTTATCTAACCATTTCCTTTCTAACTCTAACCCTAAGTTGAAAGGGTTAAGATATTTGTATATACTCGAAGTTTATAGGGGATTCCAGATTTCCTACAAGGACCTTTGTCCCTTTCTAATATATATTTCATTGTATTTTGTAGACTGAAAAGTTCTGGACTAGACTGGAGGTTTTCTTCTTTGTTCATTCTTGCTGGTTCCCGCACTGAACGGAGATGTAATTCCTCTTTATTAATGTTAATATAATTGTATCAACTACAGTCTATTGCCCATCAAAAGAAAATTATTTATTACTTGTTTAGAAATTGCACAAGGGAGAATTATTGTGTCTATTTTAATCCTACTTAGGGCTTCTTATATTCTCTTTGGGAAATGGCACAAGCTCATTATGTGAATGTTGTTGTTGTGGAGAAGACTTGTCTTTGGTTTTGGAGAAGAAACTGGGATATATACAGTTGTTCCAGAGCATCTGCATTGGAGAACGAATATACTTTATTGTATCAGCATTTAGAGGGTGTGTAATATGATATGATTGTGTTGTAAGGATTGGCTTCATTCAGAGGTCAATGTTGGGCTGATTGAAGGATTGTTGTTAGAATTTAATTTCCAGATCATGGACGGATTTTTGAGCAGAATGCATTGATTGGATCAAAGATTTATTTTCTGATTGTAGAGGGCAGTGCTTATTGCATTTTGGCATGTTCATTACCAGACGTACCCTTTCACCTTACTTCATGTTCAAATCCTTTAATTTCTAATATTAAGTTTCAAATTAATCAAAAATTTCAAATGACTGATTTAGGAATATTACATTACTTCTTAGGAATGCAAATATGGCAAACACTTAAAGCGTATTTTTCTTTCTCAAAGAAAGCATGCTCAAGATCTTTTGGAAAAGTTTAAGATGAATGATTCTAACCATGTTTCCATTTCATATAAATTAGGAACTAAGTTAATGGTTAATATGAACACTCCCTTTGTTGATGCTACTTTGTATAGAATCTTGTAGGAAGTTTGAATTATCTCACTATTACAACACCTGATATAGCATATAGTGTTGATTTAGATTTAAGAGTTATGTCCAAACCTCAACAAACTCACTTTAAAGTTGCTAAAAGAATATTAAGATATATCAAAAGAACTATTAATGTAGGATTATTTTATGATACAAATTCTAATTTTACTTTACAAGGATTTACTGATTTAGATCTAAATGGAGATCCCAATGAGGGAAATCTACTTGTGGGTATTGTTTCTTTGTTGGTTCAAGTGCCATATCTTGGAAAAGTAAGAAAGACAACTTTGTTTCTATATGTTCTACTGAAGCTGAATATAAGTACTAATGCATTTAAAGAAGCTCTTTGGATTAGAAGGATACTTGAAGATTTGGGTCGACCTCAACAAGAACCTACACATTTGTATTGTGGCAATCAAAGTGCAATAGCCTTGGCAAAGAATCCTATTTTCCATGCAAAGTCAAAGCATATCTCTCTCCACAAACACTTCATTAGTGAACAAATTGAAGAAAAGCAAGTGTCCCTCATCTATTGCAAGGGTGAAGATCAAGTTGCCAATATTTTGACAAAGCCTCTTTCTAGAGAGAAACTTGAATTTCATTGTAAATATTTGGGTTTGATACCCATTGATGTAATCTCCCCAAGTAAAGATTAAAGAGGGGTGTTAGAAGTAATAATCTTTCATTGATTGTAATCATTTAATTGGAAAACACCAAGGTATCCCTTATGTAGTTTGTCCTCTAGTCCAAGTGGGAAGACATGTCATTTCTTGTATTTCCTTTATTAAGGAAAATAGTTTATCCTCCTTATGAGGATGTTGACACTTGCACACACTTATTATGAACATTGGCATTCATAGATTACTGAGTTACTTTTGTAACTCCTCTCCTCATCTCTATTAGATGATCTCCTCTCTCATTTCAACTCGAACACATTATTGTTATTGTAATGAGCTACTTGCTTTTCCTGTCTCTCTTTCTCAATCTCTAGGAAATTTCCACGTTCATAATAATTTACAAGGGACTTTTCTTTGGTTTTCCCCTTCAAAAATCTAGTCTCCTTGCGTTGATCTTTGGAATACTCTTCCAAGCTTTGGGTCTTATGGTAACAATCTTCTTAATATAGCTCTCTTGGATTCTTTCCTTACATATTTTTTCTTTTGAATATTTCATTCAGAATTGCATGTAGATACCCACTTAATTATATTAGAGTATGTAAAAATGAAATCATACAAACTCAAACTTGTGTTCCAATAAGCCAACTCTGTGAATGAGTTGTTATTCATCAAGTATCTATAATTATACAACTATATGATTCACAATGAAAATGCAAAATCTGACATAGTAGATGACATTATAAACTTACAATGGAAAATGGTGTCAAAAGGTATTAAAAATCGAGACACTTTGCTAATCCATGAAATTAAACTTTATGAGATGCAACAAAATTTAGGATTACAGCTCACTGGAACTCTTCATCGAAATGAAACAAATGCAAGACCCATTAGCATGAAGACATCCTTTCCATGTACCAATTACTGTATGAAAAAAATCCATTAACTTGTAAGTTTCACTAGTTGCATCACCTTTGTAGAACAATACTTATGATCTTCAAATGCAAATTGATTTAATTCAAATTCAAATTGGAATAAAATGTACATCGTAAACCAAGAGAAATACATCGCTAGATAGCACTATGGAACCAAATAAAATAACAAACATGTGCAAGAAGGTCAGAATGACAACTAAGGATATGTAAAATGACCTGACATGCAAGATCACGTCCATTCCTTCCCAAATGTATGGCTAAGTTTGCAACACCCTTGCTCATTGGAAAGCCATGACAATGAAGGTTGTCATCATCACCTTGTTCTGATAACAAATTGTAACAGCAACCAATGCTAATGAGTGATTTCACCTCTTCGCATTCCAAAAATGCTCTGTCAAACATACATGCATACGTTGGGTTTAATTTATCATCAGAAATGAAAATGTACATTTTCTACAGAGTACTAAATAAAACCTACACATAAGTTATGACAAAACAAGATCAAATTTGGATAAGGAAAATTTCCAAAGAAAACATCCTATAAACAATCCTTTGACTATGTCAATATTACAGCACGAATCGATCTAGAAGGGATGACAATTTAGGCAATGCATGCCAACACCAACCTAACCATTGTCACTGAAAGATCCCCACAAGCATGAAGACCAGAAAGAACTACTGAAGATTCTGCTCCATTCTTATTGTATGGAACAGTCTCTCCGCCTTCTGTTACGGAAAAATCTTTTAGTGAAGATGTACCTTTAAACTCACTTGTATCATCATCAAATGGAGACTTTTTCCCATAACATTTTGATGCTGTAGACAAAGATGAGCCTAGTGCTTTGCTCAAACTCACTAATGATTCACTACAAAGAACCTGTGAGGTGACTGTTTGAGGCACGTGTAGATGATGATGATCTGTCATGTCAAGAAAGCATATTGCTCAATCAACTAGATACTTCTTAGAAAGAAAATAATTAAGGAATCAATATAAATGCTAATTGGACATTACAAATTCCTACCTGGATGTGACTTTCGCATCCTAGCTTGGTAGTGCTTCCTAATTCGTTCTGCCCGTTCATTTGTAACAGTTGCATGGTGAAGAGAAGCATCCAAAGCTATTACGCGAAATTGATATTCAAATGATAGAACTTGTGCAAGATAACCCTAATGTTAATCCCAAACAAAACCTTCAAAATGTGAGCAAAAGAATTAAACCAAAATTCTTTACAAATATTAAATAATTAGAAGTGACGAGCAGTTGGGGAAACGTAATGCTGGCAACCAAAAAATTAGAACCATCATGCAAGGATTGATCAAAGACTCAAGATTACTTGGCCAGATCCCACATCAATTATGCAATGCGCTCCAGCTTCATTTGCTATCCTTTGTATTACTGAAGCGAGGACTTCAACCTACATGCAGCAATTAATATTATGTGTTCATATTATAGCCAAAAGGGATTTTCTTGGTACCTGCCACACGATAGAGATACAGCTATAGAAATTAAATTGAAAACCCAACTTTTCAAAGAAAGTGGCTATGATAAGAAAGGAAAATGAGCTCTGGCTGCCCATGATGGCATTTTAAGATGTTTTCCTTTTTGAGGAAATTAGGAAGTTTGAAAGCATTCACTTGCAAAATCACAGAGTAATTTCCCAATGTTCTTCAAACTGAAGGAAACATACCTCATGTCATTCTAAGATGTTTTCCTTCTTTGCAAAATTAGGAATTTTGCTAACATTCACTTGCGAATTGACAAAGTAATTTTCCAATGTTCTTTAACTGAAAAAAAATACCTCGTGTCTCTTCTGTGAATTCATGCCTTGGGCCAAAACATTGCCAATAGAAGGTATGGACAAGCCAGGAAAATGCTGCAAAATATGAAAAGAGAGAACAGGCAGGATGAGTTGATCAAGTTATAATTCAATGATAAATTTCAAAGTTAATACCAAAGAAAACCAACATTCAAGTTACAAGTATCTACAAGGAAGAACCAATATTCAAGCTGGAAATATTATGAATCCTTATCAAAGGAGCCTTCCAAATGACAACTGTGATTATCTCTATGAAATACAAGCAAAATACACTTTGTCTCTATGCAATCCAATCAACATTATGCACTGGCATGTCATACAGTAGCAGTATACATTATTATGCCTCTGAACAAACATGGTATAGTCAATAATTAGTACACATTTTAAACAAAATGGGAAGTGGTGACGGCAGTAAGTCCACTATGCAAACATTGAAAGAGTGCTATAACTTACAACCCTGCCTAAGCCTTTGCATCACAATAAATCAATTTATTATACTTTCAGGATAGTGGAGGATTGTCTCGACATGAGGCCAAGAAGGATACCTGCATCAAAATGCAGAAAAAAGGGATGGCATCGAATAACATCATAATCGTTTATGAGTAATAACATTGCAACTACATATATTTTTTATATTTAATGACATTGATGATATCGAAGAGTCAAATCCAGTCAAACTTTCTCTGCCTCTTTGCAAATTTAGGGTTACATTTATATAATAATATAATAATATATATTATACATTATTGTATAATAATATAATATTATATTACATATATGGTTAACATATTAATATTACATTTATGCTTAAGATGAGTTACATATATGGTTATTTATATTACTATTATATTAATATGTTAAATAGTGATGTTCAACCATAGAGCATGTCTCTTCATGAGACATGTCGCCTCCTCTCATATTTATAAGCCTTCTTTTGCATTTGGAACACATCAATACGATGGCAATGTTATTACATTTGCAGAAGCGATCCCAGTTATTTAACATGGTATCAGAGCCTAACTGCAGATGTAAAAGGAGTACAAATTTAAAATAAGAATTGACTCAAAGCTTTCAACCTGCCAGCCTGTGGAACATCTTCGCAAAAGAGTTTATCATTTTCAGATCTTCAGATTATTTATCACAAAAATTTATCAGAACCAACCTGTGAGGTCTATCAGAGGTAGTAATAATATTCAGACATCCATGTACATTCAAAAATCTAGGGCTTTGAACAATTGCAGTAATTGGTAGACCCTGGCCAGTGGAAGAAGGCTTGAGAATCACTAAAAATAGAGAGAGAGAGAGAGAGAGAGAGAGAGAGAACAGGGTACTAGTAGCCATGTGCTAATGTGTCATTGACGTCAAACTGAATCAAATATACCACTGATTAATAACTAAGTCCGATATATGTAACTAAAAATTGCTGCCATCCATGTATAATATCATGATAAGTTAAAAGAAATTCTGGAAAGTGCTATTTGCACATACGTAATTTCCATTTGCATCGTTGTGTGTTTTATTCCATTTGTGGCTATTGTTTACCATTGCATCTCTGTCACCATTGTATAATACCATCTTCAAGGTTCATTGCTGAAGATTCGAAACAAGTCTTAGCCCGATAGTTGTATTGCCATGCATATTTGCACCACTGATGATCATATTAAACAATCTGCTGCATACATATTTGTTCCAGTGATATCAGTAATATATCGATCAAAAGGAGAATAACAGAAGAGTGAAGGTATATCGAGCATTATGGGAAGATTTTGGAGTGTTGTACTTGGAAAAATGATCTCAAGCAATAATGTAGCATATATTTCAATTCCATGAAATGATGAAACACAGACTTTAACTCGTCAATATTGATGAATATTGAGCATTCCTTATGTGAACAAACCATAGCCATTGGAATTGGTCAAGCAGATTTAGGGTTACAGTAGAGATGACTTCTAAGCATTAGCTATCTCTATTTGATGCTTTTATTAAAAAGAAAAAGACAAAGAAAAAAAATAAAAAGGAGGTAGGCCGTTAACGTTAATGCTATTTGGAAATGGAATTCCCAATGACGGAGACACGTCCCAAGATCTACCTGTTTTACCTATACATGGTAATCTTATATGAACATGATGTGTGCAATAAATAATCTTGAAAATATAAGGTCCACTATTTGGCCAAGTCATTAAATGTTTCTGTAAGACAAATACAAACTAGAACAATTCATGCAAACAATCTATTGGCAATAAGATCTAATCCTCAAATGGGTAAGGAAGTGCATTTGCATCACTTGATAAGAGAACTAATCGACAGTCAAATAGTATAGTTGAACCCGATGAATATTGCAGAACCGACACATATCCTAAGACTTTCCAGACAAAAGATATGTGTTCTCAGATGTAACGCTCCAAGAAGAAAATTAATTTTTCAAAGGTTATATATTTGTAGCGATTAAAGTTGGGATTCTATGGTGATAATCTATGGGTCCTGGTTCTGCATACTTCTTTATGTATTAATGCTTGCAGTGTTGAAGTCATTGCATATATGGAAAGAAGTGATTAAAATCAGTATTGTAAATGTTTTAAATATACTTGTAACGTTGGAATTGAATAACTCTTCATCAATACCTTTAAAATAATAAAATCTGGGGTGATGTATTCAGGCCAATAAAGAACAAAATTTGACAGATGAAGAATATGGCAAAACCCTGGATCTTGTCTTGTGTTCATAGGTTATTAATGGTTTCTTTGAAGCTGGAAAACCTGTTCATTCTGAGGATGAAGGGGCTACAAATATGACAGCACTGGGACTGATTCCTTAAGGGACTAGTCTCTCACAATAAGGATTAATAAGCCTCTGTCTTGGTTCGATTTGAGGCATATATTATCATATTCTATTTTCCAGACTGTGAAGTAGAGGATTCTGGGATGATATACCAGCATTTTTGTTCATATGTGGAGATATTTGTGGCCTCTAGTGATGACAGGAGATGTTATTCTTTAGTGCAAATATTTAAATCTTGCCTGGTGCAATCCAAATCCTCTCCTTGTTTGTTCGCTGCTGAGTGTACTGATTAAACTACGACACTTCTGGGGAGAACGGTAATTCAGCATACACCACGAGAACCTTTAATAAGCATAAGGAACATATCTCAGGGATTATAATATAAGAATTCAGATTAACTATCACTTATGGTATTACTCGGATCAGATCTCAAATAGATAAACATATGAAGAATAGAAACATCAACCCTCCTATAGTGCATCTCTATACTAAATATAATCCTTTTAGACTCATGTTATAGAGCTCAGTAAGAAGAAAAGAGGGAGATTCACAGGGACTGACACACACACAAGGATCATCCCAAGAGGACTGAATATGAATATAATTCATCTACAAGTGGAAGTGAACTAGACTATTTTATGGTTCAAATTGATAATAATGAAGTATGTGGGAATTCTACAATGTGGGGGGTAAATGATTACCTTAATCAATGTTTCATTCCCCATTGGAGGCATTTTTCTTAGTTGATGTATATGGACCTTCATTGGAGCAACTTGTATCAAGAACGTTAATGTGTAGATAAGTATTCATTATCTTTGATTATTATATTTACTTGCTTATTATTTAAAATTCTACACATATTATAAGGGTTATTTGTCTTGATTTTTTCCTTAATGTTTGAGGATATTCTTATAGGAAAAGAAGGTTGGTACTTTACATATGCTACCTAATATTGTGTCTACTCAATCTTATGACAGTAGCTCGAAAGAAGTTGTGAGGCTCTTGAAGCAAATATCTTTGATGATTGAGATTATGAGTATCCTTCTAAATTAAGAGGGAGTATGACACTTCTTCGAAGCCAACACAAGAACTTAGAAGATTGATTCTCAGAGGGAGTCTAAAAATACATATATGTGACTGCATGATTTTGATGGGCCTACCCCTATATACATCATGAGGAAATAACGACTTATCACCAAAGGTTGAAAGATTAATATCAGATTCAGCGAGAGTCAGAGAGGCATCCTTGGGTAAAGAGAGTCTCAAAGGGAGCAACTACAGGACCTAACTTCCCAAGATCATTGTTCAAAGGGAGAAATTTTGAGATGCAATCCTTTGTGGATGATATCTTCTCTATGAGGAGAAGTTCTAAGTGAAATTCTTTATAATGTGCTCTCCTCTATGAGAGAGAAGTCTGAGGTGAAAACCTTTGTTCCACCCTCTAGTAGCAGCTATGGTGGGTACACCCTTTGACTTGGTTCATGGTGGATATCATGTGAGTTACTATATGATGCTGTTGTGATTATGTCATGAAAGGTGACGATCTTTCATTGATGTATATATTTCGAAGGGAGTTATTGGAAGGTGGCGATCTTATCAATAGTTGGACCTATTATCATAACAGACTACATTAAGTTGTTGTCCCGGAGTGCTAGAAGTTATGATAACGAATAGAAGGTAACTATTGTAAGGTGGCAATCTTATCAATAGTTGACCTATCTCCTAACATCAAATGTGTTGGAGTAAGTGTTATCTTGGTACTTTGGGCTGGATTTTGCCGGACAGCGTGAAAGTTGTTATGGGTCTTCGGGCCGGATCTTGCCAGACACCATAACTTAAATCTATTATAGACGACACTTAAGGTGGTATTTAATCTTGTATTATACATGCTTCAATTCCCCCTTGCTAAAGAGGGAGTGTTTAGAAATTTAGCCTCATTGTGAATCAAAGCAAATTCCATATGTAATATATGTTAATATATGTGTATGTTGATGGATTTATGTTGATATCCTTATATGTGCCATTCTAGAAATATCATACTGAGATGATGTCTCTTCATATACTCGAGCATAATGTGTTCTATATCAATTCTCCCTAACTAAGAGGGAGTGTTAAGTTTGTAGTTCAATCAGATTGATATGATTTTAACATGAGATACCTTGTTGATGGCAAATCATCTTTAAGATAAATATCTTATATATAATATATATTATATATATTATAGATTATACATTATTATATAATTATATAATAATATATATTATAAATTATTATATAATAATATATATTATAAATTATTATATAATAATATAATAATATATTACATATATGGTTAACATATTAATATTACATTTATGCTTAAGATGAGTTACATATATGGTTATTTATATTACTATTATATTAATATGTTCACTAGTGATGTTTAACCATAAAGACGTGTCTCTTTATGAGACATGTCTCCTTTCATATTTATAAGCCTTCTTTTGCATTCGGAACACATCAATATGATGGCAATGTTGTTACATTTGCAAAAGCAATCCCAGTTATTTAACACCTATGATGAAACCTTATCATAAATTCAAAATTATTATTATCCATTTAAGATGTTCTCCACAAAGTTCCCAGACGCAAACTCTGCTAGGCCAACTTGACTCATAACTCGGCAAAATGCGACTGACCAATGACTTGACAAAGTGAAAACTCCCTTGAAATTTTCATGCACCCATTATAAGTTAAAGCTTTAGGACACAAAAAAAATATCAAATAGAAGCTAATTTGATCACACATATAAATATACATCGATCACATAAGTATAAACATAAATTGTAGTTGAAGGAAATAGCAAACTTAGATATATAGAATTATGAATATTGTCAAATGTAAATAAAACTTATAAAATCTAAAATCCATGACATTAAATGTTCTAAACATATATGAAAACAAAAACAAGTCTATCGTTGTACAACTGTGTAACAAACAGATCTTCATAACAAAATAAAGGAGAACTAGAAAGAGTTTTCCTCAACAAATTATTGAACAAATATACTGAATTCATTTTCATGGGGCATTAACTGCTTTTAACTACCAACGATTAACTGAAATAACAAAGCTCAACTAAAATAACTATATCAATGATCAACTGATCAATTGTAATAACTATAATAACAATTAACTGAAATAACTGTAATAATAATCAACTGTAATAACTATACTAACGATTAACTCAAATAATTGTAACAATGATCAACTATAATAACAGAGATAACGATTAACTGAAATAACTATAACAATGATCAACTATAATAATAGAGATAACGATTAACTGAAATAATTGTAACAATGATCATCTGTAATAACTAAAACAATGATTTACTATCTTTCCATACATATAAGTAAATGCTTAACATGAAAAAGAACATACAAGAAATATTCGGTGAATCTTTAGTTGGTTGTGCAAGCCTCGGCTTTTGGTAAGAGAAGCACTGACTTAGGCTGTAATATTCTGACCTTAAATTTGGTGTCAAATATTGGTGTATAACTGAGGAATTAATTTCGTCAAACAGTTCTCATGTATGTTGTAAATAACTTCAATAACTTATCCAATTGCACTATAAACTAATTGGGTTATTTTGTCAAACACTTGGCATGGTTAAAACAAACACTCATTACAAGTAACTATGGAATTTATATTCTTGGAAATACAAAGGATAACACAAATCAGAATTTTCCCCAATTTAAAGATTTTACTTCCCTCCTACACACAGCTTCTTTTACAGACTGTCAAAATATTTAAAATACCTCAGAATGAATATAGGATTGAAGATGGTCGACTTGAACACAAACAACCCAGCTAGTGAATATTTTGGTTTTACTATTATGGGATACGTCTAGCTCGACCGGTTCATATAATGCCGTGGATAGTAGCCGGAAAGACAGACCACGATAACTGTGACCTTGTATTTATAACATCCTCACCACATGTTTCAGAACCAAGACCCGTTCAAGATGACTGACGATGATATCCTAGGCGTGAATATACTACTATCTGCGATCACCAAAATTTGTTGCATACCAATCAATGTCTTGTTTACTGGTCGTGGGGAAAGACCAAGCGCGGGTTCAGCAACTTTGACTCCGATTGTACCCAGACCAGCGTAGATATGTTGTCGTCGTGTGAAGCTATCTTGCTGATATATGTCCACACAGCTATATCTAGCACCCGTTTAAACACTGCCCGAGTTTCCTTGGAGTAATACACACCGACTTCCTGTGACCTTCCCTACTCCAATAATGGTGACGTCTAGCTGGAAAATGGATATAAGTCTGTCAGCGTTTGAAATGCCCTTGTTTAATGACGTTCAACAATCAATCTACACTAGTCACTTTCTTCCCATACGTGATAACATGTGAATGCTTATGCGGGTTATGTCTCCTTGTAACGTAGCCTAGAATGAATCTAGCTGCTGCTTTCTCAGACCAATTGACAATAATCCTCCTACCATATATATACTCGACTACCTGTATAGAACTAGATTGTGTTCAAAAACTCCAAATGCAAAAACAATAGAACTTACTTTGTGCCTAAACTGGAAAACTCACTAGTTGTCGAATTCTGCCCAAAACCATACAACTGCCAATCTATAAGGAAGCATGGGGTAATGTCCAGCTCCTTAATGTTTCAGACTTGAGGGTTTTCATCCTCAAAGCCTCAAACTAGTCACATCAAAGCAACCAAAACTTAGAATATTTGTTCTCATAAATTTCTTTTGTATTGATAATCCCAATGTAAGCTCTCTTTTATAGCCTCGAAGTTAGGGAAAACACAAGGAGCAAAGAATGTGGGATTAAAACTTCATTTTCGTCCTGTAGTCACTTAAAGTCATTTTATAAAGTAAATAACTTATAACATTAAAATGACTTAATTCCTCTCACTTTCATAAAGTTCTGAAGTAAATTAAATTAAACTCTTGTTGTGACTGGTAGACATCCTGCCAAATAATATTATTAATCTATCCAGATGTGAAGATAGATTAAATTGGCACCCATCTATCTAGTGCTAAGAAGGGAACATGACATAGGCTTAACCTCCCAACCTTGGAACATACTTATCCCCACACAATCTATTGAATTAGAAAGACCCTCCCTACCCCGAGATCAGGCTTGGGATACTTTTAGTCCAGCCACCTGAGCATTTCAGTGTTTAGAATGTCTACACAAATATGGACGGACATGTCTGAATAAGTGGCTTTACTAACATCAAGTGATCATAGATGGCAAACATGCCTTTAAACGACCTTGGCCAAGGTTTTTTGATGAGTTCAATGACCCGATCACCACCACTCGACTTGACAACAAGGGAACAATAATATGGACAATCATGAGCTATTAAATGAAATTAATTTAGATTTATTGTATCATATCTGACTTTTATTTACATGTCATTGCAGATTCCATCTCACCTCTTCACCTTTTCCATGGCTATACAGTCGATGAGTCCTAGGTGCTCAGATCTCAGAGCAATCGGTTCTGTCTGTTGATTCTCAACTGATTCATGAATATTATATGTTTCCAACTTATCACAATCTGTGATTTGAAAGAATGTGTTCTTTAAGACTTGCAAAAAAATATCATTTGATTTTGATTTCCAATGGCATAAATAAATCATGATTCCATGTCATGGATACTTTACTATTATTTATGATAAACAACTCCTTCTTGAGAGGGTCTAATCGATGATACTTAAGTATGATAAATATAAACTGCAGCTTACTGCTATGGTAATCGAAATGTAATAACAGCTGTTAATAAAATTTATAGCAATACTTAAAATTTGATTGACCACATAACCTAGTATAATCTGGAAATTTTTGGAGTCTTGCTAGATGCTAATGAATCAGCTCTTCCTCGAATTGATTTCCAAGCGCAAACACACTATGAATTATAGTCACGTCTTCAGCAAGGAAAAATAACACAAGGTAGAATGTGAAAGAGATTGGCACTGTTATAAATACAGAGGTATCGGATGGTAGAAAAGGAAGTCGAGAATGAGAATGAATTCGGGTGATGAGTGACATATATCCACCATCTCTCTCAACCTCATGATATATGAAGGTTAAATAACTCTTTGGCTTCCAAGAAGCCATAACATAAAAAGAAGTGTCTTGGGCTCTTGGACGCCAAATAAATATGCCAAGTGTTCATTCGGTTTTAAGCAAGAAAAAGAATAAAAAGATGGAAAAATATTTGAAGGCTATAAATCGAAAATAATTATGGTTTACATCTATCTACATGCACGTAAATATACTTATGAGGTGGCATCATATTATTATAAAAAAATAATATTATGGTATCACTTTATTCTTATATCTATGTGTATGTACATAGGTATATATTATAATGATGTGAAGAAAATATCAATAAAAAACCTTTGAGGTACGTATTATTTTTAATTAATTTATGTTTTAAATTGTTTATTTAATAGCTCATGCGGGTCCTTCAATTGTATCCTGAAGTTCAAGTCGCTAGGTCCTTACCAAGGAAATTTAAAATCATACCTGTCAACCTGATAATTTGGACTAAGCTAGTATCCCATTTCGTTGATCCCGTTTAGCAATGCTTCTCCCCCTTCATCTTTTCCTGCAATCACCCGTGCAATATTTCCACAATATAACAAGTTCCATAATAATTTCATAATAACATTTAATATAGATAAAGAATTTAATTATTAACCATAATTCCAAAACCAAGCAACTACTAAACATCACATGACAAATAATGGAGAATGACAATCTTTATTGAACAGTTAACATAATGAATACAACAGATATAAATAACTACCTACTTCACATGATTATGAAAGAAGAATCCATTCAATCTAACGGCTACAAATAAATTTAAAATTAGGTCAAAATTTGGGATGTAACATCTTGGCTTAGCCTCAACCTCAGAGTAGCCCATGTCCCTCCTACAAAGGCGGCCAAGGTAAGTCCTAGATGACTGAACAGCCATAGTCTGTGACTTTGAGGTGCTATTTTGACCAACATAAGTATTTTTTTAATCATATTCTATCATCCTTGTCTGACATGGCCACAACCTTAGCCTCTCTATCAGCGTAGTCAACTCACTTAAGTCGACATCCTATCTCATATCACACACACACACAGAGTAATGTTTTATATTATTTAAAAACTAATCGACTTGAGCTGATAGACAAGCTATCAACATGTAATTGTAAAATATACCAATAGACATTATTTAAAAGAAGCAAAGTGAATGGTCACGACTTTCCCCAACACAAGCTATATATAGCAAAGAAGAGATAATCAGTAGTCACTTACACAAGAAATTAGCAAATAGAAGGAAAAATAATAGTAAGAAGCAACTTAAACAGAAAAGACAATCAATCATTGTCAAAATCAAATCTTAGCACAATCAACAATTATTTCAAATGACAAGGTGATTCTAGAGAGACTCGGTAGAGAACTTTTGACTCAAAATTACAAGCTTTGACTCAACAAAATGTACTAGGGGCAACTATCATGGAACGAAAACACGAACGAATTGCTTGCACTAAATATTCTGCAGCTTTTATAAATAACATAGGAACCAAAACGATGAACTGTGTTGGAAATGAAAAAAGGATTCAACCACCAAGTCATCAATTGCTAGGGAGAAATATTAATAAGTGGAGTACAGTCAGGAATATATATCAACTACACCAAAGTAATTACTTGCGATCAACATACTTTATCTTCATCATGAGTTATCTTTATAGAAGACTTGGAGTTAATAACCAGAAACCATTTCATAGAGGGATACAAAAACAAATATTAAAATTGATCAGAGATAAGGAAAGAGAAAACATTATTATCTAATATCTTATACACCCAACCCAAATCATCGAATCTGGAAGAATATAATACGGTCACAATAAAGGGAGGAATATGCACTCAATGATAACCCAATAACCAATATTCATTCACATGTCCCTTGAGCACTCAAATAATTCTTAGTTGTTGACATATCATGAAAGAGGCATAATTTGGGAGGCGATACAGTGGAGACAAGGGTAATGCAATCAGCACGCCATCCAAATCAAGCAGCCCATATGGCTACAGATCCTCCATTGCATTCTTGTATTTTGATGAGTTTGCTTCTGTCACTAGTCATATGATGAGAGTTGCCACTATTAATTATCTAATCTCCACTGTGATTCATACTATAAACTAATGCTTTCTCACCATCTTCAGAGGGATCTTCTTTAACGACAACGAAAACAATTTATTCTTCATTTCCTTCATTAGATTCTTTATTGGTAATAACTTCTTCAACTAGGTAGCATGCTTTCTTGTTCTTATCCTTGAATCTTCTTTGATTCTCCTTTTTGTCATTGCCAGGGCATCTCGCAACAAGATGTCTAATCTTCATTCATGAAATATATTTTAAAGGCAATTTACCCTTGTACTTATCATTTCCCCTAGGTATCCTTCTAGCAAGCAATACTTCCAACTCTTCTTGTTCCTTCAGAAAAAATGAATTCATGATCATTAGAGTGAAGTGTCATTGCATAAGAATTATTAGAAATCCCCTTTCCTTTCCTTGTTGGAGCAAGAGTTGTAGATGACTTCAATGCAGCTTCAACCTTAGGCATACTAGATATAAAATAAATAATGAGGAAAGGGTTGCAATGAAGGGAGAATCACGAAGGGTGCCTTATAGCAGTAGTAGTGAGGGAGAACTGCTATAAGGGCACCCTGTTTGACTGTAATTTACGGGGAACCACTAAGGGTATCCTATTGCTAACACCTACCTAAGGCAGCAATTAAGGAAGAATGGCTAGGGCACCCTATTACAACAGCGTGTCAAGGGAGAACTGTTGCAAGGGGACCCTAGTGCTAAGTTTTTAAAGGAGAATTGTTGTAAGGGAACCCTAGTGCTCAGTAATTAAGGGAGAACCACTAGTGAACCCTATTGCATAAGAAACCATGACTCCAATTTAGGGAGAATCATAGGGCACCCTATTGTAGTAGCATGTTAAGAGAGAACCGGTATAAGGGTACCCTACTGCTCTACAATTAAAAGGAGAACTACTAGAGCACTCTATTGCAGAGGAAATCAAGGTTGCAATTAAGAGAGAATCATGAAGGGCGCCCCATTGCAGCGACAATTAAAGAATAAACCATTTTAAGGACACCCTACTGCATTGTAAATGAGGGATAACTGTTAAGGGTACCTTATTGCAAATATAGTTGACGGAGAACTGCTAAGGCCACCCTATTGTAGTAGTAGTAAGGGAGAACCACTAGTAGGGCAACCTACTACACTGTGATTGTAGGAGAATCATTAAGGCAACCCAATACAAGGCAAAGATTGGATCTCTAAAGGCCTGGGAAAGATAATTTTTTCTCCTTGGAAGGAGGGATAAGACAAATGTTGTATATTTATAGGCTCTTGGGAGGAGACTGTCATAATGAGATGGCGACATAGCTTGAGGATCTAATGTCCCCTTTTGGAATATTAGAAATATTGAAGTCTTATTTTATGCAATATTAAATTGACTCTGAGACATAGGATCAAAATTTTCAAAAGGTCAATTTAATGTTATATATAAAGACAAAGGGGCAAGGAGGAACAAGACGAAATGCCTAAGGGAAGTTGAAGAGCCACAAGGGAATAAGACGAAAATCAGAGAGGAGCCGAAGAGTCTTGGTTTGCGTATTAAAAAGGGAAAGAGGCTCATTGTTGGGTATGCTTGATTTATTATTCTAATTTTCAATTCTCTCTTGTGAGAGTCATTCAGAAAGCTTCAGCTTTCAGCCAGTGTGAGGACGTAGCCCTTCATGCAGGCAGGCAGTGGACACAAACCCATTGTTCGTGGAGATATCATTTCAAGCGTCTCGTTTGTGCTTACAGGTTCTTCTCTTGTTTTCCAATTTGACTATAAAATCTATGTATAAGATTAGATTGTGGTTAGTTGGTTATTGTATTGTTGTTGTATAATACAATAACGTTTTAGTTGTTGGTTGTTGTTTTTCTGCACATTGTTTAAAGAATTATAGGAGTTTGCTAGTTTCATCTCATCAATTTGTAATTCATGATTATATGTTTGATATCTTGAATGTTATTTTCGAAATAACAAATTGTTATCTTGTGGAGAACCGTTGGTCTTATTGTTGCCCTGTATTGCATGTTCTTGTAATTGAATCTGAATATTATATTTCTAAAGAGACTGGATAAGTGTCGGTTGATATCTCTACTGTTTACGATTGTTTTTAAAATTATCTGCAAGTTTTATTGCGTTTTATATCATTAAAAGAGAAATCAGGAAATATCTAGATCAAGATATTATAGTGGTATCAAAGTTGGTTTTTCCTGCCAGCCTGTGAAGCTTTACCAGAACAATTTCGCAGAAGATTTTATCAGGAGGGCATTGTCAGAAAAAATTACGCTTCTGAAAAAATAGTTTGATTCTTCCGAGTAGGCTGGAGAAATACAGCTGAAAATTTTTCTTGGCTCAACCATTATATTCAGAGGCCTTTTTAATATTGGAGTCATCACATATTTTAGTTAGTATAAACAATGTAATTTGAATCGCATTTGAAGAACCATCAAAATTTGACATTTTATGGCCGATAAATATTGTATGAACAAACCTCATGTATGGTGTTTGGCTTAGAGAAAGACTCGTGAATCAGTCTTTTTTTCTTTTTCCTTTTTTCTTGGGCGCATTTTATGCTGAAGTTACTATAAATTTTCTAGAAAGTGGCTAGTGGAAGCAAACTTTTGAGTGTGAATGGAAAGATAATTGAATATTGTGTTTGAACAAGAATGTATGAAACAAATTTTTGGACCAAAAAGTTGAGTCTAATGATTAGTAAGCAAGCATTGCCAAGAGTTTATCTACCATCAGACTCTCGAATACTACAACGGAGAATGGACCCCCTAACATACTAAGAAGGCCCAAAATTCATATTTCAGAATAAATCTATGGAGGAGAAGTATTTGTATTTATATTGCTTGTGTTGTGTTGGAGAGTTGGGTTGCATGCAGTTAAAGCCTCTTTCTTCTATAGTTATCAAGACAAAATATCTAGCCATATATAATACCTGTTCCCACATACTAGTGCACGTATTAGAAAAGGTGGATGCTTGGCTACAGGAGGGGGGCCATAATACGGCTACGACAGTCACTCACAAAAAATATGTGGAGAAAAAATATTTAATTTGTGAAACCCAATATAGTTGTCAAGTTTACAGGTACAAGAAGGAATTGGATTTGCAATAAATTGATATATTTCCCCATAGTCTAGATGTATGCTCAGAACTTTCACGAGACGGCACAGTAAAGGTCAAAATATTCCATGGTAGGGGGTCCCCACTGAGTACTAGTCTTCCTTGTATGAAGGGAGTATAGGAATAGTTTTCAGAACTGGGACTTTGGGAATCCAAGTCTAGTTGAAGAACAAGTGACTACGGCAGGTTTGAGGACGATAATTCTCACCCGTTCAACATTCTAGATGGCAAACTAGTCTATATCGCAAAGACCGCATTGATAGTAATGAATGCGGATTGGTAGGCGTTACTTTCAAAAGCGGACAAGGAATATTAGTTGAAAGTCATTACTCCTCTTCTGCTATAGGATGATTGTTCTCCCTATCTGTCGTCCAAACATTTACCACCACTAGAGATGAAATGCAAACAATGAATATCAAACAAATGTCGTCGTTATCCTCAGATGTGTCAATGAGGAATTTCTGACAAGGGAGGTGTAACCGCAAGCTTGGTGTCCCAATTGCTAGACAAGTGACATGTAAGTAAGGTTGGTGACTTTGGCCTTGCACCGTGGCAACCTGATGGCGATCTTGCAGTGAAAACAAGAGTTATGCCCAATATTTGGTTTCACTCGGAATATGCCCAAAGCAGACAATCTCCTGAGAAAGCAGAGGTCTATTCCTTTGGAGTTGTGCTAGTGGAGCTAGTAATAGGCTGCAAACTGTAGATATTAATCGACCAAAGGAACAATGTGTATAGGTTACGTGCGGCAGCAGTAAACATGGGATTTGGTCTTCACCTAGGTCGGCGTCCCCACTCTCACATCCAACAGGAAGTCACGGGAGTAGAAGGATAGGCTGGTTAAGAGTCTACAGGTGCGGGAGGAATGTTACAATGGCACTTAGATGTGAAGGCAGTAGCATGGTTTCGTGTTTCCGACAGTATATACATTGAACACAGCAACGACTTAGTTCTCCTTCATAGGTTGAGACGGCCATTTCATGCAGTCAGAACAATAGCAAGGAGCCATTGCAAGACAGTTGGAAGTCGGAGTGCAAGGTCTGTTGATAAATCGAACGGTTACACCAAGCATAAACCTTGTCGCAGTTGCTCATAACATTCACAGGTTTTTTACCTATTTCCTTCAATCTTATTTAACATTTCCATTACTATCAAATTATCATTTGCATTCTCAAGTATAGATTGAGATGTATCATTTTATTGTCATAGAGTCTGTGGTAATGAATACTAAGTTTGAATTTGCCTAATTATTTTTGGTGGAAACTCAGAATTTGTTGATTGATTTTATCACTTCATAACAATTGTTTCAATCAATAGAAGTTTAATATTTTTTGAATGCATACCTACTGAAGCGACTGAGACTGCATGATAAATGTTTGACGAAATACCTTATATCCAATTCTTAAACCTTTAGACAGGATTTGTAAGAGTATTACAGTGGTAAGGAACATCAAGGCAATTCTGGGACAATATAGCTATTTGTCAGACTCATAGTAACAGGATAACAACATTCAGCAATGGGAAGAGATTTGAACAAAATTTTGAAAGGTACTATGAAACTACAAGAACATTTAGCCCGAAATTCAGAATCCACTATAAGAGCAAAGATTGTCAACATTTATGGAGAGTATAAAAAACTTCCTATCCGAATTCAAAATAATTTAGCATTCAACGGCTACTTGGATTTTTATCTAGGTCAGAAAAATATGACTGATAGGGCAAAAAGAAAGTATCTGGAGATGGTCCAGGATCTCTTTGCATACGAACAACACATAGGGATGTACGAAGAAATTTCAATAGACCAGAATTATCATTTGGATGATCTTGAAATAAAAGAGTAAACTACCAAAGATGGGCAACCTTCTCACGATCACATAGAAGATGTTACTTGAGGTATAGGTTTCTTCGTTGGTGATTTGGAGGTGAGCTTTGTCAAGCAGAATAATGAAGTAGATTGCACACAGGGTAATAACAGTTTGGGACCTTGGCATCATGAACCATATATTCGTAATACTTAGAACATGAATTTAGAGGAACAACTAGGATGACACTGCAAGACAATGAACAGTTTCAGTAGGGAGATAATGAAACACATGCCTTACAGAATCAACTGAAGGTTAGTAAAGACATGGTCGTGGCATCCTTGGTGCAGTATGACCGTACCCACGAGTTGGTTGAGGAGCTCTACAAGAAGATCCCAAGGGAAGGGGAAGGTGACTAGCATGTGGCCAATTCACAGATGGTCAAAACAGCCCTCGAGTCTATGAAATCAAATTACTTATATCTATTGTTCGATAGGGATTACATTCTCAAGGTTGCTAAGATTTATGTAGCACAGTCAAATAGGGAAAAGGACGAGATTGAGGAACTTAACAGGATGCTTAAGTATGTTCAGGAGGCATTGAGTGAAACTCAATTTTCTCTACAGAAGGCAGAAAATCAAATCAAGTTCATCGAACACTCACGGGAACATGAAAATAGAATGAGGCAAGACTTCTTCAAGGAATTCATTGACAAACTTGAGAGCATTCAGCAAATGTATGACTTGGATAGCTGACCCAAACGGTTAAGTAGCAAAACTTCAGAACAATTTCAACTTGTTGACAACCTTTTGTTTGAAGTTATTGCTGACTGGACGTCTGACAATCCTCTTTATGTTAAATGAGGGATCATCTCTTGTTTTCCATGAAGAGGAAGAGTTTGATTTCAAACTTTGGGATCCTAGCTCAGATTCTAGCAATGAATCTGGATCTCAACAAGGGAATGATGAATCGACTTCCGTTACTTATCATTTGACTAGTCCCAACATATTTTCTGATCTCATTCCATTCAAGAGTTGGGTGAATTTTCTTCATCAGCCTCTGAACAGTTCTCGGTGGAGTACTTATTTGAGGTTTGTGGGTAGATTCTCAGCATTTTTCATACTCATAGCACCTATGCGTTTGGGAATTCTCCAAGTTTATGCCGACCATATGAACTTTGATGTCCATGGGATGATGGTTTCAGCTTTTGAGTAGTTCATTTCTTACATCATCCACTTAGGTCAGGTCTTGACATTCTATTGGATTATACATGGACCCTAGATATATTTCTATCTCATCATAGCAGCTGGGCAGCATAACCGAGTTTGGGATCCAAGTGTTGGCAGATTGTATCTATGGTTGGAACGAGGATTTTATTGTGGTCATGGTGTTGATCAGTGTTAATCAATTTATAAGTGCAGGTGCTGAGTTTTTTCAGAGAGTTATATGGGATCTAGGGATCCAGTCGAGAGGTAGATTGCAGAGAGATATATGGCTTTGCAGTATGACCAAAATTGTTTTTAGTTGGATTACAGGGCTGCCTGCAGACTCGTATGGGATCCTGGTACTAATTGCTTAAGGACAAGCAATTTTAAGGAGGGGAGATTGGTAATTTACCTTTTTGGAACATTAGAAATATTGAAGTCTTATTTTATGCAATATTAAATTGACTCTGAGAAATAGGATCAAAATATTAAAAAGGTCGATTTAATGTTATATAAGGACAAAAGGGCAAGGAAGAACAAGACGAAATGCCTTAAGGAAGTTGAAGAGCCACAAGGGAATAAGACGAAAACCAGAGAGGAGCCAAAGAGTCTTGATTTGCGTATTAAAAAAGGAAAGAGGCTCATTGTTGGGTATGCTTGATTTATTATTATGATTTTCAGTTCTCTCTTGTGAGAGTCATTCAGAAAGCTTCAGCTTTCAGCCAGTGTGAGGACGTAGCCCATCATGCAAGCAGGCAGTGGACACAAACCCTTGTCCGTGGAAATATCATTTCAGGTGTCTCATTTGTGCTTACGGGTTATTCTCTTGTTTCCCAATCTAACTATAAAATCTGTGTATAAGATTGGATTGTGGTTAGTTGGTTATTGTATTGTTGTTGTATAATACAATAGCATTTTAGTTGTTGGTTGTTGTTTTGCTGCTGTATAAGGCAATAACGTTGTTTAAGGAATTATAAGAGTTTGCTGGTTTCATCTCATTTGTTTGTAATTCATGGTTATGTGTTCGATATCTTGAATGTTATTTTCAAAATAACAAATTGTTATCTTGTGGAGAACCGTTGGTCTTATTGTTGCCTCGTATTGCATGTTCTTGTAGTCGAATCCGAATATTATATTTCTAAAGAGACTGGATAAGTGCCGGTTGATATCTCTATTGTTTACGATTGTTCTGGAAATTATCTGCAAGTTTTATTGCTGATTATATCATTAAAAGAGAGATCAGGAAATATCCGGATCAGGATATTACAGAGGACCGTTCTAGAATAACTATATGGCAACTAGAGCCCCAAGATGTCCTCCCCAAAGAGCTTGATACCTAATTACGAACTCTCCTTAAGGATTATTCAACAAGGCTCATCATCGAACAAACAAGAAGGGAAATACTACAAAATATCAAGATAAGTTTCATCTTTCAAATTATTTTTAATATTTTTAACTGAATATTAGGATCTCGGTATTTGATAAGTTTATATTTGTAAATATATTATAGGTCTCACCTCAAGTTGAAATTGTCATTTTAGAGTCATTAGATTGGATATTGATGTCACACTAAAAAATTGAATTGCACGAGGACAAGAAATTTGGGGAAAAGTGGACTGTGACATCCCCAACCTTAGAGATCAAACTCAATAAATAATTACACAATAATGAATATAATATTAGAATATTAAATTAACTAATAAAATGATATACTATAAATATAATAATATGTCATTAATATAATAATATATAAAAACAACATAATGCCATAACTATACACATAAATATAATATTAATAGGTCATCGTAAAATAATAATTAATTCATAATAGTATGTAAATAATAAATATTGATATAAGAATATCAAATTAAATGAGTAATAACAATTAATTTGATATCCTATCTCTTATCATATATATATATATATATATATATGCCATAACTATACACATAAATATAATATTGGTCATCATAAAATAATAATTAATTCAAAATACTAAATAAAAAATAAAATATTAATATAAGAATATCAAATTAAATGAGTAGTAACAATTAAGTCGACATCCTATCTCTTATCATATATATATATATATATATATATATATATATATATATATATATATATATATATATATATATATATATATATATATATATATATATATATATATATATATATATATATATATATATATATATATATGTTTTATATTATTTAAAACCTAATCAATTTGAGCTGACAGATATGGTATCAAGATGTAATTGTAAAATATACGAATAGTCAAATAATGAAATTATTTAAAAGGAGCAATGCAAATGGTTACAATTTTCCCCTACGCAGGATATATATGGCAAAAAAAGAGGTAATCAGTAGTCACTCAGGAAATTAGCAAATAGAAGGAAATATAATAGTAAGAAGCAACTATTTTTCAATGGCAATGTGATTCTAGAGAGATTTAGCATAGCATCTTCGACTCAGCATTACAATCTTTGACTCAACAAAACGTACTAGCGACTGTCATGAAATGAAAACATGAACGAACTTCTTGCACTAAATATTCTGTAACTTTATAACACAGGAACCAAAACGATGAACTCAGTATTGGGAATGTAAAAAGGTTTCGACCATCCAGTCATCAATTGCTAGGGAGAAATATTAAAAGGTGGAGCACAGTCAGAAATATATATCAACTTATCACCAAAATAATAACCTGCAATCGACATAATTTATCTTCATTGTGAGCTATCTTAGTGGAAGACTTGGAGCTAATAATCAGAAACCATTTCATAGAGGGATACAGAAACAAATACTAAAATTGATCAGGGAAAGAGAAAATGTCATTATCCAATATAATATACAACCATCCCAAATCATTGAATTTGGAAGAATATCATACAGTCAACATAGAGGGAGGAATACGCACTCAATGATAAATCAGTACCCAATATTGATTCAAATATACCTTGAGTGCTCAAATAATCCTTAGTTGTAGACATATCACAAAAGAAGCATACTTTGGGAGGTGGTGTAGTGGAGATAAGGGTAATGCAATCAGCACACCATTCAAATCGGGCAGCCTATATGGTCACCAAGAAATAGAGATCAAATAGGGAGCCTCCAGCTAAACTTAGCAGCGAAGGAGAATTGCTATCTTTTATTGCTGGAAAACATCAAAGACGATGATAAACAATAGAATTAATTCCTCATGCATGGCAAAAGGGCTATAAAGCCCCACACAAGTACACATATTTGTTTAGAGACAGTTATTGACAAATCACGTACAGTAACATTACTTCATCAGTTCATTTCAACTCAATCAAATTTAACAAATAGTCTTCGTGTACTAAGTTCTATCTAAGATCAATTTACTTTATCCCATTAGAGATAACAATGATATTAGAAATAACTAGACAGTAACAGATACTATCCTCCAAGACACTTAAGATATACATAACACCCTTAAATTAACACGATCATTGCTCATATCTCACTCCAACAGTTAAGTTATGAGTAGTAATTCTTTAAAGAAAATAAGAATTAAAATTATTGTCTCAAATTTCTAGGTCGTCTTAGCAAGGAACATTACATATGTCATCACAACTATTGAAGTTTTTATTTACAGATGTTATGGTGAATTTATCAGAGACCGGTTGACTATCATTGACGGTGGTAAAATATTTTCCTAGGAAAGTTTTGGTGAAGCCGAGTCTTGGCATTTCAAGCTAGTGATATTAGTTAGACATGAATATGAGTTTACTACTGGATTGGTTTGTAGATTGAAGATAGGGAAGATAAAAATTTCTTTGGACAAAAGACAATGAATTGTTTCTTGGCCAACTCAGTCAAGAAACGTGCTGCTTTGATTAATGAGATCGATTATTGTTGTGGTAGCTTGCCAATTAATGTTTGTATTGGATGATGTGATTTATTTTGAATTAGGGACTCTTATTACGCTGACCTAATGAAGAGATATGGACTTGTGTTTAGGAAGGGAATTGTTTGGTAAATTAAGTGTCTGTGAGTGATATAGATATGAAGTGAAGCTAAGATTGGGAATGTGGATCTGATGAAGGGTTGTGATATAGAGGAAAGTCAATGATCAATAATTCGACAACTTGAGAAGAGAAGAGGTATGAGTGGAATCTAATAGAGTTGATGCACTTCATTGGAACTATATTGGCATAGGTGATGATATCAATCAATTCACTTTCATAGTGGATTGTAGTCCATCTTTTGAGTTGTTACCATCATTGTAATTGGATTGTTGTCCAAATCAGGGTTGTTGCCCTTGTTGTATTTGAGTAGTGACCTCCAAGTGAGTGTCTTAATGCATGTGCAATCCCCATCAACCTGTGAGAGGTTTTTATGTGTTAGTACATTATCTAGTGGATTTGATCCCCACCATGGTTTTTCCCCTAACAGGGTTTCCACATCCAAAAAACTAGTGTTATGTGTGTTAGTAAGTAAAGTCCACCCACACAACGGGTGGGGGGGGGGGGGGGGGGGTGGTGAATCAATTGTGAGCAAGTTAAACTTATACCCAGCTTATTTATTCCAACTTTAATAACCAGGACAATGAGCAACAACAAGAGATAAACCACACACATTGACACAATGATTTGTTAACTAGGAAAACCCCGGTGGGGATGGTACCCACGAAATGATGCACTAATATAAATGTTCCTTGTGAAAGGATATGACCTTGTTAGGAGCCAATTACAATGCAATCAATACATTAGTCCCAGTTAGGAGACATTGAACCCTTGTCAGAAGGCTAAAAAGGTTGATAGGAAAACAACTGAACCCACTGTCCAAATTGCTTCAATCAACAATGAAGAGTAGATCTTCAAGATAACATATCCAAAAGCTAAACTGACCAATATAGCAACTTAGTTGGCAATATGGTTCCTTTGAAGCTCTCAATCCAACCTCAACTCTATCTATGCTTTGCTCTAATCAAATTCGCATACTTAGCACACAACTATCACACAATAGCCACAATACAATATCACACTAACCACCAAGGAAAACATCTTTCTTTTATACCTTGTCCTAACAACTAATTAGGCCAATCTATTAAGGCATTCCCAATATACAATTATTACATAAGACTACACATACACCTTCTTAAGCATCATTACAAATATTACAATAGTGTTCCCACACGTTACAATACAATTAACACTTTCCTCAGTGAGGATCAACTTGTTAGACTAACAAAATAATTTGCCAACAAAACATGCACACATTTTGTTTCCACAACCTCTCCAAAATGATCTCCAAGATATACTATCACAAACATAACATCATGAACATGTCTTCAACCATGATCCAAGCTCACTAACCTTCATTCCATGTCGCTAATAAGATACAGCCAAATTATCAATAACTATCTGTGGCCAAATTTCCTACATACTAGTCTGCTACCAATCTTCACCAACGAACTGTAACTCATCCAATACTCCATATAAATGTAAGACAACATAGATATAACATCCATACTTATCCTTGAAAAGTATCCTAAGTGTTTTCCTTCATTTTGTCATCATAAAATGGAGGCGACACTATGAAACTTTTCCATTTAAGATTCATATTTTTCTAAAATAACTCACTATTTGATTGGTTAAAATTGATTGATTAATCTTCCTAAATCCATATAGAGAGTCCTTTTAAAGAAGGCTCTCATCAAGTCCTTTTAGTTTTTCTGTTTGTTAGCCAATACTTGATTTTTGAGGCCTTCGAAGTCCTTTTTGTGTTTTTTAGTATTTGTTTAGATTGCTTTTTGCTTTGTGTTTCCATCAATCTCTTGCTTTCAATCATGCCCTCATTTTGAGATATCTTGGGGCTTAATCGGAGTTGTTAGTCAAAAGTTATTAAGGTTTAAGTGCATGTGTAAGTAGGGTTTAGAACCCCCACTGCATACTTTAAATATTAAACCTTATAATTTGATATTAAGTTGCAGTTTTTGAAATATATAACTTGAACTCACTATATGTTATGTTACTAAGTTGAATAGTTTCAGATTTTTACTTTAAATTTATAACTTAAGTGATTTAAGATATTGAAGTGCACTTTACAATCTATTTTAATGTTGAGTTTCACTTTAATGCTTTAGCTTAACCACTTAAGTGAAAATCTCACTTTTTGAGCCTATTCACACAACACATAAAATGTTAGTGTAAATATGTAATGGACCCTCTAAAGTGAGATTCATTTATGTGAATCAATTAGACATGTGCTAAAGAGAAACTTTAGGCGTCGCAAGTCTATCACATGTTTCATATTACATGTTTTGTAATATGCAATATTTAATTGCTCTTCCAATCCACGATTGGGCTTGCAAAACCACTAGTTTCTCACCAAACAACTAGCTAGGCAATTTTGCATGTATTTTAGAACATGCATTTTAACTTCCAAACCCAGATTTTCTCTTTGCATGTAATATGCAAACATGCAAATGCATTGGAGAAAAATGATTTCCATATGAAGGTAAACATAAAACATGTAAATGGTTTGCAAAACCATGATTTGCCAAACACGTTTTTTTTTTAAAATGTAAAAGCCTCCAAGAACCAGGATTTGCCTTTGCTCTTATTTTTAAAACATGTAAATGCATGTCTAAACCGCAACTTGCATTGAAAGGTCAATGTGCAAATATGCAACATGCATTGTAAAACCTGATTTTGCCTTGAGAGTTTATTTTCAATATGCAATGAGTTTTCCGAAACTCGATTTGCAAGGAAAGAAGTAATTTTAAATATGTAAATAAGCTTCTGAACCCCGATTTTCATCATAAAGTGCATATTTAAACATAATCTTTCCTCTCTTTTTGGGCGTCCAAATAAGGAGTGCATGATTTTTGCAAAAACATCATATTTTAAAATGCAATGACATCTTCAATCCCCGATTTGTGCTTGGATGTTGATTTTAACGCACTTGCATTGCATATTTTAAATATGTGTTTAGTCTTGCAAACCCCGATTTGGGCTTTTAAGGCAAAAATGTTGCACGTAAAGGCCGTCTTGAAACCCAATTCAATGGCAAAAGGCAAAATGTGAATATTCGTATCTTCTCCAACATATGTATTTGTTCCTCTAAACCCCGATTTGGGTATTTGATCCAAAACTGTTAGATGCAATAGTGTTGGGAAACCACAATTTGACTCAAGACTTCCATTTTGTAATATGCAAAGAAATCTCCAAACCACAAATTGCTTAGACGTTTGAAGGAAGAGACACTTGCAAAAAAAAAATTTGCTCCTCTTTAAAACACATGTAGCTGCATCTCCAAACCACGATTGTTCTTGAATAGACATTTTAAAATATGCAAAGCACTTCAAGAAGAGGGATCTGCACTTAGGAGGGGATTTGCAAACACATATATGCATCACTCAACACATGCATTTGCACTTGGAAACCACAATTTGGGGCTGAGGTTTGAATTTTTCAAAGGCATTTGATCTTTACATGCAAACACACTTCAAAAACCCAATATTGGAGAGAAGAGTTCCATCAATTGCTATTATTTTTGGATTCAATTGTGTAACTTTTTTTGAATCAACATTTCGAATCACTATTTGTGATCCATCATCAGATTGACTAAAACAGAGCATAAAGAGAAAGTGAATAATGCAAAACTTCTTCTTGCTCCAAGTTTTGCTCTTTGCTCTCCAAGTATGTGTAAGACTTGGATTTTGTTTGCATTTCTTGGTCATTTTGCTTATTTGTTGCATTCTTTTTCTCTTTATCTTCCATATGTTTAAATACAGCCCTAGATTTTTGTTCCTTCTTATTTGATCAGTTTAAAACTCTCATTTCTTGCAAATGCAAAAGGTTCTTCAAATCAAAAACGTATTTGGATGCAAGATTGAAGTGTTGAAACTTATCAAATAGAGTCAAAGCAAGAGGTATGTTCTTCACTCTCGTTTTTTGTTTCTGTATATACTTAGGTTGCTTGTTGTTGATTGTTTTTAGTGTATTTTGTGAAGAAGAGCTGTAATTTTCACCAAAGAATGCAAGTATCCGTCATGCTTTCATCTTCCATCCATCTCCAAAATACATCCAAACTCCATATTCCTAAATATGTAATCACACTATCAAAACCCAATTACATATTTACATCAAGTAAAAATGATGAGTTTTCACTACATGTAATAAACTTGTGAAACCCGATTTTGGTAAAAACACACATTCTCTAACATAAGAACTCTCATCCCACATACATCCATATGCTTCTAAGTTGTTTTCTTTGCCATTCAAAACAAAAGCCCAATTTTGCATACATGCAATCCACTTCTTTAAACTTAATTTTGGCCATTTTTGCTCAAAATGCAAGCTGTCCCAATCATTTTCACACTCCTCAAAGTGTTCAATAAGTATCCAAATCATACTTTGAAGACTCATCCTTCATAGATCCATCGTTGTGACCCAAATCCCAAAGCTTTCATGCATCCAATCCCGTCAGATGATGTATTTACCATGTGGAACTGTGACATCCCCTTTTCCTAGGCCTTAGCCAACCACTAGATTATCTTCGAAATACAATTACTACTTCACATTCATCATAAGGCGGTTATAATAGTTCTCTTACATGTTCATGCTAAAGTGATTATCAGTTACAATCAAATTAATCTGAAATATCATAACAACAATTGAAGGGAAAAATCAAATAAACTAGATTGAGGATTTAAGTTTTCCATACACTAAATTCCGAAAACGAAATCTGCCTAGGGCAGCATTTGCAAAACCCAAGTTAGTCCACATACCATTTAGGGCACAAATAGTTATACCACAGTGTCGTAATGGCCAATACCATTTAGGGTATTAAATACCATTGTATCATTCCTTCTCCCATTTCTAATTTTCACAATTAATTGTAAATAAAAGATATGTTCATATTTACATTCACATGATTGAAGGACAATTATAAGAACCATCAAGTAAGCCTATCTCATACAGGCGGTTACATTTCATGATCAATCTATAAATTCAACTGATTTCATTGATTTCCTAATACATTTAAAAAATAAACTGATTTCTCAACATTAAAACGAATAGCTGATTAAACGATGTTAACCATCTAACACTTCTTCGAATTGAAATTGCAAATATCATCAAAGTAAAATACTCGTTACCAGAAGATATTGAATGCAGATCATATCTTTGTCTTGTGCAAGCCTAGGCATATGGTGGAGAGGAGAAGCATTGTTAGGGGCTTAACCTCCCAATCGAGGACCCTTGAATATCCCCACACAATCTCAAATGAAGAAGGCCCTCCCTACTCAAAAATAGACATGGGACACCTTGTCTAGCCACTGAGCATCCTGGTATTAGAGAATCAACCCATCGCTCGACTAAACAACAAGAATCAACCCTTCATCTCATCCATAATGGTCTCCCTTAATGAACTTCTAGGGTGAATGTTCAAACATTATATAATCACAGCCAATGCATTTTGCCTGTCCTGGGCCTATGGCTTCATAGAAGATTCTTAATACTTGACTTTCATGAGAGAGTTGGAACATACATATATACTATATATATAGCCAAAGCATTCGGTCCAACCTGGCTATCAGCAGATTTATGAAGCTTATAAAATATTTACTAGCTCTACTCGAGAGTGTTAAACTCAAAGACATATAGGAGATGCCTCTGTATAAGTCTTGCACTGATTTGATCTCTTTAATTTTTAAAACAAGGTTCTGATAAGAAAATCTGATTGAGATGAATCTTTCCAACTCTCTTTTTCTTAAATCTATAGTCAGGCATGAGTGAATAAAAGTCATTCCATTCGGAGCTAGCCTCGATTATCATTACTTTCTTTCACTTTCTAATAAAGAATTCAGATCGTCTTATAAAAAATTTCACAAAATAAAAACTCAGAAAGGAATAAATTGCATAACCAGTAAAGTGCTTCTGCTCCCTAGGGTAGAGGTTGTTGTGATGTCAAGCTCTTGCCACAAGAATGTACATTGCTATATGAAGCAATTATGGCAATGGAACTTGTATTTGAATGATGAATTGCAAGAAAATGTGACTTGTGATAGTAATCTAAAGAACAAGCACGGCTGAGCATTCAATATGCGACTAGGATTACCAAAACACAGTTGTGCATACAATATGCAACATAAATACAAGGTACGATCAAAATACACCAAGGAAAGGTGAATACAATATGTGATTGAGATTTGGTTAGCAAAAAATAGAGCAATAAGCAAATGGAATATCTTTAAGGAAGTGCCCCTCAAAACATTAAGAACCATCGAATATAGAACCTACCTCTGCAGCCACATGCTCAGTTACGAGCAAGAAAAAGAAGAGTTAACGGTGAGAATTGCAAGGAAACAAAGAGTCATCGACTTAAGTGGAAAACACATAATAGTTAATTTGGTCACTGCAGTGACATAAGGCCCAATGAGACACATTAAGAACCATCGAATATAGAACCTACCTCTCGTGGCCACATGCTCGATTACGAGCAAGAACAAGAAGAGGTAACAAGAAGAGGTAACAGTGAGAGTTGCAAGGAAACAAAGAGACATCGACTTAAGTGGCAAACACATAATAGTTAATTTGGTCACCATGATGACATAAGGCCCAATGAGACAATTAGCAAGGTGGCCACTCATGAAAATAATATTAAGACCATAGCCATGGTGGTCAAATAATAACAACTTCAGCACTTAATGTTTTAATATAATGACATTGTAATACCTACCTATACTCGTGTGTAGGTACACATATATGCATATATGTGTAAATCCTAAAACATTAGTATTTTTATGTATTAGTTCAAAAATAGGCGTATACATCTTAATTGACTCACACATGTATACTTATATATGCATGTACATGTATGAGTATATATAGGTACCATGGTGTTGTTATATTAAACATGCTTTACACAACAGAAGGTTCTCAAATTATAAAGGTAACAAATTTGTTAATACTTAGTGATTTTCCTTTATTATTTAATGATTATGATAACTGGTTAGCTCATGGTTGTCCAATGTACACTCTTGCTTGCCTAGTTATTTATCCATAGCCATAATGATTCAAGACTCGTACCTATTTGCCTAGTGCTAGGTGGTGCCCCCATGCCCAATCCCTTTCTGGCAATGCTTCCCCCCCTTCGAAGTGCTTCTGCGAGAAATTTTCCATAATAATATCATATTCCTCAATATAATCACAATAACTATAACAAGTTATTATTCATAAATTATCACAACGGCTAAACACCATATCACTTCATCTTTTCGAGATTTCAAGATAACAATAATAATGATTAACTAACATGTCATCTTCATATGAAATTATAATGATGAATCATCTTACTATTTCACATGATCGTAACTACTTTTACCTGTCAACTGACTTCACATTATATCTCAACAACTATATGGACATTTTTAAATTGAGCCAAAAATTGGGATGTAACATACCCTTCCCCTCGTGTTTCATCGTCCTCAATCAACCTTGAAATTTTAACAAACACTAAAAAGGATATTTAAAATTTGGGTCAAAAAAATTGGGATGTAACATACCCTCCCCCTTGTGTTTCATCGTCCTCGATGAACTTTGCAATTTTAAACATAAGAGAATATTCCAATACGTGTTATATATAGCATCATGAAATCATTTCATTTCAAAATCTAAGCCATCATCAAAAAATCAAGGTCTATCATTTCCTTATCTCAACGCTTCTAGAAAAATGCTTACATGATATCATAAAATCAAAGGCGAAACACACACTCAACTGTGTTTAATTTACCGTACTTGTGCGCACTTCAGCATCACTTTGAATTGATCATGTTTTTAGGATATTCTATTCCATATTCCATCTGGGATATGATACTCATTAAACGAGAAGGTCATCCTTGTAAGCTCATAGATCACCTAAAATGGTTAGTGGATCCATGTTTCTATTTATGTAACCTGGGCCTTCATGCCCATCTTAACACAATAACATTTCATCAGAATAATCAATTCATGATAGAAACATATTTTATCTCTACAACAATATAAAACAGCTTAGTATATCTTGATACTGCATTACCATATAAAATCAATACTACATGCAAATTATACATGTATAATAGTGTGTCAAAAGTTAAAAGTATAATATACTATGAAAGATCATCATACATCCAATCAAGATCATAGAGTTTATGATAGTCATGGTACCACACTATCTGCATCCCAGTCTCCTAAGCCCTTGGACTACACATCCACACACAATTCCTGAGATGGGGGTGTGGCCCAAATGCTTGTATGATCTATTCCCAAACTTACATTTCCATTGGACTCTACCTATAGAAATCCCAGCCATAGGGAGGTTAGCTCCCCTAAAAAAAATCAAGTTCACAACAATGTGCTTTGGTAAAGAACGGGTTTCATGCTATGTCTCATGTATAATCATCCATGTGTTAGTAATATCAAAAAAGGATTCATTTGAGATACATTTTCCCTCTTTCCATGAAGGTTCACAAAATGCCTCTCATAGCATCGGCTCATATCATATATCTTATTCAATTTTGTTTATTTCATATAATGCGATTTAAACTTATGCACCTATGTGCACACTAATTTAATTTAATTATTTTATAACTCCTTCCATCAGTCTTCCTCTCCCACGATGACCAAACCCGCGATCTCTCCCGCAACCTCTTCCCTGCATCCGTTCACCACCATCCTCCTATCCGCGATTGTTCATGGCTTTCGTAGACAATGATCATGTAGGCGTCTGGGTACAGGCTATGTTTGTTTGTTTTTCTTCTGCTTATGCTGGATATCAACGGCTTTCTTTCTTTCACTAGTTGCGGACCTCGGGGTCTCTAGTTATTTACGGGTAAGGTTGTGGACAATGTTTGGTGTCGACTTCCCTTCCATCTTTCACTGTGTTGGTTCTCTACTTATTCTCTCATCTCTTTCCATCCCTGCATTTTGTGTGGACTTTTGCATTCCGCCTCTCAATGGTCGTTATCTCTTCCTAGTCTACGGTTGTGCTTCTTGTCATGACTTTGCAGGTGCTTCCTCTTCTGCCGCGATTGTCACTGTGGCCTTTTGACGACAGTGGGTCTGTGCTTTGGTGTTCCTTTTTGCCGCATGAACATGTGAATCTTCCTTTGCTCCTTCCTACCGTGACTGAGATCTTTATACGACAATGGATTTGTGTGTTCCTTTGCGGGTGTTCTCTTACGTCCTTGTTTACTGATATTCTCTACTGCTTTCCAGATATGGCTGACAGTGAGGACTCTTGCTCAACACAAGGCCAGCAACTTCTGACCTATCAACGGATGTGTGATAGCATTACCAAGCTGGAGATCGACAACCTGCAGTTAAGAGAGAAAATTATCTCTTTGACTAATACCATTTCCAAACTTAAGACTACAGCAAGCTCAAATTCGTCTTTGATTCAAAGGTTTTCGGAGACTTTCACCTCCTAGAGAGCAAGTCTGCAAACCAATATCCAATCCATTATCGTGCAACTTGAGGGACTTGACACCATCAAATAGCAACAACCAGTTATTGCAGCCAAGCATTCTTCTCTAATCTCTTAAACTGAACAAAAACTTAAGTCATGGGCCTCTTTGTAGTAGCACAGATACTACACCTCTAGCTAGTATTGACAAGATGGTTCAAGGGAAGATTGAAGATGAGCAGTTGAGACGGGTTCGTGAGCTTAATCTATGGGTTCGTGGACTCCCTCCTACTTCGGATCCTCTTTCAGTTGGACGCTTTTTCCTCTGTGATCAGCTTGGTCTTGTCAACATCACATTGGACAAGTGTTGGGTTGGTCATGGTGACATCTTATTTATCCGGTTTCTCTCACTTGTCGACAAGCTCCGTGCTCTCAAAGCTAAGAGGAAGTTATTCTCTCTCCCTTCCAAGATTTTCCTAGATGAAGATCTCACAAAGGCTCAGGTTACAGAGTTGAAACACGCTCGTGGTGTTGTGGCTAAGGCGATGCGAGCTGGTAAATGGGCAGTAATTAGAAATCTCAATGCAGTTATTCAGGATTCCCTCCTCAATCGTTGGGAAGAGAGACAGGCCCCCAAGGCCAAATAACGGTCCCGCCAATAGTTGGACAAGAGGGAGACCTTGACTTGCTCCCTTCTTGTTAACTGTTGGAATGGTAATGGCTTATTGTGGTCATTACCTGGTCTTTTGCACGATGTTGTGGGGTCCATGGATATTCTTGTCATTACCGAGACTCATAAGAGCCCTATGCGTCCTCTTCCGAGTGTTACAGGTTATCAGCGGTTATCTATATGTAGGGAAGAGGTTCATACTTCTGGTGGGGTCCGCAGGTCTGGCAGCGTGGCTTGTTTAATTAAGGATGATATTTTCAATGGCAGTTGTATTGTTCACTCTAATACATTTGCCAAATTTTTGTGGGTCCGCATTGACCATAAGAGTCACCATCAGAGAGATTTCTTTTTGGCTGTTTGTTATTTTCCGCCACCTTCCTCCCATTATGCTATCCATGGTATTGAGGACAAGGACCCTTTTGTTGACCTTAGCGAGACTATCTCTCATTTTGTTGCTTTAGGGGACATCATTATTCTCGGCGATTTCAATGCGAGGACCAGAGAACTCCAGACTCCACTTTATGACCGAAGTTCTAATTCCATCTGCTCCATAGAGATTGATCTGTCTACTTTGAGGCTTCAGCGTTCTTTTGATGATGCTCTTGGACCACTCTCTTGTTATGGTTGCCATCTGCTGCAGCTATGTGAGTCTCCTCGTTTTGTGATCTTGAACGGTCTTTCCTGCTTCCCTAGATCTGAGTTGTTCATTTGTTGGCCTCATTGTGGTGGTGCTAGCATTGTTGATTATGCCCTCACTTGTCCCTCCATCCCTTGCATCCACAGTTTCACCATCTTACGTCTTCCTCTTGCAGATCATGCTCTCCTTAGTATTCGTACACGCATTTCTCCTCTTACTCTACCCCCTCTTCAATCAGCTCATCACTCATTTGTTACTGCTTATTCACCCATTCGTTTCCGCTTCCTCGACGAGGATTGTGAGCTTTTTTCCTCTCATCTTTCAAGACTCCTCAACCCTGCATGTTTCTCTGACTCTTGTGAGGCCACCTCCATGTTTGACTCGCTTGTGATGGCCATCCAAAAGTCCGCTATCCTTTCCATTCCTCACCGTCCATCGTTGCCCCTCCACAGCAAATGCCGTAATAGTTGTCCCATGAACCAATGGTTCGATGTGGACTACAAAGCTTTCCATCGCTCGATGCATTTTGCTTTTGAGGCTCACTCCCCCGACTTTGCTCACCTTTGTTTGTCTTATCTTCATTTTCTTCCTAGTAAGAAATGTTCCTTTACCACTTCCCAATGCAAATCCCTTTGTTCCTCGCTGATCCGCAAACCGTAGCTTTTTTGGCGCACCTTTTTCCCCCAATGTTCCCCTCTGCCCTCCGCCCTCAACTTTCACTCCCTTACCTCCCACACCACGGCTCTTTATGACATCCCTAGACAGCCTTCTTTATACCCCATTCCGCCTCCTTTCTGCCACTTGTTCACACCTTCTTGCATTTATGAGACCATCAGATCATGAGATGTAGCACAGCTGCAAATGAGGAGGGATTCCAGGCTGAGCTTTTCAAGTTTGGTGCCTCGGTTTTGGGCCCCTATCTCACTATTCTTTTCAATAGAGTGATTTGCATTGATTTCCCGATTTCTTCATCCAAGCATTTGATTTATCCTATCCACAAGACTAGTTCGGTCTCTGATCCGAGGAATTACAAAACCATCATGGTTGGGTACACGTTTGCCAAACTTTATGGGACAAACCTTAATGCTATGTTATCTGGTGAACTTGACAGGAAAGGTTGTAGGGCTAGAGGGAAAGTAGGTTTTCGTGCCAACTATTAGACCATGTATCACATCTTCACTTTACTAGCTACTATTGAGGCTTTTGATTTTGTTCCTAGGATGTCTTTGTTTGATAGGCTTCAAGAGATTGGGATTTCTGAGATGTTACTTACCGCTACTATGAGATTATATGAGACAATGATTGGCAGATTCAGAACCCCTAAGGGTTTCTCAGATCCGATCCATAGCATCATTGGGGTCAAGCAGGGATGTCCTCTCTCTCCTACCTTGTTTGGGTTATATATTGATGAGCTTGAGGACTTCTTATGAAGTCTTCACTCCCAGGTGATGGTTGCTACTTGCACCAGGTCCTAATCTCCATTCTTCTTTTTGTGGACGATGTGGTTCTTCTTGCTTCCTCTCCAAACAATTTAAAAAGGCTTCTTGATGGCTTGGCTTCCTTTTGTGACCAGCGACAGCTACTGGTTAACCTGGGTAAGACTCGGGTCATGATCTTCAATTGCTTAAAGACTTCCCATCCTTACTTCTTTTTTCAAGGATAGGAGATTGGGATCACTTCATCTTATACATATCTAGGGGTTAAGTTTTCTGGACCGCGGTTCAATATGAGACCGACAATTCAGCCCAAAGTTAACAAGGGTATGGACTCTCTTACTATGCTTGAGAAATAGTGCTTTCGACATCACTTTCAAGATACCTTGTCCAAGTTATCCCTCTTGGACTCCCTTGAGCGGCCAACAGTTCTTTATAGGTCTGTGGTTTGGGGCCCATCTCTCCTTGGTTTTGATTGGGCATTGATCGAGCAAGTTCAGACATTGCTTTTGCGGCGCATCATTAGATGTCACAGATTCACTCCTCATAGTATCATTCTTGCTGAGCTCGGCGCTCATCCTTTCAGTCTCACGACCATTTTTTATCTGATTTGGTTCCTCCATCGTCTATGTGGTTTTGCGGATTTGGTTGGTGAACGTAATCGGTACTCCTACTTGGCATATTGTTCTTTGGTCACAACTGCAAGTTTTGATTCTAGTTCTTGAGCTCGCTACCGGTATGCACAAACTTCTTTGCTAGGATTGATTGGGATTGACATTGACCACCTCCCCCTTTACCAGTTCTCCCTGAATGCCCCTGCTCATCTTCTCCCCTCACGGCAGGGGTTAAATGAGCATGTCAGATTTGACATTTATAGACAGTACATTGCCACTACCTGGATTAACATGCTTGGTGGTTTACGTTCGAGGATGTCCTTTTATACTGAGCACTTTTTGGAGATCTCTAATGGGATTATTGTTCATTCTAGCTACCTCTCTTGGCAGTGGTCTCACGCCCTGCGCATCTCCCTGGGGTCCTTTGGAGTTGGTTCTCACCGTCTTTGAGCTCAGACTGACCGTCATATTGACAGCAAAGAGCGGATTTGTAAGCTATGTACTTTCGATGAGACTGAGACTGAGACTCGCTTTCTTTTCCATTGCCCTATCTACTATGAGATCAAAGGGAGATTTTTCTGTCTATTCCGGGAGTGTTTCTCTCTTTTTTATTTTTTCAGTTACTATGATCAGCGGTGTCTTGCACTTTACCTTCAAGAGGCCACTAGGTTCCAAGATAGCACTCTACAGTCACTTCTTCCTCACTAGCATACTTCTACTCAGCTCATTACTGCCTTTTTGGCACCCTTATCTCCTTTGCGTAATGTGGAAAGGTCGTCTAGCTTTACCAGCTCTTTTGGTCATTCTAGATCTATCAGATCCCATACTGGCTATTTACAGCAACGAGACTCCTCTAAAAGTTCCCAAAGACAGAGTAGAGCTTCTACCCATCGGCAGGCATATCCTTATGTGACTGATTTCTTTCTACCTAGAAAGGACTCCTAGTCTTTTGTCTTGGCCTCTCTCTATTTCTTTTCTTCTTCTTGTTTTGTTGTATGCTTCTGTTTTCGGACACCATTGGGTGCTCCTGTTGTTACCAGCCTCATTGTTGTAACCCTCCAGTCTCATAGACCTTTCGGTGGTCTTTTGTTGGACATTAAAATCATTATCTTATCTTATAACAATTGAGATGTACTTCAAATATTTAGATGCGAGTAAAATGTTGTAAGTTCTTTATGATCTATTCAATCAAAGTTCCATGCTGAAAATCATTAGCTTTTAAGCTGAATTTTCTTAGGTCAACCCATCCTTGGGTCATAAATTGATCATAAGCATCTAGAACATATTTACGTAGGGTTCTTGTCAGGTAGGTAGATCATCTAGGCATGCTCGCCAATCACCTGTAAGGATTTGGGAATCCACTTTTCTCATTCATGTGACCTAGCCTCTCATGCCCATCCTGTCACCGCAATATTTTCAAAGAAGCATTTAACTCAATCATAAGTTACATCTTGTCATAAATAAGCATTGATAGTTTTATTTGTGCAAGAATGCTTACTCCATACAAAAGCACAAAATGTGCGGTGTGGCCTTTTTGCCATTGAATCATCACTGTAAAAGAACATCAATTTACAACACATAACTAGCAACATATAGGCACCCCTAGCCACTTCAAGATCAAAGAATCTCAAAATCATGATTCACAATTTTTCATTTCAACTTTAAAAATGGATAACAAAATATTAACTACCATTTTATTTGAACGGGAATGTAATTGCATAAAGTATAATGCTGAAACACGCAATTAAAAAAAATAACTAGTTATGATCAAGGTTTAGATAACAACGCATCAAGGGATGTAGAAACTGGTTTGTATTATGCAAGCCTCGGCATCTGGACCTAGTGTAATTCTCACTCATTCTCTATTGAGAATGGCCCTCCCAACCTAGGATAAGGCACATGCACCATCCCGGTCCTGCCACCCGAGCATCCTAGTGTTAGAGTGTCCACTAGACAGAAAATGAGTTTGTGGATACCATCCATCAACCTATATTCTACCTACTAGCACTCTGACCTCCGGTGATCACAGCAACAATCTTGCCACTAAGCCTACCTTGGTCAGGGATTTCCAATGGACATTGTGTGCCCAATCACCCACTGCTCGACTTGCCAATCATGTTATCTTCCTTAGTTCTGATTCATCTTTATGATTTAGCAAATTTATCCATCTGTCCAATTCATATGGACCATACCATCATCTCAATCCTTCCTCAGCTATTATGGATGATCTCCGGTGTGATTTTCAAACGTACATTGTAAAATATTAAAGTTTACAAAATAAATATTCATTTTATCTCATTCAACATTACATTTTCAGTTCTTGAAATAGTGTCGGGCCCAAGGTTCAGTATCAAACCCAGAGCTATGATACCATATGTAACATTTCTTGGAGAGCTAAAATTCTTATTGCTCAGCTGAGAACCAACTCTCACCAACTTCGTTGTGAGACCGGGCGTTGGAAGAGGCCAAAGGAGGCTTGGGAAGAGAGAATTTGCAGATTTTGCAATTCTGGGAAAGTGGAAACTGAACAGCACTTTATTCTAGAATGTGAGGCCTACAAGGATAGCAGGGATAAGTTTGCGGATACTATATGTGACAGTTCTTGGCATAACCTGTTCAACGAAGAGTACATTGAGCAATTGGGGGGGCTCGTCATTAGTCTACACAAGAGGCGAACAGCGCTACTTAAGTCTGCTTGAGTTGTCTTGCTGTCCCATAGGCTATTTTTAGCCTCGTGGACGTTAAAATTTTATCTATCTATCTATCCCCTTTTCCTAGGCCTTAGCCAACAACTACCTTATCTTTGAAATACAATTACTACTTCACATTCATGAGGAGGTAGTTATAACAGTTATCTTACATGTTCATGCTAAAGTGATTATTAGTTACAATCAAATTAATTTGAAATATCATAACTAACAATTGAAGGGAAAAATCAAATAAACTAGATTGAGGATTTAGATTTTCCATACCCTAAATTCCAAAAACGGAATCCACCTCGGGCAGCATCTACACAACCCAAATTAGTCCACATATACCACTTAGGACACATAGTTATACCACGGTATCGTAATGGCCAATACCATTTAGGGCATCAAATACCACTATATATCATTCCTTTCTCCCATTAGTAATTTTGAAAATTAATTATATATTAAAAATATGTTCATATTTACATTCGCATGATTGAAGTACAGCTATAACAACCATCAAGTAAGCCTATCTCATACAGGCAGTTACATTTCATGATCAATCTGTAAATTGATATGATTTCACTGATTTCCTAATACATTTAAAACGGAAACTGATTTCTAAGCATTGAAAGAAATAATTGATTAAACAATGTTAACCATCTAACACTTCTTCAACTTGAAATTGCAAATATCATAAAAGTAAAATACTCGTTACCAAAAGATATTGAATGCAGATCGTATCTTTGTCTTGTGCAAGCCTTGACATCTGGCGGAGAAGAGAAGCATTGTTAGGGGCTTAACCTCCCAACCTTAAACGCTTAAATATCCCCACACAATCTCAATTAAGAAAGGCCCTCCCTACCCAGCCACTGAGCATCCTGGTATTAGAGAATCAACCCACCGCTCGATTAGACAACAAGATCTAAACATTGGACTACCATGAGCTGACTCAATTTAAACTTTTTATATAACTTTCTTATTTGTTACTTATTGTTTTTTCTCTTATTATGCAGGGAATGCACCTATGGTTTAAGGAGTATCAATACCAGAGTAACGAGAATTGCCCAAAAACGCGTGAATCAGCGATTCAGCGATCAGATTCATGGATGGCGATTTTTTTGGAGTCGGAAATCGCCATCGCCGATTTCATCGGGTGAATTGCCTAAATCGCCAAAATCGCCTGATAAAATTGCCAAGAAATCGCCCGCGGCCAGTAAAGTATGGACTTGTAAAATTAAAAAAAATCACTTGTTTTTTTTACTTTCTTTTTGACCTATTCTCTTTGTTATAACCCTAAAGGGCCTTCTATTTGTTTAACATGAGTAGAAGAGAGGAAAAGTGAGAGAGAAGAAGAGAAAAGAAAAGCCATAGGTTTCTAACCGGCAAAAAGGAAGAGCACAAAAAAGATCAGCAATCCATTTGGGGAGGCCATCAATTGCATTGGGAGCATTAAGGAGCCAATCTCAACACTCCTCAACTCATTTGCAAAAGGTAAGTGCTTTTTTTTTTTTTTTGCATGTTAGTGTATTATGCATTTTTTGTTAAATTTTTAGTGTATTATGTATTTTTTGTTAAATTTTTATAGTTTTTAGGATTTTTAGTTTAGATCTTGAATGTTCTTTATTTTTACTAAGTGGCAAACTAGGGTTTGTTGTTTTGTAGCTTTTATTAGCTTCAAACTTTGATATTTTACATAAAAAAAATTATTGCAGCAGTCTTTGCTTTCATTTTTCGCAAATTCGCAATGGGTAGAAAAGATGAATGTTGGAAATATAACGAAGAGTTTCCTGGAAGAACCAAATATCAAACAAAATGTATTTTTTGTAAAAAAAAAATAACTTCTAGGGGTATTTATAGATTGAAATACCACATTGCTGCTATATCTGGACACGATGTTACAATTTGCACTCACCAAACTCCTAAGGCAAAACGCACTTGCTTAATGGCATTAGAAAAAATTGAAAAAGACAAAGCCAATAGGAAAATGCAACTTGAAGGGTTAAGGGGTATTGGCTCCCATTTTCCCGCATCCACATCTGCATCTACATTAGCTTCCGCATCTGTAGGTTGTGTTGGAGAGGGTTCTTCTAGGCCTCCTTTTTATCCTAGTTCTTCTGCTCGCGCTAGTGCTAGTGCTAGTGTTAGTCAGTCACATACTGAGACAGAGTCCCACACCAACCTATTGCAGCCTAGAGTGCGGAAAAACAGAATGGATAATTATTTTGTGCCCCGCACTACTCCTGGTTCCCAACCCACGCTTGAGGGCATGGGTTTGAACAAGGAGATTCATGATGATACCAGAAAGGAGATATACAAATTTTGGTACTTTTGCAACATTCCATTTATTGCAGCCAGGTAATTGATTCTTTTTCTTTGTTTTCTTTAAAGTTAAAATTAAAAGTAAAAATAAAACTTTAATTATATCTACTTGTTTTGTAATTTGAGTCTTTGACATCTAAATTTTTATTTGTGACAAGGCTCCTTATTGGCAGAACATGATAAATGCGGTTGCTATTTGTGGTCCGGGGTTTAAAGCCCCAACTGAAGTTGAGTTGAGCGGATAGCTCTTGGATGAGATGGTAGAGGACATGAGAGCTGAGCACGAGGAGAACCGAAAGGAGTGGATTGCAAAGGGTTGCACCATCACGACTGATGGTTGGACAGATAGGAGGAATAGAACACTCCTCAATTTTCTTGTATCTTGTGGAGGTGATTGATCATTCTACTTTCCTACATACATAATTGTAAATTTTGATTTGTTGAATGCTAATTTGTTGATGATCCATTTAATATTCTAATTCGTTGTTTTGTTACTTGTAGGATATACCATGTTCATCAAATCCATCGATGCTTCCGCACATGTAAAAAATGCCACATACTTATGTGAGGCTATTGAGGAATTCATAGCAGAGGTGGGAGAACAAAATGTGACCCAGGTGGTGACGGATGATGCAGCAAGTTATGTTGCTACAGGTAAACTTTTAAATTTTCAAGTTTTGAAAATAAATTTATTTGAATTTTGAAATTTGAATTTCTAATTGACTTAAAATTGTTGTAGGTAAACTTTTGATGGAGAGACACCCCACCATATTTTGGTCACCTTGTGAGGCACACTGCATTGACCTCATGTTGGAGGAAATTGGCAAACTTGAGTTTGTCAAGTCATATGCAAAAAGGGCAAAAAACATATGCAAATTCATTTATAATCATTCATTTGTCCTTAGCAAAATGAGGAAGTACACAGAAGGCAAGGATTTAGTTCGCCCAGGTATCATGAGGTTTGCCTCGAATTTCATCACCCTACAATCCTTGTTGACATCAAGGGATGAATTGAGGAGCATGTTTGTTGGGCGGGACTAGACTTCCTCTTCCTATGCTACGACCACTGCAAGGATAGATGTGGCAGATTGCATATTTGATGAGGATGGTTTTTGGAAACCCGCTAGAGAAATCCTGAACGTAAATTTATTGCAATTTAACATTTAATATTTTACTTTTATTTTAAGTTATATTATTTTATATTTAAATTTTGACTCAAATTTTTTGTTTTACTTTATATGTAGGTCACTGAGCCCCTTGTAGCTTTGCTACGAACTGCTGATGGCGAGAAGCCCTCTATGGGCTACATTTATGAGGGCATGGATAGGGCTAGGGCCAAGGAGGCCATCAGAGCCCAATATGCAAGAGTGAAGGAGAGGTATGGCCCTATTTGGGACATCATTGATAGGAGATGGCAGAATCAGCTCCATCGACCAATCCACGCAGCAGCTTACTTTCTGAATCCGGCATTTCGTTTCTGTCCTAAGTTCAAAGCGGATGCGGAGGTTCTCACTGGCTTATACACAGTGATTCAGAGGTTGAGTAGCGATGAAGATAGCGCTGCTGCGATTGTTGAGCTAGACCAGTTCAACAATAGAGGGGCCACTTTTCTCTGGCAGGATGGCCATAATTGCTCAGACAACACTACAACCAGGTAAAAATTTAAAAATATATTCAATGTTCATGAATCTAGATTCTAAACTTAAAGTTGATTATGTAATCTTAGAGTTAACTTGTAATTTGTAAATGAGACTAATTGTTTCTATTTTCCCTTATTGCAGATAGATGGTGGCAAATGTTTGGGGCCACAACCCCAAAACTTCAAAAAATTGCCATCCGTATTCTGAGTCAGCCAAGCAGTGCTTCTGGATGTGAGCGCAGTTGGTCCATGTTCGAGCACATCCATTCAAAGAGGAGAAACAGGTTGACAGTGCAGAAGTTGAATAATATTGTCTTTGTTCATTACAACCTCCGTCTTAGGATCAGACAGATTTTGGGCACTGACTCCTCTCCAATCATTCTGGAGGAGATTGATCCAAAATCAGAGTGGCTCACAGAGATTGTGGATCCAGTCTTCACTGAAGAAGACCGTGCATGGTTGACCAAGTGGATATAGAGGCTGAGGCAACTAGAGCACGTTCTTAAGGCATTGGTAGACGCATAGGCACAGGCCCTAGCGACATTCGTGAGCCCATCTTACATGCGGGAGATATTGCTCGGCAGTACTCTAGGACCTACATTAGACGCCTTGCTACTAGGCAGACTGGATACTCTACGGCTGAGGCTGAGGCTACAACCGAGCTTCAGGATGATGTTGAGGATGATGATGATGACTATGAGTCTGAGGCTTGAGTTGGAGCCTTGTTTTTATATTTTGTTTACAAATATTGATACTGAATCATTGATAGACATATGTTTCAAACTTTCATGGATCTTCATCTTAGATTCTTACATACATTTATGATTTGATGTCTTATGGGTCATCTTACATACATTCTATGATTTAAATCATTATAATCATTTGATTTCTATTTACTTCAGCTAGCCTACAATTTACATTTTAGATAACATAGTTACGTATGTGATAGATTTTATGTTCCATGTTTATGTATGTTAAGTTTTAACTTCTATTTGATGATGTTATAGTGTGTTTAAGTTATATTCAATAAAGGGTGCATGAAATAAGTTTTAAATTGTTAAAATCTTTAAATTTAAAAGGTTTTTTCAAATTTGCTAAGTCATCGCCGATTCATTGCCAATTAATTGCCGATTCACGATTCGATTTGACCTTGCTGATTCCGATCCGATTCCGATTCTTGTTACTTTGATCAATACACACCCTTCATCTCAACCATACCAGTCTCCCTTGATGAACTTCTAGGGTGAATGTCCAAACATTATATAATCACATCCAATGCATTTTTCCCATCCTGGGCCTATGGCTTCACCAAAGATTCTTAATACTTGACTTTCATGAGAGAGTTGGAACATATATATATATATAAAAGCATTATGCTCGACCTAGCTATCAAAAGATTTATGAAGCTTATAAAATAATTACTGGCTCTACTTGAGAGTGTTAATTCTTATATCAAAGGCATATAGGAGATGCCTCTATATAAGTCTTGCACTCATTTGATCACTTTCAATTTAAAACAAGGTTCGAATAAGAAAATCAGATTCAAATGAGTCTTTCCAACTGTCTTTTGCTTATATGCACGATCAGGAATGAGTGAATAAAAGTCACTCCGTTCAGAGCTAGCCTCTATTATCATTACTTTCTTTCACTTTCTAATAAAGAATTCAAATCCTCTTATAACCAAATTTCATAGAATAAAAACTCAAAAAGGAATAAATTGCATAACTCGTAAAGTGTTTCCGCTCCCTATGTAATGTCCCAAAGGCGAACTCAGCCTGAAAGCGATGTTGGCCCGAAGGGAATCTCATACAAAGGGGATCTGTGTTCAGAGGCAATCTCAACCCGAAGAGCATATTTGTCCAGAGGCAATCTCAATCCGAAGGGGACCTCAATCCGAAGGGGATCTCCGAAGGCGACATCAATCCGAAGGGGATCTTGATGCAAAGGGAATCTCAGTCCGAAGGGGAACTTGATCTGAAGGGGAACTTGATGAGGCAGAAAAAGCCAATTGGAAAAGACGAAATAATAAAGCCAAGAAAATCATTGTGGATTCTATAAAAGATCATATTCTTCCACCCATATCAAACCTGAAAAAGACATTTGAAGTATTCAAGGCAATTAAGGATACGTTTGAAATCAACTCCTCAAGTAGATTGATTACATAAAATCAGCTAATGAATACAAAAATGAATAAAGGAGAAACAATCTCATCCTACTTCAGAAAGATCTCCAAAATTAAAAATCATCTATCTTCTATTGGAAGCAAGGTAGAAGACCAAGAACTATCAATAATAGCACTTAGAGGATTACCCTGATCTTGGGAAAGCATTCATCCAAGTCATCAGCGGACCTTCAATACCAGCTTTTGATCAACTAAAGAATGATTGCACATTTGAAGAATCAAAAATAATTTTTAGAGGAGTCATTTCAAATCAAGAGGAAGAAAATCAAGGTCTTTTCTCAGTCTCTAATAACAAAGGGAAAAAGAGGAAATTCAAAGGGAAGAAATATGACGAAAGGAAAGAGAAAAATAATCACAAAAGAAATGACTTCTCCAAAGTTAAATTCTATAAGTGTGAAAAATTTGGTCATACTTTTGGAAATTGTCCAAAAAGGGAAAAAATCTTAGCTTCTTTAGCCGAAACAAAGAAAGATGCCTTATCAAGTGAGATGAATTCAAATGAAAATGTGTGGATAATAGATAGTGGTGCTTCCCAAGATATAACTGGATTCAAAGAAAAATTTGAAACTTTTGAAAATTACCTTTCTAAAGGAGTCACCATTGGAGATAACTCCACCCATCCAGTTAGAGGGATTGCAACCTTTTCCATACAACTAAGAATTGGAGGTACACTAAAATTAAAAGATGTTCTTTTTCTACTAGGCGTAAAAAGAAATCTAATTTCAATTTCTAGACTAGCTGATGAAGGATTTCAAGTCACCTTCAATGAAGACAAAGTTTTGCATTGGCCTAAAAACTCAAATCTAAAAAATGCTATCACCATAGGAACCAGAGATGGGACCTTATATAAACTATGCAATATTCAAAAGCAAGCTCTTAATCACGAAGTGACAAATTCTAATGAAGTATGGCATTGAATACTTTGACATATTGGATTTAGTTCACTTCCAAATATAGAGAAAATCACCTCTGGAACACTGAGCCTAAGTTCAAAGCACATAGGCACCTGTAAAGGATGTGCTCTAGGAAAGAACATTAAAAATCCTTTCCCTCCTAATGAACAAAAGTCTAAATCAGTTCTGGAACTAGTTCAGTCCCAACTTATGTGGGCCTATGCCACTACTCTCTCTAGGAGGTTATTCTTACTACATAATATTCATTGATGATTACTCTAGGAAAACTTAGATTTATTATTTAAAAGTCAAAGAACCAAATGAGGTTCTATCAAAATTTAAAGAATTTAAAGAAATTGTGGAAAATCAAATGTCAAAAAAAATTAAAACTCTAAGATCAAACAATGAGGGAAAATATACTTCTGAAAATTTCAAAGTTTTTTGTACCTCTGTTGGGATTAAGAGGGAGTATACAGTACCTTATAATCCTCAACAGAATGGGGTAGCAGAAAGAAAAAATAGAACCATTGTCGAAGCAGCAAAAGCCATGCTCCATGAACAAACCCTACATTTCTCATTCTGGGTGGAAACCACCAATATTGTATCCCTACTCTATACTAGAAAACACAACACTTTTTCAAGAACTAAACTTGACCTAAGTCATCTTAGAATTTTTAGTTGCCCTGTTTATATTCACATACCTAAAGAAAGAAGAACTAAGTTAGAACCATCTGGGAAGAAAGGGATATTTGTTGGGCACAGTGAAAACTCTAAAGGGTATAGAGTTTATGTTCCTGGACAAAGATTAGTTGAAGTAAGCAGAGATGTCATATTTGAGGAAAACACTGTATTAAAACTATCTACAAATACAGAAGATGAGCCCATTACAGACTTAGATGAAAATTCCCAAAGTAAAATTTAGAGGGGGAACATATCAAAAGAGAATAAACTATTACTAGATACAGAAGACAGAGACATCTCCAATATCAAGAAAAGGCCACTATGGGCAAGAAAAATGATAGAAGAAAATAATGTTGAACCAGATGAAATTTATAGGGAAAGCAAGAAAACCAAAAACAAATCCTGTCACACTGCATTAGTAACTGAGTTACTAAATCTGAACCATCAACGGTTGAAGAAGCTCTGACTTGTCAAGCTTGGAAAGATGCTATGGTTGAAGAATATCAATACATACTACAAAATGATGTTTGGGAATTTGTACCTAGACCAAAAAACAAATCAATTTTTTCTTCAAAGTGGTTATATACAATCAAATATGCATAAATTGGCAGCATTGAGAAACATAAAGCAAGGTTTGTTGCTCAAGCGTTTTCCCAGAAAGTAGGCATTGATTTTGAAAAAACTTTTGCTCATGTTGCTCGTTACACTTCAATAAGGACAATTATTGCGATTGCAACAGCTAAAGGATGGAAGATACATCAAATGGATGTAAAGATTGCATTTCTAAATGGGGTCATTAATGAAGAAGTTTATACTGAACAACCTAAAGGTTTTGTTATAAAAAATAAGAATCTCTGTGTGTAAACTCAAGAAAGCTCTTTATGGCCTTAAACAAGCACCTCGAGCTTGGTATGAAAGGATAGACAGCTACATCACCAAATTAGGATACTCAAAGAATGAAGCTGATCCTAATATATATTTCAAAATCTCTAATGATGATATGTTAATACTTGTTTTATATGTTGATGATCTATTGATAACAGGAAATGATCATCTAATTGAAAGATGCAAGATCTTATAGCTCAATTTGGAATGAAGGATCTCGGTCTACTGCATTATTTTTTGAGCCTAGAAGTATGTCAAAAGAAAGATCGCATCTTTCTGCATCAAGGTAAATACACTCAGGACATCTTGACTAGATTTGGAATGCTGGACAAAAAACCACTTGCAACTCCAATGGAAACTAATCTACACAAACTAAAAGAGGAAGTGGTACATTCGAAATCTATTGATCCTACTCTCTACAGACAAATTATTGGGTCTCTCGTGTATTTGGTAAATACTAGGCCCAATATATGCTATGCCACAAATGTATTAAGTCACTTTATGTGTAAGCCTAAGAAGATGCATCTAATGGCTGCAAAACACATTTTGAGATATCTACGTAGCACTATTGGTCTTCGACTAAAGTACAGAAATGTTGAAATCAAATTTGAAGGTTATATTGATTCTGATTGGGCTGGTTGTTCGATAAACCGTCAGAGTACAACCGGATGTTGCTTCAATCTTGGATCAGCAATGATATCATGGTTCAATAGAAAACAACCTACAGTTGCCTTGAGCTCTACCGAAGCTAAATACATGACAGCCTCCATGGGAGCATGCAAAGCAGTATGGCTACGAAAGCTATTATCTGGATTATTTGGAAAGAAATTAGATCCCACAAAGGTTCATTGTGATAACTAGAGCTGCATCAAACTCTCTGCTAATCCAGTGTTCCACAATCAATCAAAGCACATCAAAACTACATACCACTATATGAAGGACATGGTTGACAGAAATGTGATCAAGCTAATCTATATCAGCACTGATGAACAAAATGCTGATATTTTTACCAAGCCTCTTGCAAGGATGAAAATAGAGTACTTCAGAGGTAAACATGGTATGACAAATTTGAAATTGTAATTATATTTGTGAATTTATATATATTCATGAATATTGAAAAATTAGATTGTTTGTAAACTTGTAAAATGAAAGGTGACGATCTTTCATATGTGTTTAAGGTCACTATTGTAAGGTGACGATCTTAGTTGACCAACCTTCTAACACCAATACTGTTGAAGGGAAGTGTTAGCATTGTTCTTCGAGCTGGATTTTGCCGGACACATTGATAACCATCATGGTTCTTCGGGCCGGATTTTGCCAAACACCATGAAAATTATTGTTATGGTTAGTGTATTGAAACATCTGTTGGTCAGAAGTTAGTAGTTGACATTATATATATTTATAATACACATTGATAACCATCATGGTTCTTCAGACCGGATTTTGCCGGACACCATGAAAATTATTGTTATGGCTAGTGTATTGAAGCATTTGTTGGTCAGAAGTTAGTAGGTGACATTATATGACCAACAAATGTTTCAATATACTAACCATAACAATAATTTTCATGGTGTCCACTAAAATCCAGCCCGAAGAACCATGATTGTTTTATATATATATATATATATATATAATTTTGTCACTATAATATTGCAGTATATTCCTCATTCGTAATATAATATTAATCTTCTACATTCAGATATCTAGAAATCGTTTGCATCAAATATATGATTCACTGCCAATAAAAATAGAGTGATATTATATCACATTCCGACTGCTATCAAATGTTATTCTTATCACTGATCATTATTAACTTGTTCACACCGATTGATAAATCGGGAGTCTTCCTTGGTATCAGTTGAGTGCTAAGACTTGTTATCGGGTGTTATTAGTATTGGTTATGTTTAGTAATGAACAGGTGCTAATATGTATATATGTTGAGGAATGACCACGTAGGGTCATGCCCCTACTTGGTTATGTTTCAATATGTATATATACTAGCCCCATTTGTATCTGCAGATCATATCAATAAAATGGATGCTATGGTATGAAGCAATTATGGCAATAGAACTTGTCTTTGAATGATGAGTTGCAAGCAAATGCGACTTGTGATAATAATCTTCGAAACAAGCACGTCTGAGCATTCAATATGCGACTAGGATTACCAAAATGAAGTTGTGCATATAATATGCAATGTGCATACAAGGTACGATCGAAATACACTAGGCAGAGGTGAATACAATATGCAATTGAGATTTGGTTAGCAAAAAACAAAGCAGTAAACAACTTGAATATCTTTGAGGAAATTCCCCTCAACACATTAAGAACCATCAAATATAGAACCTGCCTCTCATGGCCAAATGCTTGGTTACGAGCAAGAACAAGAAGAGGTAAGGGTGAGAGTTGCAAAGAAACAAAGAGTCATTGACTTAAGGGACAAACACATAATGGTTAATTTGGTCATCGCGGTGACATAAGGCCCAATGAGACAATTAGCAAGTTGACCACTCATGAAAATAATATTAAGACCATAGCCAAGGTGATCAAATAATAACAACTTCAGCAGTTAATGTTTTAATATAAGGACATCGTCATACCTACCTATATTCATGTGTGTAGGTACCTACCTATATTCATGTGTGTAGGTACACATATATGCATATATGCGTATATCCTAAAACATTAGTATTTTTATGTATACGTTCAAAAATAGGCATATACATCTTAATTGACTTACACATTTATACCTATATATGCATGTACATGTATGAGTATATATAGGTATCATGGCGTCATTATATTAAAACATGCTTTACACAATAGAAGGCTCTCAAATTATAGAAGTAACAAATTTGTTCATACTTGGTTTTCCTTTATTATTTAATGATTATGATAACTGGTTAGCTCATGGTTGTCCAATGTACACTCTTTCTTTCCTATCTGTTTTTCCATAGCCATAATGATTCAAGACTCGTACCTATTTGCCCAATACTAGGTGGTGCCCCCATGTCCAATCCCTTTCTGGCAATGCTTCCCCCCCTTCCATGATAATATCATATTCCTCAATATAATCGCAATAACTTTAACAAGTTATTATTCATAAATTATCACAACGACTAACCACCATATCACTTCATCTTTCCGAGATTTCAAGATAACAATAATCACGATTAACTAACATGTCATCTTCATATGAAATTATAACAATGAGCCATCTTACCATTTCACATGATCGTAACCAATTCTACCTGTCAACTGACTTCACATGATGTCTCAACGACTATATGAACATTTTTAAACTGAGCAAAAAATTGGGATGTAACATACCCTTCCCCTTGTGTTTCATCATCCTCGATGAACCTTGAAATTTTAACGAACACTATAAAGGATATTTAAATTTGGATAAAAATAAATTGGGATGTAATAGGAACTTTCTTGTTGCAGCTCAAGATATGTCCGAGAAATCCATGCTCCCAAAAAGAAAAGGAAAAATAAAATATCAATATGACCAGGAACTGGCACATACAACTCCATCTAAAGTTTCATCTTCCTTTGATGAAATCACAGACACGAAGATTGGCCATATTGACATGGTTAATTTCTTGCAAAGAATCGAAACGTCTTCCAACCAAGACATGTGGATTAAAAGAATGTAATGTCCCAAAATTAATCCCTTGTAATATTGGGATAATCTATAGTTTATAGGAGATCTCTTCCTATTAAGACTACTACTCTTAATAATTACCTTAATGTTATGCATGATTAGTTGGTCCACATCTCTAACTTCCAAGATTGTTATAGATTATTATGGATTACTACTAATAAAGATAGCTCCTCAAAATATATCAAAACTGTATGGGATTTCTTATCTACAATATGGATGGCTTTATCGATGGGTCACTTCTCTCCATGTAGTGCTCATACCTTGTCAAAAACTTCTTATACCTTTTAATACTTAGTTATTTTCCTTTATTGTGAATGGTGACTTATGTTAATCCTTTAACACTTGAACATAGATAACATCCATACTATGTATTCAATCCTTTAATTATGACTAATTAGCAATATGGTCACCTTCCTTAATCTGACATGAATGTCCATTTTATTGCCTGTGTGTAATTATCTTCAATTCCATATGGATATATTGTTAAGCTAATGTATATGGTTAATATCTTTTGTTTAGATATAAATCTTTTGTGCGTTATCGTGAATGCCTCTTATCCTCTAATGGAAATAGGTATGCCATTAGTTATTCGATGCCCTTTGATCATGGGATGGTGATTTGTATTTCGACCAAGATTATGGTGATCACCCTTGTACTCTATTAATAATACTTTTGCACTTTGATATGTTATCCTTCATCACCCTAAGTGCTCCTAAATCTAAATGCACAATCACTGATTTAGATTGGTAGTTTCCTTGTTCTGTGATGACCACTACTTTCATTTTATGAAGATGGTATATCTCCTTTTCTAATTCAGATATATATATATATATATATATATTCTTGCAACAATATAGGTGTCAACCCTGGTAGATAATTAGATATCTGTAGCTAGCTTGGACAATATGGCCATACTTAATCAGAAATAATTCTTACCATATGCTATGGTTTAAATATTGCCAAAGGCTGACTATGTATTCTGGATGATTCGATAAATCTTTCTCAATTATCTAGTAGCTTCTGTAATATAAAGCACCAATTTTTCTTCCAACCGTTAACTCTCTAAATAGCTGTTAACATCTGATCAATTCCTCTTTATCAAATCTAATGTGTTACTCCTTTCCACTCCAGACACAGTTCTATATGTTATATTGATAACCCAAATGCTCTCTCTTGTATTTGATATATTTAACTCTACTCTTATCCTGTCATGTAAATTTCCGATGGTGTTGTGACATCTTCAAATCAAAACTACTTATAGTTTCTCTTCTATTTGAGTGGAATGTGCTGTGTGTATTTTCCTTCTCCTATCGATTCCTCCTTTATGTCTTTAGCGCTGCTTGTTGCCCACCTTGTCGTTGATTGATTTTGGATTATACCATCTTTGAAATGTGTGATTTGATGATATGAAGTTCAACAATTCTTTTTATACCCATCACTTATCACTTTGTCTTGGAAAACTATGCCAAAAGAAAGGAAGTACATTGATTATATCTGGTTGCTGTAGATATATATCTTCCCGATATTATTATTTCTATATTTCCTTGTACAAAGTTGCTGACTGTGTAATATAGGATTTTTTAACTCCCTCCCCCCTTTTCTATTGCTTTCTTTCCTTCCTTATATATTTCTCTACCATCTGAAGTGACCTTTCTAAAGGTTGTGACTTCTAAGTATCACTGGATGTTTCTTTTGGTTATATTTTATTTTTTATATCTAATATTTGATTATTGTTATATAAATATATTTGAAATTAGTTATTATGTGTTTGTAATAAATATTGCTTAATCATTTATTTATTATCTTCATTATTTATCTAATACCATTATATTATTGTTTTAATTTTATTAATTATGTTTGTTAATAGATAAGTTTGAATTTTTAATTTAAACTTATCTAATTGTAGATATTAATTAGTTGTATAATTATTATTTCTTGGTATTTAATCTTTATGATATTAATATATATTCATTAAATGTTCTTCAAGAGGGGACATTACAAAGAAGTAACATTTATTTTGTCTCTACCTTTCCTATGGCAGCCCTCAAACCCGAGTTCGTGTGGGAGTGTCCGAACCACTTTGATGCCAAATCAAGAACAGTTAATGATTTAGATGGGAACATAGTTTTCAGCTTACATTCGGATATGATTGAAAAGATCTTCAAGGTTCTTCAAACTCCAGAGCGCGTGGGCATCTTGATATGATTGAAAAGATCTTCAAGGTTCCTGAAACTCCAGAGTGTGTGGGCTGACAAAATAAGACTCATTGTAGCTATGGAATGAGAACAAGAATGATTACCTCAAGCACGCTAATGACAAGTGGTTGATTAACAAGAGATCAAATTTCTCTAGATGGCCAAGGACGATACACATATCTGATTTCTCACAAGAACTCAATGACATGATCACCTTCTAAGTAGAGGTTATGGTCTCAAAGAATCCAATCACTTTAAGACATGGATGTACAAGTTCATCAACCGAATTCTTTAGAGGAAGGAATCCATCTACTGGGGTGATATCATAAGTACAGCGATATGTGAATAGTTGGTTCATGTGCAGAGCTCTCTCTCATTCTACATGAATTCTTATCTAGTTTACATTGCTGCAACTACGGGAACATTTTCGGGGCTCTCTACCAAGGGAGACAAGGCCCTGGTTCCTATTTGGAGCTATTACAAGCGGCTCACTCTTACAAAGAGTAATCACCACTACAAAAGGGTACAAGATACATTCTACGGGCATTTCAAGTGTCATTTCAACAAGGAGTTGGCAACAAAGATATTGTGAGATGAAGCAAGAGAAAAGGTGAGTCAATATGGATGCATATTCATACAATTTCCAACTTTCACCTAAATGAGAGTTGGTTATTATGAAGGAGAGCCTTACACTTCACTGAGGTATCCTACTGATAGAATTATCTTCATGGAGTTAGCAAGATAACTCATATCGATACAAGCGCATCAAACTAGTCAACACAAGCCCTGATCTGGGGTCTCAACAAATCCTCTTCAAATGGGCAAGTATTCTTTGACCACAATGTACAAAGACAAGGCCATGGATCCGAACTTTAGCTAATCACATTGAATAAATTCAAATCTAGGGCTGACTATGATTTCAGAGGCATGAATTCCAAATGAAGAGGGCAGTCACCCATGTTCACCGCTTGGAGGATGTATGGATAGATCTGCGCAGTGAGGTATATGTGGCTAGAATGGACTATTGTCAGCTTACTTTGCAATAGATCATTTGTCTCGACTTAGTCCCTATCCCAGAAGGAGTTAAGGATGACGACATGATTTTGGATAAGAATTTCACAATAGCCAAATTGAGAAGCTTGTTCCTATTCCCATCCAGTGGCAGTAGATAGAAACGGCTTCAATTTTTGATAGATTTCAAGCCATCTTGATGAACACCAATTCATGGTTGAAAGGAAGGAATCTAAAGAGAATCATTCTGAAAGTCAAGACAGATTGCAGTCATTTTGGGCCAATAGGTAGAAAATATCAAGTTGAAGGTAAGAAGAAAAATGGTTCATCCACTTCAAAACTAGATAAGAGTTTCAAACTGCAACTCAAGGGAGGAAAGGTTGTCATCCCTAAATCACATTCTTCACCAACTCCTCTCAAAGTGCAGGAATCAAAAGATGAAGAAGTAGTGATCATTTCTCCGTCACATCAGCCAAACGACCAAGAACCATCCATCCCAAATAAGCCACTCTTGGCTGCAATATATACTGATGTAGATTCTTTCTCTATAGTATTCATGCCTACCATTCCTATTCCCGAGGTGAATACTTTAGCATTACCCATCTCCTCAGCAGCTCCTCCTGTTCTCACCTCAGAACAATGTGAAAGCTTAAAGAATGTCTTCGAAGTTTTCTCATCTTGTCGGCTCTACAAGAGGGACAAGTTTCCCAACTTGATACCTCGTCTACAGGATTCGAGATTTTCATGTCAAAGTCATCACACAAAACACCCATGGTTCCAACCATACAAATAGAAGCATGCACTTTGATGACTGTAACATAAGTTTTTTACCGAGTGTTAACAACATATCAAAGAAATACAATTACTACTTCATTTTTATAGGAAGACAATTATCAGTTATGTTCGTATGAATGAGATTAATAATTACAATTACTTAAACAGAAAACTCATAACTAACATCTAAAAATACCATCAATGAATTTACTATGGAAATTAAAATCTACATACCATAGAATTAGATCCGAAATCAATGTAGGGATGCTTCTGCAATCACCCAGATTAGTCCACAAATATCACTTAGGATCAATTGACGATTACCATCAAATACCACTATATCAAAATCAAATGACATTTACTATCAAAATACCACTATAGCATTTAGGGCATCACATACCACTATATCAATTAGAGAATCAATTACCAATAGATCATTTAGGGCATTAGAAACCACTATATCAATTAGGGCATCAATTACCATGGGATCATTTAGGGCATCAGATACCACTGTATCAATTAGGGCATCAATACCATTGTATTAATTAGGACATCAATTACCATTGGATCATTTAGGGCATTAGATACCACTATATCATTTAGGGCGTTAGATACCACTGTATCACTTAGGACATCAGATACCACTGTATCACTTAGAGCATCAGATACCGCTGTATCATTTCTTTTCTTCCCATTGCTAACTATGGCAATAGCATAAGATTAGAAGATATGCTCATATTCATTATTCATATGAATGAAAGACTGAAATAACAATCCATCAGATAAATCTATCTCTCGCAACTAAATATATTCCACGTTCAGTTAGAAGATCAACCGATCTAACTGGTTGCCAATTATATTGACGATAAGAGTTGCTTTCATTTAAAGAAATAATTGTAACGATGTTACAACTCAATTAATCTCACCTTCTACTTGCATATACATCATAAAAGTAAAAATATCTATTTCCGACAAACGTTTGAATGCATAGTTTATCTTTGTCTGATGCACGTCCGACATCTTGTGGAGAGAGGGAAACATTGCCAAGGGCTTAACCACCCAATCTCGGACCATTACTTATCCCCACACAATCTCAAACAAGAAAGGCCCTCCCTACCCGGAATAGACATGAAACACTTGGTCAACCACTAAGCATCCTGGTATCTAATCACACCACTCGACTTGACAGCAGGAGTAAACAATAAACACGATCATGCATAAGCTGTTAAATGATTCCTTTTAAAAATAATAAACATTGTTATAACATCTGATTTTGTTTCTTGTTATTGCAGATTCCTTTCTCTCACCTCTTCACCCTTTTCCTTAGCTATACAGTCAGGTGAGTCCCAGGTGTTTGAATATCAGAACAACTAGTTCTTTCTGTTGATTCGCAACTGTTTCATGATTAATATATGTTCCAGCTTATCACAATCTGTGATTTGATGAAAGTGTTCTTTAAGACTTAAAAAATATCATTTGAATTTTAATCTCCAATGACATAATAAATCATGATTTCATAACGTAGTTACTTGGCTTTTAATTGCCATAAACAAATGTAAACTAGAGAAGGTCTATCCTATGATATCAATCAAGATATTTTGCATCATGATATAAGTTGTAGCTTACTGCTATGTAATTCGGATTTGCTGTAACAAATGAATAAGAAAATCATATTGCAATATTTGGATTTTGGATCTCCACATAATCTGGAATAATCAGAAAAGGAAAAGGGATCTTGCTAGACGCTCAACAACCTGCCTCACTTTCGACTATGAAGTTCTTGAATGCTAAACCCAGTATGAAAATAGCTCACAATTTCGGCAAAATAACAGTATAAAGAAATCATGGAAAGGAACAATGCAATGATTACACTTGATAACAACAGAGTTATCAGTGCCATGAAATAAGTGGTCTGTAATATGGAAGAAGACAGGTGATGAATACAAAAGTCGGATGTTATATCAAGGAAGTATGTGCCTAGCTAGCTGCTATGATTTAGCCTCCCATAAACGTTCTTCAGGCACCAATATCCAATGTATAAATGTATCACGTATTTTGCAATCAAGATTATAAAATAAAACTTGGATTGCTATGGTACAGTGATTTTCCAATTGAAATTTGCAGATTATCGAGTTATGAAAGAAAGCTGGAAATGAGAGAGATAGAGTCAATCTCTTGTGAAAGGCTGTCAGGTGCTTGAAAAAGATACATCTACCTCTCACTCGCGAATTCTTATAAAAAGAATAATGTGACTCCTTGGCATCCAAGAAGCCATAACATAAAGGAATGTATTGGCTCCTGGACGCCAAATAAATGAGCCAAGTGTTCAATCGGTTTCAAACAAGAAAAGGATAAAAAGGATGGAAGAAGATTTGAAGGTTATAATTCGAAAAATATTATAGTTTATATCTGTCTACATACACGTAGATATATTTGTGAGGTGGCATCATTATACTATGGTGTCACTTTATATTTATCTCTATGTGTACGTACATAGGTATATATTAAAATAATATTGTTAAAGATCATTCAAAATCCTTTGAGGTACGTACTATAATTTAATTAAATTATTTTATGTTTTAAATTATTTATTTAATAGCTCATGTGATTTCATCGATTGTATCCTGATGTTCAAGTCGCTAGGTCCTCAACTATGGTGATTCACGATTCGTACCCATTTGCCCAGTGATAGTGATGCTCCTGTGCCCAATTATTTTCTGACAATGCTTCCACCCCTTCAACATGCTTCCTACAAGGAAATTCTCCACAGTTAAATCATATTACTATAACAAGTTATTTAATCATAAATAATCATAACGGCTAACTGCCTATTCAATTTCATGAATTCGTGATAAATAATCAACTAGCATGTTATTTTCACATGAAATTATAACGACTAACCATCTTACCATTTTGCAGAATTATAACAAATTTAATTGTCAACTGACTTCATGTGAACCACAATGGCTATATTTTAAATTAGATCAAAATTTGGGATGTAACAATGACGAAGATACAATTAGGATCAATGTCTATCATAGCCACCATCCCAATTTCAGCAGAAGAAGATTTCAGCTTGCCTACATGCTTAGGCAATATTACTACTAAGAGGAGAAAGATTGAGCTGCCACCAGATGATCTTCCTTCAAAAAAAAAAAATCTAAGCTTTTGTACAAAAGGCAAAAGTTGTCTCAATAATCCTTGTTGATTCTGAAAACACTAAATATATTGAAATTGCAGAGCCCTTAGAGGACAAGTCACCCGCAGAGCTTCCCTAGTCAAATTAATAGTTCACCTAAATTGAACTTGGAAAGCAATCTCATGTAGGGTGCCAACAAGATGCACAAGATGCAATCTCTACCTTGTCCAAAAGAAATGATGAACTCTGGGACAAGAAGAGCCGGCTAGAGTTGGAGAATGCTCGCCTTCATGAGATCATTTGCCAATGATCTTCACAACCTGTTGCCACCACACCACATTCAAAACAGGTCAATCAGAGAGCTGAAATGGCAAAGGCATGGTTTAAGCAAATCATCACAGAGTGAATTCAATCCATAAAGGACATGCCCAAGGTCCTTAAACATCTCAAAGGCACTGAAGAAAGGCTCAATGACATGCTTTCTTCCTTAATCAAGAATTAAACTACTTGAATGAAGATCTAAGCACATGGGACAAAATGTCAAAAACTAATTTGGATGTCTTAGTCATAGATGACATCATTCCATCTACAGAAATGTTCTATGAATATCAAGGGCTCATGGGTCATACGGTACAAGTAATAGAAAGGTTGGTGACGCAAGTACAAGAAGCCCTCAAAAGATGCAATACGGTGGAGACTAACGTCATGAGTGATCTAAACCAAATGGGTTGCATGGTGCTTACTAAGGATGACAATTTGGTGACAGAGGAAGACATGACTTCAGAATTCGCCAACATGGTCGATGCTGAATTTGAGTCAAGTGATTTTGAAGTACAGGTCATGAACAAGTTCTCAACTTTCAAGTTCTCAACAAAACACCAGTGGGATTCCATTGCAAAAAACTACCAGATTGTCAGAAAGTGTCACACCATTGCAGTCAAGGTTAATGCAATTTCACAGAAGATGGGAATTAAAGATCCTTCAATGCTTTGGAATCGCATCACAAAATACCAAACTTTTGTTGACAATCTATAAAGATTGATTCAACGTTCTTCCAACTTTTTCTTCAAGCGTGTTTACATATTTTCGGCTTTGTAGCTTTAGAAGATAGGTTGCATGTAATCTAGTTACATAGACCTTCAGTCATGTAATCCAATAACTCTTCTTTCTCATTTGACTTAGTGAAGGTAGTTGAGTTTCTCCCACCTTTTTCTCCATTTTTCTCACTTTGTTGCCTATATAAAGGAGTGCCCTTCATTGTAAATAATCATCTTTTTAATATGCAAGAGAGCTCTTCCAAATTAGTGCAAGCATAACTATGATTGTGTAGTACGAATTTGAAAGAAAAGTGTATATAAGAGAGCATTTTGTTTCGAAGTTGTGTCTAGAAATAACTGTGGTAGAACAAATTGGAAGTTATGAATGCAATTTGTGTTTACGATCTTTATTTCATGTTATTCTTGTGTACGTATTAAAGAAAAGTGAGTACGAGAAGCAATTGAATTTGAAGTTGTGACTGGAAGCAATTGTGGTGGTAGAGACTAGAAGTTGTTATTGCGGTTTATGTTACAATCTTAAATTCATGCAATTGTTAGAATTAAGTTACTTTTATGTCTGTAAACTGAACTAACTTATAGGATTATAGTGTAGAAATCATCCACTTCTGGAAGTCTGGGCACCCCAATAGCAGAGATTTACCATTAAAGAATTGCATAGCAGTCTGTGAGCTTCATAGTTATTCTTATAGTATAGAAAATAGACAGAGATCTAAGCCAGTACGCTTTCAATCAGCCTGTGAGTTGGTGTGAGTTTATCGGTATCATTATTTACAATTCTAAGATAAGTGTAGTTAAGAGGTTCATCTTGCCCATTACCCGCTTCGCGAATAAGTGGATTATTTCCTAAACCAAGAGGAAAGAATAATAGTAAGACCCTTTTAACGTACCTCCAAACTTTGCTTACCTTGAGTCAATCCAAAGAACAGTGAATAGGGGGAGCCTTCCCTTTAAAATAGGAAAGCCTTTGTCTCATACACTATGGCTAGTAACCCTATTTTGCAAGGGAGTTTGTATTATTGTCATTTACAACATACCTACCCAAGACTATGCTTGCATATCTTAACTTTTTATGTGCCAACTTTGCTGACTCAACAAACCTCTAAGATGCATAGACTCTTTGTCTATGATGTACTTAAACATATATATTGTCATCAATGAAAAACTTGTCACCCATTGAACACATTACCAGCATATCCAAGTGCCAACCAGACCCGCAATCCCAACAATGTCTAATGGTGTAATTTCTTGTTCATTGCACTTTGTTATTTAGATCTATGTTATGGTGAATGGCTTGAGGTTTAAGGTTACTACAACTGATTCATCCTCCCCCCTCCCCTGCTTGCAGTTGTAAATTGTGCATGTTATTCCTAACATAAAAGTGACAGTATTTAGCAATGCTCTAACGCTGAAATTTTGATTTGAGAATTCGACATTACTTAATACTACTGAAATTTTGAGCCTTTTATTTCTTTCTTATAATTAAAGTTTGTAATTTGATTTTCTTTCTATGCACTCTATTTTGGCAATAAATGTCATGTCCCCTTTTTGAGCAGTCAAACTACTTTAATGTTATATTAAGTTGCACAAAATAACTCTGTTTTATTAACAAACTACAACTAATATTTTATTATCAAATTAAATGGGTTTTCAAGGATAAAATTCTAGTATGTGGCAGCTTTAGATACAAATGGAATATTATTTTATTAAAAATGATTTAAAAAATATTATCCAAAAAATGTTCCATGGAAGGCCTATAAAAGAGGGTTGAGGAGAAGAGAGAAAGGCATACTAAAAATTGTTTATTTCTCTTTTCAAGATTTGTACCTATGGCCAACTTTCTTGTCGGAGGGATGAAAACCCTAATGGACAAAAACTCAAAAGCCAATATAGTTCCAATTAGAGATTGTTGGTGTGCTGAAGTTTTGTGATTTGGGGACAAAAACCTTCAAATCTGCTAGTGCAATTACGAGCAGAAATTGCCCTTGTCCTAAAAAGGAAGATTTATATTACAATAATCGATAAGTCGTCTATTATTAGTTAATGGTTATCTATTGTAAATGTCTAGTTAGCTCTAGTTTGCTTTCATTTTTTGCTTTGTCTAGAATAGAATGTTTCTATTCTTTACGATCGTTTCCTAAGGAAGCATCATTTTATTCTTTTGTATAAATTGACCTTTCAATCTTTGTTAATAACAAACAACTTTTTACCAATTACTTCCGTAATATGGTATAAGAGCAAGGTTGAATTTTTTTGAAAATAATAATTTCTTATTGAAATTATCTGAACCTTATTTTCGAAATTATTCTTTCCCTAAATTATTTTGCTTCATTATACCTAGTTTAGGCTAGGGTTTGGGATGAAAAAAAAATCTGCAACTCGAGACTGGAAATCATGGCATCAATCTATAAATCGCAGCGTTAGTCTGCAAATCGCGAGTTCCTTGATTGATTCGTGTAGAGTTTGTTACTAAGGGATTTGGCCTTTGCAACTAAAGCAAATGCGTCTCCTATCTGCAACTTACATGTTTTTTCCCAAATCACGTTTTCTACAACCCACCCAATTTCTTCCATTTTTCCTACAATTACAGTCGCTACCTTCACCCAGTACTTGTCGCCTCTACAATCCGCCTACTCCTAGTCATTTTTTTATTAGTTAGTTTTATCCATATCTATTGTTTTCTCTAATATTTTTGACCTCCATGGCTGTCGATTGTGTTTTCTTTCGAAACCCTAAATTTTGACCTTGGGAAAAAATTGATCACAAATTCTTGGTGTATTTTTCGAGAGCTCAATTGAGTTGTCGTTCGTTTTTTCTAGGTGTCTTGATTTTCGAGCTAGTGGATCCAAAAAACAACATATTCCTTATGAGTTTTTCGAGCTCTCTTCTAGGTCACTCTCTTTTTCTGGGTCTTTTGTTTTTTGCCTCGAAGAGCGTGCCTTCACAGATTTTCATCGTTTTTCATTGAAAAATATGCCATGGCATCTCTGACAAACATTCTACTCGAGCACAACTCCAAATTCAATGGTCAAAATTATGGCACTTGGAAGCAGCGGATCATCACAATTTTTGAATATTGGAACACTAATCAACTTGTTCAGGGTGTTACGAAGCGTTCGACTACTCCTGGTTCTAATCAAGATACATGGGATCTAAATAATCGAGAGGCAGTGATGCTTCTCAAATTATCCGTGGCTGATGATCACCTTTCTCAGATTCCATCTGACAAGACAGCTGTCGAGATTTGGACACATCTTAAAGGTCTTCATGAGACTTTCGACTTCTTTCTGAAAAATACTCTATTTTCTATTGTCATGGATGAGCGCACCTCACTCCAGGCACACCTAAATCAGATTCAAGAAATCCGTGATCAGTTACTTGCCATCGGTCACAAGATGGAAGAAGAGGATATTGTAGTAATCACTCTTCAGAGTTTACCCCAAGTCCTATGAGCATTTTATCAAGACTCTCAACATCACATCTTCTGGTGTTGATTTGAAGTTCACTAATCTCTGCACCTTGCTGCTTCAGCAAGATCGATGGAAACAACAGTTCAGTAGCAGCTCCAGTTCCACCTCCACATAGCAAGCCTTTGCTGCGAAATCCTTTTAGAAGGGTAAAGGCAAGTTTCAGCAGCCATCTCAGCAGAACTCTTCTGCTCAAGCATCAGATGATTCCCAAAAGAAAAACATTCAATGCAACTACTACCACAAGTTTGGACACATGAAGGTTGAATGTCAGAAACGCTTAGCTACAAGGTCTAAGCAATCAGGTTCACAGCCCAAAACGAATAGTGCAGAGCACACTAAGCAGGTGGAATTTGCCTTCTTGGCTAAAAGACCTACAAATCATGTGAAGTCGTCTACCTGGTACATTGATTCAGGTGCCTCTCATCATTTCACTCACCACAAAGACTAGTTTACTGACTACCAGCCTTATTTAGACTCTATTATTTTTGGTGGCGGAGAAGAGTACATGGTTGTTGGCATAGGCAACATTCAAATTTAGTCTGCTGGACGGAATCTCATATTCCTTGATGCGTACTATGTTCCAGGGATGGAACTAAATCTACTCTCAGTCAGTCAGTCGCTACAACATTCTCCAAACTTGGTAGTCACCTTCAGTTCACATCAGTGCACCATCACTGATCAGGCGACTAAGTCTACTATTGCAGTGGGTCTTGAGGATCATGGTCTTTTCAAACTTACTGATTCTGGTGATTCTCAGGACTTAGGTATGGTTGCTCGGCGGTCTTCTATCAACACAATTTGGCATCAGCATATGGGCACTTAAATGCGCATTATCTCTCACAGCTTGCTCAAGATGAGCTTGTTCTTGGATTGTCAGAGATTCTGACTCAACAGCTTGGAGTTTGTGATGCATGCCAGGCTGGGAAGCAACATCGCACACCTTTCACCAGTGGCAATTCATGGCAAGCTTCTTAGGTACTTCAGCTTGTTCATGCCAATATTTGCGACCCTATGGCCACTCCTGTTCTTGGGTCTAGGTATTTTCTGTTGTTTGTTGATGATTTCAGTAGAAAAATGTGGGTGTATTTCCTTAAAAAGAAATCAGATGCATTTCCTGTATTTCAGGAGTTTAAACCTTTAGTTGAAAAAGAGTCTGGGAAATCTATTATTACTCTTAGATCAGACAATGGGAGGAAATTTTGTTCTAATGTTTTCTCCAGCTTCTTGGATACACATGGCATCAAACGCTAGTTAACCACACCCCACACGCCACAACAGAATAGTGTCGTTGAACGTCGAAACAAGACAATCACCGAGATGGCTCGAACACAGACATGTTCTGAAGAAGTTTGGGCAGAAGCAATTAACACTGCAGTTTATCTATTGAACCGGTCTCCCACAGTGGCAATCAAAGGTAAAACTCTGGAAGAGGCCCGGTCAAGTCGCAAGCCCAGAATCAGTCACCTGAAGATTTTTGGCTCCCTTGCTTTTGTTTGGATCCCTGATGTGTCACGCACCAAGTTGGATGCCAAGAGTCAAAAACTCGTGCTTGTTGGATATAACAGTCTTCACAAAGCCTACCGCCTGATCAATGTTGATACATCTCGTCTCATCTACAGTCGTGATGTAGTCTTTAATGAGCAGCGAGGACCATTCATGCCTGTTTCTCCTGTTCTTGATCCAACAGACCAGCCTATGAAGGCTCATGATTTGGGAGTTTGGCTTCTGCTAGGTCCACCTGATGGGAGGGCTCCAGTAGCTCTTGCAGCTCCAGTTATACCAATGATACCTGTACAGACACCTCCGGCTTCTCCTACAAGATCACCTCATTTTGTAGATGCTTCACCTGAGTTTGATCCAAATTATTCTAATGAGGATCCTGCTGATCAAGCATCTCCTGGTACTAATGTTGGTCATTCTCCTATCCACCCTAAGTGTTGGGCTAAGAGACTTGCTGATCTTCGTGATAATGAGCTCATTGATGGGAGAATTGCTCGACAAAAGAGCAAAACTACAAATTCTATTAACTTTGCTCTCATGGAAAACATTCCCAATGTGTTTGAACCTCAAACATATTCCGAGGCTAAAGGAATTCTAAAGTGGGAATAGGCCATGACATCTGAACACCAGAGCCTGCTGAAGAACAACACCTGGGTCCTTTTTTATCTTCCACCAGGGAAGAAACCCATTGGCTGCAAATGGGTCTACAAAATCAAATACAAATTGGATGGTACTTTGGATACGTACAAAGCTCGTTTAGTGGCGAAGGTAGTTATCCAAGTTTTAATATATTTGCTGAAAAGGCAAAAATTATTGAAAATTTACATTCAAAGAATAAATTTTGAGCAATTTAGGAGAATTTAGGAGGTTCATGCGTAAGTAGTGACATTTTTTCTAAGTGTCTATTGCCACATTTATTTTTTATTAAATCCAATGTTAATATTTCAAGACACATGCTGTCCATGTGAATGTGTTTCAAGAAATCGACCCCATTCTATGTATGTATGAGAATTTACAACCACATTTGTATTTAGAGTGCCTATTACTCTAATAAGGAAGGTAACAACAATTCATTCCTAGACACAAATTAAATAAAGAGTTGTGGATCTTTAAAAGAGAACCAATGTCATTGAACATTATATTGTGCTAAAATAAGGGGTAGGGGGAATTAATAGGAGTGAGGAGACGGATTCAGAAGAGAAATTCATCAATCATTTAAGCTTATAGCTACCACCTATTTTTGATATTTATAAAACTTTGAGGGAGACACCAACTTAATAGGTGACATTGGAAACAGTACAAGATGAAGTTGCTTGTGTTATTTGAGTTTAGCCAGTATTCTATTTGCACTATCAAATGTGTCAACGTAAAGATTAAATTTGCAAGGCACAATTCTCTATACGCCAATGGGACAAATTCATGGAGATATGCTCCCCCAAGTTTCTAGGACAGGACGATGGAATGTATTTCAAGTGCAGGTATACTTTTAGGCCATTTTGGAGGACGGGTATTAACAAAATTAATATTTTCATATGATAAAATTGATATAGCATTCTTCATCAACATAATAGAGTTGTAAACATGGTTAATTGAGAAGGAATTATGAGGTTCTTTATATATATAAATGAGAATGAGTTAATAAGGACACTATAAAATCAAGTGGGGGATTGAGTACTGAAGCTTTCCTAAAGCGTTCAAGATTGCATGTTCGGTCATCAAACACTATACCAAAGAGGAATTGTTAAAAGATAACTAATTATTTTCTAGTTTGACCTTAGATTTGATTGGTTTCTAAGTCATTTGTGCAAATGCATTTTTGCATTGTGAAAATAGCATTTGCTGCCAACTATGACTCATATTCAACAATCTTATGACTATATAATGCCAAATTTCTTGTAGAAGCCCTTGCATACTAAATAAGTACTCCAATGTATGAAACAAAACAATCCTTGATTATGATTTTAATAGTGAAAATGTAGAAATTTACAATAAGGTAATTTATACTTTGTAGATTTTGTGATTATGATTCATCAGTGGCCTACTACTTGGTTAGACTTATAGTTTGATTGGGCTTTGGGGGCAGCACCCCTCACAATGTCTAGAGGTAACACCCCTAGCATGCCCTATTAATATAAACACGGTGGAGTCAAGGAGCATAGCCCCTAAAGGAAGCTTAAATTAAGACCTGTAAAAAAGCATAGACCTTCTTGGAAAGCAACATTTTCCTATTGTTTTTAAAACCTCATGAACATGTCATAAAGCAAACAAACCCTGAAAGGTTGTAAGTTTTTTTTTAAATTAACTGAAACTGTTCATAAGTGTGTTAGGAGATGGCTACCCATCCTCAAGACAAATGGAGGACATTGAACAACTCCTGTCCTTTCCAAGGATCACCAGCCATCCCCGATTATATCCTGCAATATTTTGAACTCCGCATGACATTGCCAAAAAGTGGATGGGGAGGGGACATTTCCTTGGCATCCCTGAATCTCCAAAACGTTCACTCGAGAGAATGAGGGTAAAAAGATGGGAAAGGTCATTAGAACAATTGTTTGTGAGATTCAAGGTGCTCGATGGTGTTAGATAACCAATTTAAGATTAAGAATTTTTGTTGTGCTGGCATGGCAGCTTCAGGGAGTTGCATTAGACCTAGAACATGATTGTTGGCCCTATTAACAGTTTTGAAGAAGGTTTCAGCAGACTTTATTAGGATGTGGTGTTTTGAAGGGGTCGTCTAGAGTTAGGTGCAGCATCTTTTTATGCAACAGACAAGATAAATGGAGCATGTTGTCCTTGGTGAGAAGTTTCAAACTATAACGTTCCCGTTATAAAATAAATCATTTATCAAACTATTGTGACGGGCCGATTGATTTAATATATCCAGGACCCATTTTTTTATTTTTTTTCCATAGTTTGTGTTGTCATCGGCTATCTTTATACACCATCAGAAAGTTGTCCCCAACGGGTATTTAAGCACTGTGTGTAGGTTGTCTTTAGGGATGCAATTTATTTGTATTATTTCTTTGTACTGTGAATTCCAGTTGGGATTCTTTGTAATTTGCCACTTTGGAAGTGAAAGATGTTCCCTATTTGGCTCATGTGGTTTCGGTGGGATTCATCCCTCACCCTATTCCGTCTTTGTAGTGCTTGGCTCGGATCTATCAAATCAGAGCATTATCTGTATATGAGAATACTATCTGGTAACAAGTGTGTATCTTGATTTTCTGCCTTCTACAAACTATTCGTGTTTAATATTTTGATATTCTGCATTCTGAGTGGCATTGTCAAATACCTTGCATCGCCCTACCTCCACACACCTTCCTATACTAGCACATTGGCCTCCAATCATTACTGTATAGTCTGCATCAAATATCATACGGCTTCATATACAACCGTACAACCAACTCCCATGGCTACTCCCACACCATATGGCCATTCCCCATGTCTCCACCGTACGGCCACTGCACCTTCCACTCCCCTCCATCATACGGACTCAGCCCTATCACCGTACACCCTTCTCACCTTCGTACGGCCACGACAAAGACACTGTACAGCCAACCCATTGACATAGTACGGCCATCATTCTACCTCCCAAACACCGTATAGCCAGTTCACTTGTAGTGTACGGCCAATTCCTTTGCAATGTATGGCCACCATATCCCCTTCATACCACATTTTCTAGTCACTCGCAATTTAACAAAATTCGGATACAATGAAAAATCGTCTTCCCCGGGATTGGAACATTACAGTGGTATCAAAGCCAGGTTCCTGCCAGCCTATGTATAGTGAATGAGAGTTTATAGCTAGAAGAGAAAAAGGACGCATTCTGTTGATAGAATAGCTATCGAACCGGAACCAATAGTTACCGAACTCGTGGCACTACTGAGAGAACTTGCCAAGAATCAGGCACAGATCACTAATACTCAGCGACTCATGGAAGAGACTCTCAAAAAGTTGGCAAACAATAAAATATCCAAAGAACAAAATGATCACAACGCGGACACGGTGTCAGGTAAATCAAACCTTCCTCCAGCGCAATCTCGACCTTCTTCCATGCCGTCTTTTCCCCCACAGACGGAGGCACCACACGAAGGAAAACAACCAACCTTTGAAGAGATACAAGAACAACTGAGAGAAGACTGGAAGAATGCGAATTTTGAGGAGGATATATCCTACAAAGATTATGCGGATCTGAGAATGAGATATTCGGGAGGCGGAAACCAAGGATATTTTAATGATGATCTTAGAAGAAAATTGAGAAAAGTAAATTTTTCTACATTTGACGGATCCAAACCATATCTGTGCAAGCGTGGGTAATGAAAACCGATACTTACTTCCAGTTGAATCCTATGCCAGAAGAAGAAGCAATCAAATTTGCAGCACTACACTTGGAGGGAGTTGCACATGAATTGTGGCATCATGGCACCATCACACTGGGGCATGATCAAATAACTACTTACACGAAATTCACTGAGAGATTGATAGATCAATTTGATGGTAAAGATCCGGAACTCAATTTCAAAGATTTGGCGCAACTAAGGCAAACTAGATTGGTTGACCAATACATTACGGAATTTCAAAAACTTTCTGTGTTGGTCACGAACATTTCTAAAAAAAGACAGTAGTGCTCTTCATGGACGGACTGACAGAACCACTGAAAGGTTAGGTAGAAGGGTTCAATCCTGCCACCCTGTTGGAGGCTATTAAGAAGGCATGGAGCATGGCATCATCATTGGCATCATCATTGACATCATCCTCTCAAAGTTACTCACACCCCAAATTGCCAACGTTTCTGAGGGAAAAAGATAATAAACCTCCACCCAGGAAGCCATCATTGGACAAAGCTACCAGACAGGAACTCCAAAGGAAGATATCATGTTTCAATTGCAAGGGACCATGGGAACCTGGCCACAGATGCCTCGAAAAAGGAAAAATACACTACATTGAGGTCGTGTCTGATGATGAGGATGAACAGGAGGAGACGCTCGCCGAAGACAACCAACATCACGACGACATCGACATGGTTAGTTTGAACCGTACGAAGAGAATTGCAGCTTTTGTACCGCATGGAGAAACTATTGCCCTAGTTGGTAGCCCAAGGTGCACAATTTTTCGTGTACGGGGTACCCTTCAAGGGCAAAGGGTTACAATGATGTTGGATAGCGGAGCCACTCTAAATTTCATAAACTCATCTCTGGTGAAGCAAAGAGGTCTACCTACGAAGATGCACGCAGGATTTCAGGTCAAGGTTGCCAGAGGGACTCTTCTGCCCTGCACACACCTTGTTCCTCAACTAAGTATCACAATGGCAAATGACACAGTGACCGAGGATTTCTTCATAGTGTACCTTGATGACATGGAGGTTATTCTAGGCATATAGTGGATGGAGACACTTGATGAATACACTCAGAGTTTCAAACGGATGGATTTTACTTTCGTTGTCAATGGAAAGAAGGTTGTTCTCCATGGAATAGCAAATAAGGGTCCGAAGGAAGTTTCTGCGCATCGGATGGAGGCAATTTTTCGGCATGATGACATTGCTTGGGTCGTACATTGTTTTGTTTCGACAAAACCTATAAAGGGGCAACAGACACCTCTCCAAGATGACGATCTCCAAAAGATTTTGAGCAACCACGATAAAGTTTTTATAGACATTCCTATCGGCATACCACCGCATCGAGGGTTTGAACATACAATCGAGTTGGAAGCAAGAGCCAAACCAGTCATAACTACACCATACCACCATCCCAAGAAATTCAAAGATGAGATTGAAAAGACAATTCAGGAACTACTAGAGAAAGGATGGATCCATCACAATTCTAGCCCTTTCACATCGTCGGTGGTATTGGTCAAAAAAGACGGGACGATGTGCATGTGTGTGGACTACCATGTGTTGGACCAAAAAAATAGAGAATAGATATCCCATTCCAAGGATAGATGAGTTGCTGGATGAATTACATGGTGCAGTCTACTTTTTGAAAATAGATCTTCGTTCTGGATACCATCAGATCCGCATGAGGAAGACGTAGAAAAGACGGCCTTTCATTGTCACGAGCATTATGAGTTTCTGATCATACCGTTCAGATTGAGAAATGCACCTGCTACATTTCAATCATGCATGAATCACATCTTCAACAAACAATTGCGTAAGTACTTACCGGTATTTTTTGATGATCTTCTTATTTATAGCAGGACATGGGAGAAGCACCTGAAGCATCATCCTAAGGATCATGGAGGAACAGTCTTTGTTTTCCAAGCAATCAAAGTATGAATTCGGTATGACAAAAATATTGTACCTAGGGCATGTTGTCAGTAAATATGGAGTTCAAGTTCATCAAGAGAAGATTCAGGCTATCCTTGATTGGCCTCCCCCAAAATCATTCTCGGAATTGCGAAGATTTTTTGGACTATGCAGTTATTACCGGAGGTTTGTTAAAGGATTCTCTTAGCTCAGCACACCCTTAACAGATCTGACAAGGAAGGGGTCTTTCCAGTGGAATGAAAAAGCACAACTCGCTTTTGATAAGCTGAAAAAGGCAATGAGCACTTGTCCATACTTGCGTTACCTGATTTCTATTGACCATTCATTTTGGAGTGCGACGCGTTTGGAGAAGGCATTGGCGTGGTACTAATGCAAGATTGACACCCCATAGCTTATGAGAGCAAGAAGCTTATGTAATGTCCCCGTCATAAAATAAATGTATTTAATTAAACCTTGTTAATGGGCTGATTGATTTAATATATCTCAAACTCATTTTTATTTTGTTTTCGTAATTTGTGTCACCGTCGGCTATCTTTGTACACCCTCGGAAAGTTTTCCAACGGGTATTCAAGCGCGGCTTGTAGGTAGTCTTTAGGTATGCTTTTGGATTATTTTCTATGTACTGCGAATTCCTGTTGGAGTTCTCTATTATTCACCATTTCGGAAGTGAAAAACCTTCCCTATTTGGCTTGTCTCAGTTTCGGTGGGAATCAACCCTCACCCTATTCCGTCGTTCCATGTAATTTTTCACTCGGATCTGGCAAATCGGAGCACCATCTTTTTGGCAAATATTATTGAAAGGTTATGTATTCTAATCTCCATTGTTGATTCTATCTTATGAAATTGGGTCTCTGCGTTATTATATGTTTGAGTACTTCCTCTCTACTACTACATCATCCACTTCTTCCAACACAAAGTCATCTTCCATGTGACTAGATTGCCCACTGTACAGCCCACACCCAACTCCTTCATTTCACCACCGTACGGCTTCATTTCCATCCATAGCACAACCAACAAATTTTGTTGTACGGACCAGCTTCACATCACCGTACAGCCACAAGGAACAGACCGTACAGCCTAGTTCATTCTCCCGTACGGCAGCCAACATCCACCATACTGCACTACCATGTGGCCACCTATATAACTGTATGGCCTACTTCCAAGCATCACTTGGCACCCCTACACACCGTACGACATCCGTACATTGGCAATTTGGCATTCGTACGCCTCTTCACTCCACTATGCTAGTTTCCAGTTCATCGTGCGTATTTCATTAGGTTGCCTAAATTATCTGGAGAAGGATTGTTTGTGCATCATGTACGGGTTCGGAACATTACAGCTTACATAGACAAAACGCCTATATTCCATCTACAACAAAGAGATGTTGGTCATCGTACATGCACTGACCAAGTTTCGGCAATATCTAGTAAGTGCCAAATTTGTCATCCGTACGAATCACAACAGTTTGAGATATTTTCTGGAGCAACGGGACTTGAACGAGAGGCAACAAAAATGGGTAAGCAAGGTTCAGGCTTTTGATTTTGACATTGAATATGTGAAAGGAAAGATCAATGTGGTTGCAGATGCCTTGTCTAGGAAACCCGGCATATGCTCATTGAACCAAATTTCAGCTGATTGGAAGGCACATCTATTGGTAGAATATTCCAAAAACATATTTGTCTGTGAGCTAATGGATAGCAACACCCAGGATGATCAGTACAAAGTGGTGGATGACATCATTTACTATAAGAATCGGATATTTTTATTGCCGGAATCCAAATTAAAGCAAAAAATCTTGAAGTACACGACTCACCCTTGGTAGGACACCCGGGTTTCTTCAAAATTTACAGAAGTCTCCAGAAGAGGTTTTCATGGAAAGGACTAAAAGGGGGCGTGTTGCAGTATGTAAGAGAGTGTGCGATTTGCCAACAGAACAAATCCAAACATACTCTACCTGCCAAGTTACTACAACCTCTGCCAATTCCATTACATAAGTGGGAAAGTATATCAATGGATTTCATAATGGGGCTTCCCAAGGTGAACGGAAAAGATTGTATTTTCGTGGTGGTTGACAGATTGACAAAATACGCACATTTCTTCGTTACCCCCTTAGATCTTCAGGCTGCACAAGTTGCCGATCTATTTTTTAGAGAAGTCTTTCGTCTGCACGGGTTACCCCGAAACATTGTCAGTGATCGGGATGGGCAATTCATAAGTATCTTCTGGACAAAACTATTTCCGATGGCAAGGACAGAATTATCACCAAGTACTAGTTACCACCCACAAACAGACGAACAAATGGAGATTGTTAACAAATGGCTCGAAGGTTACCTTTGGAACTACGTCTCGACACAACAACGAGCATGGGTTAAATGGATACATCTAGGGGAATATTGCTACAATACCACGTACCACATATCCATCAGAATGGCACCATTCAAAGCTTTGTACGGGTACGAACCCCTCTCCTTCATCGACACAGTTCTGGGTGACAACCGCACACCAAGGGCGAGGGACTAGCTTCAAGAGGGGCAGGACATACTGAGATGCTTGAAGGAAAACCTGCAGCGGGCACAAATTCAACAGAAGATGTACGCCGACAAACACGAAATGGAGAGGAGTTTCGAAGTAGGGGATTTGGTCTATCTCCGGCTCCAGCCATATCGACAATCCTCATTGAAGGAAAAGGGAAAGGAAAAATTGAAGCCACGATTTTATGGCCCCTATCGTGTAGTTCGTCGCGTTGCTGAAGTCGCGTACAAGCTAGAACTTCTGGAGAGAAGCCGTATTCATAACATCTTTCATGTTTCATGCCTGAAGAAGGCCGTAGGGCAGAATGTCATGGTAGCCACAGACCTTCCGCCACTTGTAAGGCCCCGCCAAGGGATCTAAAAGAATTAACCTAAAGTTTTACTAAGTTTGCCATACAATTTTTTTTTAAACAAGAAAGATAGATCATTCACATCAAACACATAGTAGCGGAAGCAACAACATACAATCAACTCAAAGCATACATAACAAGTTACATTCCTTAAGGATCCCAAGACGTTGAGTCACATTTAAATTTAATTAATATTAAGTTTAACTACCACATTCACATGAAAGAATAATTAGAAAGTCCAAAGTCCATAATATATATTTGTTCTGAATGCCTCTTGGCAAATGAAATCCGGAATGCTCAATCATCCACTATACATGTCACAAGGTATGAAAAGCTAAAAGAATATACATATGTAGAAATGAAGATACATCATCCTCCTCAAATCCATGATACAAAGTACAATAAAATAAATGAAACTAATAACTTAGATGATACATCCATCCATCATAAAACACGACTATCCATCATAAAACACAACTAAGTGCGCAGTTCCTCCCAACCGTCAATAGCATCATAAGACCATCGTGGGCCTTGGCCATACCCCACGCGTAACATCCCAAGCCACCGATCAAATCATTGGTACTATCGTAATAGGGACGTCACTACTAAAACATGCTACAACATATGCATAAAGAAATCTAACATGCTAGAATAAAACATACGATGATCCTACAAAGTAGAGAACATCATCTATCACATGTTGATCATCAATATAAGGAAATGCATCAATAAACAATATCATCTAAACATGATAAACAAGCATCCCAAGAAGCTCCAGCCACAGTGATTACGAATGGATCTCAATGGTAAGAGTAAAAGCACTACCACCCGATTGCGTGGAACCTAAATGGCCCACTCCCAGCGCACTGAGGAGATAGTCTCAAGTCCCAAACAGGATATCAAATCACATAACACAAGTACTCTCTAAGTCCAGGAAATTCTAAAAGTATACTAACTCAAAGGTTCTAAGATAGATCGACATCTAGATCCAGAGGCACACAAAGACACGTAGGAAACCTACTATGTAGTCGGGCAAGTGTCATCGCACGAATCACGCTCGGAGTTACCCGAGTAGTCCCTTAGGACTCCCGGGTCCCTAGTGATCCCACTGCGGCCACTAGTATCCTCTCGTACTGACAAGGCATACTACGGAATGTAAGGTTGTAACCAAGCGTTATCTCTACTCCCATCCTAGTCTGTACTAGCACTCGAGGCATGGGCGAGAACAAACAAAGACTCTTATTAGGTTCATTTTACTCTCATTTAGTGTAATGTTTTCACTTATTAAAACAACTTACAATGGGTTATCCCCAGAGCCACTTAGGGTCCCTGTCCCCCATTACAAGCCACTTCTCGACACTACATATAGATAACCTACCATAGGCTCAATAAAAGCACAAATCAATAATCATATAAAAAAATCACCTTAGCCCTATACAAGCGACTGAAAAGCATCAAAAGATAATCCACAATATTCACATCAGTTCTCCATGAGCAACTGGAAAGCACCAAAAGATAATCATAATAATCACAACAGTTCAGTAATACTAATCAAAGACTCCAAAATGATCAAGTCAAACATGTCACAACATGACATCATCAAGAATAAATCATCCAAAACATCTCAGTCCTCTCAAAGCAACTGGAAAGCAAATCAAATATAATTGATCGATGACTCAAAAATGGTTAAGTCAGGTATCCCATATACATACACCTCAGCTTCACACAAGAAGACTGGAAAGCAATAACAATCAATAATCCACACACAACATAGAGCATGCCATCGCATTACCATGGTTGGGTTTTAAAAAGATTGAGATCAAAACATCATAACATCACAATCACACAACCCCCGAGCCTCTGGTAACGTCCTATAACTAGTCAACACTCTAAGACCACCCAAACCCCAAACATAGACATCACATAGAAGACAGAAAAATCTAATAGTTTGGTTTGTTTTGTATACACATATGGTTAAGTTAATCAGTAAAGTTTTCAGTTTCTAGTTTTTCCGTATAAGTTTTCGAATAGATAAGAATCACAATTTTACCCTTGCAATTAAACCCAATCTCGTTTGTAAAATCATATCATGACTTAAAAGTAATAATAATCATTTATTATATTATTAAAGTAATAATAATTGATTATTAAATAAAAATAATCCCAAACCCATTAATAATCGAATTGTTAAATGATAAATATAATTAACATCATTAAATGATATTTATCATTAATTCGAATTAGTTCCAATATTCATTTACATTACCAAATTAATAATTAATAATTATTTAATAATTATTAATTAATTAATAATCAGCAACTATTAACAAATTTCCTTAATAAACAATATATATATATATTTATTTATATCATTAATTAACTTAATTAATTAATAACTAAATATTGAATTAAATTAAATCCTTTTTAATAAATAATATAAAACTTATTATTCAAATATTACTAAATAATAATAAAGTTAATATATTAAAATTTATTAATAAACTTATAAATAATATTAAAATTTATATAAAATTATTATTAAGTTAATAATAAATATCAACTAATGTATAATTAAAAAACTTATATATATTAAAAATTAAAAAAACACATCACAAATGAACTAAAAGCCGCTAGCTTCTATAGCCGTGCGGCCAACCTTAAAAAGGTTGCCGCATGCTTTAAAAGCCAGGCCATGCGGCCCCTCTTTTTTAATGGCTGCCCATCGCAGCACATGCGAATACGCAGGCACGCCAACCAAGACAAGTAAGTGGGGTAAGTTTTATGTTATTTTATTTTTATTATTTTTCTAACTTTTATTTATTTTTAATTAAAACATTAAAACAATCCCACCCCCCCCCCCCCAAAAAAAGTATAAAAGATATATATATGTTTTTTAAAAGAAGATTTTTGTTTAATAAATAAACAATCCAACCTCCATACATTATAATAAAATACTTTATATTTTATTTTTACTTAATTTTCTTTTACATAAATCCTACCTGTATTCTGATAGGCAGAATACAGCGAACCAATCGAATTTACAATATAAAATTCTAATATTATTCAAACCCTTCTTGATTATAATTCTGATTTTCTTTTACCTATGGACGAGGTTTTCAAATTGATCTATTTTTTTTTCTTTCAATCATATTATACAGATGATATTCGTAGATTCATAATAAGAGAATGAAAGATTCACGCAACGAAATTCAAAGAATCAATTTCAACAATCACGAAGAAGACAAGATTATCCAAATAACACGATTTAACTAGGTGAACAAAAAACTCAAGAACCTACCTGGTTCTGATGCTAATATCGCAACGCCCAGAAGATTTACGAGAGAATTCACTTCTATCCAAGAACTCCTCTCTAAAAATTTTCCCAAAATTTCCTTTCTAAAATTTGCTTCCAAATTTCGTGTCCAAATTCGTCTCTCTCGAAAATGAACCCTCCATTGGTGATAAGGAGTTCTCTCCTCAAATCGGGGCACTAATTGTGCATTCACCCGAGAGGACTCCTTGCTCACAAGACTTAACTTTAAATTAACTTTTATTTATCTTTTCTTTTATATTTTCATGCACATTAAATGAATTATTAAATTACTTTATTTAATTTTCCACTTGACTTCATTTTCAATTAATTTATTAACTTTTAAATCTCATGCGTACTTTATTAAAATATCTTTATTAAGTTCACATGTTTTATCTTTTTAATTAATTTCTTATATTTTAATCTCATGCACGCATCATGCGAACTAAAAACTTTTAATAAATTAATATCTTTTCACTTCTTAATTTATTTTAGAAACTTAATTGATAAAATATTTATTAACTCAATTAATAATAATATTTAGCATTTATTTAAAAATGAACTCTAAATATATTATTATTAAATTAAATAAATATTATTACGTTCTAAATTTATCCTTATAACTTTCACTTCCAAATTTAGTTCTTTTTATTCAATTAATTTTCCAATTAATTAAATATATTAAATATTAAAATATCATAATAATTTTTCATTAAATTAAATCATTAATTTAGTCTTTTAATTAGACTTAATAAAAAATCCACCAAAGACTCATGAAATAAAATACGAAAACCCATCATAGAAAAACACATACTAAATCAAACTAAAGGGTTATAATAACGAATTAACATCATTCAATGCATTCGGAGGTTACTCAACTCGGATACTTGTCTTAATTTTCAATTAGGGCAAATGGCTTAAAGGTTTAGGATTTGGACTTAAGAATTTATCTCCCCTCTCTTACCATTAAGATAATGCGATAGGGTATGCTCATCCTGGCAATTCAGGGAAGTCGATACCCGGTACCTGCAACCTGCATAAAATTCACGCATGTACAGACACGATATTCTAAGCTAAACAGGCAATGGCAAGAAGTGGTGCATCGTGTAGATCCCGACTAGCAGGTGACTACAACTCCCTTAACCACATCAGAAATGCCATACATAAAGAAAACAAACACGCACACCATACACATGCAGTATGGGATAAGTATCCATAAGAAAACACATATGATAATAAACCATCTAACTAATCATCATCAATATCTAAAAACACTGAATAATCATCATGCATACATGAAATATAGAGTACCAAGTAATCTCATCATATAATAAACTGAATGTAAAACAATATCTGATAATCTCAAAACAATAGTACTAATCATCAAACATTAGACTGGCCTAAAAGAGTTCGGCAATGATAGCAAAAATGCAAACTAGGGCAGGCACTACACTACTCAATGTAGGAAAGCTCATATTGCAACCAACCGAGATCATCGAATTACGGATAAGACTCTGCGGAACCGCACGGTGAAGGAATATCTAGTGCATTGGAAACACTTGCCATTGGACGGCGCGACGTGGGAGGGCGAGCACATTCTCCAACACCTGGCATTGCATTTGCTTGAGGACAAGCAAAGTTTGGGACGGGAGAACTGTAATGTTCCCGTTATAAAATAAATCATTTATCAAACTATTGTAATGGGCCGATTGATTTAATATATCTCGGACCCATTTTTTTATTTTGTTTCTGTAGTTTGTGTCGCTGTCGGCTATCTTTGTACACTCTCAGAAAGTTGTCCCTGACGGGTATTTAAGCATGGCGTGTAGGTTGTCTTTAGGCATGCAATTTATTTGCATTATTTCTTTGTACTGTGAATTTCAATTGGGATTCTCTATAATTCGTCATTTTGGAAGTGAAAGATCTTCCCTATTTGGCTCGTGCAGTTTTGTTGGGATTCATACCTCACCCTATTCTGTCTTTGTACTGCTTGGCTCGGATCTGGCAAATCGGAGCATTATCTGTATATGGGAATACTATCTGGTAACAAGTGTGTATCTCGATTTTCTAGCTTCTACAAACTATTCATGTTTAATATTTGATATTCTGCATTCTGAGTGGCATTGTCGAATCCCTTGCATCGCCCTACCTCCGCACACCTTCCAATATTGGCACATTGGCCTCCAATCATCACTATGCAGTCTGCATCAAATACCATACGGCTTCATATACAACCGTATGACCAACTCCCACGGTTGCTCCCACACCATATGGCCATTCCGTACGGCTATTCCCCCTGTCTCCACTATACGGCCTTGATACCGCATGGCCATTGCACCTTCCACTCCCCTCCACCATACGGACTCAACCCTGTCACCGTACACCCTTCTCACCTCTATATGGCCACAACAGAGACACTCTATGGCCAGCCCATTGACACAGTACGGCCATCATTCTACCTCCCAGACACCGTATGGCCAATTCACTTGCAGCGTACAGCCAATTCCTTTGCAATGTACGGCCACCATATCCCCTCCGTACCACATTTTCCAGTCACTCACTATTTAACGGAATTTGGATACAGTGAAAATTCGTCTTCCCTAGGATTGGAACATTACAGCGAACCTTCCAATCTTGGCAACTGATTTTGCTAATAGTTGGTTAATATTCAAATCTGCTATGGCAGAAATTTTCTAAGGTCAGGAAAGCAGAATATTCAAAGCTTTTGTACTTTGAATCTTTAGTTTTCACCATTCTTATCTATACTGAATGAATGCAAAATGTTTGAAAAAAGGTCTTGTTCAATGAATGAATGAAAGACTGAGTTTATGGTGCCAACATCTTTTTGAAAAAATCTCACACTTTAAGAGTAATCGCAAATCAGAATTTCCTCCTAATGAATTATAGAGAAGTGTTTGACAAAATGCCTGCATACCATAAATTGCAAAATTGCAAAATTTGAAATAGAAACATTTGCAACAAAAGAAATTGTACATTTTTATGAGTATAGAACATTTGCAACAAAAAAATTGTATATTTTTATGAGTATATTAGTGTCGTGCTACCATCTAGGGTTAGCACACTGTAACTATGGTACAAACTACAGACCATCCCGTTTCGTGTTGTCTTGCAAGAGATTGATTAAAATGCAAACAATATCATTCTACCTTTGGTTATCTTTAGTTTCAGTTAGTTGTCATTGCTAAGCATGGATAGATAAGATAAAGATAAGATTAATTTATTAAAATCCAACAAGTGACCACAACCAGGTTAAGGGACTGTGGAGCTAAACAAAATACAACAAACAAAAAGAACACCAAACAGTGACTAAAAGATAACAAACAAAAGAAAGAAGGGGAAATAAACAACGACCCTGAGAAAAACGGGGAGGGTAGGAGTGATTAAAATGCAAACAATATCAATCTACCTTTGGTTATCTTTAGTTTCAATTAAGAGACTGATTAAAATGCAAGCAATATCATTCTACCTTTGGTTATCTTTAGCTTTAGTTAGTTGTCATTGCTAAGCATGGAAAGATAAGATAAAAATAAGATAAATTTATTAAAGTCCAACAAGTGACCACAACCGGGTTAAAGGAATTATGGAGCTAAACAAAATACAACAAACAACAAGAACAACAAACAGTGACTAAAAGATAACGAACAAAATAAAGAAGGGGAAATAAACGAAGACCTTGAAAAAAACGGGGAGGGTGGAAGGAGTGAGAAGACAGCCCTACCACAAGAAACAAGACTAGCAAGTTGAGGAGATGGAGAAAAATCTCAAAACACAAGGATAATTCATAGAAGTGGTAGACGGGTGGTGTCAACGATGCTGCCTCTGGAAGTGACACTTGGCTAGAGGTAGTGGATCTCTACGAGTAGGATCTATGGGAGTGGATCTCTACAATTAGGATTTGCGAGGTCTCATAGACCTAAACTAAGAAGGCGAGACCAAGTACCTTTTGGTGTCATGCACCATCTTAGGAAAGAAAGAAGTGATGAGCTCGTCAAACAAAGGATACAAGGGGCATTGAAAAGAGTGGTCCCTCAAGAAAATGGCCTCATGAAGATAAAGAGAAACACATCTTTGATCCGCGTATCTAAAGAGGGACGAGAGGGAATGCAACTCTCTGAAAAGACAATAGGACCGGCCTCTAATCTCATATTATATAGGATAGCAAAAAATTAAGTTCTCCTCAGACTCCACCTCACTGAGAGTACAAAGCTAGCAAATCCTGTCACCCTTGTCTAACAAGTGGTTGGTCTTAATACGGAAATAGACTCTAAACTATCCAAGCAAAATCTTGAGGGAGTGTTGCTAATGATGAAAAGTGTAAGACGGGTGAACAATGATACCATCCTAAATCTCCAAAAAGCGCTCAACATAGAAAGCTATCTTCGGGTGAAGCCCCCCATGAGGGTTGACCCAAGTGGTATGAATGTACTGCCTGTAAACATCCTCTCTAACACATGTTTTATTCTTGTCTAGGGGGGAGAAAGTGGGTAGGGCCATCCAAAGAATACAGGAATTGGGGGAGGTGGTCAATCTCAATCTCGATAGTATTCAAAAGGGTTGCAGCCCAATCAACCAACTGCGAGACCAACTAGAGGGAGCAATAGAGAACAAGAGACTTCAAAGAGAAATAAGCGAGGTAAGGATACCTCAGATGACCCTTGCAAGAGTCAGCAAACACCAAACAAGGTCAAAGATGGCCTCGACCATGAAGGGACATGCCACAAACTCCGCAAGAACAATACTGTAAGGTGTAGACTGTCTACATTTGATAAACCTCTGAATTGGCTCATTAGAAGCCCAATCAAACTCCAAAGGAGAAGGCCTCCAAACCACCGAACCATAGAGAATTGTGGGTCAAACAAGAGTGTCAAGAAGTGTCATCTTGAATAGGATGTCCTGGAAGTGATGTCTGCAAATACTATCTCAAGAAGAGCAACAGACCCAAACCCCTTATTGATGTGTATCTGAATGGTGGGCCTCAAATTGAAACAGAGACCCAAGAACCTAACCCCCAAGTAGGTATAAGACAAAAAAATCTTGATCTCAGAGTGTAATGTCCCTAGTAATCCAGCTTGGGAGACCGGAATAATTACGCTAGGTTCTCACCTCTACTTAGACTAGGTGATAGAGGTTGTGTGTGATAACTTCCTCTATCTCTTGACTTTGATCGCAGTATCTATATGTGCGAGGTGGTATGAATGATTAATATGTTAAATAACCAATGTCTATGATAATTATATTGTGGACACTACTAATTATGATAACCTATTGTTTATAGTATAATGATGATATTACAATAATAGATAAGACGTCTATTATTAGTTAATGGTTATCTTGTAAATATCTTTAGCTTTAGTTTGCTTTCGTTTTTTGCTTTCTCTGGTATAGAATGTTTCTATTCTTTACGATCGTTTCCTAAGGAAACATCGTCTCTTCCTTTTGTATAAATTGACCTTTCGGTCTCTGTTATTAATAAGCAAGTATTTATCAATTACCTCGTAATATGGTATCAAAGCTAAATACTTAAAAAAAATTCGGAAAAATTTATAATTTCTTCTTGAAATTATTTGTTTAAATTTTTCCAAAAAATTATTTCAGCTAATTTCTCCAAAACCCACCTAGGGTTTTCTGCTTGGAGAAATTCCCAAATTACGGGTCTGCAAATCGCGTGGAAATCGTGGCCATTTTTTACCATTTGTGACTGGTATATGCAAATCGCGATTTGTTTTGACCGAACTCCTCTGCAAATCACGGCTTCATGACTGGAAAAATGCATTTTTTGGAGGTCTGTGTATGGTCAGCCAGCATCTAAAATTGACAGGGAAATCGCGTTTTTTGCAACCCGCGCGATTTCTTCTGTTTTTTCCTGCAAATATAGTCGCGACCTTCACCCAGTACTTGTCACCTCTGCAATCCCACCTGTTCTTAGTCATTTTTGAAGCAGATTCGACCATTTTTCATCAAGAAATCTGAAGTTTTTTCAAGCTTTTTTCAGCTAGGGCCGTTTTTTTCGAAACCCTAATTTTTGGGGTCAAAAAAATATTTTGTTTGCAAATTCTTGGTGGGTTTTTCGAGAGCTCAACTGGGTTGTCGTCCATTTTTTTTGGGTGCCTCGATTTTTGTGCCTCGATTTTCGACCCAGCGGATTCAGAAAACGACAGCAGATTCCTTCTATGTTTTTCGAGCTCTCTTCTGGGTCTTCCGTATTTTTGCCTCGAAGAACGTGTCTTTACAGAGTTTCATAGTTTTTCATTGAAAAACGTGCCATGGCATCTCTGACAAATATTCTGCTCGAGCATAATTCCAAATTCAATGGTCGCAATTATGGAACCTAGAAGCAACGCATCATCGCAATCTTCGAATATCGAAATACCGATCAACTTGTTTTGGGTGTTAAGCAACGTCCGACTTCTCCAGGTCCTGATCAAGATACATGGGATCTAAACAATCGAGAGGCAATAATGCTTCTCAAACTCTCCGTAGCTGATGACCAGCTTTCTCAGATTCCATCCGGCAAGACAGCTGCCGAAATTTAGACACATCTAAAAGGTCTTCATTAGACTTCCGACAAGAGCAGAGCCTTCTTTCTGAAAAACACTCTGTTTTCTATTGTCATGGATGAGCGCACCTCGCTCCAGGCACACCTGAATCGGATTCAGGAAATCCGTGATTAGTTACTTGCCATCGGTCGCAAGATGGAGGAAGAGGATATTGTGGTAATCACTCTTCGGAGTTTACCAAATTCCTATGAGCATTTTATCGAGACTCTCAACATCACATCTACTGGTGTTGATCTAAAGTTCACTGATCTCTGCACCCTGCTACTTCAGCAAGATCGGTGGAAACAACAATTCGGTAGCAGCTCCAATTCCACCTCCACTGAGCAAGCCTTTGCTGCGAAATCCTTTCAGAAGGATAAGGGCAAGTTTCAGCAACCATCTCAGCAGAAGTCTTCTGCTCCAGCATTCGATGGTACCAAAAAGAAGAACATTCAATGCAACTATTGCCACAAGTATGGTCACATGAAGGTTGCATGTCGGAAACGCTTAGCTGCCCAGTCTAAGCAATCAGGTTCGCAACTCAAAGCGAACAGTGCAGAGCACACTGAGCAGGCGGAATCTACCTTTTATGCCTTCATGGCTAAAAGACCCGCAGATCATGTGCAGTCATCTGCCTGGTACATTGATTCAGGTGCCTCTCGACATTTCACTCACCGCAGAGACTGGTTTATTGACTACCAGCCTTATTCAGATTCTGTTATCTTTGGTGGTGGAGAAGAGTACACGATTGTTGGTAAAGGCAACATTCAAATTCAGTCTATTGGGAGGAAGCTCATATTCCTTGATGTGTACTACGTTCCAGGGATGGAACTAAATCTACTCTCGGTCAGTCAGTTGCTGCGACATTCTCCACACTTGGCAGTCACCTTCAGTTCACATCAGTGCACCATCACTGATCGGGCGACTAAGTCTACTATTGCAGTTGGTCTTGAGGATCATGGTCTTTTCAGACTTACTGATTCTGGTGATTCTCAGGACTTAGCTATGGCTGCTCGGCGATCTTCCATCAGCACACTTTGGCATCAGCGATATGGGCACTTAAATGTGCATTATCTCTCACAACTTGCTCGAGATGAGCTTGTTCTTGGTTTGCCAGAGATTCAAACCCGACACCTTGGAGTTTGTGACGCATGTCAGGCTGGGAAGCAACATCGCACACCTTTCCCCAGTGGCGATTCTTGGCGAGCTTCTCAAGTACTTCAGCTTGTTCACGCTAATATCTGCGGCCCTATGGCCACTCCTTCTGTTCTTGGGTACAGGTATTTTCTGTTGTTTGTAGATGATTTCAGTAGAAAAATGTGGGTGTATTTCCTTAAAAAGAAATCCGATGCATTTATTGTATTTCAGAAGTTTAAACCCTTAGTTGAAAAAGAGTCTGGGAAATCTATTATTACTCTTAGATCAGACAATGGGGGGGAATTTTGTTCTAATGTTTTCTCCAGCTTCTTGGATACACATGGCATCCAATGCCAGTTCACCACACCCCACACGCCACAACAGAACAGTGTAGTTGAACGTCGGAACAGGACAATCACCGAGATGGCTCGTTCCATGCTCGAACACAGACATGTTCCGAAGCGTTTTTGGGCAGAAGCAGTTAACACTGCAGTTTATCTGTTGAACCGGTCACCCACAGTGGCGGTCAAAGGTAAAACTCCGGAAGAGGCCTGGTCAGGTCGCAAGCCCAGAATTAGTCACCTGAAGGTTTTTGGCTCTCTTGCTTTTGTTTGGATCCCTGATGCTTCACGCACCAAGTTGGATGCCAAGAGTCAGAAACTAATGCTTGCTGGATATAGCAATCTTCACAAAGCCTACTGCCTTATTGATGTTGAGACATCTCGTCTCATATACAGCCGCGATGTAGTCTTTGATGAGCAGCGAGGACCATTCATGCCTGTTTCTCCTGTTCCTGATCCAGCAGACCAGCCTATGCAGGTTCATGATTTGGAAGTTCGGCTTCCATTAGGTCCACCTGATGGGAGGGCTCCAGTCCTGCCAATGATACTTGTACAGCCACCTCCAGCTTCTCTTGCAGGATCACCTCGTTTTGAAGATGCTTCCCCTGAGTTTGATCCAGATTCTTTTGATCAAGATCCTGCTGATCAAGCATCTCCTAGTACTACTGTTGGTCATTCTCCTCTCCGGCCTAAGTGGTGGGATAAGACACTTGCTGATCTTCATGATGATGAGCTCATTGATGGGAGAACTACTCGGAAAAAGAGCAAAACTATAGATTCTGTTAACTTTGCTCTTATGGCCAACATTCACAGTGTGTTTGAACCTCAAACATATTTCGAGGCTAAAGGAATTCCAGAGTGGGAACAGGCCATGCAATCTAAACACCAGAGCCTGCTGAAGAACAACACTTGGGTCCTTTCTGATCTTCCCCCAGGGAAAAAACCCATTAGCTGCAAATGGGTCTACAAAATCAAATACAAATCAGATGGTACTTTGGATAAGTACAAAGCTCGTTTAGTGGCAAAGGGCTTTTCTCAGCGTCAGGGCATTGATTATGAGGAGACCTTTGCTCCTACTGCAAAGATGAGCACCATCAAATTAGTCCTAGCCATGGCAGCACAGTTTGGCTGGAAGGTCCATCAAATGGACGTAAAGAGTGCTTTCCTGAATGGTGATCTCCATGAAGAGGTCTACATGATGCAGCCTCTTGGTTTCAAGGTTGCCGATAAAGACCATCAGGTTCTCAGATTGGTAAAAGCTCTCTATGGTTTGAAGCAGGCCCCTCGGGCATGGTACATCAAGATTGATACGTACCTCAGTGATCAAGGCTTCAAGAGTAGTTCTTCAGACTCAAATCTGTACATCAAGACTACTGACAGTGACATCATCTTTCTGGTTATCTATGTGGATGATCTGATCATCACTGGCAGTTCGGCATCTTTGATTCAGGGAATCAAACAACACTTATGCCAGTCTTTTGATATGACTGACCTTGGGCTCATGCATTATTGCTTAGGTGTTGAAGTTTGGCAACAGTCTTCTGGTATATTCATCTCTCAGTCCAAATATGCCAGGGCCTTGTTAGACAAATTCCGAATGCAGGATTGCAAACCTGCATCTACACCTATGGAGAAAGGTCTCAAGTTATCAGCCAAGTCTGATTCTCCTTCCGTTGATGATACTATGTATAGGCAACTAGTAGGCAGCCTCATCTACCTATCTACTACTATGCCTGATATCAGCTTCGCAGTCAGCTATATTTCACGCTTTATGACAGCTCCTAAGGCTGATCACTGGATGGCAGCAAAGCGTGTGCTTCGTTATGTGAAGGGCACTTCTGATTATGGACTTCTGTATTCTCGGAGTTCTAATCCTAAACTCAGTGGGTTCACAGATTCAGATTGGGCAGGCTCTGTTGATGATAAAAAGTCAACATCTGGATATGTGTTCAGTTTGGGATCCGGTGCAGTCACATGGACCAGCAAGAAGCAGCAGGCAGTTTCTCTCTCTTCTACAGAGGCTGAATACAGAGGGACTGTTAAGGCAGGATGTGAAGCTATCTGGCTTCGTCGGATGCTTGGGGATATGCAGATGTCACCAGCAGGACCGACTACTCTGTTTGTTGATAACGAAGGCGTTATCAAGTTAGCACGGAATTCAGTCTTCCATGAACGAACCAAGCATGTGGATGTTCATTGTCATTACATACGACAGCTGGTTGAAGACAGGACTATAGATCTGCAGTATGTTCCTACCACAGATCAGACTACAGACATTCTCACCAAGCCTCTTGGTCCTGATAAGTTTGTCAAATTCAGAGGACAGCTTGGTGTGTTAGATAGATTAACCATTAAGGGAGGGTATTACAATAATAGATAAGACGTCTATTATTAGTTAATGGTTATCTTGTAAATATCTTTAGCTTTAGTTTGCTTTCGTTTTTTGCTTTCTCTGCAATAGAATGTTTCTATTCTTTACGATCGTTTCCTAAGGAAACATCGTCTCTTCCTTTTGTATAAATTGACCTTTCGGTCTCTGTTATTAATAAGCAAGTATTTACCAATTACCTCGTAATAGATGATGCTCCTAATCAATTGTATAAACTTCAACTTACAAATTGACATGTGTTCCCTGTACTTTTATGATTTACTATCCCCTCATGAACTTGGTATTATGCAGAATTTTAGAATCATAGGAAATATACAAGCACCATTTGAATATCTATGTAATGTGAATGCGAGTGTTATCTTCTAATACTCTCACCCGTGATTCATAAGCCTGATGACTATCCGACAACCTTTTTAACAGTGTGAATAGATTGCTATTTTATTAGATTTGATGTATTCCCTTCCTAATCCATTCTTCTTTGTTTCTCTACAAATAGACATATTATGTTGTATGTGTAATGGTTGCATCTTTTGGGAAGGGCACATTTTGTTTAAAGGATTAATTAATCTCTCTTAATATGGTATCTTCCATTATTCATACAAATAGGCTCTTTTCTCTAAACCGCTGCCTTGCATCAGTACTTATAATCATTGTTCAATGTCTAATTAGTAAATTGTTGATTTTAGGAAGTATTAATTTATCAATCAAATGATTAGTTAGTCTCATTGGTTATGTCAAAGAAATAGTATGTTAATTCCTTAATATGATCACTAACTGGAAGCAATGCTAAGTGTGTATTTGAAATGTCATCCCCTTTTCAATTGATGATTAGAGTTTGAATTATTTCTCATTATGATCATTGCTTGTGTTAATGTTATAATTCTGTCGGATAAATTATATTATATATATGAGATATATAATCATAATAATATATTGAGGGTATATTACTTAACTATAACTAATGTAAGTTAATATGTTAAATAGACATGTCTCTTCAAAAGACATGTCTCTTTATTTCACATATATATTCATTCGTATAGTAACTTGGAAAACACATAAAAATTCTACAAGTGCTATTACAAGTTACAAATCCTATTTCACTAACATGGTATCAGAGCAGGTTCGAACTCTTGGGATAAGAGACTTCAAGACTGAAAAAAAATCAATATTCATGCAAAGATCATTATATATGAGGTTTAGGGAATAATCAACATGAATGACTGTAACACCAGATTGAGCGTCTACAATATTTGGTACTTGAAAGTAAAGGAAAACTAGCAGGCAAGTGGAACTAGGCCAATGTACAATCAACAAAGGAACATTGAATATCGAGTACCATCGATTTGGGATGGTTTGAACATATTTCATGTCATTGTAGGTTCAAATCGGCATCCAAGTGAAGTCCAGGAAGGAACTTTCTTGTTACTATGAAATTCTTCCATATGCCAAAGATAGATCATCATGGAGCAACGTTAAATTGCAGTTGTACAGATCAACCAACATGACAATTAGAGTCTCGTACATCAGATTCAAAATAGCTGCAGTTGAAGACATTATATAAAACATTTACCTCATCTAATCTTATTCACAAAAAGAATATGAATATTTCATTTGATCTATATTTGTATCATGATTCCATTATGCTGAACTACACCATCAAAGGCAAAAGAAATCCTCAAAGAGAATGATATATCCAGACCTTCGCATTTAATTTTCATCATTTATGGAAGATGCCAAAAATAAAATAGTAAATGAGTTTAGTACAATGCGTATGAGTATATAGAAATGAAATTACTAACCCTAACCCTAAACCTACTTTTATTTACCCTTATCGCTATAGCTGTGCCGATAAATCTATCGAAGATTGCAGATGGAAAATGGAGCTACAGTGATTACCGATAAAAATTTGTGCATATCGCCATGACATACAGCGATAGGGATAAATATTAAATTTTTTAAATCACTATAATATGCAGCAATCAAATGTTCATCGCTGTGCGGAGAAGGCTCATTATTGATATAGCGATGAGCAATGGGTGATGAGGCATCCCTATAATCTATAGCGATATGTTTTTCATGGCTGTGCGGGGAAGGATGAAAAATGATATGGCGATGAGCGATAAATTTTTTTTATCGCTATAGCTATCAATGTTGAAAACTGATCGCAAGAGGGAAAATGAGTTATAGCAATCATCGATGGATTTAAAAGATTTTTAAGTGTTGGATCGCTGTGGCATAGCGATGAGTGTTTATTCATTAAAACTTATAAAGCATCTGTCGAGAGATAAAGACATACTCAAATTTTAATGATAAATATATTTTTGTTGTTAGTAAGAGATATGATCTAAACTACATTGAGACAGAGTGTGTCAATGCTTGGTTTCATAAGGGGTCATCATTCCACAATTATATACTGAGAGATCATATATATATTATTGGCAACTTGAATATTCAAACTTTGCATTCATTCGGAGATCAATATGTGATCATTCAACAATACAAGCCTGCAGACTTTCAATTTCTGGAGGTGGACGATAAGTCAAATCCTTGCACAACACACACAAATATCTGACATAGATTCAGCAAGACCAAAGGGGAGAGTCTATCTACAAATTTGTACTGCCACTTCAATCCTCTACACTGCCACAACAATGTAAAATCAAACTGGTACAAATCACAACTTTCAGCAGTGAGACTGCTGCTGAGGATGCAAAACATTTATGTTTTTTTTCTTTCGCTGCTAGAGATTATGGTGATCGCAGCCTCCAAAACACAAATGAAGCAAATTGTTTACTGATGTTGAAGCACTATCAGTGTGAAAGATATTTTGTATTTGGGAGAATGTGGAAAGCATACAAGTTGTGTGTAGATGTTATGAGCTTTCATGCATTTGTTGAGTTGAAGAACCTGTAGCTATTGTGATTGTTAGTTTAAAATTATCAAAGGTGAAGATATCATCATTTTAAGGGATTTCGAATTGTCCTTGCAGAAATCATGAGTGGCCGCATGAATATTAGCTAACTATACAAAGATGTGTAAGGTGAATGTGATTTGAGTAAAGTTAAATAAAGTATATTTTTCAAGGAAGTTAGATGTGTCATATAATTTAAATGAGTTCTAAAAATTCTACCATAATATTGTTCAGATAATGTAATAGCAAAACTAATGTTGATACCAATTTAATAACAAGAATTTTAACTTTATCGATGTATTTCTTCTCATGATTATAAATCTTAAGATGTATGTAGTAAACCTATTCTTGTACTTGCGAATTCAACTCTTAAACCTTAGTGAACTTTATTAAGATTTTAAAAAAAATATTTGTGTTTTTTTGCCCTTTGTCGTATTTTGGGCATGACAGCGAACAAATAGTGTATTCACAAGGTTGCTGAGATGTTCAATCTTCTATATTACCATGATTGAAAGGAAAAAGAGGGGGTAGATACATGATATGATTCGGTCAAACTTTGGTGATTTTGATCATACTTATATGTTCAATAATATAAAAGTGGGAATCCAACATTGTAAGGGGGAATGATAACCAATGTTCTATTCCCATTTGAACAGTCTTTATATGGGAGCAGAAAAGACATATTCAAATTGTTTGACAAATTCTTACATGGAGGCATTTCCTGATTTGATGCATATGGACCTTCATTGGAGCAACTTATATTATTATTGCAGATAAGGATTTATTATCCTCGGGTATTGCATGTATCTACTCACTATAGTCTCTCTCTTATTTTGTATTTCTATAATTACTATAAAGAGATATTTGCCTTTATCTTTTCTTTTGTCTCTGAGGATCTTCTTGCAAGAAAAGAAGATTGGTACATTAGGCATGCTAGCAAATATTGTGCAGACTCAATCTTATGATAGTAGCTTCAAAGAAGCTATGATTTAGGATTCACGAATCATCTGATTTAGGATTCACGAATATCCTTGATGATTGAAATTATGAGAGGGAGTCTGACAGTTCATTAGAGGCAACCTTGGAGAAAGAGAGGAAAAAAACCTTATTCTCTAATATGTTTTATGGTAAATGTTGTGACAACACCACATGACAATATTCATGGAGACTTCATGCAAACTTTTGATGTCATACATGTATGAACCTGTCCCCTATGTACATCATGAAGAAGTGACGACTTCTAAATGATTATCACTTGTATTAGGAGAAGTTGTTGTAAAGTGGCATCCTTATAATAACTTGTAGCATGATTCATTTTTGTGAAATTGTTTCATGTAAAGGCTTTATCTTATAAATCAACAACTAGGCGGTTGATATCATTAATTTGATTATCTACAAGTTGCTTGTATAGATATATTTTCGGTACTTGGTTTATATCTTGCCTTGATATTCTGATAGGCCATTCCCACATTGAGTACTTGATGGATATCATTTAGTTAATGTTCTGATAGGCCATTACTCAGAGTATTTGGTGAATATCATTTGATTGATATTCTGATAGGCCAATACTCATGTTACCAAATATGATATCAAATAGTAATTGGTGAATATCATATGTTGATATTCTGATAAGCCAATACTTACATGATATCATATTCTAGAAATCTTTTGATCAAAGATTTCCTATATGTATTATTCTTGAAATATTACCTATGGTTTAATATCTATGTGTTTTATCCTTCTTCATTAAGAGGGAGTGTTAATGTTATAATTCTGTCGGATAAATTATATTATATATATGAGATATATAATATATGATATATGGAATAATTAACTTATATTAAGAGTGATATATGTATATATCTTATTATATAATCATAATAATATATTGAGGGTATATTACTTAACTATAACTAATATAAGTTAATATGTTAAAGAGACATGTCTCTTCAAAAGACATGTCTCTTTATTTCACAGATGTATTCATTCATATAGTAACTTGGAAAACACATAAAAATTCTACAAGTGCTATTACAAGTTACAAATCCTATTTCACTAACAGCTTGTGATACATATTCTTGGGTTTGTGAGGCCCACTGAAGACCATGTGAAGACCAGGGATATGAGCTGAAGTGTTGGGATTGTTTGATGCTATAAGAGTGGAAACAGCATAAAGAATATCCTTCCTTTGTGACTTTCAACTCTGGTACGTTCACACTTCTTGATAAAGATTTCCATGACTATTGACTAGTTTCTTATGCCAATCTCTCTATTAATTCACCACCCAAATTCTGGTTTATATTTTTAGACGCCATGGTGTAAATATCGATCACATGCAACATTGGTGATTTGTCAGCAATGGAATCAATCACTCCCAAATAAATGACCCCCGTAATTACTTATGGTTCTTTGATGCAAATTCATTTACTATTGTTTATAGTATTGCTGCATTTATCCTCATAGTTTTATTCTATTCTAGTGTAAGTATAATTACTTATTTTATTTTATTTTTGAGCTCTATTCTTTTTGTTAATACATATTATTTATTATATTTTCTTTCTTTACTTATTTAATAAGATCTCATTATTTAAATATTATTAATATTTTACTATTATAATAATAATATGTTATATAATATTATCTTTGTGTTCATTTATTTAATTTTTTTAACTTAATTATTGTGATTTATTATTCAAACCTATTCTAGATAGGGGACATCATGCAAAGCCACTAAAGGCAAAGTGAAGATTGGAGGTCTTGAGGCAATTGAAGACCATTACTTTAGTCTTACCCAGATTGACAGACAACCATCTCAAATTGCAGAAGAAGCCAAGCAATCCAACTTCTAAACTCTCAGGGGAAGAGACCAAAAGAACCACATCATCAGCAAAAAGAAATATATGAACCAGCACATGGTAAAAAAGGCACCCATTTCCCACAAGAAGGAACTCCTCAAGCTCATCAATGTAAATCCCAAACAGAGTAGAAGATGGGGGCACCCCTGCTTCACCCCAATGGTGCTACTGATGAAGCTGGAGGAGCCAATGGGAGTCCTAAGACGGCTCAAAGCCAACACATAAAGTCTCATTATAGAAGTGATATAGAGATTCGAGATTCAATGTCACGGAGCCTCTAAAAACATGCCCACAAAGGGACCATGTCAAAAGCTCTACAGAAGTCAACAAAGCAGCAATACCCCTTTGAGGAATGAGACCGAGCCTCCTCAATGATAGTGTGGAGAGTCAAGATACTGTCCATAGCCTAACAACATTGTTTGAAATGCGCTTGACCCTTGGCCCTAACATGATGCAGATCAAGCTTTGGAAAGAAGGATATTAAGAGTCATAGCATATGACTTTGCAAAAATGTGGTCGATCATAATAGCCTTGTAGTTGTTGGGGTTGAAAATCGGACCCGCCTTGTGGATCGGATGAAATAATATGATGGGACCAAGAGGGAGGAAAGCCCAAATAGACCACTAGGTTGAAGAGCTCAAAGAGATGGGAACATAGGATGGTGGCACCATGCTTGAAGAGCTTACCTTGAAAACTATCCTCGTCAACAGACCTACTAGTATTTATTTTTCTGATAGCCTCCACAATAGTCAAACAAGTGAAAAGACAACACACGATAGGGGGTGAATTAAACAACAGGTTGGTCAAGGATACGATAAAGAGTGGAGGTATGAGAAGTGACGAGGGAAAAGAGTACGCCAAAAAGACTTGGGAGAACGAAAGAACGACGAATGAAGGGCAACTCTACATTGGGAAATGAAAAGTCATTTCTTGCAACGGAAGTGGAAGCGATAAGACAACTTCAAGGAGGGGAAGGATGGGTGATGGTATGTGAAGGCAAGGCGGAGACGAGGCCGGAAGCCTAACAATCCTCATCACACCAACGATTTGTAGGACAATAACATCTAGGTTTGGAAGAGGAGCTCGAAGGTGTAACAAAATGGGGGAAAGACAGCAAGGAAGTCTCCTAGATAGAAGCAGAGAGGTGGGAACAAGGTGGAGGTACAAACATGGAAGGGGAGACCAGATCCGTTGAAAAGAGTCATTTGAGATGTGTAGTAAAGAGGTCAAATGCACCATCATCAAAGTGGAGCAAGGTGCGGGGAGGGGGACAAGTGGATAGGGGCAAGGGACGGGGGGAGGTGGGGGAGGGAGGGAGCGACCGCAAGAAATGGAGAGACAAAGGAGAGAGTGGTCAGCTAGAGGAAGAGGGGTGATGGAGAGCCAATGGATGGAGAGGATGAATGATTGATAGGAGATAACATAATCCACAACATTGGCCCCACCACAATGAAGCCTACAAGTGAAAACATAAGATCTCGGGAAGCATCAAAGCCCATTGGAGACCACAAGGGCAGAGGACTCACATAGCTATAAAAGATGTTTGTCATACTTAGTGAGAGGGCTCGCGGAGTCTTCAGAGGATTTATGAAGGCCTCACAAATCAATATCAATATCGTCACTACATAAATAACCAGTGGCTCTATCATGAAGATTTTGCATAGTCTAAGTACAAGTATTGAAATCCCCAAGACTAAGAATGTCCACATCAGTCAAAAACTGAGAAATGTTGTCAAAAAGATCATTGTACGGGTCACCGTCAGTTCCATTATGAATGGCACAGAAATAGGAAGCCCTGCGGAAGTAACAAACTACAATGAATAAATCCCTAAGATGAAAGGCAGTGCAGCAAACACAGATCCACATGAATCTAGCCCAAGTATCAGAGTACACCACCAAAACCTAGTTTTAGATCCTATCTCCAACAAGGCAACCCACACCCCCTAAGCCATCAACACCACTAGAAAATCTAGTCTCCAACCGGCACATTGACAACCACTAACATCTCAGAAGGCCCAAGAACAGGACAGACGAGGCAAAGATGAAATCTTAGACTAGAATGCATTACAGATTAGCATGCACTTCAATGAGTACATGCATAGACAGCACAAGGAATTGATAGTTCTCATTTCATTTTTAAGACAAAGCTTGCCATTTGTGTTGGAAATGTTCTTTTGCTCCCACAATGTCCTCTTGTAACAACTAAAAAATGAAGCATTGCTAGAAATATTGAGAATTCCCCATTAGAAATGTTTAGTGCTATTGCTTAGTTAGCTTTCACCGCATCCATATTGTTAGATTGCATAAAGCCCTTATTATTTGGAGATGTAGGTTTGAAATCAAGTCATTGTTTGTTTTCTATGGCCATAGAGCCTGCAACTTGCAATCATTTAGCTTATTAAGACAGCAATTTGTGAAACTATCTCTCTCTCACTCACTCACACACACACAAATGTGTGCAACTAGCCTGGAGAGTGATATATATGGCTTTGCAATTATGATGCAGTTTATATATTCTTCAAAATACTAAAAAATCTAATTGTTAATATATGCTTTGTAATGATTTGACAGGTGAGTTGGTTTAATTGGTTAGCAAACACATTCAACGACATCAAATTTGTAGTTCAATATTGGTTTAAAAACAAATCAATTTTTTTTACTACTACACCATGGTTTAATAAATGTACAATAAACATAATCAAGCTTGTGTGAATCTTTGAACCTTCAAAAATATGCCCTTCAATCACAAAGCATTTAATGACAGATAGTTATGCACCATTTGTAAACTTGTTCTTGCATTCCGAGGAAAAGCAAGAGATTTTGCAGAATGAATAAGATCCTTTAGTGAAGCTGGCCAGTTGTCCTGTCAGAACAAAAAACCCACTTAAGATAACTAAATAGTGTATCTGTGCTGCAGCTTGTTTAATAAATGCAAACCCTAAACTACATCTCAAAGTTATAGGCAAAATATCTAAATTATGTATAACATTTCCAGTCCAATTTGTTGGCATTTCATTTCAAAATTGGCTGTACAAAAATTATATCAGTAATTCAAAAATGTACATAATTTGAGCAAACATAGATAGGATAAATGAAAATGTCAATAAGATGAACCAACCCTTCTAATATTGAGTCATTTAACTTCCAATGATGAGATGGATTAAGCAACTTCAAACAAGCTTATTTATTTTCCACCTGGTATTGCAATATCAACTGTCAAGGGAAAAAATTCACAAAGCTAAGGAGTTTCAATTTCCAGTTTTTTATTTTTTTGTCTATTGATAAGAAATCAATCGTCTATTAGGCACAGTAAATCAGCTAGTTGTTTTGTTTTTCTCTTGATATAGTAGCTGTTGTAAACTTTTATTTCATTGCATGATATCTAAAATTAAAACTTTTGTCAATGGGGCACATTAGGTTTTCTAATAGAGTTCATTATGTTGAAGATTGTAGCTGCGATAGAGATCTTTATCTCTGATTTTAGAAATATGATCATTATAACCGTTAAGGTCATCTTCAGTTGAAGAAGACATTGGTGAAAATAATTGAGATAATATTAGGACATGTGCCATGTGTCATGTGTAGAGGCATGCATTTGGAATATGAAGAGTTATGTTTTGGGAAAGTGAAGAGACCTTCGGTTGTAGTGTGAAAAGTCTCTATTTGTTATATATCGTATCAAGTGAAAAGCATTGTACACTCAAACATTTTCTTAATCAATAAAAGAGATATTTTGGTTGTGTGGCTGGGGTTTTCCCTTCAAGTGGAAGGGTTTTCCCAGGATAATCTTATGTGTCTCTTGTATCTATTTTTTCTCTTCCTTATTGTTGTTTATCATAATCTTCGGCTAATGTTAACATGGTATCAGAGTCTAATTTAAATAACAGCAATTAAGATAGTCTCCTTTGTTTAGCTTGTGTATTTCATAACTTTCTATATGTGTCGATTTAATGTATAGCTGTGTCTCAGAAGATCTTGTATTTTCCTCAGTTCTGCAAATTTTCTCCTCTCTTTCCCTGCTGCTGTTGATCTTATTTTCTATGTTCTATGATCGTGATTCATCTTCAGTTGTGGCTCATGAAGTTTTTAAACACCTTGTTATGACTTTGTTAATTTTCTTCCTTTTGGTGGTCATCATTTTGTATATATATATATATATATATATATATATATATATATATATATATATATATATATATATATATATATATATATATATATATATATATATATATATATATATATATATATATATATACATGTACCCAAACCCACATATCCAAAGCCCATCAAACAATTTGTATATACCCATGTACCAGGTTCTCATATCCATAGCCAAATTGGCATCTTAAGTGTGTGTGTGTGTGTGTGTCCATACAAACAAAACAAAAATCAAACTTCTTACAAGAGAGAGATAGTGGATATTTGGGAGTGGAGACCCTAATGGGTTTGAGGAGCAGAAATGGTAAGGTAAACAAGTTGTAGATGTGAGAAAAACCCAATGATGGAGAAAATAAGAAAAGAAAAAGTGAAGAGAGAAAAATGATCAGTGCATTGGGTGAATGATGCTTTCAGGGGCATTTTAGGGATTTTAGTTGTAGTAAAAGTCAATAAAAGTTTCTTTTTGGTGCTCAACACCTTTAGGTACACCAAGTATGTGCCTAGGCATACCCAAGCTCCTAGGTACATACCTCGAGCATACCTAGACACCCGGGTATGTACCCTAGGCATACCCAGACGTACCTAATATGGGTGCAACATGTCTTAAGGGCGTACTCCACAACATAGTATTTGGTCAATAGCCAACCATAAATTTGTTTAGCAATGAACACCTAAAATCAATACAAGGTGGAGCTTGAGTGGGAGCATTGGGTAGTAGCAAAACATGTGCTTAGATATATAAAGTGCAAAGGAGACTATCATCCAAGATATCTTTGAGATGGTCAAGTGAATTTTGAAGGGTATACAAATTCTAATTGGGTAGGTAGTGTAACAAATAGGAAGAGTATCAAAGGTGCTAAACAATGCCCCCTTCTCAAGTCTAGTTATTTTGGTGACTATTAGCTTATAACCTGAGTTCCTGTAGTCTAATTGGTAAGGGAAAGGAGACTCCAAAGATCTTGGAGAGCTCAGATTCAATATCCTTCGGTTTCTATTTGTAGTATCGATTACAATTTGTAGTAAGGATCACAATGACACTTTCAAAAGTGATTTTCAATTCCTAGGTTGTTCTCCAAACTTCTTGGAGAGCATGTCTATTTTTTGTAAGTCACTAAGTTGTCTCTATTCATCTTCCCACTGTTTCAGCTTCTTAACGAAGTAGTCAGAATTTGTTTCTGAAGTCTTTACAATGCATTCCACAACCTTGGTGGAATATTTGAAGTATGTACTAAAATTTAAAATTTGAAATTCTTATTGAAGATATTTGTTTGTTTTATATTTTAATAAAGTTGTTTTATGTCCCCCTCAAAAGTGGATGCCTAGGGAAAAGAAATAGGGTTTGCACATGAAAGTCATTTCATGATTCAAAAAGGGTTTTTGCAGGAAATGAATTATTTTATAATTTCAAATTGCTTATATTTTCCTCCAAAAACTACAAAAAGTGGTTGAGGGGTTTCATTTGCTCATATGTTGTTGACTGATACTATTATGCTCTGGACTTAACCTACGAGCAAAGTTGCATGGACACAAAATACAGCCAAAATAGATATGGCTGGATACGACAATCATGAAAAACACATTCATTTAACAAAGCTTTCTAAGTTATTAAGGAAATTATCCTTTGCAAGTGAGAGTTAATTGTTACTTGTAAAGAGAGCCAAACATTTTGTCGGCAGGTCTGCTATCCTAACTTATAGGATGGAAGACAAAAACGTTTTTAGGGACCTCTAATCCATTAGAATGTGCGTGAGAAAAATGAAGGACGGATTTTTAATCAAAAATCCTTAGCTTTGATTACCAAGAACATCCTAATGTTGCAGTTTAGGTGCTGACACATAAATGGAAATGCAGAATATCCATGGGAACATCAAGAGGGTGACAAACACAAAAGATTTGGAGCATTCTAATTTTAAGAGAAGAGATTTCCACAATTCATTATAGTCATCAGCATATTTTTTCTGGATTCGATCGTGTTGAAATTTTTTTCATCGACATTTTGAATCACACTCAGTGATTGATCATCAGGATGAGCATAAGAGAGCATTGTATAACGGGAAGGAAAGGGGGAAGGGAAATAGAACAGAATGCAGTAGAACAGGAGATGCCCAGCATTACTACATCATTGCCGATGCTCCATTCCCCTATAGTTACAGTAATATAAATGTTGCCCAGAGGTCACTGGCTTAAAGGCGCGCATTTATGACCTAAATGTCACTAGTCATGGGTGATTTGTTTTGGAAGTTTGGCACAACAAGAGGACAAACACGCCATTTATAATTCTCGTTCTCCTTGCTCAAAGCTATTATTTGGCAAATTAGGATATAGCAACGAATTAGACAATGCTTTAAGCATAAAAAAACAAGCATATGTTACCTGTATTAACCCTGAAGGCAGTTGTGACAAATTGTGTACACTTTCTTGCTTAAGACAGTCCATCCAATCTTTATTAACAGCTTCCCAAAGTCTCCCCTGCGTAAGGATCCCCGCAATCAATAAATATTATCCCATTAGACGTACATGAAAACGGAAATAAATAAAAGAAGCTTGCCTGGAAAAAGTCTACGACATGAGCACTCCATAAAAATTGATATTTAATTAATATACTGGCGATGGCCTCCAACCATTCCATTGTGGAGGCTCTTGTCTGGCAGCTGAACTTCAACGTTTTATCATTTCCACTGCTATTGCTGGCCATGGCAGCCCTGTTTCCCTCCCTGCAACAGCGAACTGGGAATACCCGTTTAAATTTTGGTTCTTCTCAAATCTGGTTCAGTGTAAATTCAATCCAAATTTTATTCCCACGTTTGAAAAAAAACATAACATACACTGTTCTGAGGGCAGCCTAATGCCGGCATCAAAACGGCAATTTTTAATTAAATTTAAATTTATAAAACAGTTTTTAAATGATTTTTAATTTAATTTTTAAAAGCAATAAAATGACATTTTGATGCCGGCATAGACATTGGTGCCTAACTCCTATGTGCGAAAAAATTAAAAGCACTTTACATCCTCAAATATTAAATTGCAATAACCAAAAATTTGTCCGAGTTCAAATTGATGTGGATAAATAAATGGGAGGAACGAGTGTTGGAATGGCAAGATTGTGAAAGTGGGGGATGATTTAATGTGAAATTTCAAATGGGTTGAAAGAAGCTTCAAATCTATTAATGTAAGAGAGAAGTATTTAGTTTTTTTTCAAAGTATTCTTAGTTATAAATGGTCTTTGACGATTTATAGACAATAGTTAGTAACTATTTTATGAAGAATCTAAGTGTTTCTATAATTAATAATAATTACAATAATTTATAAAAGTAGAATTAGTAGGTTAGAAGTTTTGCAAGGAATTAAAAAGTCATTTAGGGTTCATTTGTTTCGTGGAATTAAAAAAATCAAGATTTCTACAAACTTTGGTTTAGCCAAATCAAGGTTTTGCAAATCTTCATTTCGATTTTTAGGATTTTACTTGAACTGTTTGTTTCACTCGGAAGATGCATGTGAAGACACATTTTTATGTGTAAGCTTGGATTTGAAGGCAAATTTCAAAAAGTAGTCCAATCTATTGTTTTTACACTCCTTAAAAATCATAACCAAGTTTTGATTTTCAATTCCTACTTGCTAGTAGGAAGTTGGAAAACCTAGTTTTGAGGCAAAATTGGAATTCTAGTGTGCTAATTCCATTTTGTCAATTTTGAAACAAAAGCAAAAAATTTCAAATCCAAATTTTGAAAAAGCCAATTCCTGCCATCTTCCAGGAACCAAACGGACCCTAAGTTGGACATCATTAAAGCTAACTTACATAATAGGATGAGAAAAAAGGTTCAACAAAAGAAAGAGATTGTGATAAATGTAAGGAATGTACTCCAAAGTATTTAAATGACAAGAATAGAGGTCGTGAAAGGATAGTCCAACAAATCAAGCAATCTCAATGTAATAATCAATTACCTATTGAAGGTTATAACTCCAAGATCAATTTTCTTATTAATATTCCTTGTGATAATTGTCAAAAAATTTAATATTCCTTATAAAAATTATCAAATTTTGATTGATGATGGAAGAAAGTAAATTCACAAGTCATGCAATGATTACATATTTGGTTGTTCTTGCAATGGGATTATAATTATAAAGCAAATAGATCAACATCCACTTGTCATACTATACAATATGATGTAATACTAGATTATTCAAACATTAAGAGTCATTGAAATTCATTAATGAACATTTGAAATATGCAAGCAACTAACAAAAGGATTATAGAAATGTTTATCCCTCATTTGCATTAGAACTTCCTACTAGAGTCCAAAAATCTTAGTTTTCCCTCTTCTTACATTTTAGATTTCTTTTGTTGTCTCCATGGAGTGTAAGAATTCAACTTGATTAGACTTTGGCATAAAGATTCTTGTTCTTTGGCAAAGACTTAAATTTCCAAGTTAATCTCATTATTAGTATTAGGGTGTATGGGCATTGGACTTATTGTTGAATTAATTCAATGACATGCATGCATGTCATACACATATACACACTTCATGAATGCCATGCAACACATCATGTCTAACGCATGTTGTGCACAAACATACGTGCACATATCATGCATAGACATGCACACATGTTAGCTCTCTCTCTCTCTCTCTCTCTCTCTCTCTCTCTCTCTCTCTCTCGCATGCACACACACGCACACACACACATATGGACACTTGCTTGCATGCAGAGACACATAGATGCACACTCTAATTATTTTTCCTGTCTAAAAATAATTTAGTTCTTGTTTTAAAAAGCAAGAAAATAGCACTTGCTTTGTTACGAATTGTAATATTTTTTTTGACAGGAAAATAAAAAATATTCTCACAGAAATACCTTGAAACCTTATTAGGGCATGATTTTGTTTGTTAGATGTGACAGTTGAACACCAATGTTTCTATAGTTGGGTTATATTTTTGCAAAACATGTATTAGAAGAGTTGTCTTATGCCTTACAAAAACTTTCTAGTTGAAACATTCCTCGTCTTCCTAAGAATAAATTGTAATGCACATTTAATATTTTTGTTTAAAATCTTGTCTTGGGCTCAAGAATCAAGTAGCTCTAAAATATTGACATTTTAAGACCTACTTTTTGTTTATGGTGAATAGATTGAAGTAGTAGTTTAAGGTGGATTAGTTTTGCTTCATCTCATTTAAACAAAATTCAAATTGCAATTAAAATACATTTTTGTAGTTCTTATCTTTAGAGGGGTTTAATTATTATGTAACTACACATGCTTATTTTTTCATGTATCAAAAAAAATTATTTTACGGAAAATCCTTAAATAATTAAGCATATGGATAATAATAGATGCATGGACAAGTTGATGATAGTATTCCCAATGAATTCCCTATTAATGTATCCCTTCCAACTCCAAGTGTCATTTGTCTTCAATATGGATATATGTTTTTACATGTAGTTGTGATAGATGTAATATTTTTTAATTAATAAAAGGTTAAAGCTGATGTAGGATATATTAATCAGCTTAATAGTGATATATACATGCAAAGATTCCAACTAGTAGTTAAAGCTAAGAAGAGACCTAGGAACAATGCAAATCATCTTCCACAAAAACCAAAAACCTACACTAACCATATCTTTCAAAGCATCAAATAATTATGAAAAGATGCTCAAAATCTTAAAACTCCACATTATTTGATATCTAAAACAACCCAATCCAAATCTAGTAATACTTCAACTTAAAACAATAATATCTTCAATTGATCAATTTATATAGAGGAGTTCCTTAACACGGAAAAAAAAGAAAAAACTATCCATATAAATAACAATGTTTAAAACCAAGTATCGTAAAAATAGAATGAAAGTCCTTCATTGAGGCCAAAACAAAAACCAGTATGATTATGACCTTGAAGATGGCCCTTCTTCTATATTTTCTTGGTTTACAAACTAACCTCAATTCAACCTAACAACTTCTATTTACATCTAGTGGATATCCTTTCTTCTCCAACCCATCAAATAGTTGTTTCACCTGCCACCAAATTTGGATTCTAGTTTTCAATGTTTGGTGGTTGGGATCCCTACTTGTCCATAATCATAATCAAGTCATTTACCACCCTTATCATTATGGCCTTCCCTTCTTCAATCACTAAATTTTTTGCTCTCATGAAATTTATAATCCATAAGGGGTCCCGATTCCTCTAGAGCTTGTACAATTTCATTAAAATGATAATGTTTTCCTTGATTCCAAACATCATTGCCCTAAAAAATTGATGATCTTCTATGATCAAGATGGTTTATCTTTTAGGTGGTTGCTCATTGATAAGGGCTATATCATAATTCTTGGCCAATAGAGTGGTCAATTTGTTATCTATATTTCTTAACACCCTATTCAGATCTTTTAGAAATTTATTTCCAAAGATTTTTATGCAAATATTCTCAATTACAATCTTACTCACGCCCACATACCATAAAGTAGCTAAAGAGAAAGTAGGCATTATGATATTCACTCTATACTTGTGATTTGTTCTAATAAAATCTTCTCCTAAAATCCTTAAAGATTATTAGGGCAGGAATTAGGTTGGAATATTGTAAAACTTCACGCATGCATTATTCTATGATTTCTCCCAAAAAAGTCATTTATCTTTTGGGCCTTTTCACCTTGACTAGAAATAGAGACTCCTTTGTAGCAGCTTCAAATTCTCCAAATACTTCACTCCTATAAATACCTATACTAAAAGAAGTAAAGCCACCCAACAAAGTACTCTAGATTGTATTTTTCTAGTACCAATGCAAAATGAAAATAGGAAGTGGGTTAAAATGATAAAGCGTTGTTCTTACAACCAAGGGTTAAAAACATACAATTCCAATGAAAAACATTTTGGCACTAGAAAAAATGCATTGAAGCGCAGAGGTGTGTTGTAGAGAAGTAGCAAAGGTGATTACCAGAATAGTAGTAGAGGGGTTTTCCAACAACATGCAAGCAAAATCTATGGAAATAGTAAGAGACCACAATGGCCCTATAATAGGAGAAGAGTGTTAGGAAAAGACACATTAGCATCAAACAAATAAAGGGTATGGAAGAGAGATAGTTGTGAATGAGTATATGAGCTACTAAAATGAGTCTCAAGAGGAACACTTGGTGGATCATTTTGTGTCAACAAATTTGGGTGGACCGGTGGATTTTGGAACCCAAGCTAAAATATTCTGCAGGTTGAAGATATTCCAAGAATAGGAAAACATGATGAAGGTAACTCACTCTCAAATATAGAGTAATGTAATCTCTCTTTTGGTAAATGGTAAAGAATGGGTAGAATTTGTAAATTTTTTGAAAAATTGTGCTTTATTTTTGAAATGTAGTGGGGAATGGTAAGCTTTTAGGAAATAAAAGAGTTGTGTGATAAACAGTGTGGAAAGATTTATGGCCTAAAAACCCTAGAGAATGGTTTTTATATAGTAATAGTAGCTAAAGAATAGGACACAAATTTTATCCTTGATAGTATCTCATATATGCTAGATGGGAAGATGTTTTACATGAAGAAATGGGAACCAAATTTTGGCCCAACAAATAAAGAAATCAAGGAATTCTTGATTTGGATTGGTGTAGAAAACCTATCAAAGGAATACTTGAATGAGGAGTCCTTCAAAATGATAGAAAATAAATTGGGCACTTTTGTGAATTATAAGGAGATGACTGACATGGTTTCCTTTCAAATGTTTCCCATAATATATAAATTATGGTAGTCATTTCATCCTCTCCCTAATTTGATAGAGTTGAACACAAGTGAAGGGGTATGGAGACAAACCCTCTCTATAGAAGAGGATATCATGGTTTGCATGGAGTTCTTGGGTAAAGACCACAAAACAAGTAGTTGTCGAAGAGAAGGAAAAGGGATTTTTTTATGAGAATTAGACTCAAGCATTGGGTCTTCATCTTGATAGGGGGGAATAAAAGAACTAAAAATCAAATGTGCAAAGAAAAATTGGCAGCTACAGCAGAGTGTGAATTGTATTTGTGGGAACGGGAAAAATAATCTTAGACAGTCAATCTAGCAAGTGAGGATGATATTGTTCAATTGCATGCAAAAGAAGTTGAGCCTTTTGGATCCAAGGATTATTTTCCTAAATTACAAGAGATGGACAGGTTGAATAGGGTGAAGACAGAGGCAAATAGGAAAGAATTGGAGCAAGAGACGAGTGAACTCGCCATAGAAAAGGAATAGGCTAGGAAAGGGATATTAGAGATGAGTTTGCATAGCCAAAGAAGATGACAATAAAAGGCAAGGATGGACTTTAGACACCCCCTAGCCAAAACTGTTGAACAAAGGATTAAACACAATGGAGATAACTAATGGTCAAACAAAATGGAAAAGATAGACAATGAGAGAGATGCTTTGGAAAAGATGGAATCGTTGAAAGATGTAGGTGCCTTGTAGAGTGAAGAGATTGTTGATACTAATGGGGTTAAGGATTAGAATTTTCATCAATTACAAATTTGGAAAGCTCCTTTGAAAATGCTAGAGACTCAAGTGGGAACATAGTGGAAATGGACTTAGACTATGAGATAGAGGAAGAATTAGAGGATGACTTTCTAGGACTGGAATACGAGGTAGTAATATGTGATAAACAGACATTGGCACAATCTAAATCAAAAGATAAAAAGGTGAAAGTAGGGGTAAAGAAAAAGAGAGGGATAAATTCCAACCAAGGTTTATTATGGTAAGTTCTAAGAGGTGTGGTACAATCAAAATTGAGATTGGGAAAAGATTGTGCCTTTTCTCAGGGATAATGAGGTTGCTTTTGTGGAATGTCAGGGGTTGAAATGCCCCTAACAAAAATTTTCTTGATCAAAAGATATTTTGATCAAGTGAGATCATAATGTTTTTTGTAATGGGAAACAAAATTCAAGAGGTGGGACTTTATATGGTTTGAACGGGTCTTTAGTAGATAGAAATGTTTTTTGGTGGAAGCACTTCAGGTGGCCTAGGGATTCTTTGGAAAGAAAAAACTTTAAATGTAATCCTGATGCAACAAGCATAAAACTGGCAGTTGGTGAAGGTTCTATCAAAATAGTTGGGGGTGAATTTCAATTTGATTAATGTGTATGGCCCAAATAATAACATATTAAAGAGGGAGCTTTGGATGAAAATTATAGGTTTTCTAAATGTAATGGATGGGGAGGTTAGTATTGTAGGTGCGCATTTTAATGCAATATCAAGCACTCAAGAAAAAGTTGGAGGAAAGGGGTGGATGAGCCAAAGTCAATAGGATTTGAATAACTTTGTGATGGAGAATGGTATAGTTGATATCTCCTTCAAAAAAGGAGAATTTACATGGATAGAAAGGCGGATAATTTTCTTGCACATCGCTAAAAAACTAGATCATTTTCTACTAGGTGGAGACTGGGAAAATATTCACTAGACATGTGCAGGAGAGATAATGCCAATACATGGTTTGACTTGTTATTTGAAAGGTCTTTGAATTCAAGATGATTATTCCTCATATCGATGCCCTTTTAAGTTTGAAGCAACATGGTTAAGAGATGAAGATTTTAGAATTTTGGTGAAAAATGGTGGCATTCTGCATCGAAGAAGGAAGGTAACAAGGCCTTTATTTTTTTTTAAGAAATTGCAATTCCTAAAGGAGAATATAAAATTTTGGAATAGAGAGTTGAAGTTAGAAGACTCTTTAAAGATTTCAAACGAAAAGTAATTGAACATGGAATGCAAGAGGATGATTATGAGATGCAAAAGAGTTTGAGTTGGGAGTATGTTGAATTTTTAGCAAGAGAAGATTATTTTTGGAAACAAAGGTCTCAAGAGATGTAGTGCCTCTCCCATTTGATTTTAGTTAGTCATCCTGATGGATGCAACCTTGATTCTCTTTCTTATGCGTGAAGAGGTTGGGACCCGTGAGTGGTCTACACCCTTAAGGTGATTTGTTTTATGTTATTGTATCAACAAGATTGGTTATGCTTAGACTAATTCATGAGATCATGATGTTTTAGATGGTTTCACTAAGGTTGTGCTAATGGTTACTTGGATTTATATAGTATTACAATGTGGTTATGTGAGTACCCTTGAGATACAAATAGTGGTTACGTTATTAGTTTTTGGTGTGTTATGTATTGGAGTATTATGATGTTACTACAACATGATTATCTGAGATCATGTGTTTTATAGTGCATTTTATATTGTTGAGTAGTATGCTTAGAATAATTGGAAATGATCTATCCATATTGGAATCATAGATTCATGTGCTATATATATTTACCTTTTTCCTTTTAGTAGACTTATGAGAATAGATTGTTTATTGTGTAGGGTTTATATCCCCAATAGTGGCACATGGAGTTAGTGATATGGCCTTTCATGTTGAGAAAATATCATCCTTGTATGGGCAATCTATTGTTATATCATCATTAATAACCCTCTGGTAATTAGTAAATCTAGATTCAAAATATATTACATGATTAGACCCGTGAGTGTCTTTATCCATTTAGGGTTCCACAATTGTCATCAAAATTATTGAATCAAATATTTATTTAATGGGTTCAAGGGATTTTAATTATTTATTTTATTTACCAACTAATTTGTCATAGTTGGATTCCATTTAATTGGAATTGATTTATTTGATTTGGGGAAAGAAGAAAATAGAATATTAAGTGGGCTAACAATCTATTTTATAAGTCACTTCAAAAGGTGCTTATATTATGCCAAACAGGAGTTTCTATTCTGACTTTCTATTTTCATGTTTTTGAAAAATGAGGAATTTCCTCCAAAACTATCTTGGATAAATACTTTTGTTTTCTCCCTCCAATCGATCTATTTGATGTATTTGTGTGTGGTGAAACTAGTTGGATTTGTGTCAGAATTGCTCTACTTCCCCATTGGTTTCATCTGATTCAACGACCTCATTATTTTATGGTGGTATTTCATGTTTTTCCCTTTTGGCTACAAGGTAGGGATTTTTGGTTTAATTATTTGTAGTCTTTTTTAATACATTCTTTTGATTGCTAAATGTTAAGGAGTGGAGAACTAGTGTTATGCTTTCAACGTGTGGGTTTGCAATACCTCAAGTCTTACGTTATAGGATACGAATGCCAAGGAGGACTTATTAGGTCCTACCTAGATCCCATTTAAGAAAAGTGTAAGGGAGATATGAAAATGCATCCTAAATGTAGATTTAACATTAAATTCAATTAAATAGGTACTAAACAGTCATAAATTGAAGTGTTTCCAATTCAAGACAACATAGTTATTATCGTTCTAACCCTCTCTACCTCTATTGATAACCATGTCCTCCAAAATAACTATGAACTTCTAAACCATGCATAATACTCTTGTATAAATTTGGAGTCAATACATCCTTTGTGATAACCCTAGCGTACTATCTAAATGGTCCTCCACACTGTGATCAACCCTTGTCAACCAAGAGGAGGTCAAAACTCAAACCATCTCTCCCTAGTGGTCTATTGGTACCACTTATCTACATTCAACACTCCCTAAGCATATCCAAACTATTGTGCCACCCTTTCTAGTATATACTTATCTACAACCTACTCTCATTGACTAATTAAAAATGTGTGATTCATCATATTTGGTAAATATTGTTAATCCTTGGGCCAAGGCCCTACTACCATGTAGGGCATCCATATGATTCCATCCCTAGAATTTTCAATCATCTTCTTCTATTAGGTTGTATTTTTAACATCATGATAAATCAAAGGCTTTACTTGGTTGTATGCAACAAGCTTATCTATTTGTTTGTCCTACATACCCACCAGTCAGAGCATGATAATGTACTTCTATGCCCATACCTAGAATAAAGTCACAAATATCATACACATGACTTTTCCAAAGCCCCCATGATAAACTATCTAGTGTAAATCTTGATACATCTTGGCTAGAATCAATGTACCCCATCCAATGGGTAATCTCACATTAATGATGCTCATGATCACTACGATGAGCAATAGAGTCATGCTAGTCCCTTCTATATGAGGGGAAATATTGTTAGCATGAATGTTGATGGTATTACTGTTTGGGAGTATCCTAGGATTACAAGAGCATTAGGGAGATTGTTAGCATGGCTATGTGTTGCATTCATGACTATGTTTGTCATTGATGTCAACATACTGGTTATTTTATAAAAATTGGCAGAGCAATAGATAGAGATTAAGATTTTTTGAGGTTTGATGATTCATGATGAGGCTATGCACACTTAACGAGATGTTCTATAGAGTATCGTGATGGCATGGTTAAGAGCACGTGAAGAAATATGAAGACGGTTGACAGTTATTCAAGATTTATTGAAGACAACATTCTGGCAAAGTTCCTGAGAAGTGGTTTCTGGTAATTGGATTATATCTTTGAAAAGAGATTAAATAATGTTAAGAATAGATATATAGAGGAAGAAGACATGAGAATGATGATATGGTTGATTAGGCTAACTCCAATGATGCATGTGTGATGGATTGTGAATATTATAAGCCAACAATATAATGTAGTTGTGACAAGATGTAATGTAACGTGTATTGTATTGTCTTAATGTGGTCCTATATTAATTGCAAATTGAGAAAGCCTCAAGATCAACCCAAAAAGTAGTTTGAGGACTTGATATAAAGGAAATTTGTTTTCCTTGTGGTTAAGGGTGATTGGGTAAGTGATAGTGGATGTAGGAAAAATATATGTAATGCAAGTGAGCAAACTTGGATGTAAGATCTAATGAACCTAATATTGAATATTTTGAGATCAAAGGAGTGTTTGGTGTGGATAAGTCATTATGAGATGATAGAGAGACTGTATTTGGAAAAGAGGTTGTAGTGAATAGTTGTTTATTGGTATTATTCTACAAAGTATAGTACAAAGGCTAGTTGGACAGTGAGTTTGGTGGTCTTTCTCTTGAAGGTATTTGGACAGTGGGTCCTTTTGCCTTCAACAACTCCTAACAGGGTTGGAATCTCCTCATAGTGACTCAAAGTCTCCTAATAGGGACTGATATGTACTAAATGTAATTCATTGACTCCTAACAGGGCCCATCCTCTTAGTTATCTTGGTGGACTTTACTTTCTAACAAATATACATTGAAGCTAACCTATAGAAAAAAGAAGTGGACCTATATGGTTGGTGTTACATCTAGGTTCTTGTCCAATGCCAACTACATGTGTCACAAAATAGTTATGCTGTCAATTCCAACTAGTGTATGTTCTTCTTTCTACTACGTGGTGTTTCCAACAAAGATTTATGTCCCTTAGATGGGTAATCACAAGATTCGATATGCATTCTCTAGTGTGGTTGTCATATCCCCTATCAAGAGATGTAACACAATGATCTCATAATATCACCTCCTACATAACATCAACACCATAACCATGTATGCCCTCCTATGAAGAATCCACACTAAATAATTGAGACCAATTGCATTCACCTACATCCAATTCGTAGGCGTAAAAACTTTGTTGTATGTCTCTATTGTGAGGTAAGTCGATCCAAAAAGCATTTCATCCATTCAAATAACATAGATTCAACCTCTTTTGATCCTTATCCTATCCTAAAACCACCCCCTTGAGTCCCCTTAACCCTAGTCCCTCATTTAACTCCTATTTATCCCAAAAATAAGTGTTCTCACTAGTCGGTCTCTACATTCTTACAAAACCCCTAGATCCTACAATACATAGGCATAGGATTTTTAACCTAATCCCACACCTTTCAATTATGGGAATACAGTCCTATAATGATTCAGAGGTACCCCATGTAGGCCATTGTAAGACTGCATGATTTTACCATCCCCAACTTGATTTTCTTTGCGAATGCATTCCTACAAGGAATTCTTTGTGAGAATTCATTCCCACAAGATATCCTTGAATGATTTCAAATTTATTTATCCTACCAAATATCCCAACCCCTACCCATCCCCTCTATCCCTTTTAATTTCATGTGAGATCTCAATCTCCCTAATCTCAAGTTTATTCTAACTAATCCCAAGCTTGCATGACCGAAAACTTAAATCCTACAACTAAAAAAACTAAAAACAATATTAAAAGCACAAAGATGAGTTTTCCATCCTACCTTTATGTCAAGTGCCTGATGTTGTAGTACACTCATCAAAATGTTCACCTAGTACCTCGATTATCCTCCTCTAGCCATCAACAAGTCCCCCATTAGAGCTCATTTTCATTAAGGTCCCATTGATCAATTGCACATAAATGATCCCCTTTCTAGCCTTCTCTTCCGTCATATACAACCCCACTAACTCCCTCTCTCTCTCTTTTCTGACCCTTGAATAACCCCTTTTCACCCTCCTTAGTTATTTTGCATCCTGAACACAATTTCAACATCACCTAGCCCTTTTATGTCTCGATTTCCTATCAGGGCATTTTCTCTTTTTTAGATGTTTCCAATTCCCATATTTTCTCCCAAATACCTTTGCGAGAGGGCATTACCTAGTCTAGCCTCTCTATATCTCTCCCATAGTCTAGGCAACTTTGCTGCTTTAAAAAAAAATACATCATCTATTATTATTATTGAAAAAAAAATTGAAATAATGTTATCCTAACACTATGTCAAAGAGGGAAAAAATATAGATACTTGAATATAATTACACCATTAAGTAATCTATTTTAGTTCTCTTCTATAAAATTATTAATTTAATATTTAATATTTAATTAGTCTATGTCATCCCCCTAATTGATTAACCCAATTAACTAACTATAGTCTAATTAATTATCTAAATGTCAATCTACAGTCTAATAATTAATTAAATCGCCCTTTCTCTATTGAATTAAATAAATAAAAAATCTTATTTAATTTAATTTCTAAATTCCTATTATAATTAAATAATCTATATTTAACCAAACTTAACCCTTAACCAAATCCTTGACAATTGGTTCAGACTCAACACAACCCATTCACCCATACTAAGCCCGTTTAATTAATTAATCCTAATTAAACAAGTCACCAACTTGCATTCTTCATAAACTCCCACTTGTACCCTAGTCACATACTAATCCAAACTTAATCTCACACTAATCATTTGCATAACCTTAAGTAGGAGGATTGAAAAATACTGATCCAACCCAAGTCAACTCTCATGTTGAATCCTCCCACTCCCCAACAAGGTGCATTAAATGTCAAGCTTAAATGTATTTATACATCCCTTAAATCTCTTACACCTTTGTCCTTCTCACATCTCCCAAAATGGTCAAATTCCCATATCTTCCACAGTTTATCTCCTTGTGACACTTGTCATAATGAGAGCCATTTGAGAAAGCATAATCCATGTTCTATCTCTAAAATGCATCTTAGCCACTCTTGAACCTTCCTCAATATTTCATCTCAACCATCCATTTCACCTCCTCTTTTCCTATAATTTGAACCCTTGTCCCTTCACTAATCATCCACCATCAATATTAAAGCTATAATGCAAATTTGAGAGCCCAAAAATAATTAAATTATCGTTATTATGCCGAATTTCCTCTACAAATCTATATCCATAATCCACTTTCACTAGCATTATTAACAAAAAATTAATTACCATTGAATCTTGAGAATATTTTCAGAAGACACTACTACATTTGAGCTTGAATTGTGACAGTAGGCCATCGCAATTGTGATGGCCACCCATCGCCCAAGTGACAGTACCACGAATTGGCTCCTGTCAGATGGGCATCAGACTTTTGCTATCACAAATTATGATGGCAAGGGAATCCATCACAATTACGATGGATAAAATTGTCATAACTTGTCATAAATTGTCATAAAATTGTTCATCTTCACATTGTCCCAATTGTGATAGTTTGTCATCACAATTACGACAGCTTAATCTTTTAGTCTTTCATCACAAGTGCGATGAGTATATGATAGTTTTTTTGTGGGAGCAATGGCTATCTGGTGAAACAGGCCGTCACAAGTGCAACAAGTATGCGATAACTATTTTGTGAGAACGATGGCTATTCATTGGAGTAAGTCATCACAATTACGATGGGTAGCCAAATTATTATTTTTTTAATTATTGCCAGTCCAATGAGATCCTTTTACTACCAAGAATATTATCAATTCTTTTTTGTAGAAATGAATATTAGTTATACACGACCGACCTGTAAATTTAGTGGGAAGATGTTCTATGTACAAAATAGCATGAGACGTTGGAGTCTAATTTATTTTATATAACCATATTATAGATGATATTTCTGAAGTATAATAATGATTGGCTTACGCCTTTATTCTAGTTGGTTTTGTGAATAGGATTTGAGTGCTCATCTGCTTTTGAAAACCATAGGCAAAAGTAGCCAAATATGTGTTTAGCTTTAGATCATCTTGAGAACAAAGTCATTTGAAGCAATCTCAGAGGCTACATGACCAAGATAGACATGTAAAGCTCAATAATATAAGAAATTTTCTAGAAGGGACAAAGATTTGACATGTCTAACAAATGTTTGTAAATGGCTATTTGTAATCATTTGTCATACAAGTGTCAATTGATATCATTGTATCATTTATAGCTCCAACATCTATGTGGATACACATTTTGTTACCAAATTAATCTATTTTGGTTATCATTCACATATAATTGTGTATAGGGTTCTATTCTCAAACACTAGCATTTACATGGCAATGATGCAATAAATGTGAAGTGTAAATAGAATTTAATTGGATAGTTTAAAATGAAAAGAAAACACAACCCATTAAAAATGAGTCAAATATAAATATAGACATAAAATTATAATTGTTATTTTGATGTCAAATAAAGTGAAAAGAGAAGCATGGCTCAAATTTCAATTATAAGACATAAAGAATTCATTTTGTCAATTAATCTTGTATTGTCCTTACAAACTTTAGTTGTAGCAGTACATATTGTCATGGACAAAACATAATTGGAGCATAGAGGTAGCTTATAAGATAGTAGTTAAGTCTATGCCCTGACATCTATTTTCTCTACACAAGCATGATTGTGGCCATTCAAAACTTCATTGAGAACAACCAAATATCCCATCAATGAAGATTTCTCATTAGTTGCGATCCATAATGAATGAAAATTAGTCTCAATGAGATATATTTGGCTAATTGTATTTGATACTCTTTAAGGTAAACAATGACAAATCAAGTCATAATGATTGAAGTCATAATTAGGTGAGTTAGAAAATATAAAAATGATTCAAGAACGTTTTTCTCGAAATAATAGATTGCTTGATTTTAAAAATATTGTAGAAATTACTAATTGTAATAAGAAAGACCTAAAAGTCTCTCAATGTTGAAGTAACACACTGATGAAACTAATCTAAGGATTGACTATGCAACAAAAGAACACACATGTGCATAGGATTCTCCAAATAGTTGTTAATATTGTAAAATTTTGAACTTCCATTTGTTGCAATCAAAATCTTTAGGAAAAATATATAGTGTTCTTCAACATGATAATTTTCTATGTAATATAAATGAGGTATTGTGTTATTAATCCTTTATTTTGTCACATGATTTAATTCATATAAATGATGGTAACTTAAAATGCCTAATTAAAGACCTCTAATAATTGGGTTTTTTCAGCTCCACCTAATGTCGTATACATATGAATTGAGATTTCATATTGAACCATGGTGTCCTTATGCATTGCCTAAAACCAATAGATTTACACAGTTAGTTGTCATGCAATCATAGGTTAATGTTGAGTTCACTAGGTTTTTAGAATAGTTTAATATTCTCTACTAATCAGGGTCAACCATGTGAAGGTGGAAGCTCATTTGGCCTCGCCCCCCCCAACATCTAAGTTCCTTATTAACATCTACAATCTTTAAGAAAGGATCAATCTTTAAAGTACAAAAAGATGTTCTAGCCCTACAAAAGTGACATCATTTTCCCATCTTCTAGTGCATGTCAATTTTTTATTGCATCCAGAATAAAATTATGCCACTCTAAATCGAGAATGCACATGCAACTGCATCCTATATGCATGGACAATAGGCAGAGCTAAAAAAACCCACCATGTTTATATTTATTTAATAGGTCTATTAAGTTTCTAAAATTATAGACCATCATGAACATTAGAACTCTAGTTGCTATGGCATAGAGAATGCCCTTAGCAAGCCAGCACATAGAAAGTCTTGATTTGCTTGCATGCTAAGGAGATTACCCTTGCCTATAAGAGTCAAAGTTACAATATTCATGATGGTCTATAACTTAAAATACCTAATTAAAGACCTCTAACAAAAATGCAAACTTGTTGGGTTTTTCAGCTTGACCTGATGTCATATGCATATGAATTAAGATTGCATATTGAACTATGGTGTCCTTCTGCATTGCCTAAAACCAACAGATTCACACAGTTAGTCGTCATGCAATCATAGGTTAATATTGATATTCACTTGGTTTTGAGAATAGTTTAATATTCTCTACTAATCAAGGTCAACCATGTGAAGGTGGAAGCTCATTTGCCACCCCCCCCTCTACCCCCAACATCTAAATTCCCCATTAACATCTAAAATATTTAAGAAATGATCAATATTTAAAATACAAAAAAAGGCTCTAGACCTCCAAAAGTGACATCATTTTCCCATCTTCTAGCGCATGTCATTTTTTCCGTCACACCCAAAATAATATTCTGCCACTCTAAATCAAGAATGCACATGCAGTTACATTCTATATGCATGGACAATAAGCAGAGCTGAAAAAATGTAACACAATTACATTTATTTAATAGGTCTATTAAGTTTTAAGTTTTTAAAATTATAGAGCATCATGAACATTAGAAATCTAGTTGCTATGGCCAAGAGAATGTCCTTAGCAAGCTATCACGTAGAAAGTCTTGATTTGCTTGCATGGTAAGAACATTACCCTTGCCTATAAGAGTCAAAGTTATAATGCTCGTGATGGTCTATAACTTAAAATACCTAATTAAAGACCTCTAACAAAAATGCAAACTTGTTACATTTTTTAGCTCCACCTGATGTCCTATGCATATGAATTGAGATTGCATATTCAACTATATGGTCTCCTTTTGCATTTCCTAAAACCAAGAGATTCATAGAATTAGTTTTCATGCAATCATAGGTTAATGTTGAGCTTCACTTGGTTTTGAGAATAATTTAATATTCTCTACTAACAGGGCCAAACACATGAAGGTGGAAGTTCATTTGGCTCCACCTCCCATAACATTTAAATTCCCCATTAACATCTAAAATCTTTAAGAAAGGATCAATCTTTAAAGTACCTAGAATGTCCTCATCACCTCTTGCTACTCTCAAAGGAAGTCTATCTTCATTGCTCACAAGAAATTCATCAGAATTCTTTGGTGATTCTTGTACATCTAACACAAGTACATCTAGGAATGTCCTCATCACCTCTACATAAAATGAATCCAATATGTATATACAAATGAGAGAGAAAAAGAGGAATCTACTTACCAATAGGCGTTGCCATTGCATCTGTGGCCATGCTACGTGTTGAGTGAGTTTTTTTTTTTTTTCTTGTATCAAGATCTCTTTATTTATATACATAGACACACAAATATGTGTGCATATGCACCACACACACACACACACACACACACACATAGATACACATATATGTATATATATGTATATACATACATACATATATATATATATAGAGAGAGAGAGATCACAAGTGCATGGAAATGAAATGCAACAATCACAAGGGCACGACAACAAAATCCTAAATCTCCACTGATCTCCACAATCCACAAGATCGCTCTGTATATATACATACATTGACACACACATATGTGTGTGTGTGTGTATACATGTATATACATATACAAACATATATATGTATACACATAAAGACACACATACATACATATACACATACATATATACATACATACATATGTTGGAAATAATCAAGACTGGCTAGGTTACTAAGAGGGGAGGGGTGAATCAGTAACCTCAAAAATTTAAACTAATTCAGCACTTAATCAACATAATCCATTTACCATTAATACATTTAATCTACTGCATGCATGAGAAACTGAAAGATAAACATTCATGGTACATGAACACAAAATTTGGTGACCCAGAAACCTTCCAAATAGAAAGTAAAACTGGGGTGGGGATGATACCCACAAAACTTCAATACTGCAGTATAAAGTTTTCCTATTAAGGCATACATTGACCACTTCTGATGATCTACCCTGTCAAGAGCAATTTGGACTGCTAGATCCACCTTGTTAGAAGTTTTACAAACATACAATGAAGTATGCACTCTGTTAAGAGATTTAAAGAAAGCCTGTTAAGTCTACCCTATTAAAGGATTTATAAATTGATTCACCTGTTAGGATGAAACAGTAGATCTAACTTACAACTTGATTTCTGATTAGATCCTTGAAGTACAGATCACCTCTTGTGATAGATATAACTTTACTGCTCCTTATAGACCTTGCTGAATACTCTGCTCTGCTGTTGATTTGCATTCACTCTTCTCAAAACATTACATATCCATGATACATTGGTATGATACAATACATCATATATATATATACCATCCCAATATTTACAATTACAAGGTTGGCTAAAACACAAGTAAACAAAATATTACTGAGTCGACCAAATAGTAGAAACTCAGGTTTTGTAAGGTGACTTGGTGAACTTCTGATACTCGACGTCCACTACATTACTCGACATCATCATGCACTTGGTAGAAGTAGAGGCTCAGTCAATACTAATCACACAACATAGCTTCGAACTCAGTGACCATTGGAGGCTCGGTAGATATAGTGTCACTTGGTAGATACTGAATACTTTGTTTACCTTGCTTACACTTGGTAAACACTGCTCATCCCATCACTCGGTAGACACTAGCTTCACATTACAGAAACTGATGACTCGGTAGACACTGTGAAGCTTGGTGACCACTATCTTCTCGATGATAATAGCTAGACTGCACATTGTCTGTATTCACTCGGTAGCTTCTGGAATGCTCAGTGTGAACTATGAAACCTAGTTATCACTAGATTGCTTGGAAAACACTGGAGATTGAATGATGAGCTTGGTAACCATACAAAGTTGAATAAGTGTTGTCACTAATGACAAATATAACATAATGCCAACAAGATACATACATACATACATACATACATATACACATACATGGCCTCTGTTATTATATTCTTTGCATTTCCAATTATTTGGTATTCTCTATCTCTTTCCTCTCTGAGTTGCTTTTGCCTTGCCTTCTGTTCCAAAAGCTGGCTAACTAATATCATTTCTTCAACTATAGCAGTACCAAGATCCAACTTGGGAATTACAATCTCTTTGTCCAGATCAATATCATATTCATTTTCTTTTCCAATAAGGAAAATTTTTAGGGGTGTCCTTGGTTATACTTTTGACATTACTGCCTTAGACTTAGGAATAGAGACAATTGTAGAGATAGTTGGACTAGCTGAAAAAACTTGAATAGGACCAACTAAAGAAATACTTGCAGGAGTGCTAAAAGAATCCAAAATTGAAGTGATAATAGGTGAAACACTGACTGGAGCACATACAATAGGAGCACTAGTAGAAATATTTACAAGTGATGTACTTATAGGAGCATGCAAAATTGAAGTTGACAAAATTGTAGAACTGGATGCTGTAAACATTGTTGATGTACTTGACTCAAGAGCTGATGAAGAGGAGGGTTGTAGCTCAGTAGATGAAGCAGTAGACACTTCCATTATTGATACCTAGAGCTGAGAGGGAGAAAATAGTGATTGAACAGATGATGTGTCTGTTGAGGTTGCAATCACATTTGCTGAAGTTGTCTCCAACCCATATGATGTAGTAGTCTTTGGTGGATAGTGAGGAAGGGAGGCTATAACTTGTGCAACTATTCTCACTGGATCATTCTCTTCATCTCCTTCCTTATCTTCCTCATCAGCTTCTTCCTCTTTCTCTTCTTCACCATCCTTCATTACAGCCTGATAGTCCTCAGCATCAATGGTGACACATGGTGTGTTATCTTCTTCATTATTGTCACTGTCATCATCATCATCCTTGATCTCTACTGGATCTTCACTTGGTTTGTGTAAATGATAAATATTTTTCCACATATTTGTAGCATCCCTAACTACATGCTCAATGTCTTGGATCAAAATCAGATAGGTATGAAATTTGATCATCATTTTACCTTCATTGTCTTTCATTGTTGCTTTAACTTTTGCATTTGTGAGACTCGGTAGCAACTGCCTTAGTGATTGCTCATATATATCTTTTGTTGTCTGTATAGCTAATTCCCACCTTGGTTTCAATCTTTCCAAAAATTCATTTGAAATCTGAGGGGCAATTTGATCAAGGGAATATTTCCATTTTCTTCGTGATCAACACAGGTTACTCTAACCATAACTGACCATTACGCACATGGCTCAGAATATACCTAATCCACTTCACTTGGAAACTCCTTGACAGATGCAGGATATGTGTTAATCCTTTGACCTCTAAATGCTTATGCTCGGGTTTCAAAGATCCATCAACACACATTTCTCCTAGGGCACTGTCCATCTCTAGGGTTCCAATTTCTTGCATTGAACACTTAAAATGAGTGTGAATATCGTTAATAAGGAGTACCTTTGGAGGAATTTGTGATTGAGCTCTATTCAGGTCGAGTGACTCCGCAACTATTCGTACCAACTTGAAATTTGGTGCTTTCCATTCCACGCCTTTTACAACATCTTGGAACCTCTTTTTGCCTTGCTGCTGCTGGTGCTTCCAAATGCCATGGTTACTCGATAAATGAGAAAAAAAAATTGAACAAATCTTCATTGCAAATTCGCTTGAGATTGCTTGGATGCACCTAGAAATTGCTCTGCTCTAGGCATACTGAAGTCGTGGTCAAAAATGAAGTCAAATTCTACCCTTTTTGATGAAAATTTTCCATTAATGCTAGGTTCCATAATGACATAGTGAGTGATAGACTGTCATTCACTTACTTTGCTCGATAGAAACTTGTGACTCGATGATTGAAAAAAACTTTTATTACTCCCGACCTAGCTCGGTTGAGTCTATGACCAACCTTGCTCGATATGACCTGATCTTACTCGGTGAATGTTGATTTTTTTTCTCTTTTTTTTTATCCCTTTGTATCTGAAATATTGATTTGAATCTTTTGCTTCTTTTTATTGGAACTACTCAAGATTTGACTTGAAGATACAGTTCCAATTCTTCCTTTAAGAATCTAATCAGAAATGGTGGAGCCACCCACTTCTTGAGTGACACGACCATCATTTGGACTGGCTTGCTTAGTAGATTTGGGAATCCACTGCTATCTCATCTGCTTCCTGATGTTATTAGCTTTAGCTTTCTTTTCATCTTCAACTTTACCTATATTCATGCAATTCTTAGCTATATGACCAAATTCAGGGCATGTATAACATCTTATTATAGTATCCTTCTTTCTCAAGTGATGCCTTGCATAGTTTATGCCAATGTGTCCATATTCTCCATAGTAATGAAATCTACACCAAGTATTGTAGTCCCAACCAAATATTTCTTTTACAAGTTGTTTAGCTGGATTGAATGGTTTAGATTTGCATTCAGATGCCTTGTGCCCTTGTTTCTTGCATTTGCAACATTTACCTTCAAACTTTGGTTTCTCCTTGCATTCATTAGCTTTATGACCATGCTGACTGCAATTGTAGCATTTTCCATTGAATTTTTCCTTTCCATTGCTCCAACATTTGTTTGGTGTATGACCTAACTTACCATAGTGATTGCAAGTAGGTCTTTGATTCCTTTGAGCTCCTTGTTTGGAAGATTCACCTTCTTCTTCATATCCAAGTCCTGCTTTACCATTTTGCCTATAAAGATTTTGCTCACTTTGCTGATCTAGTTGATCCATGTCTTCTTGGGATTTTGTTATCCTTTCATTGAGTTGCTTCTCAAAATCTAGATCAGCCTTCAATCTTTCATTGATTTATCTTTCAGTAATTAAGTCATTTCTTAACCTTTCATTTTTAGATCTCCGACTCATGATTTCCTCATTTGCATCAGAGAGCTGATTGATAAGACTTTCTTGCTGAAAGGATTGATTTTGAGTTTCATTGTTCATTGCCTCCAAGTCTTCATTTGCCTTATTCCTTTGTTCCAAGATTTCACATAATCTTATTGACTGAATTTCTTGTTCTCTTTTCAATTTTCTTACCTCTTCTTGCAGAGAGCTAGTCTTTTCTAAGAGTTCTTTGATTGCCTCATTTGCTTGATCTAAACTGCTTGAGGGAGAAAAATTCTTCAATATTTTCTTCAACATACTAGTGGTCATTCATCTATTTTGCAAGTTCCTTTCTTCCTTTTAGGAATTGGGAAAGATGCTCTTTTGCTTCCTTGAGTTGAGCTATGGCCATCTCTAGATCTAGCTTTTCATTATCAATAGCTTTTTCAAGTTTGAATGTCTCCATTTTCCTTGATCTTTGCTCAAGCTATCAAAGTTTATCTTGAGAACCACAAAGCTCTGATACCAATTTTTGGAAATAATCAAGACTAGCTAGGTTACTGAGAGGGGAGGGGTGAAGTAATAACCTCAAAACTTTAAACTAATTCAGCACTTAATCAGCATAATCCATTTACCATTAATATATTTAATCTACTGCATGCATGAGAAACTGAAAGATAAACATTCATGATACATGAACATAGAATTTGGCGACCTAGAAACCTTCCAAATAGAAAGTAAAACTGGGGTGGGGATGATACCCACAAAACTTCAATACTGCAGTATAAAGTTTGCCTATTAAGGCATACATTGACCACATCTGATGATCTACCCTGTCAAGAGCAATTTGGACTGCTAGATCCACCTTGTTAGAGGTTTTACAAACATACAATGAAGTATGCACGCTGTTAAGAGATTTAAAGAAAGACTGTTAAGTCTACCCTATTAAAGGATTTAGAACCTGTTAGGATGAAACAGTAGATCTAACTTACAACTTGATTGCTGATTAGATCCTTGAAGTATAGATCACCTCTTGTGATAGATATAACTTTACTACTCCTTATAGACCTTGTTGAATACTCTTCTCTACTGCTGATTCACATTCACTCTTCTCAAAACATTACATATCCATGATACATTTGTATGATACAATACATCACATATATATACCATCCCAATATTTACAATTACAAGGTTGGCTAAAACACAAGTAAACACAATATTATTGAGTCGGCCAAATAGTAGAAACTTAGGTTCTGTAAGCTGACTTGGTGAACTTCTGATACTCAACGTCTACTACATTACTCGACATCTTCATGCACTTAGTAGAAGTAGAGGCTCAGTCGATACTAATCACACAACATAGCTTCGAACTCGGTGACCATTGGAGACTTGGTAGATATAGTGTCACTTGGTAGATACTGAATACTTTGTTTACCTTGCTTACACTTGGTAAACACTGCTCATCCCATCACTTGGTAGACACTAGCTTCACATTATAGAAACTGATGACTCGGTAGACACTGTGGAGCTCAGTGACCACTATCTTCTTAGTGATAACAGTTGGACTACACACTACCTGTTTTCACTCGATAGCTTTTGGAATGCTTAGTGTGAACTATGAAACCTAGTTATCACTAGATTGCTTGGAAAACACTGGAGACTAAATGATGAGCTTGGTAACCATACAAAGTTGAATAAGTGTTGTCACTAATGATAAATATAATATAATACCAACAACATACATACATACACACATATACAAATACATACATACTTACATCTGCATATGCAATTTTATCACCTTGGAAAACTATATTTGATCCTACTAGTTGGGAACAGTTGATTGTTTGTTTTATTATACCTAATATGCTAACAGTTCCACAAGAATTTATAATCAACCCAACCGATTAGAAACTAGATCATTTTAACTAGGTTATGGCTTGTTTCTTTCTAAAAATGTCTGTTATGATATGTTTTTGTAAAATTTCTATCTAACTCTGCCCATTTTTCCTAGTCTACATTATTTGTGTGCAAGACTACCCATATCACATGTAGGCACGTGAAACTTGGATTGAGTAAGGGAAGCAAGTTGTTGTTGAAAGGAAGAAATAATTTAAGCAATACTAATGATAGTAGAATCAATAGAGGAAATAGGTGGTAATGACACATTCAACCCACTAGGAAGAGTGTAAAATTTAGTTGGAATAGAAGGTGCTACAGGTGGGACATTAGGAACCATAGTATGAGTATTAAGATAACTGTAAGGAACACTATTGTATGAAGGTTGTGAGATATGAAATGAAGTAGGTGGAACATTCATAGTTAGAGAAGAAATAGTAAGACTACTAATAGGAGGATTAAATGGCTGAATATAAGTAGTCACAATAAAAGCAACATAAGAAGGAATTCTAGAGATAGGTTTGGAAAGAGACAAGGTAGGTTCAACACTAGTGATACGTGAAGCCATTCCTATTTCAAATGCATCTCGAGCTAAAGGCTTAACATGAGTGTGGACAAGGTGAGTAAGACCACGCAAAAGATCCATGCCCATCATTGCAGAACACTTTCTTAAGAGCATCAAAAGCAACCATAGTATTAGTATTGTGATTCTCTTGAAGAAGTCAATCATGCATTTTATCAATCTCAATAGAAATATTATGAACTTGTTCAGGAGGAACCCCTAAAGCCTCATCCTCATCATGAGATGAATGAGAAGAGTCATGCTCCATAGAAGGATTAGGGCCATGAGAAACCATAGGATCACTAAGGTTCCTAAAGGGAAGAGAAGATGAATCTTGATCAAAGTGAGCCATGAGTCTAGGAATTCTCCTAAGGGGATACTATAAGTAGGGCTTAAGGTAATATAGCCCAAGGATGCAAGATTATCAATAGCCTAAGGATGCACCTACATTAGACACCCAAGGTTTCAAAAAGCAAGATGTTCCATAAGGACTTACTAACATTTCAAGAAATTCAAAACATAAATCTCATGCACATTATTAATCCACAAATCCTCTTCATCAATCATCCTATAAGTTTTTCCAAACTTATTGCTACAACCAACTATATCATCAGAATTATTAGCTCTTCTCTTGCTATTGCAACTACCGGGATCAATGAATCATACTTGTTGCAAGCCTTCATCTAATTAGAAATTTTCTTTCTTCTTCCTCTGCTCTTAATCACAAGATCAGATAACTATCTTTTAAAAGTAGGAACCTCTACCACAGGTTTTTCTATTTTCAAATGGATATCTTAAAAACACTTAAGTTCTCACTACAACATTTGGGGTCAAATTGTGATGG